>CM046879.1:458568954-459251454 GCA_025667525.1 Glebionis coronaria | reverse complement strand
ATAAGAAATGTGGTTAAATACAACACCTTCTACGGTTACATAGGCATCCTCTTCAAAAAGAAACACAAAAGAAATTAGAGTACAAAATCACTTAATAACATAAAGAAACCTAATTCTTAATGCAATAATGCCTAAAAACGTTACTTGTATTTTTCGGTCTTGCTTAGTTCTGATTTCGACAATATGTAAAAACAAGCATTTACGAAAACAACGAAAAACGAATTCTTGAGTTCAAGTATTTTTCATTTTACCCATTTTCACTTAAGGTATGAATAAACAAGTACTAACCTTAATCAAGTGATCAAGTGATTTAATCTTTTCTTAAAACTCACTTTTTATTAAGTGTCACAAGTTTTTAATTAAACTTTCTTTTTAAGAAATTTTTTTATAAAATTAAATATTTGAAAATTTGAATATGGCATATTCCTTTTGATTTGGAATATCCTTTCTGGATATTTTTATAATCATATATGACCTCCACCACTAAAGGACACAAAGGGAGCGGAGTCTAGTCTGGTGGTTCCTTAGCGCCTAAGCGGTTCCTTATCGATAAGGTACCGTCGGCTAAGATAAGGAACCGCGGGCAGATATAGCCGTTGGCCCTTTGTCCTATAAATAGTGGACCTTTCTCAAATTTTCAATTCACCTCTTTTGCACACAAATTTCCAGATTCAAACATACTTCTTAAATCACTCAAATCCTTGATCATTTGATTGATTACTACTTGTTTAGAAGTGAATCTATCTCATCCATCCCTTCCTCTTCAAGTGCAAAGAGAAGAACACTATCATTGTGAAGTGTTGAGTCCACCACCAAAGATCCTTTGAAGATCAAATTTTATACATTTGTTGTTGTGTAATAGTTGTGAAGATCCAAGTAGTTGTGTCTATTTAGAAGTTGTGTATGTACTAAGTATAGTTGTGTAGATTGGTCCTAGCTACGATTAGGGCTCGACTTTTAGCTTAGAGTCGGAAATTGGTTAAGCGACGTGTACGGTTTTCTCCACCATAAGGAGCTTGTTGTGTAGTGAACTCTCGAGTAAAGAGTACTCGAGGAGTGGAGTAGGAACGAGGAGTGAGCTTCGTTGCCGAACCACTATAAATCCTTAGTGTTTGGTTTGATCTTTCTTTACCCTTAACTCTTTACATTATTTATTCTTTGTGCATATACATTAGTTAGTATTAGTTTTATATTACACTATCATTGTTCATATTGTGCATAAGAAGATTTCACTTATTTCCTTAAGTCTAAGTTTTTTGAGAAAAAAGATTTTTTGAAAACCATCATTTAACAAGTAAATATAAGAAACTATTCAACCCCCCCCCCCCCCTCTAGTTTCTACAATTGATATCAGAGCGGGTTGCTCAAGTATTTTTAAAGTATATTGTATTTTAAAACTTGAATAGATCTATGGATTCAAACAAGTACCTAGAAGGGCAATCTATGCAAAGACCACCATTTTTTGAAACCGATAGTTTTATTTATTGGAAAAATAGATTTGAGACTTATGTGAAATCAAAAGATTTAGATCTTTGGCATGTTATTACCAATGGTGATTTTTTACCTTATCAATTTAATGAAGTTTCTAAAACAAAGTAATTGTTCACTTTTGACAATGCTAATGATGATACTGAAAAGAAACTTTCGAAAAATAATAAGGCTAAAATGGTGATTTATAATGCTTTACCTAAGAAAGAGTATGAAAGGATTTTTATGTGTGAAACCGCTAAAGATATTTGGAACACTCTTTTAGTAACCCACCAAGGTAATAGCCAAGTCAAAGAAAGCAAAATCGATCTTCTTGTCCAACAATATGAACAATTTGTCATCTTAGAAGATGAAGCTAGTGATAGTGCTTTTGCTAGATTTAACACTATTATTACTAGTCTAAAAGCACTTGATGAAGGTTTTTCTAGCAAGAATAATGTTAGGAAGTTTCTAAGGGCCTTACATCCGAAGTGGAGAGCAAAAGTCACGGCGATCGAAGAATCGAAAGATCTCTCAACTTTATCACTCGATGAACTCATAGGCAACTTGAAGGTTTATGAGATGATAATTTTGAAGGACAAGGAATTGGTAAAGACCAAGAGTGAAAGGAAGTCTCTTGCACTCAAAGCCAAGAAGGCACAAAGCGATCATGATAGTTTCTCGAATAGTGATGACGAGGAGTATGCATTGGCAGTGAGAGATTTCAAGAGGTTCGTCAAAAGACAAGGTCAACACGTGAGGCAACCCAACAATGACAAGAAACCATTCTTAAAGAATCAGTTTGCCAAGAACGAAAAGGGTGATAGGAATTGCTTTAGATGTGGTGATCCAAATCATTTCATTAATGAGTGTCCAAAGCCTTCACGCGATAAGAATCACACGGCATTCGTTAGTGGTTCTTGGAGCGATAGCGGTGAAGATGTTGATGACAACCCCAAAGAGGAGAAATGTCTCATGGCTCACACTTCTAAAGAGGTACATTCCGAAACCGAATATTATAGCAATGATAGCTTCACCGTAGATGATATTGAATTAGAAGGCCAATATGACAATTTACACAAACTTAGCCTTAAATTCATAGAAAAGAACAAAACACTAAAATCAACTAAAACTAAGCTTGAAAATGAGATTAATGAACTTAGGGAAAAATTAGGCAAGCTTGAGAAAAATAAAGAAGTTGATATAGGTTGCTTAAGTTGTGAGAAACTTAGGTTAGAGAATGAAGATCTCAAGAGCACCTCCATTAAACTGGAAAAGTTCATGAAAGGTAATAGTGCTCTTAATGATATGTTAAACAAACAAATTCATTCTAAGGAAAGACTTGGTGTAGGTTTTAACTCAGATGAAGCATCAACTAGTGAACCTAAACAAGTCTGATTTTCAGAAAAACTATTTGCTGTACGCGGTCCCAAACTGTATGAGGTGGTTCCTTATCGATATGGAACCGCCGCCATAGATAAGGTACCGTGGGCAGAAAGCATTTTTGATGAAAATCCTGAACTTTCTGAAAATTCAAATTTAGGTGAACATCCTAAGCATCTTATTGTTAACAAAGTGAAATTACCCATACTTGACGACAATGCCGTTGATAAGTTCTATAATGTGAGAACCCGTACTTTCCCAGCATTATTTTATTCTTTTTATTCGTGCTTCTTGAATTTTCCAACCTATTACGTTTTCTTGTATTGTTATATGTAAATCCTGAGATTTTTAAATTATACTTTTTAAGTATTTTTCTGATCATCGATAAATGCTTTGTATGGAATTATAAAATTTTTATTTTATGTTTCCATATTTAATTTAAATCAAAGTTTTTGATTTAAAATCACCCGCGTGCTTTTACAACGAGTTTATTCAAAAACAATGTACAACGAGAATTCATAGTGATCGCGATACCGACGAATGCCCAAAATTTTACGTTTATTTATCGATTGTTTCGATAATTTATATTTTCGATGATTTCGTTTTAGTTACGTATTAAGTCGTGTCGGGAAATCATATAATCATTTTTATGATGCATTGTAACTTTTGAAAAGTATTTTTACGAAATCCGAGCCCCGTAAATATTTTCAATATTTACCAATGACCATTTTCTACCCTTTTTAACTATAATTGTTTTTAAGTCCACAAGTTTACAAATTGGCAAATTAGGTCCCTCCACTTAACTAGCCATATATATATTTTTTTCTTCCACTTCCACTCACACACATATCATTTTTTTTTAAAAACACACAAACACCCCCCCGCTCCCTTTTTGCCGTGAGCTTCACCACCACAAAACACCATCAACCACCTTGATTCATTCAAAACTAAAATAAGACCCATTTTAAAATTGAATGGTGATTCTTTTGATACTAAATTCAAGCACATGCATCAACATTCAAGAAACTTTATAATTCCATGGTGGATTTGTGTTTTAATCATCTTGCATGTAAGGTTTTTGGTAAGATTATCATTTTTTGATCCTTAAAAGTCTTGTTTTTAATCTTTGATTTTGTTAGATTTTACATGCAAGTATTTTTAGAAGTGTTTGTTTGATAGGAATGATAAATTCTATAGGTATAGGAATGAGTGGTTTTGGTTGAAATTTTGATTTGTCATGTTTTCCAAAAGGCTAATTTGGGACAGCAGCCTTAAACAGTTTGTTTCGTGGGTTTAAGGTCTGTGAAAGGCTAAGATTAGTTGAAATTGTTGTAGAGTTTTCCGAGACGGTCGTTTTGGTATAAGATAGATCTTCTAAGTCATTACGAGTCAAAAGTTATGCTAGTTTTAGTTTTCGTGTACCGGGAGACGCAAGTCGGCACAATCCGAAATTGTGGCTGATTTTGGGTCGACTCTCGGGGACTTTAGGCTTGGTTAGATAAATGTATCTACTGGTTTTCAAAGTTTACAAACTGAGTTTTATGGATCTAGTAGTGATTTCAAAAGACGGATTGTCGAGATAGTACTTTTAAAGTGGTCCAAAACGGTTTTACAAAACAAGTGCACAAATCTGTCCCAAATTTGGAGTCAAGTAAAATGTCGAGCTGATGGCTTTTAAAGTGTGAACTTTGGCTCAAATTTTGGTGAGGTCTTATATAGGTTATAAGTGACATTGACACCAATTTTCATGTAAAACGGACAAGTCTAGATAGGGTAGATCAGTGTGTACATTCGGGGTGTACTTGATGATTTTTATTTTCGACACGTAGTTCAATGTTTGTGTTGCGTGAGTTTGAGTATTCATCATCGGACATGATGAATTATTCAAGTGCTTAGTCATTATAAATGACTTAGCTACTGGTCCAAATAAGGGTAAATAATAGTTTGACTTGCGTTAACTTGGCGTCGTTTAACGGGTCAATTTCAAGTGTACAAGTGTTTTAGCGTGTGTTGTTGGAATAAATGGTTAGTATGAATTCATTTGGTTCGTGTCAATGGTTTTGAAACATGACTACTTTGGAAAACATTTGAGTCATATTATATTTGGTATATATCGATATTGAGTACGAGTCTTAACGCGCGCCTTATTTTGATAGGTTGCGGTTTTCGTGTTTCCCGGGCATCCATATCGTCGGTGATCGTCTCACTACCATTGTTTCTACTCAGTTGCTGAGTATCGTGATTGACTTACCACGTGGCTAAGGTGAGTTCATAGCCCCTTTTTACTTGTTCATGGTTTCTAAACACGGGGTGAGATTTTACATGGTGGAACACAACCATTAAAAACTGTATGCTATCCAGAACTGTATGCTATCCAGAACATGTATGATTTTCAGGTTTTCGATATTATTATTGCTTTTAGTCTAGCCTTAAGTTTCCTCTCCTGATCATGAACCGTTAATTATCCGGTGTGCATTGCGCGAAGCGCGAATGTTGTGGGTGGATCCATCGGGATTGACTATCCCCGTCCCGATTACTTTGACGCACTAATATTCGTTTATACTTGAGTATTTAGGCTGAATACTCCCTAGAGGAACTTACACTGAGTTAAGCTTCGGTTCATGAACTAAATAGCAATAATAATGACTTTGGACTATGGTTGACGTATATAACCATACTCCATACTACTTGTTTTATAAATGAATGCTTGTGTTCCACATCCTTATTACTAAACCTATGAATTTCACTCAACTTTGTGTTGACGATTTTACATGTTTAATCTCAGGTATTATTACTTAGCTTTGCTTGGATGGGAGCCCGTAGGATATTTTCGCAGCTTGGAGATTTCTGTGATGCTTTTGGAAAGATTTGTTTTATATAAATTATCAGAAGTTTATTCTATCTTTTGGGCAACTTATTGTTATAAATCGAGACGAAATAATATAATTTTCCGCTTTTAAAACTCTGGGACCTATGTTTAAAAACTCTGACCTTTTATGATGTAATGTACATGTTTTTATTTTGTCAGCTTTGTATGAACTGTAATTCATTGTTTCTTGTACTATGACGTGTTACCCCCTCGTTGCCTAGTTGTTCAATGTCAGATTTTGGGGGTCTCACAGAGTGGTATCAGAGCGATGGTTATAGGGAACTGAGTCATTTTCAAAACTTAGTCTATAACCGAAAGTTCAAATATTTTATTGTTCCTAAGTGTCAAACACATAATCTGCCAATGTTGTTCGATATCTTCGCTGGTAACTCTCTAATCCTTATTATTTACTTTTAATTATCGTTGTAGTATTTCATCTCTTGATTTCACTTTGAAATATTACTTCACTTTAATGACGATAATTACCATGTCTTTTCAAAGCCTTGGTGCTTCATGAACTATCATTGGTTATTACTTGATTACATATGCTCTTACTGCATATCTTGAATTCTTGATTCTTGATTCTTGTGAACTGATCTTGTTACGAAGATTTCATATTGTTATGACGTTACATACTTGTATTCAGGGCACGTATGCTGCCGACTTTTCATACTCATTTTTCTGAGTACTATTGCTATTTCATTTATGCGTGATACGACTGACTTCATGTACTCGTTCGTTTTGAATCATCTGTTTTTTTCTCGACTCGCTGCTACATGTTGTGCATATTCTCGTGATACCATTGTTCGGAATTGAAGAAGTGTTGTTTTCGATGAAACTCTTGATTTTCATTTTACTACCGTGCGTGTTGCTTTCATTGTTCAATTCTTTTAAGATATCTATTTAGATACGCAGATATTTTTTTCCGACCATTCGTAATTGAATGTCTAGTCTATAGACCATTGTGTAGCTCATGTGTCTCCGGAAAAGACTAAAAGACATCGTGTGATTCACACATCTCGAAGAATTCGTTGAATCATTATTGAATAATATCGTTAGTCTTCGTAATCTTGATTTACCTTTACGCCACCGTTTTATACGACACTTGTACATGGATGACATCTTATTTTATTGACCATTCTACGTTTCGACTTCGACTTACAACATCCGTTGTACCTTGAACACATGATCGTCATTTATTATGTGACGATTTTTTGGAATACGATCCTACTTGTATCCTCCCTTTTTCATTAAACCTCCTCGCCTCACGAGTGTGACTTGTTAATATTTTGTTTCTTTCTCGGTATGTCTTGTGATTTTGGAAAATCACACCGTCAGGTGACCTTCCTGCATTGCATCTTGCAGCCGAAGACATGAATGTCATGCGTCGTTCTTGATTTCTTAGATCTTCGTTGTTATTCTTGAACCATTTGTATACTGTGTTTTCTTTACATGAGTAATTATACATTTTATTCTCTTTCGTCTTTATGGAATCCACGAGTCTTGTGTGTACATTAATTCTGAGTCATTATGAAATTTGGATTTAATTTCAAACTGTGTCGAAAAATATACTTTGTATAGGAACTTTACAGGAAGTTTAACAGTGTCGAGGAAATATTTTTTATAACTTTAGACATAAAAATATATATGCTTCTGCTTGTTGAGACGTCCGTTTAGGACATAAAATTTGGCCAATAAACATTAAAATCGAGCAGGTTATGCTCATTTGAGATTGTGAAAATTTAAGAACTTATTTTTGCGTAGTGCTAAAATATCGTTTTGCTGACAGATTTAATGCAAGGGCATTTTCGTCCATTTTTATTCCGTTTCAAGTCTTGGATAAAACTAGAAAGTTGTCCAAAACATCGTTTTACACCAAATTGCATTAGACTTCGAGTCTTAAAAATATCGTTTAGCGAATTAATGGGTCTGGTCAAACCCAAAAAAAAAAGTCAAAGATGACTGAAAAAGGGTCAAAACTGATAGACTTTAAAAATATGATTTCAAGCGCTTTTAAGTTCGTGTGAGCTCATAAAATTGTAGCTAATAATATTTTACAACCATGAAACATTGATTGTATTTGAAAACGTTTACAAATAGTAACTTGAGCTCGGACATACATAAATCTTGAACTTTTAGAAATCAAGTGATTTGACAAACTGATGTTCTACTTCCTTAAAAGTATATTATTGTCAAATTAATCACGATGTGCACACATACGGATTCCTTTATCCTTTCTTTTATTTATGACTTATTGTCATTCCATTGTCTTTCTTTGCTTTTATCGTACCACTGAATTAGACCGAGGTTGAAGTTCTTGCTTTCGTATCGTTCATTACCATCTTGACACGTGTCTCTTGACGATTCCTGCTAAACCTCTTGAAACATTAGCACGTTGTAACCATTTCATAGACTGTCTTGAACTACTCCTTATTTCCCTCTTGTAACCCACTCGCTACTTTATAAACTATTGTCAAGTTACCATATAACTCAAACTAGTCTTGTTTGCAAATCATTTTAAAAAATGTTCCACTTGGACTTTACAAATTACTTGAAGGTTATCTTATAAAATTAATTTATATTAATTTTACAACGTATTTTCACAAATTGTTCTAATACGGTCTTATAAAGAACCCTCGTAACTATACAAATTGTTGATTTAAACAGTTAGCCAGTAACTTATAGGCGAACAGTTTCATATGTTATTTTGATTCTTGTTTTTACAAATGCTATTATATACATATTTTAAATCATATGATATGTAATACTGGTTTGACAAAGATGAGCATCGCATTGCTAGTCCTAAATTATGCATGGCCTGATCACCTATGCTTAATTTAGAAGGAGCCATGCAAGGCCGAATAGTAGTCGCCTTAAATATTTGACCAACAATCAACTTTTTAATTATGTTCCTTAAAAAGTTTGATTAAATAAAGTTTTGAAAACTTTTGCATTTTATGCGAGTAACAACAATTCGTGACTTACACATATGAACCCTTATCTTTTCTTGAACAAAGTGCGTGCCTCAAGCACCTATTTCCTTACTCAACAACCTTTGTTATACTTGTTACCTCATTTTCCTTCATGATACCATTCTGGTTACTGCTTGTCTAATTTCTTACCATTGATACCTGACTTGGAAGCTTCAACGTTATTCTGCCTCTTCATCGATCGACCTTCTCTATCTATCTTGGTAGACCTTCAAAACGTCTCTGGACGCGATTAATGATTTATGACTGGACGTGAACGATGAGTACATGTAATTGTCATGATGTGTGTTAGACTTTGTCGTCTTGAAAATTTCATTCGTGTAAATCATGTGTTGATTTCGCCTTTCATTGCTAATGTTTTCATTTTACTGAACTTACTCTCAAGTGACTCGTTAAGAATTCTCATTGATTTGAAAATTCGTTGTGTGGATTTTCTCTTTCGATCGTATGTCGACCACCGAGAACTTAATAAGCCGTTATTGGTGTCACCAACCGCACTTAAGAAGTGATGACTTACTATAATCCTTGTTTCTTATTATCTTTATTATTATCGACGCGTCTATTCAATCATGATGGTTAAGAATCGATACGATTTTGTTCTATTCCTTTGTGCTATCGCTCGCATACAGATTGTTGACCTTTATATGATTCATATTCGTTGCTGTCTTGTCACCTTTTGAAACCAGAAAATGTTACGTGTTTATCATTTGATATCTTAAACACTTTCTTGAATTTCTAAAAACTGTTATTAATTTTTAAGAACGTTTTATACATTTTACCAAATGTTTAAATTGTCAGAATACCCGTTTCAAGTTTAATATCGAATCTGTACATCCTCTTGGGTAAACTTATAACTTATGTTTAAGCTGTGTCAAGTTGTATTTTCTTTTAAAGTAATTGATTTTATCATACTTTACTGTCAACCTAATGAAACTATTAATTAATTTATAATTTCTAATAATGTTTCTAAATAACTTGGAAAATCTGAATATTCTCTAATAACGATAAACCTGAGTTTTAACGATAATTTCATGCAGACATCCAAAAGTTCTTAAGTCAATCAGGATAGCTATTTTGAACTGTTCTACTTTTGCTTCAAAAATCCTGATCAAGAAAAAGATTTGACAACTGTTTACCCACTCATTTTATACAGAGTTTGATTTTTATCACTACACCTGGTAAAATTTTCTTTTAATAAAGAAAATATTTAAAACTGAGTTTTAAAGTAATACCAAAATACTAGACAACTGATTGTGACAACTTGTATTTTGAATGATAATTCATTTCTCCCTTCTATTCCCGTTGTAACTAGATTGTTATATTTTAAGATTTTCACGTTTTATAGTTGCATGATTTGCGACTCCTTGTTGATTAACAATTTTGGTTCATTTTATCGCACTTTGCATGTTTAAGCGATTCTTGTGTTCATTCTTGTTAGTTTATCGCACGTATTTCCAACAACTCTATCTCTCGATGTATCTCCGTATTGAAAGATCGTTATCCTAATCCAAGACTGAAAAGTTATACGAAAAGGAGTTCAGAAAATGAAGCATAGTAAATTCTAACCGTTAAGATTCGTCGTGGTACGGAAATTACCTGGGAAGCAATGAATTTTGTTCTAAACTTTGTACCTCCTCTCGTTTGCATCTTCTACTGTTTTCAGGAGAACTCAGGGGACCAGAGTTCCTTTAGGGGGGAAGACTGTGAGAACCCGTACTTTCCCAACATTATTTTATTCTTTTTATTCGTGTTTCTTGAATTTTCCAACCTATTACGTTTTATTGTATTGTTATATGTAAATCCTGAGATTTTTAAATTATACTTTTTAAGTATTTTTCTGATCATCGATAAATGCTTTGTATGGAATTATAATTTTTTTATTTTATGTTTCCATATTTAATTTAAATCAAAGTTTTTGATTTAAAATCACCCGCGTGCGTTTTACAACGAGTTTATTCAAAAACAATGTACAACGAGAATTCATAGTGATCGCGATACCGACGGATGCCCAAAATTTTACGTTTATTTATCGATTGTTTCGATAATTTATATTTTCGACGATTTCGTTTTAATTACGTATTAAGTCGTGTCGAGAAATCATATAATTATTTTTATGATGCATTGTAACTTTTGAAAAGTATTTTTACGAAACCCGAGCCCCGTAAATATTTTCAATATTTACCAATGACCATTTTCTACCCTTTAAAACTATAAATGTTTTTAAGTCCACAAGTTTGCAAATTGGCAACTTAGGTCCCTCCACTTAACTAGCCATATATATATTTTTTTCTTCCACTTCCACTCACACACATATCATTTTAAAAAAAAATACACAAACACCCTCCCCCTCCTTTTTTGCCGTGAGCTTCACCACCACAAAACACCATCAACCACCTTGATTCATTCAAAACTAAAATAAGACCCATTCTTAAAATTGAATGGTGATTCTTTTGATACTAAATTCAAGCACATGCATCAACATTCAAGAAACTTTATAACTCCATGGTGGATTTGTGTTTTGATCATCTTGCATGTAAGGTTTTTGGTAAGATTATCATGTTTTGATCCTTAAAAGTCTTGTTTTTAATCTTTGATTTGTTAGATTTTATATGCAAGTGTTTTTAGAAGTGTTTGGTTGATAGGAATGATAGTATGATGATTCTATAGGTATAGGAATGAGTGACTTTGGTTGAAAATTTGATTTGTCATGTTTTCTAAAAGGCTAATTTGGGACAGCAGCCTTAAACAGTTTGTTTCGTGGGTTTAAGGTCTGTGAAAGGCTAAGATTAGTTGAAATTGTTCTAGAGTTTTCCGAGACGGTCGTTTTGGTATAAGATAGAGCTTCTAAGTCATTACAAGTCAAAAGTTATGCTAGTTTTAGTTTTCGTGTACCGGGAGACGCAAGTCGGCACAATCCGAAATTGTGGCTGATTTTGGGTCGACTCTCGGGGACTTTAGGCTTGGTTAGATAAATGTATCTACTGGTTTTCAAAGTTTACAAACTGAATTTTATGGGTCTAGTAGTGATTTCAAAAGACGGACTGTCGAGATAGTACTTTTAAAGTGGTCCAAACGGTTTTACAAAACAAGTGCACAAATCTGTCTCCAATTTGGAGTCGAGTAAAATGTCGAGCTGATGGATTTTAAAGTGTGAACTTTGGCTCAAATTTTGGTGAGGTCTTATATAGGTTATAAGTGACATTGACACCAATTTTCATGTAAAACGGACCAGTCTAGATAGGGTAGATCGGTGTGTACATTCGGGGTGTACTTGCTGATTTTTATTTTGGACACGTAGTTCAATGTTTGTGTTGCGTGAGTTTGAGTATTCATCATCGGACATGATGAATTATTCAAGTGCTTAGTCATTATATAAATGACTTATCTACTGGTTCAAATAAGGGTAAATAATAGTTTGACTTGCGTTAACTTGGCGTCGTTTAACGGGTCAATTTCAAGTGTACAAGTGTTTTAGCGTGTGTTGTTGGAATAAATGGTTAGTATGAATTCATTTGGTTCGTGTCACTGGTTTTGAAACATGAATACTTTGGAAAACATTTGAGTCATATTATATTTGGTAATAACAGGATTTTTATATCAATTAAAGTTCGTTTTCTCGGTATCTCTTCGAATTGATCTCTGGTTAATTGTGCGAGATAAGTTGTTCTTGGTGAATCAAATAAAAGGGTGTCGTTGTCTAAAACTAATTAAAAATAAAGACTTGGAACAATTAAAAATAAAGTAAGAAAACAATAATGAAAGATTAAAACTTTAACGGGAAATAAATGACGAGAAAATTAAAAGGCAATAAAAGTAAATAACTCCAATTAAAACTTAAATTGAGAGGAAAGCAGGCAAAGGTGTAAATAAAGAAAAGGCGGGAAAAAGTAAAGTTTTAAAACTGAAAACTAAAAAGTCAATAAAAAGCCATTCGGAATATTTAAACTATGCGGAATAAAAGTGCCTATGCGGAATCCTAACCCTATTCGGAAAATAACTCTTACAAGGAATAATCAAACATTCCGCATAGGAAGCCCTATTCGGAATAGATAAACATTCCGCATAGAAAGGCCTATTCGGAATAAAGATCATTCCGCATAGAAATCCCTATTCGGAATAAATAAACATTCCGCATAGAACTCCTATTCGGAATAACTGATATTCCGCATAAGGAAGAATGAAAACAGATGATTCAGAATAAAAGAAATATTCCGCATAGAAGCTCTATTCGGAATAACTGGTATTCCGCATAGAAGGAAAATAAAGCGGCCTATTCGGAATAATCATAAACAGTACCCTATTCGGAATGTCCTGGGCAAGAACAGTACGCAGACATAAGAACAGTAACAGTGCAATGAAAACGAATTTGATCCAAAATCTAACCAAAACAAACCAAAAGATTAAACCAAAACAACCTATAAACATTAACTAGCAATAATCAATCAACACAAATAATCACAACTAACAAACAAGGCCAAATCAATCAAAACCCACTTGATTGAAAACATAAAAACTCAAGAACAAGAACTCAAAGATTAAGAACAAATCAATAAGAAAGGATGAAGATGATGAATTAAAAGCTTAATTTAAAAGTAAAGATTCAATAACAAAAGTTTAAAGCACAAATTAATCTAGAGAGAGAAAGCATAAATTTAGAGAGAGAAAACTACACTACTCCTAATCTAATCCTAAAACTAACCAACCCTTTCACATGTTGTGAGGGTGGTATTTATAGGAGAGGGGAGTGGTTGGTGGCCTCCTCTTTCTTTCTTTCTTGGTCCTCAGTCTTTCAGTCTTCTTAAATTCTTCGACTTTTAAGACTTCGTCTTGGGATTTCTTTGAACTCGTCTTGTAATTTCTTCATAATTTAGACTTCAGTTCTTCGGCTTTTTAGTAAACTTCCGTCTTTTGACTTTTTCTTCGATAAATCTTCAGAATTGGTCTTGGACTTCCGTTCTTTTTCCACTTTTGATCTTTCGACTTCGTCTTTTGTCTTTTCCTTCAATAAAAGCCCGTGAAAGCCGTGTTTTCTCCACTTTTCACCTTCTCGACCCTGAAACACAATAAAAACGCAAACCACGCATAATTCCGCCATTTACGACATAAAATATACGTTTAGGTCCCGTTTTAATGTAATTAAGTGGTAGAAAAGATGGGTGTTTTCACACCTATCAAATCCCCTACACTTAACCATTGCAATGCCCTCATGTAATGCTTAGCAGTAAAGCAAGGTTTACACTTTCCATCATAATCAACCTACCTTGGCCTTTATTAAACAACTAAGGAAATTTAAAAGATAGGAAATAACAAAATGCAACAAGGAAGAAACTTGTAAAGAAATCTAAGACTTACATTAGGGCTTGTGTGTCATGAATATTCGTCACCCTCAAGTTTCACGTTCCCCATGCCAAGCTTAAAAACAAGATCATTGTTAGTACAAGTTAGCATAACAAACATTTACTCATGTGGTTCAATTAATCACTTAAACTCCCTTATTCCTACGAGTATCTCTTATATTTTATTGATGTCTTGAATGATCACGAGGATGCATTGTTGACTTGTTTCGATAATTTATTTAGGCTGAAAGCAAAGTAGGACGATTTGATCAATAGTTAGCTAAAGGACAAAATCTCTTAAAACTGCTTCTCGGGATATCAAAGAGTTCATATCTTGGCATAACTTGGTTCACGATTTGAGACCTTTCTCGGGCCGATATTTGGCATGTACTTCATACTTCATATCTTCGAGAGACGTTTTTGAGATAATGGTCTTCTCTTCGTTATAGAGTTTCTTCACTTGGAGACTTTTGAGGAGTACTCCAACTTTGTAGACCACGACTTCATGATTATTTCTTCAATCTCTAATTGGGATTTTGAGATACAACGATCCGCCTCCTTTTCGGACTTGGATCTATTTATCCTCATACCTTGTTAGGGTCTTTTCGGATAGACTTCTCCATGATCTTTATGGGAGTTGATTGCTTTTCATCGTGAGTCTTGATCCTTCATATTGATTTTGGGAATAATGCTTTTCACATCACTTTGGATCTTCAACAATAAAATTGAATCCTCATGCCTTGTTAGGGCCTTTTCGGACTCGCCAATCTTCGCGCCCCGCTTCATAAGTTATGCCTTGGCTATGAACTCTCGTCATTACCGAGCAACTTTTAAACGATCTTGGGCTAGAAGCTAAGTAATTTTTCAAATCGTACGACCTTACTTATTGCAGATAAATTATTAGCAAGTGATGGGAGAAAAAGATCATAATTAACTCACATAAGTTAATGGGAGAATACCAAACTTGTAACCAACTCTATCATTTCTCGTCCTCCATAATTTAAAATCTCAAGGAATGAGACTCGTGGATGCTTAGCCTAATAAACCAATTAAGGTCTACATGGTTAAGGATACTAGCTAGAGTGAACTTGGATAAGTAAACTCGGGTTGAGTCAAAATATTCACAACGGGCCTAATATATCTAAGATAACTAAACTTGTTAAAACCATTTTATTAAAATGCTAGAAAGTGCCAAAAATAAAGGAGACTACAACTAGGCCAAAATAGATTAAAAATTTTGAAAAATGTCGAAAAATTGATTTTCCGGTTAAAATGAGGACAAATACAAGGAAAAGACCACTTAACTTCGATAGAAGTCCCCCCTACACTTAAGATAAACATTGTCCTCAATGTTTAAGCATGTGGGAGTAAACTCCCCTACACTTATGGTGAAAATAGATAGATAATTGGGTTGCCTCCCAAAAAGCGCTTGTTTTTGTTAACCGAGTCACGAGCCTGACTCGTCCCCGAATTAAATAGTCCATGGGGAAGCCTCGAATGTGATACCGGGATCAAAGACTTTGTCCTCGTTCCCGGAGGACAACAACAAAGGAGAGGCGGGGGGATAAGTCTTGAAAGGGAGAAAGGTCCTTTCAACATACGTATAGTATGTGAATTCAAGATCCCCGGGAGGTGGGGTGGGTAAAGTGAGCACATTGTCCTCCCCCAAAGACAATAGATGCGGAGCAAGCGGCAAAGCCGTATTGTTATCAATCATAGCATAATCAATGTCACCTCCCGGGTCAAAGCACTCATCCTCCGTGATAGTGTCTAAAGGGGAGGATGAAAGGTGCTCGGGAGGGGGACTTGGGACAATATTTTCCTGCAGCAAATTATCAAAAATAATATCCCCCTCCGTGTCAGAATCATCAATACCTGGAGGGATGGAGTGGATGTCGATTTCTTCCAGCAATGGGTCATTATCTTCAACGGGAGGAATAGATGGAGGCAAAGACTCGGAAAGAGGAGGAGAAGTCAACGCTTCGATTTGAGCAATAAGAAGGTGCACTTTCCGTAATCTATCTCGAAGAAGCACGTCTTCCACCTCATCCACAAGATCATGTTCATCGGTGAACTGCTCGTAAACCGGAGAGAATAAATCGTCATTTTCTGCATCTCCCGGTGGAGATTGAGAAATTTCAAAAGTGAAATTCTCATAGCAGAGAGAAGAATCGTCATCACTAGGATCGACCTCGTCTGTAAGAGCAACGTCGTCCTCAGGCTCCATAGCAGGTAAGTCACAAACCTCATCATCCAATACGTTGTCGAGACCAACATCACTAAGCTCATGCAACGAATCTAGATCCTTAGACGCAGTAGGAACATCGAGAGTAGGAGCAGCAACTTCAGAAGATGAGTTGAAAGTGCATACAGCATCATCGTCATCATCATAATAGTATTGATGCACAAGCGGAGGGGTATAATCACTAAGATTAGATACTTGCTCTTGTTGCAGTCGCTTTTCCTCGTCCCGAAGTTCTTTAACCAAAACAACGACCTCTTGAAGTTGCAAAACAATGGAGTGTGTTTCTTCATTCAAGGTAGTGAGTTGTGGGTCAATATGAATTTGCTGAGAGAATTGATGATTGAGGGTGTGATGTGGGGGCTCATAGTGTTGAAAACCTGAATTATAGCAAGGTTGTGGCTCATAGTTGTTCATCGGTTGGGAATAATTAGAAACCGGGTTTGGTTCATAATAATCCATAGGTGAAGAAAACCGAGGACACGGATTTGGCTCATAACAATTCAGTGGTTGACAATAATAGGTATCGTGAGGACCCCCACAGTTGTTGCAAACCGGGTATGGAGAAAAATCAAGTGCGTCTTGTGGATAGCTATTATCATTGTCATAATTGTACCCTGGTTCTTGCCCGTGACCAGACGGGTATCGAACCGGGCACGAAACATGCCAATGAGAATCGCTTCCACAATAGATGCACGGGGGAACAGGAGGTAGGTTCAAAAAGTACGAATTAGTCGAGTTGCACAAAGGACAAAATCCGGATTGTGTGTAGTCGATATCGTTTCCGCACCGCTCACATGTACACCATTGACAAGAGTTGTTCCCAGATAATTGTTTCCCACACCGGACGCAATGGACATAAAAATCCATAAAGAAAGATAGATAAGCAAGAAGAATATTTTTGGTGCAAAACTTTGAAAAAGAAATGCTTTTTATGATTTTTCAAATGTTTTTGGATTTTTAAAAATTTTTGAATACGAAAAATAACGTTCACAAGTGAACGAATCCCAAAAGCCAACGCGTCTCTCACAAAAAACCGTTAATCTTTACGAAAAGAGCCGGCAGCGGCGCCATTTTAATAACAGGATTTTTATATCAATTAAAGTTCGTTTTCTCGGTATCTCTTCGAATTGATCTCTGGTTAATTGTGCGAGATAAGTTGTTCTTGGTGAATCAAATAAAAGGGTGTCGTTGTCTAAAACTAATTAAAAATAAAGACTTGGAACAATTAAAAATAAAGTAAGAAAACAATAATGAAAGATTAAAACTTTAACGGGAAATAAATGACGAGAAAATTAAAAGGCAATAAAAGTAAATAACTCCAATTAAAACTTAAATTGAGAGGAAAGCAGGTAAAGGTGTAAATAAATAAAAGGCGGGAAAAAGTAAAGTTTTAAAACTGAAAACTAAAAAGTCAATAAAAAGCCATTCGGAATATTTAAACTATGCGGAATAAAAGTGCCTATGCGGAATCCTAACCCTATTCAGAAAATAACTCTTACACGGAATAATCAAACATTCCGCATAGGAAGCCCTATTCGGAATAAATAAACATTCCGCATAGAAAGGCCTATTCAGAATAAAGATCATTCCGCATAGAAATCCCTATTCGGAATAAATAAACATTCCGCATAGAACTCCTATTCGGAATAACTGATATTCCGCATAAGGAAGAATGAAAACAGATGATTCGGAATAAAAGAAATATTCCGCATAGAAGCTCTATTCGGAATAACTGGTATTCCGCATAGAAGGAAAATAAAGCGGCCTATTCGGAATAATCATAAACAGTACCCTATTCGGAATGTCCTGGGCAAGAACAGTACGCAGACATAAGAACAGTAACAGTGCAATGAAAACGAATTTGATCCAAAATCTAACCAAAACAAACCAAAGGATTAAACCAAAACAACCTATAAACATTAACTAGCAATAATCAATCAACACAAATCATCACAACTAACAAACAAGGCCAAATCAATCAAAACCCACTTGATTGAAAACATAAAAACTCAAGAACAAGAACTCAAAGATTAAGAACAAATCAATAAGAAAGGATGAAGATGATGAATTAAAAGCTTAATTTAAAAGTAAAGATTCAATAACAAAAGTTTAAAGCACAAATTAATCTAGAGAGAGAAAGCATAAATTTAGAGAGAGAAAACTACACTACTCCTAATCTAATCCTAAAACTAACCAACCCTCTCACATGTTGTGAGGGTGGTATTTATAGGAGAGGGGAGTGGTTGGTGGCCTCCTCTTTCTTTCTTTCTTAGTCCTCAGTCTTTCAGTCTTCTTAAATTCTTCGACTTTTAAGACTTCGTCTCGGGATTTCTTTGAACTCGTCTTGTAATTTCTTCATAATTTAGACTTCAGTTCTTCGGCTTTTTAGTAAACTTCCGTCTTTTGACTTTTTCTTCGATAAATCTTCAGAATTGGTCTTGGACTTCCGTTCTTTTTCCACTTTTGATCTTTCGACTTCGTCTTTTGTCTTTTCCTTCAATAAAAGCCCGTGAAAGCCGTGTTTTCTCCACTTTTCACCTTCTCGACCCTGAAACACAATAAAAACGCAAACCACGCATAATTCCGCCATTTACGACATAAAATATACGTTTAGGTCCCGTTTTAATGTAATTAAGTGGTAGAAAAGATGGGTGTTTTCACACCTATCATTTGGTATATATCGATATTGAGTACGAGTCTTAACGCGCGCCTTATCTTGATAGGTTGCGGTTTTCGTGTTTTCGGGGCATCCATATCGTCGGTGATTGTCTCACTACCATTGTTACTACTCAGTTGTTGAGTACCGTGATTGACTTACCACGTGGCTAAGGTGAGTTCATAGCCCCTTTTTACTTGTACATGGTTTCTAAACACGGGGTGAGATTTTACATGGTGGAACACAACCATTAAAAACTGTATGCTATCCAGAACTGTATGCTATCCAGAACATGTATGATTTTCAGGTTTTCGATATTAATATTGCTTTTAGTCTAGCCTTAAGTTTCCTCTCCCGATCATGAACCGTTAATTATCCGGTGTGCATTGCGCGAAGCGCGAATGTTGTGGGTGGATCCATCGGGATTGACTATCCCCGTCCCGATTACTTTGACGCACTAATATTCGTTTATACTTGAGTATTTAGGCTGAATACTCCCTAGAGGAACTTACACAGAGTTAAGCTTCGGTTCATGATCTAAATAGCAATATAATGACTTTGGACTATGGTTGACGTATATAACCAAACTCCATACTACTTGTTTTATAAATGAATGCTTGTGTTCCACATCCTTATTACTAAACCTATGAATTTCACTCAACTTTGTGTTGACGATTTTACATGTTTAATCTCAGGTATTATTACTTAGCTTTGCTTGGATGGGAGCCCGCAGGATATTATCGCAGCTTGGAGATTTTTGTGATGCTTTTGGAAAGATTTGTTTTATATAAATTATCAGAAGTTTATTCTATCTTTTGGGCAACTTATTGTTATAAATCGAGACGAAATAATATAATTTTCCGCTTTTAAAACTCTGGGACCTATGTTTAAAAACTCTGACCTTTTATGATGTAATGTACATGTTTTTATTTCGTCAGCTTTGTATGAACTGTAATTCATTGTTTCTTGTACTATGACGTGTTACCCCCTCGTTGCCTAGTTGTTCCATGTCAGATTTTGGGGGTCTCACATATAAGCCTTTGAGTAAACCTCTAATGGGAAATAGAAGTTTATTAAGACCATCTTCTACTCCACTAAGAGTACGAAATGAGTCTAGGCCTAGAAATAGAACGACAACACCTAGAAGAGATAGTCAAAACAATTCACGACCTATAAGTAAAACTCCAACACCTAGAAGGAATGACCATAATTCTAAACCAAGATCAAATACACCTAGGAGAAATAATAAACAACAAAATGGTTATATGATTTGTTATCCTCCTCCCTTTTGTTCTCCATGAGGAAACCCTCTTCAATTCATGCATCCCAACCAAATGCAAGGGATGTTTGGAACTAACAATTTTGGACCCATGAGATATTGGGGACCAAATGTTTGATCGTATATGTTGTTACCTAGATATGCTTGGGAAATGATTTGGAACCCGACGAGTGGATTAAGGATAGTGGTTGTTCTAAACTCATGACGGATAATCAAAGTTTGTTCTCACGGTATAAAGCATATGATGGAGGTAACGTCATATTCGCTAGTAGTCTACTTGGTAATATCATTGGCAAAGGTACGGTTTCTCTTGATTCCATGACTATTGAAAAGGTTGAGCACGCAGATAATTTAGGATTTAACCTTTTAAGCATAGGTCAAATTTGTGACAATAAGTGTAAGGTCATCTTTTCGGAAAATGATAGTGAAATCGTAAAAGATGGAAAGGTCATTGGAAAAGATGTTAGAAAACATGGGCTTTATGTCATGAAGGTCAATAAGAAGTCAAAAGACAACATATGTCTTGCGACTATAAATGATAGTTCTACTCTTTGGCGTAGGAGATTAGGTCACGCTAATATGCGTCTAATTCAATCTTTTGTCTCTAAGGAGTTGGTAAGACACCTCCCCAAGATGAAGTTTGATAGTCACTTTTGTGATGCTTGCAAAGTTGGAAAGCAAGTTCACACAAGTCACAAAGCCAAGAATTTGGTTTCAACCTCTCGGTGCTTAGAACTCCTACATATGGATCTCTTTGGACCTACCGCCATACGGAGTTATGGAGGTAACCTTTATACCCTAGTTATAGTTTATGACTACTCTAGATTCACTTGGACTAGATTTTTGGCATCTAAGAATGAAGCTTTCGATCATTTCGCAATCTTTAGTCTAAGAATTCAAAATCAACTAGCATGTCCGATTGTCTCTATTAGGACGGATCATGGTAGGGAATTTGATAATGAAGTGAAATTTGGTGCCTTTTGTGAAGCTCATGGTATTAACCATAACTTCTCAGCTCCTCGCACTCCACAATCAAATGGGGTAGTTGAAAGGAAGAATAGGACCATCCAAGAGATGAGTAGGATGATGTTAAACGAGCAATCTTTGCCTCAAAAGTTTTGGTGCAATGCCGTGGACACATCGACTTATATTCTCAACCGAATTCTTATTCGACCTTTCCTAGGAAAGACCCCCTATGAGATTATTAAAGGTAAGAAACCCTCATTGGAATACTTTAGGGTGTTTGGAAGCAAGTGCTTTATCCTCAACACCAAAGACTACCTTACCAAGTTCGACCCAAAGTCTTACGAAGGTATATTTTTAGGTTATTCGCAAACTAGCAAAGCCTACATAGTCCTCAATAGAACCTCAGGTGTAATTGAAGAATCACTTAACGTGACTTTTGATGAAACCCCTCCTTTAACCAAGACACCACCATTGGTTGATGATGACTTGGATGAAGTAGAAGTAGTTAGAGCCAAAGAGGTTAGAAAAATAGGAGTTGAAGACCTTAGTGTTGAAAAGGAAGTAAACATTAAGGAGTCTAAGGATCATACTCTCATTAATATCATTGGTGAATTAAATCAAAGGACCCTGAGATCTCAAGTCCAAAACCAAAGTAACTTATTTTGTTTCATCTCCTTGATTGAACCAAAGAATGTTAAAGAAGCTTTGACGGATAAGAGTTGGGTCATTGCGATGCAAGAAGAATTGAATCAATTCGTTGCTAATGATGTTTGGGAACTTGTTCCTCCACCTAGAAGTTCTACCATTATAGGAACCAAATGGGTATATAGGAATAAGCTAGATGAAAATGGTGTTGTGTCTCGTAACAAAGCTAGACTTGTACCACAAGGCTATAATCAACAAGAAGGGATTGATTATGACGAGACATTTACACCGGTAGCTAGATTAGAATCCATTAGAATCCTTTTATCCTACGCTTGTGCCTTAGATATTAAGCTTCAACAAATGGATGTAAAGAGTGCGTTTCTTAACGGTTTGATCAATGAGGAGGTATATGTGGCTCAACCTCCCGGCTTCATTGATTTTGAGAAACCGGATCATGTTACAAGCTTAAGAAGGCACTTTATGGTCTTAAACAAGCACCCAAAGCTTGGTATGATAGACTTAAAGTGTTTCTTGTTAAACATGAGTATACCATGGGAATGGTAGACAACACTCTCTTTACAAAGAAGAAAGGTTCTCACCTCATAATCGTGCAAATATATGTTGATGACATTATATTTGGCTCAACTTGTCAAGAATTGTGTGATGACTTTGCCAAAATCATGCATGATGAGTTCGAAATGAGTATGAAGGGAGAACTTAACTTCTTTTTAGGACTCCAAATTAAACAAATGGACGATGGTATTTTCTTTAGTCAATCTAAGTACGCTAAAGAAATGCTAAAGAAATTTGGATTAGAAGAATCTAGACCAATGAAGACCCCTATGGCCTCGGATACTAAACTCACCGTAGATGATGATTTTGAGTCGGTAGACAACACCAAATATAGAGGTATGATTGGTAGTTTGTTGTACCTAACGGCAAGTCGATCGGATATCATGTTTAGTGTTTGCCTTTGTGCTCGCTTCCAAGAGGCTCCCAAAACCTCTCACCTTGAAGCGGTTAAGCGTATCTTCCGATACATTAAGGGCACTATACATTTAGGATTATGGTATCCTAAAGGGACCGGCGTAGAAACCATTGTCTACGCGGACTCGGATCATGCGGGAGACTATGTGGACCGGAAAAGCACTAGTGGTGTTTGTACATTCATGGGTTGTTGTTTAACTTCTTGGTACTCCAAGAAACAAACCGATCTTGCGATATCCACCATGGAAGCCGAGTATGTGAGTGCCGGAAAAGCATGCCAACAAGCTCTATGGATGAAGCAAGCGCTTGTTGATTACGGGATTTGTCTTGATGATGTTCCCATCATGTGTGACAATAAGGGTGCTATAGACCTTAGCAAGAATCCCGTGCAACATTCGCGAACCAAGCACATAGAAATTCGTCACCATTTTCTTAGGGATAATGTTCAAAAGGGGAACATTTCAATTGAGAAGGTACCCTCCGAGGATAACTTAGCCGACATCTTCACTAAGCCACTTAAGAGGGAACCTTTTAATTACATGCGTCTAGGTCTATGATTAATGGAACATATTCCTTAATTGCTTTCCCTTTATTGAGTCTCTTACTTTCCTTTGAGTCTTTTATAACTTTGAGTCTTTGAGTCTCCTAAACTCTTCTTGAAAATCTTCTCTTCTCCTTTTCAAAATCCTCAAAGTCTCTTTCGAAAATGGTTAAGAAATGTTTTGACATTGTTAATTCAATCTAAATATGTTTTTCATAGATTCTTGCTATTAATCTCGAGCTTACATAATTCATATGTATGATTTTCTCAAACATAGCAAGAACAAGATAGAATCATGGAGGATCATTGTGTCATGACTTAAGGTCTTGTCTTACACACATCCTACATCGATTTTTAAAATCCATGTATTTTGTTCAATCTCTATTTGGTGCGTTAGTATGTGTTCTCTTTGTCTATCTTTGGTTTTAAGTATATCCCTGTGATAAGTTAGACTAGAAAAATAAGATTTGCTGAAAAATCTTCCTTCACCACCAAAACTCAACCACTGTAGGCGGCTCCATATATGAACCGCGGTTCCTTATCAATAAGGAACCACCGGAAGCAATAAGGAACCGCGTACAATGCTTCCTCTTTTTTCGGGTATTTCTGAAATTCCAAATTTATTCCAACACTTTTGAGAATCTTTGCTTCAACCCTTTGACCACCCCAAAAATACCGTGTGCCTTCCCTATTAAACCATAAGCATTTTGCCTTACTTCACATCCCAAAATGTCTTACTTTCCTAATGAAAGCCTTGATTCTCCTCCATTCTCCCCAGTTGCTTTCAATCCCAACTCACCCAAGAACACTTTCAATCCAAATTCACCCAAGAACACTCTTAATCACATCTCTCCTACCAAGAATGTTGATTGTGGAACATCTTTTCTTCCACCACCACCCATTAGTGTTCTTCATCTTCTCATGATAATGTCATGCGTCATGGGACATATTGTCATTGTTGTCAATATCAACATCTTGCTATGGCACACATCTATGAGGAGTTGAGCTACATCAAGAGTCTTTTAATCAAGCCTCCTCTTCACTTTGATTATGAGATCTCCACCAAGCCACCACCACCACATTTCGCCACTACCTTGTCTTTCATATAAGCATTGGTTGCTTATCCACAAGACACTTTATTCAAGCAAATCTTAGAATTCTAGATTAACTAGGATTAGATTTATGCTTTTGGCTTGTTTCCTCTTTCATACATCTTTGTATGACTCATTTTATTTTATATGACTTCACTTGGATCTTAGTCTTTGTGTTTTCTTCTCTTTTTTTTTGTGTGACCTTTAGCTATATCTTGTTGGTTGTTTCTTTTGTTCAACTAACCCTCCTATGTAGCTTGTCACCATATCTCGATTCCTCGGTGCCCCAAGCAAGGGGGAGTAAGCACCAAGGGGGAGTCTTTGCAAAGTCCGTCTCTTCAACACCGACTTGTGCAACCTTTTTGCTTCGACAAAGGGGGAGAAATGAATAAACTCGTCTTCGAAAATCTTGTTTTTTGTGTGATTGAGTTTATGTATTGTCGGAATCAAAAAGGGGGAGATGGTTAATGCAATAATGCCTAAAAACGTTACTTGCATTTTTCGGTCTTGCTTAGTTTTGATTACGACAATATGTAAAAACAAGCTTTTACGAAAACAACGAAAAACGAATTCTTGAGTTCAAGTATTTTTCATTTTACCCATTTTCACTTAAGGTATGAATAAACAAGTACTAACCTTAATCAAGTGATCAAGTGATTTAATCTTTTCTTAAAACTCACTTTTTATTAAGTGTCACAAGTTTTTAATTAAACTTTCTTTTTAAGAAAATGTTTTATTAAATTAAATATTTGAAAATTTGAAAATGGCATATTCCTTTTGATTTGGAATATCCTTTATGGATATTTTTATAATCAGATATGACCTCCACCACTAAAGGACACAAAGGGAGCGGAGTCTAGTCCGGCGGTTCCTTAGCGCCTAGGTGGTTCCTTATCGATAAGGTACCGTCGTCTAAGATAAGGAACCACAGGAAGATATAGCCGTTGGCCCTTTGTCCTATAAATAGTGGACCTTTCTCAGATTTTCAATTCACCTCTTTTGCACACAAATTTCCAGATTCAAATATAATTCTTAAATCACTCAAATCCTTGATCATTTGATTTATTACTACTTGTTTAGAAGTGAATCTATCCCATCCATCCTTTCCTCTTCAAGTGCAAAGAGAAGAACACTATCATTGTGAAGTGTTGAGTCCACCACCAAAGAACCTTTAAAGATCAAATTTTATACATTTGTTGTTGTGTAATAGCTGTGAAGATCCAAGTAGTTGTGTCTATTTGGAAGTTGTGTATGTACTAAGTATAGTTGTGTAGATTGGTCCTAGCTACGATTAGGGCTCGACTTTTAGCTTAGAGTCGAAAATTGGTTAAGCGACGTGTACGGTTTTCTCCACCATAAGGAGCTTGTTGTGTAGTGAACTCTCGAGTAAGGAGTACTCGAGGAGTGGAGTAGGAACGAGGAGTGAGCTTCGTTGCCGAACCACTATAAATCCCTGGTGTTTGGTTTGATCTTTCTTTACCCTTAACTCTTTACATTATTTATTCTTTGTGCATATACATTAGTTAGTATTAGTTTTATATTACACTATCATTGTTCATATTGTGCATAAGAAGATTTCACTTATTTCCTTAAGTCTATGTTTTTTGAGAAAAGGATTTTTTGAAAACCATCATTTAACAAGTAAATATAAGAAACTGTTCAACCCCCCCCCCCCCCCCCTTTCTAGTTTCTACACTAATGTTTCTTACGACCCCGGACCCTAATGTAATCAACATCAGTATTTTCATGTGATTATCTTTATTGTTCTAGCAGACCGTTAGTCTCATATCTCATATCTGACGATTTAAAAGCCAGAAATGTTGACATATCATTATCCATAGGTTTAAATATATCATCCTTATCATCAAGCTCACTTGAATACCAACCCTTTTTTTAAACCAAATTTTCATCATCATTCATAAGAGTAAATATTACTTCAACAATATTTCTTTTCATTTTATTGATTTTAGCTATGAAAGAAGTATTGTTAGCTTTCGCTTAAAAATATAATCCTCATAAAATCGTACCCAAAATATCCTCCAAACCAGCAAGTTATAAACAATCATTGATTAACACTAATAAACATTTTGTTTAACCATGCATCTTATATCTGGTCAAGGGCTCAAACCTTGTTGGGTGTGTGCATCTTTAGGTGGTCACAAAAATTCACTTGCGACAACTCTGAGCTATCTAAAAGGATAGTCACCGTAGGATTAGTCGACTCGTAATGTCGAGTCAGAAATCCAAGTATACCCGAAAAAAAGATAATATATACTACTCTCTCCATCCAATTATGTCTATTGTTGATTTTTGTGGTATTTATTTTGCAATTTTAATTTTAAGTATATTTTTTGTTGTATAAAATATTAGATGAAAATTTATTTCAAACTCAACTTATTTATATATTTTGTAACAAATATTAAAAAAAAATATTTAAGATTAAATTTGTAATATAAAACTGTAAAAATCAATAGTAAAATATAATTATTAAACAAAGAAATTATGATTTACTCAAGCTTGTTTGAATTATATATATGTTTTATTTACCGAAGCTATGATGCTTAATTGTATTGAAACAATTTATCTTATATTGAATAACCAACAATGCTACTTGCACAACGTGAAGAAGGTAAAAAGGGAAAGTTCGTGGTCATTTTTGGTTTGTTATATATCATTGTCACTTTTAGACGGTTTTACTTTTTTGCCTTTAAATTATGCCGACCTTTCCCCACTCCAAATCATGCCTCTTCCGTACTAGTTCATCTTTACTGTCATTTCATTTTATTAAAAAATTCAAAGTAGTCTTGTTACTATTTAATAACTTCGTTTATCATCTCAATACATATTGGCATATTGCTACAAATAGATTTGGAGACAAACTTTTATGAAACAACTTGAGCTCAAGTTGAAATTTGATTTGATCGAGCTAAACTTTTATCGAGCTAAAATTCGGGCTCAAGCCTAATAGTTCGAGTTTTCGAACGTTTATCAAATTTTTTGAGCCTTAATATATTTTTTTTTATATAAAAGCTATTTTGAATATTTATCTAATTATAATTAATAACTCCATAAAAAAATTAAATGTTATTTTAATAGTCGTTATCATAATTTATGTAAAACCCGCATAAAAATACATGAAAATCTATAACACATGAAAATACGAATTAATTAGAAATTTGATATTAATTAATGCACGATAAGTATTACGTATATTATGTAATTAATGACAAGTATTCACGTATAATAAATAATGCACGACAATACTTAACACGTATATAAAACACGTACACACAATACACGGGAAATGAAACAAGCTCAAAAACTTATAATATGGGGGTGTTTGTGGCCGACAATAAAAAAAAAGAGATGGAAGGGCTCAAGCCCGACCCGTTAACCATTTAACTAGCAACAAAATCACTCCCTGTACATTCATTATTCAGGTTTACAAAAAAAATAAGAAAACCCTAAGGTTGTGAGGTGTAGCCGCCGGCCAAGAAACAAAAAAAAAAGGGAGAAACATTTGCTTGATCCAAAATCATAAGTGTGTGTTCGTATATTCATCCTTAAATCAATCGCATTCGGTATCACCAATCTTAATCTTTTCTTTGATTAGTTTTCCTTTAATCATGAATACTTTATAATTGATTATAAACATGTGTAATAATAATTAAAACCAAGGATTTGATTCGGGTTTTAGGTTGTTTGGACCCGGAAACCGAGAATCCCCTCCATGGGGAGCTCTCAGTGGGCGTTTTTCACCCACAGTCGTCGGCGTTAGGGCTCGGTGGTTGGATCCTTTGGTCAGCTGCATGCAGCAGGGACCCCAGCCGGGGGAGGGGGGGGGGGGGGGGGGGGGGTTGTTCAAGAAGTTGAAACCGAGGCCCTTTTGGTCTCAGTGGGAACGGCTAAGCAGCCGTGGGAAACCGACTCGGCAGTAGGTAAACCACACAACCGATGGCAGTCCCGGCCTAACAGTGGCAACAAGGCCACAGCCGGTGGCTTTGGTTGGTGTGGTTCGAACAGTCGAGACCATGGTGGTCCTAATGGCCTTTGGTTCAGGGCTCGGGTAATCCGAAACACACAAGGGTGTGTTTGGTTATGATTTTATCTTAGTTATTTCGGGCTTAATAAAAGTTTAGATTATAAATAAGTTGTATTATTTTAACATGGGCTTAGTTGATTTTCTTAATAATAATACAGTTTATTCATGTGGGCTATTTTAATTTTAACTAATTAAAATTCATGAGGCACTATTAACTAATAATTGGGTTATATAACATGGTATATTATTAGTTAATAATTATTTATAAACTATAGAATATGAAAGTTTATTATTAAATGAACTTATTAAACATGATAAGTATAATTAATTATATTTTAATCATGGTATAATTAAATTAAATATTACTTTTAATTTAATTATACAATTATCAAGTTTATGATAAAGTTTTATTAAAATATAATTCATGCTTTATTATTAATTAGTAATCACTTTATAAATCATGTTACATTATTAATTAATAATTATTATGTTATACTAAAGTATTTATTTGAATAAACTTTACTATATTACCATTTAATAAATCACGACTTATAAAATATGTTCATTAAGATTCGGCTTATATTATATGCTTATTAAACAAGCTTATTACTATTTATGGAAACTTACAATTTATGGAAACTTACTATTTTTGAAAAGTTACTATATATAGAAACCTGCTATTTTAGAAAGTTACTATATATAGAAACCTGCTATTTTTAGAAAGTTACTAATTATGGAGATATCAAGTATAATAACACATGAAACATGTAATACATTAATCAAGAACACATGAAACATATAACACTAAGGATGACATGAATAAGTAACAAGTCAAGAACAAGTAAATTAAACTAAGAATCAGTAAGTTATACATGAACATATAATATTACACTTTTAAGTTCGTTTTTCTCGAATCAATTCGAATTGATTTAAGGTTTTCAAGCAAAGACTTAATTGTTTTTGGTTATACTTCGTAATTTTTTGTTTTTAAGCTACTTGCACAAAACACGTAAAAAGGTAAAAATATTAACTATTTACGTATACGTACTAATCTACAAGAACTTGCACGAACCACAATTAAATGAGCAAAATTACAAAATGAAAAACACAAATTTACACTACGAATGTAGAATACAAAATACAAAATACTAAACTACCTTTATTTTCATAGAGCTAAAAATATAATTTTTATAAAATTTCAAAATACAAATTTTGAACATTTAAATGTACAAACTCTAATTTTTTCAAAAATTGAACTTGAAAATTTCACCAAAGTCACCAAATTCAGCTGGCCTAATACCAAAAATAGCCCAACTACCAATTACCCAACAGAGATGTAAAGGGAGGACTAGGTATGCAACTAACTAATCTGATTATTAACAACAAGGACTATGACTACAACTAATGGTATCAAGATGAAGGACTAAAATTGTATATTGACCAAAGTTAACCAATTGCTTTTGTATAAAAGCCAATCACGTGCCTAAGATTGCTAATTTCTTATCCACAACTATTTTTTAAAGCTAAGTTTTAAAACAACTAAAGAAATTACAGCTTTACACTACATATTCCCTTTAATAGCTAGAAATCTTATATCCATCTACTGATTAACCTAAAATAAGCTGGACTATGTCACCCCAAACACTGAAGAAGAATCCAACTCCTAAAAGTCTAACTCAAAGCAACCTAGTTATAAAACAAGGAAGCGCCACAATCAAAACCAAATTAATTAGCTATCTATACCTACAGCTATCATGAACAGATCATAAAAATGAACAGTAACAACTAGCAACTAGATACAAGTAGGTTCACCTTAGAAAATCAAACAAGTCTGAGCTATGTTCTACACTACAATTACAATTAGCATAATACACTATGATTTTCAGAATATAAATGGTGCTCAACCTATTATCACTGAAGTTCAGTCCACTGATGATGAAGGTTAGCGCTGAGCTACCTTTGCTATCAGCTAAACTGCACCTAAACGGATTACGAACCGAAACCAAACACCGCTTACTTACTAAACTGCATCTTCTGAAAATAAAGCTTGACTTCTTGAAAACAGGAACCTGCAAGAGATGTGAAAACAATATTCCGTGCTAAATTTCTATCAGTTCGATCTTAATAAGCTAATTCTGATTATGAAACCAGCAATTCCTAACACTACTAGCTGAAACTAAAATGCTGAATTTTCCTATCTCTAAACGTAACTTGCTGAATTGAATGACGAATACTGATTACTCTTACTCAATCTAAACTGACCCAAAATTATAGAGCTAAAACATCCTAAACCTTGAAAGCTTTGAAAAATAGTATAAAACAATTCCATAAACTCTGCACAAACTTATAAACTTTGAGCTTTCTTAACAGTAAAACAGTAAAGGATTTATCGAAAAGCTTTGAAAATGAAATCGAAAGTAGATCACATAGGTCAATGTTTAACCTCTAGTAACTGAACTTATAATAAGGTCATGACTAGCTACCCGCTAAAATGAAGCTTGAAATAGAGCTTATGAACATCTCAACAATAAACCAGCTTAACTGACTAACTCAATAGAATTGGTTACACACTTAAACTGAAATCGTAACTGATTGAACTAACTTAGAAATACATAACAGTAAACAGATCAATAAGAAGAAGATTATGAAAGCAAAGCTTTAGAGAAAATAGAATGATTTCATTAATGGAGAAAAACATAGCAATCGGTTATAACAGAAAACTCATTCTGTTCCAATATTAAACAAGAAAATTAAAAGTGTATTCAACTATCTAACTAATGATAACCTACTGTGTGTAAACTACACCTAAGCTAACCAATTACAAATGATGACTTATCCAACAATTTATAGACTGAAAAGAATGAGGTTGAAGGTCTGTTGACGTGGCTCCTCTAATCACAAACAGCCACGTGTCAAATACGATGATTAGGATTCTTGATAAAAACTCTAGAATTAGGCCTTTTTATTCATTGAATATTGATCTAATTCAATCACATCATCTTTAAGAGGATGATGTGATGAATGTTTTTGCTTTTATAAGCTTCCTCTAAAATCTTGTTCTTCTCTCTTGAATCCAGCTTGAGGTGTTGATGAAGAAAACAATCTGCTCTTCTTTCTTTTCTCTTTTCTATTTTCTTTCTTCGTTTGATAATGAATAACAGGTAGTAGCATCTTTAGCCTGTTCCAAGATAGTATTTCCCCTTTGAGTCCTTTTCCTTTTTGTCTTTTGTCATTTGTGATTTAATAGTTTAAAGCTTTTAAGAAAAACTCATTTAAATCCTTTCTCTTTGTGAAAATGGCGAATGCAGTCCTCGAAAACTTTAATCTTCATAACTTCAAACCTTCAATCTTTATCAATATGGAAAGAATAGTCCTCGAAAGCTTGTTTTGTCAATTTTCTTCAGTCTTTTGTCAGATATATCCCGTGAAAGCTCTTGTTTGTTTCTCTTGTATCCGTTTAACCTGAACACACATAGACGCAAAATACACGCAGAATTCTGATAATTTACAGTTTAATATAATGTATTTGGTCATGTTTTATGTGGGTTTTAGGTTATAAATGATGAGTGTTTCCATACTTATCAACTCCCCTCCACTTGACCATTGCCATGGCCTCATTCAATGCAATATTTTAAAGCTCTAGATTATACTTTTCGCATAATTAATCCACATTGGCCATTTTATGATTTCATATACTATACTACATGATGCATGATTTTTAATTTTTAGGAATGCAATGCAAAATATAAACTCTATTTATATATTTTTGGTTTTCTTAAAATGGTTTGATGGAAATAACTCATAAAAAAATCATTAACTTTGATTAGGGCTTTGGCACCATGAACACTTATCATCCTCAAGTTTCACTTTCCCCATACCAAGCTTAAAAACGAGATCATTGTTATCCATAAGTGAAAGTGCATCGACTTATTCATAAAAATTAATTGTGTTACCATTATATCCCCACTGATTGTGCCTCTAAGACCGGTTATTATTTGAGAAAATTGTTTGAGAGCAAATTTTTCATTATTTAAAGCGTGAAATATAAGAAGTGCAAAATCTGAAAATAAGAAAGCACGGTTTTAATCCTAAGTAACCATCATATCCATTACTTGAAAAATCGCCCACAATTGATATAAGTCCGACCCAAAATAATAAGTCATTCGCCTTATGTGTAAGATCCTTATGTCATGCATTAATAAGTAGCTACACACTCGCTAAGAAAAGAAAAACAAAACTCACGCAATAATTTATATCCGCCGCCTTTTTGAGACCTTGGATCTTCAATCCCGCAACCCGTCAAGATAATATTGGATTTGAGCAACTATTAAATCCCCGCAACCCTTGTGAGAGTAATATTGGAATTCAATAGTTACTATAATTAACACTCCACTGCCCCTCTTGGGAGTCTTGTATAATTTTTTTTTTCTTTTTTTCTAGCCACTCATTTTTCATTAGCCGCACTTATTTTTCTTTATTCCTTACAAATAAAATGAAGAGAATAAAAGGAAAAACACCCGCTAAGTATTAAGCATGACATAAGTATAGTACACATAAAATGTTCTAACTTAGAATCTTAAGACGTACTTATACCAACCACGAATGATTAGTCAAAAATGCATAAGAGACTACAAACCGATTAAAACCGTTCTTGATTATTTATTAACAATATATACATGCGTTTACGAGAAAGTAAAGGTTACGAAAGAGGATATAAAAGCCACAATTAATTAATATGAGTTTTATCTAGCCCTTTACACTTACTTCAAACTCTATCATTTCTCGTTCTCCGCAGTTTAAAATCTCAAATAATGAGACTAGTGGATGCTTAGCCTAATAAACTAATAAAGGTCTACATGGTTAAGGATACTAGCTAGAGAAATATTGGATAAGCAAACTCGGGTTGAGTCAAAATATTCATGGCGGGCCTAATATGTCAAAGATATCTAAACTTGTTAAACCATATCCTTTATTATATTTTTTTCTTTTTATATATTTTTGATGAAAAATAAAAGAAGAAATTTATACAATACAAATGTGTCATGAAAATGAAAAGTGATTAATGCAAAAAATTATGAATGCATATTTTTGGTGGCCAAAGTAGATCAAAATTTTGAAAAATTAATTTTCCCAATTATCACGAAGGCAAGACAATGATCTAGGTAAGGTCACTTCGATAGAAGTCTCCCCTACACTTAAGATAAACATTGTCCTCAATGTTTAAGAGTATTGGATTATAAACTCCCTTACACTTATGAAATTGCTTACTTTGTTTAACTCGAGCTAAGGAAGAGACAACTAAAGTGTATTCATTTTAGGCAAGGTTGAATATCACAATAAAAAAAACTAATCGAAGTGAACTGGATACACGGGCCTCCTCCATAAGCTCTATGAATGGAGCAACCCTTGAAACAAACACCAAAAGACGAAGAAAGGCACCCCTCCACTTCAACTCTAATATAACACCCTCTTATTAAACATAACCTATTTAGATCTACTCTACGTTTTCTAGCCTAGTTATTCAATGCTTGTAGCTCGACTCGTTCCTGAATTAGGTTTTCCTTGGGGAAACCATCATGGAGAATAAAGGATGTCCACTTTGAAGCACATCTCACATGATACACTCAAACTTAGCATATTGCCATTTACAATATCCTCCTCGATAAATGGACCGGTCCAACATTTCTCAAGCTTGTCCAATCATAGAAAGCTCTCATATAGAAATTACACCAGGATCAAATACATAATTTCTATCTCTACACTCGAACAACTCCAAAGTAGGTAGCATCAACAAAGTAAGCTCATACGAGAATCCCATCTCAATAGAAATCACACTCTTAAATAGAGTAGATGAAAACCAATATTTCCCAAACATACGGATCCCAGGATCAAAAACCTTTCCTTTCACGGGAAAATAAGAAGATGAGCTTGTATCAACTATATAAGATTCCCTCTTAGTTATCAAATCATCATGAGACAATGAGGGTGTATGAATTAAAACATTCATAACAATTATGTCCATGTTGTGCTCCTCATCATCAAAAGGTGGGGAGTCGTCCATAGAAGGCATAGTGAAAGGAGGATCAAGATTAATAGTGTCTTGTGGTGGATGTTTAGGCTCTATGTTCCAAAAAAGCAAGTTCTCACTAAGACGAATCTCCTCTTCCCAATTAGAATCACTCTCATCGACCTCTATATCAATATTAGCAAGAGTAGCCTTTATGGTGGCATCAATCTCCCTAAACGAGTCCATATCAAAGGTTTTGGGTTCTAAAGGTGCCTTAGGGGAAAAAGGATCAATCTCTAAGAGTATAGGATGTTCTTCATCAATAACCAACTTCAAGGGTGGAAGGGTGGGAATATAAGGCTCAAAAGAGGGTGTATTAATGAGAGAAGCACTTAAAGGGATGATATGATCATGAAAATCAATAGGTGCAACCTCAAAAACCGGTGAAGAAATATCAATGGAAGGTTCTTCTTCTATGGAATCATCATTATGGTTTCCATTCAATGCTTCAATCGAAGATATAAGAAGATAAACGTTTGATAAAACCTCACGAATATAAACATCTTCCACTTCTTCTATAAGAGCAACATCGTTATCAAAATTAGGAAGGTCATCTTGACATGAAAAGTCATCGAATTGTATAGCATAAGACGCTTCACTAGAATCACAATCATCATCCTCCATTTGTGGCATGTCTTGCAAAAACTCTTCCTCAATCTCATTATCCCTTTCTTTGAACAATTCATCAAGATCGAAATCACCAAAAATCACTAGTAGTAGCATGAATATCATCATGTGATGAAATCTCAATGTGATCATGAGGAGACGAGGTATTAATACAAAACTCGTCACATGGTTCATTAGAAACACCCTTAAGCTCTATTGGGATTGGGATAAGGTGCTCAACACTAGAGGCGATTAATTCATCCGAATAGGTGTTTGTATTAGTGCTAAGAGGCTCGTCCCCCATGGTTAAAGAGTTGTTGGGTTCCATGTGAGGTAAAGGTGATGAAGGTGTGTCATCATTAAGTGTCTGGCAAATCGAAGGTTCGTCATCATCGTCATAGAAGAATTGATAAGGCCTACGAGTAGCAAGATATTCTTCTTCTTCCTTTGCATCAATCTTAAAGAGTAAATCATCTAAATTTTTCTTGAGGAAACGAGAGGAAGTGTTCAACGATTCACTATACATGTCACCAAGTTTATTGTTATTAAATCGCTTGGTCCTTTCATCATCCTCAAGAGACTTAATTTCCTCCCTTAACCACCAAGACTCTTCTTTTATTTCCCCGAGGCTCATTTCTTTCTTACGATTAAGAGCCTTTGATATTTATGCCATGTGTCTTCCTCCTTGCTCGAATATAGAATAAAACTCATTGAAAACATTAGGAGCATAAGAAGACGGATCCCTTGGTCGATAATCATAACCATAATGGGGTTCTATTCCATAAACTCGCATGAATAAGTCAAAGAATAGGGTGGAGGTGGATTTCCATAATTAGGTGGATTATAGGTTTGAAAAGAGCCTTGATTATGAAAGTTCTCATGATTATAACCTTGAAAATTCTCTTCATTTTGAAAACCCTCATGATGAGAAAATCCTTGATTATAGCATTGAAAATTTTCATCATTTTGAAAGCCTTCATTATTTGAAAATCCTTTATTATGAAAGGTTTCTTGATTATAGCCTTGAAAATTATCATCATTTTGAAAACCCTCATGATTGTAAAATCCATGGTTTTGGTATGGCTTATTAAAGTTTTGATCATGAAATGATGATGTATTTTGTGGTGAAAAACCGGAATATCCCATATAGTCATTACAAGTGTGGTCCATTTGAAGGTTAGGTTGAAAAGTAGGGTCCTCGGTTCCATTATAAGCATAACCTTCCCCATAATGGTCATTGTTTTGAGCACATAAATAAGTATCATGTGGACCACCACAATTCGAACAAGTCGGATGCAACATCTCCCACAGGGAACGAGTTTCCACGTGTAGCAAGGTGGCCGAATGTATATACAAGTGAACGAAGTTTTAACACTTCCTCGAGGAAGGAAGTAATACACCAAATGTGGTATGGTTACACGTGTGCGAGTACACATGTAAGTAAACTCGAGGAATGAGAGAGGAGCTCTCGGTCGACTTTTGAGAGAGAAGAGATTATCTCTCTCGAGGTTCGATAATTAATATCCACAAGAAAATATATAGATATGTAGTACTAATTTAGTGGCACACCACTCACTACTATCACCTTCAAAAGACCCACAAGGAACCGGAGAAACGAGGCGACGTGTAGCACTTAACAGCCTGCTTCTTTAGAATGTGAAATACACTTGCCTTATACCCCCCCCCCACACAGTGGCCTCTTTCTCAAGTTCAAGTAGATTGTAGTATTTATCTATTGTGCCTTAATTAAATTTGATCGATACACGTAAGTGGCACCGAAACGTCGCTACAAACGGTGTATTGCAATGCAGTACTTATGGAAGTAGATAGATTGGTTGTTCGTATCTACGTATACTTATTTACATATAATAATATAGAGAAAATATTTTTGTATTTTTATTATTTTTTTAAGAAAGTAATATATGTACGTAAAAGCGAGTGAAAACAATATATACAATATATTTTTGGTGTAATATTTTAGGAAAAAGATTACTTTTGCATTTTATAATTTTTTTGGTTCAATTCTTTAGGAAAAGGAATGATTTTGTGATTTTTTTATTTTTTATATTTTTATCTTTTTGATTTTTTGATTTTTTATGTTTTTGAATTAACAAAAATAACGTTCACAAAGTGAACGAATCCCAAAATCCAATACGTCTCACTAGAAACCGTCAATCTTTACGAAAAGAACCGGCAGCGGCGCCATTTAATATTTCACTTTTAAGTTCGTTTTTCTCGACTCAATTCGAATTGATTTAACGTTTTCAAGCAAAGACTAAATTGTTTTTTGTTATAGTTCGTAATTTTTGGTTTTTAAGCTACTTGCGCAAAACACGTAAAAAGGTAAAAATATTAACTATTTACGTATACGTACTAATCTACAACAACTTGCACGAATCACAATTAAATGAGCAAAATTAGAAAATAAAAAACACAAATTTACATTACGAATGTAGAATACAAAATACAAATTACTAAACTACCTTTATTTTCATAGAGCTAAAAATACAATTTTTATAAAATTTCAAAATACAAATTTTGAACATGTAAATGTACAAACTCTAATTTTTTTAAAAACTGAACTTGAAAATTTCACCAATGTCACCAAATTCAGCTGGCCCAATACCAAAAATGGCCCAACTACCAATTACCCAACAGAGATCTAAAGGGAGGACTAGGTATGCAACTAACTAACCTGATTACTAACAACAAGGACTATGACTGCAACTAATGGTATCAAGATGAAGGACTAAAATTGTATATTAACCAAAGTTAACCAATTGCTTTTGTATAAAAGCCAATCACGTGCCTAAGATTGCTAATTTCTTATCCACAGCTATTTTTTAAAGCTAAGTTTTAAAACAACCAAAGAAATTACAGCTTTACACTACATATTCCCTTTAATAGCTAGCAATCTTATATCCATCTACTGATTAACCTAAAATAAGCTGAACTATGTCACCCCAAAGATTGAAGAAGAATCCAACTCCTAAAAGTCTAACTCAAAGCAAGCTAGTTAGAAAATAGGGAAGCGCCACAATCAAAACCAAATTACTTAGCTATCTATACCTACAACTATCATGAACATATCATAAAAGTGAATAGTAACAACTAGCAACTAGATACAAATAGGTTCACCTTATAAAATCAAACAAGTCTCAGCTATGTTCTACACTACAATTATAATTAGCATAATACACTATGATTTTCAGAATATAAATGGTGCTTAACCTGTTATCACTGAAGTTCAGTCCATTGATGATGAAGGTTAGCGCTAAGCTACCTTGGCTATCAGCTAAACTGCACCTAAACGAATTACGAACCGAAACCAAACACCACTTACTTACTGAACTGCATCTTCTAAAAATAAAGCTTCACTTCTTGAAAACAGGAACCTGTAAGAGATGTGAAAATAATATTCTGTGATAAGTTTCTATCAGTTCGATCTTGATAAGCTAATTCTGCTTATGAAACCAGCAATTCCTAACACTACTAGCTGAAACTGAAATGCTGAATTTTCCTCTCTATAAACGTAACTTGCTGAATTGAATGACGAATACTGATTACTCTTACTCAATCTAAACTGATCCAAAATTATAGAGCTAAAACATCCTAAACCTTGAAAGCTTTGAAAAACAGTATAAAACAATTCCATATACTCTGCACAAGCTTATAAACTTTGAGCTTTCTCAAGAGTAAAACAGTAAAGGATTTATCGAAAAGCTTTGAAAATGAAATCGAAAGTAGATCACATAGGTCAATGTTTAACCTCTAGTAACTGAACTTATAATAAGGTCATGACTAGCTACTCGCTAAAATAAAGCTTGAAATAGAGCTTATGAACAGCTCAACAATAAACCAGCTTAACTGACTAACACAACAGAATTGGTCACACACTTAAACTGAAATCATAACTGACTGAACTAACTCAATGGAAATCCATAACAGTAAACAGATCAATAAGAAGAAGATTATGAAAGCAAAGCTTTAGAGAAAATAGAATGAATCCATTTATGGTTGAAAACATAACAATCGGTTATAAAAGAAAACTCATTCGGTTACATTATTAAACAAGATAATTAAAAGTGTATTCAACTATCTAACTAATGCTAACCTACTGTGTGTAAACTACACCTAAGCTAACCAATTACAAATGATGACTTATCTAACTATTTACAGACTGAAAAGAACGAGGTTGAAGGTCTGGTGACGTGCCTCCTCTAATCATAAACAGCTACGTGTAAAATACGATGATTAGGGTTCTTGATAAAACTCCAGAATTGGGCCTTTTTTCTTCATTTGATATTGATCTAATTCAATCACATCATCTTTAAGAGGATGATGTGATGAATGTATTTTCTTTTATAAGCTTCCTCTGAAATCTTGTTCTTCTATATTGAATCCAGCTTGAGGTGTTGATGAAGAAAAGCATGTGCTCTTCTTTTTTTTCTCTTTTCTTTTTCTTTCTTCATTTGATAATGAATAACAGGTAGTAGCATCTTTAGCCCTTACCAAAATAGTATTTCCCCTTTGAGTCCTTTTCCTTTTTGTCTTTTGTCATTTGTGATTTAATATTTTAAAGCTTTTAAGCAAAACTCATTTAAATCCTTTCTCTTTGTGAAAATGACGAATCTAGTCCTCGAAAACTTTAATCTTCATAACTTCAAACCTTCCATCTTTATCAATATGGCAAGAATAGTCCTTGAAAGCTTGTTTTGTCTATTTTCTTCAGTCTTTTGTCAGATATATCCCGTGAAAGCTCGTATTTGTTTCTCTTGTATCTGTTTAACCTGAAAACATATAAACACAATATACACGCATAATTCTGATAATTTACGGTTTAATATAATGTATTTGGCCGTGTTTTAAGTGGTTTTTATGTTATAAATGATGAGTGTTTTCACACTTATCAACATACAACTTATACACGTCATTTATTATGTAGCACTCGTGAAGTCGGAGTAGTACTTTCTGCCTTTCATCTTTAATTTGTTACTAGACACAAGGTACGGATATTCCGTCTTTCAGTAAGTACATCGCTTTCTATGCATGATTAGGATTCCCCGTTTGCTGTCATCTATTTTCCCCAGTTTTTATTTCATAAAAACTTTCATTGTTTCCCATGCTATTATTTTAAATTTCCTGAGCTATATACATGCATGACCATGACCACCTAATTATGGAGGTACCATAACCATGACACTTGAGGCACCAGTGTCATGACCCTTACGCGACGAGAGTGATTTATCGCGACGTCCCTTCAGTTACATTGGCCATTATCTATTATTATCATGTGGGGAGTATGGGTGCATCCTAGTTCATGTTTTGTAGGTTTAGAAGGTGATTGTGATATGTGCTCTACATCTATCACATTGGAGTTGATCCCTCCACCAAACTTATATTATAAGAGGTCACCCCTCTAATTGCATGACGAGGTCACCCCTGTATGTATTCATGCACGTGGATACATGTTATGACCTAAGTGAGCTCATCGACATTTAAATTATATTACATGCATAAAACTTAATACTTTTAAGTTATAAACCAGTTTATATAACATGTTCCAGGTTTTCCAGGACTTGCACATATTCCGCTGCATTTCATGTCTTTTACTTACGTTTCAGTTATTCTTATCATGTTATATATCCGTTTAATAAGCGTATTGCTTAGCCGTATTTTTCTTTCCATGTCTCATACGGCAGGTACACAGGGACAAACTTGAGAATTTGAGAGTACGTGCATAGGATGGAAGCTACCTCAAACTTATTATCCTTTCTGCATTTTATATACTTATGCTTGGTTGGACAATGTTTAGTCCCTTTTCCTACTTCATTTACTTTACGCATGTGAGCTTATTTTTGGGAGCCGATGTTTGATTCCAGCTTTCCTTTATGGTCATTTATGTTTTAAGACATGTTACCTTGTATGCTTTGATGACACGCCATAATTATCATATAACGGTCTTGTTATCAAAGTGGGTCGTTACAATTTACTACAAACATATAGTTTCTGGTGGTTTGTAAATCGTAATGTATTTGTTTCATATATATATATATATATATATATATATATATATATATATATATATATATATATATATATATATATATATATATATATATATATATATATATATATATATATATATATATATATATATATATATATATATATATATATATATATATATATATATATATATATATATATATATATATATATATATATATATATATATATATATATATATTGAGCTTTAAAACTTGACGAGCAATCGAGCTAAGCTTGAGCTAATCTTTTAATTTTTATATCGAGCTTGGATTTTATTAAGCTCGAGCTTGACTTAACTCGATTACACCTCTAACTACATAGATCACAACAGAGTAAAGTGTAATATACGATTTAGGTTTTCAGTTGGAAACGTATATTCAGTTAATACTGATCTATAAGTTTTTAATTTTGCTTAGTTTTTTTGGTGATAGATGGATATCAAACATTGAAATCAATCTACTAGTCCACTTTTTGTATCTACGAAACCAAAGCATCCATAAATAGTTAAGAGAATAAAAACTTATAATACTGTACTAAGTAGTTTTTAAGTTTTAGAATCAAATAAGAAGGTTATTAAAATATAAGTTGACATGTTGTCAAACTCTAGGGGTAAGTAAGGTAAATTTTCTTTATATACTTTCTATACTTTGGAGTTGTGGTTTCTATTTTGCAAGTTCTACTAACTTGAGGGATTGGAAGTGTCAAAGAGTGAAAGTACGGTGACGCCCTAGCTTTGAAGTATAAATAGAATGTGATAGTATAGTTTTATTCCATCTGTTATTCGTTTTTGTTTGTCTCTCTAGCAGACATTGTTGATTGTTGAGATCTTGTTGATACTTGTTGTTTATAAGCTTTGATGTGGACTTTAAGATCATTAATTCATAGTTTCTTTCCATTATGTTTGTATGTACTGATCATAAATCTAGGATTCACATTTGAAGTGACTGCCTGAAGCTGTTAATAAAAAAAGGGTTGTTGGTTGAGTAAAATCTTGTTTTGTCATTCAATCTTTTATAAAATAAAATATGGTATCAGAGCCATTGGTTCTTGATACTTGTTTTTAAAGATCTAAAAGTGGTTTTACGCTTGATCTCAATTAATCTGTTGATTAATTGGTGATTTTTGGGTTAATTATGTTTTCCAAAAATTTAGGATTTCTTAATTTTTGGGGGTTTCTGGATTCCTGGTATTCCTTGGGGGTGGTATTGGGTTCTTGTGCAATTAATTGTCTTTAATTGCATTTTTGGTAAGTTTAATTGGAAAAATCCTAAAATCAGATATTAGGGTTTCTTCAAATTTTTGGGTATTTTCTTGATTGTTGGTTATTCTGTTATAACTAACTCTATTAGGTCTTGTTCCGTTGTGAATTTTTTGTTTTTTGTGGTGATCTGCTTGATCCCATTGGTTCTTGATTGCTTGCTGCAACGCGTGGTTTGTAATATCTCTCTCGCTCTTCCTTTTAGGGTTTTTGTTAGTTTTTAGTGGGTGATTAGGCGTCGAAGGGATTAGTTAGTTGATTGGAGTTATTGATCAAGTTTTCTCTGTAATTTGTTGGTAGTTTCTTGTAGAGGAGTTACAAGGGGTTGTTTTTTTATTCTTGTTTTATTCTTGGTAATCATGGTTGAAGCTAAAAAAAGATACTCTTAACAGTTCTAGCGAGAACATAGATGTTCTTTTTCAAACTAATGATCCACTTTATTTGCATCCTAGTGACACTAATGGGCAATCTTTATTTGCTATTAAACTCAATGGTCAAAAAAACTATAAAATCTGGGCTGCTGCTATTAAACTGGCTTTACATACTAAAAATAAGATAGGTTTTGTGACTGGTGATTGTGTTAGAGATGAGGGGGATGAAATCCTTCAAGAACAATGGGATAGGTGTAATGTTGTTGTCTTATATTGGCTTATTAGATGTGTTTCATCTGAGTTGTACCAAGGGCAAATTTTTTCAAAAAATGCTAAAGATGTGTGGGATGAATTTAAAGAAACTTATGACAAAATTGATGGTTCTGTGATATATAATTTGCATTATAAGATTTTTTTTTCTTTCACTCAGTCTGGGTCATCTCTGTCTGAGTATTATCACAATTGCAATAGCTTGTGGAGGAAATTTGACTCTTTGGTTAATTTTACTGCTTGTACTTATGTTGGTGCCTCACAGTTGAAGGGCCATAATAGTCTTTTGAGATTAATGCAGTTTCTCATGGGTTTGGATGACACTTACAGTGTTATAAGGAGTCAGTTATTGACTTCCGATCCTTTACCAGATGTGAAATCTGCATTTGCTACTCTATCTAGGGTAGAATCTCATAAGAATAATTTGTTTCATAGTCCTTCTGTTAAACCCAACTCCTTTGCTTCTGCTGCTAGACCATCTATTTGGTCTAACAACATAACTTCTCAAGGGAGAGGGTTTACCAGAAACACTAATCTAGTTTGTAAGCATTGTAATATGACTGGTCACACAATTGATAGGTGTTTTGAGCTTAATGGATATCCACCAGTGAAAGTCCCTTAATATGACAATTGTTGATAAACTATAACTCTTGTAACCACGAAACACAATGAAATACGTTTCAAACGCGTAATGCTTTATTAAGTATTATAAGCAAAGTATTACAAAGTGCTATGAATACACTCATTGAATGACAACAAGATATGAACCCTAGAACAAGTAAACTAGATTCGAGACTCTAGTTTACAAGGGAACCAATGAGACGCTGGTAGACAGCTGAGGGCTCAGCGGTTCTAAGGTGAGAAAGAACTTAGATAAATTATCCAAGCACAAGGTTTGATTTAATTCTTCTTTCTCACTCCTATTTATAGTGTACGAGGTTGCTTCCTTAGTGGGAGTAGTTGATACGTGTCACCTTCTGAATGGAAGAGTACAACGTATTAAATGCATGTCCAAATCGAGACATACCTTTAAACAACTTTAGGTGAACAGTTCTGCCGACTGTTCACCTTTTGTCCCACTAGGTCGTACTAGGCATTATCTTGAATCTCTTGTTTTGTCCCGCTCAAAACACTTGGTAGATTCTCCCGCCTAAACTATAAAAGGATTGGACAAGCTTTGCTTGTCCCAGACTTCTAGGGTTCTTAAGTGATCTCTGAGTGTTGTCAACTCAGAGATCCTTGAACACCAGCACATTCCTTCAACATCCCAGCTATCCATAATCGCTGGTGAGTATGACTTCAGATTGTCTTCGACTTCTCTGACGTTGTCTTTGACTTGAATGTTCCTGGTGTGCCAGCTGAGGCTTTGCCTTCCACTGGTCTGGTCTCTGTCGTTGGTCCTCTCAGCGATCAGTGAACACTTAGTCTAATTTAAACAAATCTAGACTGGGCCATAGTTAAAACTTTCATTGGCCCAACAATCTCCCCCTATTTGTTTATAAATTGTACTAAGTCTAAAATTATTGTAAGTGAGTACACAACTTCTTCTTACACATAATTTAACAAACATACCTCAGAGTTTTATTAAACATAAAGAACCTAGTCTATTACAAGAACACCCAGTGGTGTAAACATAAACAAAAAATAAAAAGGTTCTTCAGCGATCAAGGCCTTGATCATAGATTCTCTGGGCTTCAACTTTGTCACTTCTAGAGTTGATGACTAGCTCAACTTCAAACACAAAATCCTCAGCCAATTTGCAATTCCTTAGGATGCCCTGTTTGAGTCTGATGAGCTGGATGGTTGATGCCAGATGTAGTTCATTCATCCGCTGAAAGCAATACTCACAATTACCATTCATGAAGACCATACTTGTCTCTGGTTCTGAGTATACTTGGCCCCCTACTGGTTTAGTGATCTCTTTGGGCAATACCAAGTTTCTGTGCATCCCATCTACAACAATGTTCTCAGTGACCAACTTCTCCACCAGAGGCCCTATTTGGGTTTTTCTTTTCCTTTGTCCTTGAGAAGGTTGTTGTTGTGAGAGTTGAGGAGGCAGAGGTACCTTCAGCTTCTTTGCCGTGTCTCTTACCCAATTCAGCTTTGCTTGAATATTTTTCATCATTTGGGCAGCACCAGGCCCAGTCTTCTTTTGGGCAAGAGACAACATTTCTAACCATTCAGAGAGGCCCAGATCTCTGAGTTTAAAGTCACTGAAGACTTTGTAGTTTGTTAGTTGGTTCTCTCTGTAAAGGGTCATCACCACTCTTTTGTCTTTGTTAGTGTAACATGCATACTTGGTGATTTGACTAGGTTCAGCTCTTTGGTTCACAAGTCTTTCATATTCCTTTTGAAGGTTGCTCCTTTTAACTTCCAGTTCTTTGAGCTTAACCAACTGAGCTTCCTTTACAGCAGGAGAGAGTTTGTTCAGAGCTTCTTTGCTCTTGAGTTCAGCTGCTCTAATGCTTGCAAGCCTTTGATGTTCCAAGATTTGAGCCTTTGCCTGCTCTGGGGTAAGTGGTGGTTCATCAACGCTCTTAAATTTGTTCAGGTCAGAGTATTTAGAGAGCTTGGCTGTAGATCCGCCTTTTTCTTAGAGGGAGTGCAGGGTTATTTCAGGTTGTTCAATGGCAATTCTTTTTCCCATGTCCTTTACTGCTTCAGTGCTGGGGTTGAAGGATCTGAGAGGTTTTGGTGTAGGAATCCCTGTTGAAGGTGTTGGTTGTTTAAGTGATTTCTCCCCCTTAGGTGGAGCGGTTTCTGCTTCTTCTTCAGAGGTGGAGGTTGCTGAATTCTCCCCCTCAGGCATAGCGCCGGTAGTAGCTGTGCCTGATCCAGGCTTGAGGAACTTAACAAATTCTTCATGGACGAATAAGCAGATTTCTTTAAGTTCCTCTTGTAGCAGCTCTTGAAGAAGTTTTCTTGATGGCTCAGACGCCTTGGCAATAGCTGCAACATTTGCTTTGACAGCTGTTGTGAGGACAGATGGTATGTATTGCTGGAGGCTTTGGTCTAGAACAGCTGGGAGGTGAGTTTGGAAGGCATTTCCCAGTAGTTGCGGAAGCAATGCAGTCATAGAGGACTCCACAGATGAAGTTAGTGAAGTCTCTAGTGAGGTGGTGAGTTCCTCAGCAGCATGGGTGAGTGTTTGCAATTCAAAGAGGATGACATCATTTGTGACTTTGGGCTTGGTTTTACTGATGTCACCCCTTTGACCCAGAGAACCTCAGCGGCGAGTTCCTGAACATCTTTCATCCGAGGAACATGGACAGGCTTGAGGTTTTGTAAGTGTTCTAAGTGTTGCTTCGCCCCTAATTCCATGATATTTGGTAAGTTTGGGAAGGGAACTGGGGTTGGTGTACAGATCCTCTGGTCTAATAGCTACTTAGCAGCCAGTTCTTGCACATTGGGTATTGATGGGAAGGAGATGGGTTTTAACTCTGATGTAACTTGGTCATCATCAGCATCCATATCAGCATAATCTGAAATGGTCAAGTCCTCTTCAATAATGAAGACCTCATCCTCTGGCATGGAATCAATGTCTGACATGGCATCGAGATCTATGTGGGGGGCTTCAGCATTTTCATCACCAGCAATGGAATAGGCATCATTATTCTGCTGTTCTTCATGAAGATTATGAGCCTGTTATGATATTTGTTAGTAACCAATTGTGAAAAAATATGAAGTTATAGATCGCCATTCGCTGCCCCTAGGAAAGCTGGGTGTGATTATCCAGCCCCCCTAAGGATTTCTCTTTGGGACTCTTTTAAGTATGAAACAGTTATGTTGAAGGGTCGCCATTCGCTGCCCCTAGGATAGCTGGGCGTGATTATCCAGCTCCCCCATAAGGATTACTCCTTGGGACTCTTTTGATTTGTGAAAATTATGTGGTGAATGGTCGCCGTTCGCTGCCCCTAGTATACGTGGGTGTGATTATCCAGCTCCTCCTGAAGGATTTCTCCTTGGGACTCTTTTAATTGTGAATTCATGGAAGTTTAAAGGTCGCCATTTATCGCTGCCCCTAGGAAAACTAAGGGTGATTATTCAGTCCCCCTAAAAAGAATAAATTCTTTGGGACTCTTTTAGTTGTGACATATGAGGGGACCCAGAGACTACCTAAAGTGCAGAGAATCTGGGTCGGGACCTATAGCATGCTCAAGTTGTTATGGACAAGAGCACAGTCCAGAGGGTGAAGGATCATCGGGGTGCGTTATGAGCACAAATGAATCATATCCTTGTGCTAAGACAGAGTGTACAGATAATCCTAAGAGTTCTAGGTGCTGACACAAACACTCTATGGGTTGAGGCAAACCCTAAGACTTCATCACTCTCTCCTACAGAATGTTGAGAGTGATTGAATGTGAACCTCCAAGAGAATAAAATGGCAAACTAATACCTGAGAGATATCAACGTTGAGAAGGTTCTTAGTCGTCTCTACTGACTGGGAGACGCTAGACTCAGGTTGTTTGTCAGCGGTGGGCTCTTCAACCACATCCTCCAGAGAAGGGGATGGGTTCTTCTTAGTCTTCTTGGTCTTGGAAGGATTAACAGAAGGGGTTTTAGAGGAAAGGGGGATGTCTTTCCTCTTCTTCTTCTTTTCCTTGGGCACATTGGGATGAGAAGAAGACTGCACAGAGGTCTTTAACAGAGACTTGTCAGTTAGTCTTTCAGCATTCACCTCATTGTGAGGGATCAAGGGCTCTCCATCAGCAACCAGTAGCCCAGCGACCTGCATCATGTGCCTGCTGAGAGGCACTTCATCTTCCAAAGGAGTCTTTAGTAAAGCAGCAGTGATGTGATAAGGAGAGAAGGAGAGAAGTTCATCGTTTGTGTAGCCTTCACCCAGCATATCTTCTAAGAGAAGAGAGAGATATCTTGTGTAGCAGATGGTGGCTAGTATGTTCTTCTTCCCTTTGTTTCCAAGCTTAGTGATGAGGTCAGAGTAAAGTATATGAGCGATCCCTATATCTTGCCCCCAGATTAAGCTGTAAGCAATTGCTTGCTGAACTCCATTAAGTTGATCATGAGACCCCTGGTTTCCACCCAGACATTTCACAATGTATAGCATCAGCGTCCTCCAGATGAGTGAAAAGTAGTTCACTTTGATCAGTGATTTGTTCTGGAAACCTTGGGTGGTGAAAGGTTTATCATTGTAGTCATGAGGACGAAGGGTAGCTAAAGCCTTCTTTACCGTGGCGCTGGCAGGCACAGTGGACATGCCTTCATTGACTGGAAGTCCAATGACTTTGGCAAAGGTGTGAAGATCAAAAGTGAGAGGTTTGGGATGTGTGGAAAGGTTGAAGGTGATTTGTGAAGAGGTTTGATCAACTTCGGCGCTATACCAGAACTCCTTCAAGAATTGGTGGTAGCATGTGGAAGGTACTCTGGTTATGGCTTAAAAAATGGTGAAGTTCTTGAGGAAGGAGAACAATGGTTGGTAGAGGGAATTGTTGTGTTCCAAGAGAGCTACACAATTGTTCAAGGCAATTTTGCCATCGTGTATCCCAAAATCAACGTTCGAGGCGGCCAGGACGGTGAAAGCAGTGTTTGTTGATGAAGACGCCATTGTTGATGTGAGGAGGAAATGAAGGTTTTGGAGAAGATGAATAGTATGTGTGTGTGAAAGTAATGAGTAATGTGAATTTTGAAAAATGAGTCAAGGGTTTTGATAAAAAGGTTTAGCCGTTTTACAATTAAAGCATTTAATGCAAAAAATTACCTTTTAGAAAAAGTGGGACCCCTTGACTCTTCATGTGATTCTTTTGTCCCTTGGAAAGCGGGAAAGTTGTTGATAATAAAGGTTAATCATTTGAATTAAATATGGGAATATATTAAGTCCCATTGGAATGTAACTACCTCGTTACATTCAATTCCCTTTAATGCCCAGAGACAGAGATCAGAGATTATTTATCAAATTTGTTTACCAATATTGAGCATACCTAGCTCAGCAACCAACCTAGTAAAACTTGGCTCAGCCAGAGGCTTGGTGAATATATCAGCGAGCTGGTATTCAGTGGGTATAAAATGAAGCTCAATATCACCTTTTAAAATATGGTCTCGGATAAAGTGATACCTGATGTCAATATGCTTAGTTCTGGAATGAAGTACCGGATTATTTTGAGATGGCTATTGCACTTGCGTTATCACAGAATATGGGAACCTTTTCATAAATGATCCCATAATCAGCCAGCTGACTTTTCATCCAGAGAACTTGAGCACAACAACCAGCGGCCGCTACGTATTCAGCTTCAGCTGATGACATGGCCACAGAGTTTTGTTTCTTGGCACTCCATCATACTAACTTTCCTCCAAGGATTTGACAACTCCCAGAGGTGCTCTTTCTCTCAAGACAGCACCCAGCATTGTCAGAGTCTGAGTAGGATTTGAGGTCGAAGCCTGATCCATTAGGATACCAGAGACCCAATGTGGGAGATCCTTTTAGGTACCTGAAAATTCTTTTGACAACTACAAGGTGGGATTCCTTAGGGTTAGCTTGGTACCTAGCACATAAACATGTGGCAAATTGTATGTCTGGTCTGCTTGCTGTGAGGTACATCAGTGACCCAATCATGCCTCTATATAAGGTCTCATTAACAGAGACCCCTGAGTCATCAGCTCCTAAGTTGTTGGGAGGAAGCATGGGGCATTTCACTGATGCACAATCAGACAGATCATACTTCTTGAGCAAATCCTTAACATATTTTTCTTGACAAATGGAAATTCCTTTTAAATTTTGTTTAATTTGAAAACCCAAGAAAAAAGTTAATTCCCCCATCATGCTCATTTCATATTTTTTGGTCATTAGTTTGGCAAATTGTTTGCTCAATGTAATATTGGTTGAACCAAAAATTATATCATCCACATAAATCTGTACTAAAATGACATCACCCTTGGACCTATAAGTGAACAGGGTTTGATCAATGGTACCTCTGACAAATTTATTTTCAAGTAAGAATTTTGATAGGGTTTCATACCAGGCTATAGGCGCTTGTTTCAGCCCATAGAGTGCTTTGTGAAGTCTGCAGACGTGATCAGGATGCTCACTGCTTTCAAACGCTGGGGGTTGATAGACATATACTTCCTCTGCAAGCTTCCCATTTAGGAAAGCACTCTTCACATCCATCTGGTTTACAGTAAACCCCATATAAGCTGCATAGGCTAGGAAGATTCTGATAGCTTCCAATATGGCTACTGGTGCAAATGTTTCATCATAGTCAATCCCCTCAGATTGATTATATCCCAGCACCACAAGCCTAGCCTTGTTTTTGACAATCATGCCAGCTTCATCCCTCTTGTTTCTGTAGACCAATTTCGTTCCAACCACTTGCTTCCCAGCTGGAGCTTTTACCAGAGTCCACACGTTGTTCCTATTGATCTGATTCAACTCATCTTGCATGGCAACAACCCACCCTTCATCTAGAAGCGCAACAGCCACATTCTTAGGTTCATCCTCAGAGAGAAAATCAGCGAAAAGGCATTCATTCGCTGAGGCGGTTTCCAGAGATCTCAACTTCCCTCTGGTGGTGACTCCCTCAGAGGGTTCACCAAGAATATTCACCAGAAGAATATCTTGGTTCCTACTCCATTTGGATTGAGGAGCAGGAGTCTCTGGGGGTTCAGGAGTCACAGCAGGTTCCATGAATGCTGAGGGATCTTCACATATTATTTCTTCATTCATAATCTCTTCATCAAGAGGAGAGATTGGTTTGATGAGATCATCATTCACTGTAGTGGGTGGAGTGGCATTTTCAACCTCTGGAGTGATGTCAGAGATTGAATGAGGATCAAATGCATAAACATAAGGGAAGTCCTTGTAACAGCCCTTATATTACTCCTTGGGATTTGAGAAATCATCCTCTGGATATGATTTAACTTCATTGAAGTCAATGTCACATTCTTCTGAGTTGGTGTGGTTGATGACAGCATCTGCTTCATTGAAGGTGACATGGATAGATTCTTCTAGTTCTTGTCTGCGGATGTTGAATACTCTATAAGCTCTGGAGGTGGGAGAGTAGCCAACGAAGAATCCATCATCAGACTTTTCATCAAATTTTCCTAGGTGATCTCTGTAGTTATGAATGAAAACAAGGCAACCAAAGACATGGAAGTAGCTTACATCAGGGGCCCTCTTCCTATACACTTCATAAGAGGTTTTGTCGTGTCTCTTCACTATAGTGGATCTATTATGTGTATGACAGGCTGTGTTCACAGCTTCACCCCAAAATTGTTTAGGAAGTCTTGATTCGCTGAGCATAGTTCTAGCAGCCTCTATGACGGTTCTGTTTCTTCTTTCAGCGACACCATTTTGTTCAGGGGTTCCTGGGTTAGAAAAGTTTTGTGATATTCCCTTTTCATCACAAAAGGCTTCCATGGCATGATTCTTGAATTTAGTTCCATTGTCACTTCTGATAGCCTTAACTCTGTAGTCATTGAGATTTTCTAGTTCTCTGATGAAGGACATTATTCTTTCAGCAACATCACTCTTTCTTTTGAGAAAGAATACCCATGTGAATCTGGAGAATTCATCTACAATGACTAGTGTATATTTGTTATGATTAAGGGATTGAGGTTTTACTGGTCCAAATAAGTCCATGTAAAGAAGATGGAGGCACTTATTTATGAAGAATGATTGTTTTGTTTTGAATGAGGCTCTGTGGTGCTTCCCTTTCTCGCAGGCTGAGCAAGATCTGTCTTTGGTGAAGGTCGGAGAGGGAAGCCTAGCTACTAAATCATTCTTGGCCAGTTTGTTAATGTTTTTGAAATTGAGATGGGAGAGTCTCTTATGCCATAGCCAATTTTCACAATCAGATGCTTTGGCATAGAGACATGTGTTTGTCCCTTCTGGACAAGATGTCATGTCGATGACATACACGTCCCTTCTCCTGGGTGCAATTAGAACACCATCATCATTTTGATTGAAGATTGTTCCTTAGGTCTTAGTGAATAGAACTTTGAAGCCAGCATCGTAGAGTTAACTAATGCTGATTAAGTTGTGCTTCAGTCCATTGACATAAGCGACCCTTGTGAAGGTTATCCCATTACAATCCACTGAGCCATAACCCTCAGTATCCCCTGAGGAGTCATCTCCAAAGACTACTTTTGGACCAGACTCCTTTTTATATCTATGCAGATATTGTTTAACCCTTGTCATGTGTCTGGAGCACCCACTATCCAGATACCAAACAGATTTCTTTAGATATTCCTGCATAGATATAACAAAGCCAGATTAGTTTCTATGATGAACCCACTTTCCAGTGGGTCCATGCTGTCGCTGACCAGCGACATTGGTCCTTCTCTGGTTTCCTCCCCCTCTTTGGTTGCAGTCCCTGGGTTCATGACGCATGCTTCCACAGATGTCACACCATGATAATGCTCGCACTCATCAGAGTGATGGTCGAAGAAGCCACAGTACTTGCAAGGGGGATTAGGTTTGTAACCTTGAGAGTTATCTCTGGGTTTAGGCTCAGCCTATCTTGAGGGTCGATGAGGAGTTTTTGATCTCATTTGAGTTCTGGTTCTTTGAACCGCAATGACTTCCTCATGCTCTCTAGAAGTGTGTTCAGTAGACTCGCATGTGATACATTTTGGTTTCTTAGTGCAATCCTCAGATGAATGATTCTTGAAACCGCAATGCTTGCAAGGTCTGAACAAAGCTCTTCCCTTGGAGCTACTAGATCCTTCACCAAGAGAGTTAACAGAAGGACTATTAACTCTAGGGTTGATTTGTTCTTTCAACCCCTTTACTTCTTCCATCAATGTGAGGAGAAGTTGCTTGGTAGGTGAAAGCTCTTCAGGGGGAGGAGTGGGTTTGTTGGAGTCCTTGGCCACAAAAACCTTTTTGTTCGCTTTATCAGCGACTTTGAGAATTGAATTCCCAGGGGTTTTAGTTGGAGGTTTTGGGCCAAGCAAGGAATCAGATGGGTTAGCACCAGCGAGTCTTGGTGGGGCTGGTACCTCTGATTTCTTGTTAGAGTTTTTCTCATCCACAGAGGTGGAAGATGGAGAAGAAACATCTGAAGGGACAAATTTGACATTGGGAACAGGTATATGGTTTTTGAATCTACACATTCCCCCAATAGCCTGAACCCCATCACCAGGTATGGATTCAGCGACTATTTCTTCCACTGCGGATTGAGCCAAATTCCATTTTCAATGGTTTTTCTAAGTTCAGAGTTTTCATCAGACAAAGACTCATTTTCAATGGATAATTTGCTTACTTTATTTTGAAGTTTATTAGCAAGATTCACAAATGGTTTAAGATTTGTTAATTCAGATTGGCAAAGATTTAACTCTGTTTTAAGACTATGAAATTTGTTTAACAGGTTTTTTCTTTGTTCTTCCACAAAGTGGAGGTCAACCAAGGTATAGTCACTGACATGGTCTCTATCAGGACCTTCAGCCATAGATAACATTCTTTGTACCTTTTTCATGGTGATGTCCACCAATTGACCAGATCTTGCTTTACTTTTACCCACAGCGGGTTCTTCATCAGCGACAACCATAAAGGCTCTGACGGTAGTAGTACCTTCATCCTCAGATGTGAGAGGTTCATCATCCCAGTCGAATGAGGCAACAATCAGACCTTTTTCAGTCTTCTTAACATCCTTTTTCTTTGCTGCATCATTAGCTTTCTGGTTGAGTTTTAGCAGCTCGACTTTCAAGGCTTTGTATTTAACTTTGTAGTCCTTCTTCCCCTCTGAGTCAGAGTGAGAGGTTTGCTTGAAAGGTGAGGTGGAAAACTTCTTCTTGCTGCTGTTGTTGCTGGATGAAGGGAAGCTTGGAGAAGAGGTTTTGTTTGACCAGCAATCCTTCTGATAGTGACCAATCTTTCCTCAAGTGTAGCATGACACCTTGGATTCATTAACCTTTGCAGCTCCAACTCTACCGGATCTCTTGTAGTATCTCTTTTGGTCAGCTAGAAGAGCTCTGTCATGGAACTCAGCATGTAATTCATCAAGAAATTCTTGACTACTTCTGGTGTCCTCTTCAATGTCAGAGTCGTTGTCCTGAAAGGAATGGTTAGCAACAAGAGCTTTTGAGCCAGTGATATTGGTGGTAAACCTGTCAGTCTCTGATTTGTAAATGGAGTCAATTAGCCCTTCTTCATAGTTATATCTACCAAACAGCTGGGCTAAAGTATCATTCTTTATAGCATTGTTTGCTCTTAAGGTCTGATTTAGGCTAAGCCATTTTCTAGGTAAACTATTGACAAAAGTAGCATTAACCTCAGCCTTAGGTAGAATAACTCCATTGTTTCCCAAATCATTCAACAAAATCTAAGCCTAGTATAAGTTTGTGCAACAGTTTCTGTTTCCAAAGCTTTAAAAGCATTAAACTTAAGTCTAAGGGCTTGGATTTTGGTTTCTTTTGTTTCCTCTGGACCTTCATACCCTAGAACTAATTCAGTCCACATCTCCTTAGCAGAGTTGCATTTAATGATGGACTTCATAATGTTCTTGGGTAGGCAAGAGACTATGATACTTTTGAGTCTCTTGTCCTGGTTAGCCAGACGTCTATCCGCTGGAGACCATTGCTTAACAGGCTTCTTAATGGGTCTTTCAAGGGTAGAGGAAACGGCCAGTGGTACATAGGGACCATTTTCTAAGATTTCTATCAAGAAGGGTTCTAAGCCATCTAAATATATAAGAAATTCACTTTTCCAACTTAAAAAATCCTCTTCATCGAATGCTGGTACATTGGACACATGTGACCCCCCTCGAACATCAAGTAGTTGGGGAAGGTCATCATCATTGTTACCAGTGCTTACAACTGGTGTAGGCATGGTAGTAGATGTGGTGGCCGGTATGGTGGTCGAAGTGGTACCTAGACTGGTTTGACCAAAAGGTGGAGGAGGTATAGTATCAGCCATATTGAGATCTTGATTTTAAAAACAAGAACGGTTTATGAAAAGTTTTATAAATCAAACCGCTCTGATACCAATTGAAAGTCCCTTAATATGACAATTGTTGAAAAACTATAACTCTTGTAACCACGAAACACAATGAAATACTTTTCAAACGTGTAATGCTTTATTAAGTATTATAAACAAAGTATTACAAAGTTCTATGAATACACTCGTTGAATGAAAACAAGATATGAACCCTAGAACAAGTAAACTAGATTCGAGACTCAAGTTTACAAGGGAACCAATGAGACTCTGGTAGACAGCTGAGGGCTCAGCGGTTCCAAGGTGAGAAAGAACTTGGATAAATTATCCAAGCACAAGGGTTGATTTAATTCTTCTTTCTCACTCCTATTTATAGTGTACGAGGTTGCTTCCTTAGTGGGAGTAGTTGATACCTGTCACCTTCTGAATGGAAGAGTACAACGTATTAAATGCATGTCCAAATCGAGACATACCTTTAAACAACTTTAGGTGAACAGTTCTGCCAACTGTTCACCGTTTGTACCACTAGGTCGTACTAGGCATTATCTTAAATCTCTTGTTTTGTCCCGCTCAAACACTTGGTAGATTCTCCTGCCTAAACTATAAAAGGATTGGACAAGCTTTGCTTGTCCCAGACTTCTAGGGTTCTTAAGTGATCTCTGAGTGTTGTCAACTCAGAGATCCTTGAACACCAGCACATTCCTTCAACATCCCAGCTATCCATAATCGCTGGTGAGTATGACTCCAGATTGTCTTCGACTTCTCTGACGTTGTCTTTGACTTGAATGTTTCTGGTATGCCAGCTGAGGCTTTGCCTTCCACTGGTCTAGTCTCTGTCGCTGGTCCTCTCAGCGATCAGTAAACACTTAGTCTAATTTAAACAAATCTAGACCGGGCCATAGTTGAAACTTTCATTGGCCTAACAACCAGGATTCAAGAAAAGAACTCCTGGTGGTGTAAATACTCCTCTGCTTCTGTTAAAAATGACCAGAGTACATGGAGTCCTATGCCCTTTACTCAAGATAAGATTAGCAGATTGATGGCTTTGATTGGTTCAAAGTCTGACACTAGTGAGCTGCAGTCTTGTGTTGCTGGTACTATTACTTTCTCTAATCATATGATTAGTTTTTCTACTTGTAGATTCTTCAATTTCAATTTTAATATTAGCACTTATAGTACTTATATTGGCTGGATTTTTGATTCTGGTGCCTCTCAACACATGACTTTTTCTGTTGATCATTTAACAGATGTCATTAATGTCTCTCATCTGAGTATTACTGTGTCACATCCTAATGGTACTATTGAATCAGTTAAGTTTGTTGGAAATTATAAATTGGTAGATAAAATTATTTTAAAAAATGTGTTGGTGGTACCTGGATACAAAGTCAGTCTTAAATTTGTTCATAAGCTTGCTAAAGATAACAAGTTTATTGTGTCATTTACTGAATCTAAGTGTGTTGTTCAAGATTCTCTTTCAAAGTCCTTCCTGGGGACTGGTAGTGAGAGTAATGGCTTGTATTTTTTTGATTCAGGTAGGAAAATTTTTAATAGTAGTATTACATCTTGTATGTTGTCTAAGTGTATTTGGCATAATAGACTTGGTCATCCATCTGACCAAGTCTTGAGTGTCTTAAAAAATACACTTCAAATTGATAGTTTGGATGATACTCAGCCTTGTGATGTGTGTCCCAAGGCTAAGCAAACCAGAGAACCTTTCCCTCTTAGTGATCATAAAACCAAACATTTGGATGACATTGTTCACTTAGATGTTTGGGGGCCTTATAATGTTAGAAGCAAAAAAGGGTTTAGGTTCTTTCTTACTGATAGGTGTGTAAACACCCATCCTTTTTACCACTTAACTACAATAATAACCAAGATAAAACGTGTATTTTATGTCGTAAATGTTGGAATTATGCGTGGTTTGTGTTTTTGTTGTGATTTAGGACGAAAATGTGAAAAGGGGAGAAAACACGGGCATTCACGGGCTTTTATCGAAGAAAAAGACAAAAGACGAAGTCAAGAAATCAAGAGTGCAAAAAGAACGGAAGTCCAAGACCAATTCTGAAGATTTATCGAAGAAAAAGTCAAAAGACGGAAGTTTACTAAAAGCCTAAGAACTCAAGTCTAATTTATTGAAGAAATTACAAGACGAGAGTAGAAATCCCGAGACAAAGTCGTTAAAGTCAAAGAATTAAGAAGATTAAGGACTTAATGACAATTAAAGAAAGAAGAAAGAGGGGAGGAAGCTTCCTCTAAGCACCTCCCTAATCCTCCTATAAATAGGCCTTAGTTCATTTTATTTCATTTTGTTGGCTAGAGTGACACTAGTTCTTCCATCTTTAATTTTTACACATTTAAATACATGTCATTTACTTAATTGTCAAATTTAAATACTTGTCTTGCACCTTTAATTCCTTTAATTTCAAGTAAGTTTCCTTTTAATTATTGTTAATCTTTAATTTTATTGTTTATCTCCAATCTTCCTTTCTTATTTGATCTTTAATCTTTATGCTTTATGTTCATGTTCATGTTTTTGAGTTTTTATTAAATTGATTAAGTGGGTTTTGATTAGTATTGTTAGTTTGATTGTTTTGGATTGTTTGTTTATGATTAGTTGATGTTATTTGGTTAGTTTGATTTAATCTTATGGTTGATTTGGATTAGTTTTGGTTAGATCCGTATTTCTTTTTGTCCCGTGTTCTTCGCTACTGTTGTTATTTCCAGGTTATTCTGGATCAACGGTTTATTCCGAACCAAGCAATCTTTCCTGGTCAAGTGAATATTCCGGATCAGTGGATATTCCGAACCAAACATATATTCCGGATCAAAGGTTGTTCATTCGGAATAACTTTTATTCCGGATGAAGGTTTTGTGAGATTATTCTGAACCAGTGAAACATTGCGGATCAAGGTCGTTTATTCGGAATATTGAATATTCCGGATCAAGGCACTTATTCCGGATCAGCAATATATTCCGAACCAAGCAAACATTCCGGATCAAGGCAAATATTCCGAATAAAGGATTTATTCCGGATAAGTGACATATTCCGGATAAAGAATTTATTCCGGATCAAGGTTTTATTCCGGATGAAGGCTTTTGTTTGAATATTCCGAATGAAGGTTTGGTCTTGATATTCCGAATGAAGGTTCTGTTTAGTTATTCCAGATAAGTGTTTTGTCTTGATTATTCCGAACGAAGAAGAATTATTCCGGGTGAAGGTGACATTCCGAACGAGTAATTATACCGAGTGAGGTATTTCTAGTTTATTTTAAGTTTTTAGTTTTTAAGTTTTAAACTTTAATTTTCCCGCCTTTTTACTTAGTTGCACTTTTAAGTTTACTTGCCTTAGATTTATTTTAAGCCTTGCCTTATTTTAAGTTTTAGTTGCGTTTTAAGTTTGCCTTTAGGATAGTTTTAAGTTTGCGTTATTTACGTTTAGTGCCTTTTAATTTTTCGTCACGCTTTTATTTCTCGCCATTTATTTTCATTTAGATTTAGATTTTAAATTACATGCCTTTTACTTAAAGTTTTTGCACTTTTAATTACTACAACGACACAACATTTGTTTCCACCAAAGACAGCTGAGTCACACTTTAATCCATTTTTCAATTCGAAGAGACTGGAACAACGAACTTTAATTTTTATACTAGGTAAAGCCTTGTATCAAATGGCGCCGCTGCCGGCTCTTTTCGTAAAGATTAACGGTTTTCTGTGAGAGACGCGTTGCTTTTTGGGATCCGTTCATTCGTGAGCGTTATTTTTCTTGCTTAAAAATTTCCAAAAATCCATAAAAATTAAAAATTTTCAAAAAAAAAGATTTTATTTTCTTTGTAAGTGTATATATTCTCTTAGTGTTTGGTATTGTTTTCTTTTGATTTCGCAGGTGTATGCGTACTAGATCTTCAACTTATCAAGAGCCCGAGACTCGTGAAGATTTAGCTATGGCAGGTGTGAACAACAATAATCCACCGCACCTCAACAATAACAACAACAATGTTCTTCCACAGCCCGATCTTCGGACAATGGAGGAGCTTTGTCAACCTACCATGTTTGGACGAGGAGGACCGATTGCGCCGATGCAAATCACGGCTCCTGAGTTTTCGTTGAAGCATCACATGATCCAGCAGGTGCAAACTAATCCATTCCGCGGATTGCCTGATGATGATGCCAACAAACACCTCGACAAATTCATTACTATTACTCAAAGCATGAAGTTGCCCGGTGCTACAATAGATGTTCTTCTCCTTCAACTCTTCCCACATACTTTATCACACCACGCCGAGAAATGGTTTGATCGTCTCCCGAAGAATTCCATTCATACTTGGGATGACATGACTCAACGCTTTTTGTCGCGCTACTTTCCACCATCCATGGTCACGAGCCTTCGAAATCAAATCAGCGGTTTCATGCAAGAACCCGATGAATCTCTCTTTGATGCTTGGGAAAGATATAATGTTTTGATCGATCGATGTCCAAACCACAACATGCTCCCTGTGACCGTAATTTAAACTTTCTACAATGGTTTGACTTTTCGTGATCATGATACGATTAATGCAGCCGCCGGTGGCACATTTATGAAAAGAAGACCCGAGGAGTGTAGAGAGCTTATTGAAAACATGACTACTCATCACAAAAATTGGGATTCCTCCGCTTCTTCAAGGAACAACCCGAGAGTCAATGTTTCGTCTACTTCAGCAAACCCCGATATGACCGAATTCACCCGCATGATGGCTGAAATGAACAAAAATATCTTGCTCATCGCTTCAAACCAACAACAAGTTAAAGCGATAGCCAATCCTTGTGAGACATGCGGCGGTCCACACTCATACACTGATTGTCCTTCTACTCAAGGTAATCCGGAAAACGTGTATGCGGCTTATGGTAATTATTCACCGGAAAATTACCAAGCCCGACCTCAAGGGGATAGAAATTTGCTAAGTTACCGGTCCAACAACTATCTTTCACCCGGGTTTTCTCCTCAAAACCACAATCCTAACAACAACTACACTAGAAGCAACCAAATCCCACCTAGAGCTTCTAATCCTTATCACCTACCCGCTCAACAAACACCACCCATTAATCAAGATGTTGAAGTCTTAATGAGAACCCAAGGAGAGAAAATCAAGAATCTATAGATCCAAATTATCAATTTGAAAGGGAGTATCACCAAGCAAGGGAATGACATTAGATCCGAGCTTCGAAATGATATACAATCCTCCTTCAGCAATCAAACGAATGATTTAAAGAATATGCTGGCTAGTTTCTTACCCACCACTCAACCCTCTACTTCGAGTTCTCTACCTTCAAACACCGTCACCAACCCGAGAGCGAATGTGAGTGCTATTACTACTCGTAGTGGAATTACTTTAGTAGGACCATCTATCCCACCCCCAGTTACACCATCTACACCTCCTCCACCACCATTTATCCCTACTACTCCCACGCCTAGTATTAGTTCACCATTACCGTCTTCGCCTCGTCATGACGATGTACCCAAGAAGAATCCTCCACCAACCCCACCTTCCACCTTTAACCCTTCAACATCTCAACCTTCACCTTCTACACCTCCACCACCCAAACCCAATATTCCTTATCCATCTCGCTTAGACAAGGCCAAAATGCACACCAAGGATGACATTCAAGTGTCAAACTATTTGAAGAAATTTTCGGAAATGACCATCACTTTTAGCCTTGTTGAAGCTCTAGCACAAATGCCTAAATTTGTTAAGATGTTTAAGGAATTGCTTAGCAAGAAGGAGAAGATGGCCGAGTTTGTTAAAACTCGATTGAATGAAAATTGTTCTGCCGTCCTTCTTAAAGAACTTCCGGAAAAACTTAGAGATCCCGGTCGTTTTGTGCTACCTTGTACTTTTAACCAAACCGACAAATTTAATGCCTTAGCCGATCTCGGGGCAAGTATAAATTTGATGCCTTTAAGTGTTTGGAAAAAAGTTATCATTGCCCGACCTTACACCCACCAAATGACTCTTGAGCTAGCCAATCACACTCTCGCTTACCCCGTTGGTATTGCCGAAGATATGTTCATTAAAGTTGGCACATTCACCTTTCCGGTCGACTTCGTCATTGTTGATTATGAAATGGACCCTCGTATTCCGTTAATACTTGGACGCCTATTTTTGAGAACCGGTAGAGCTTTAATAGATGTGGATAAATGTGAACTCATCTTAAGAGTCAGGGATGTGCACAAGTTTTTGAAATGGGGAAGCTTACAAGCAAATCCTATGAAAGAGAATCCGCGAATATGATTAATGTGCTTGATGATTTTGTCGTCTACAACAATCCTCTATTCGATTCTTGCAATGATAATCCACTATTTCAAGATGATGTGGATGATTCTCTCTCCAATTTGGAACCTTCACCCATATATGATTCTCCACCAATCTATGATGCTTATGATGATGATTCTAGCTCCGATGGAGATGATTATGATGATTTTACTTCCGAGTATCCCGACATGCCCACTTATGATGATTTTGATGAGGCCGATACTCTCTCGAGTGATTCTTCTCCTGATGAAGATCCTCCACCTACATCACTTGATCCTACTTTGGATGATTACTCATTTGAGGAAGACTTTTCCACTTTTCTCAATACATACTTCCCTCATGAGAGTGATGCCCCTCCTTTAGACTTTGATAATTATGGTCTTGATCCTACTTCGGATTTGAAGAAAATTCTTTCAAAGGATCCGACACCGGACGACACTAACATCCGTAGCACGTATGATTCGACACCTCTTTGTTCACCTTCTGAGGACGAGGTTGTGCATTTTCTTAGCGGATCATCTTCAAATTCTGCTGAGCCTGAGTGCTATTTTCCCCTAAAGGAAAAGGTATTCGACCCCGGTATCGATATTTTTAAGCCATCTGAGTATCCATCTAATGAAATAAAAGGAAAAATCTTTGGAACTTTTGAAGATATGCTTGCACCTCTTCACCCTTGCTACCACCGTGCTCCATCTTTGCTTAAGGGAACCTTGCCTACTTTTCTTTGGCTTGCCTTGTTCGCCTTAAGCTTGTGCTATTTGATGGACGAAAACTATGTATTTGATCCCGGTGGATACGTTTCATGCTTCTTCCTATGCTAATCAAGGTCGAGTCAGGCTCACGACTCGGTGAACAAAAATCAAGCGCTTCTTGGGAGGCAACCCATGTCTCTATCTTTTAGCTATCTTTATCCTAAGTGTAGGGAGACCCGTTGGTGTTTGCTATTTCCTCTCTTCTCTTCTCATATTCAGGGATTCGAGCGCTCAATGATCCACTCTTGATGATTTTTTACGACTCGTGATTCCGTGTTTCCGTCTTCCCGGTTCTATCCTAAACTCTTTTCGATTCACTATTTTATATTTCTCAAATATTAAAATAGGAATCTCGTTTGTTGTCTTTTCCTTAGCGAGATTTAAACAAAGTGCACATTGTCCTAAGTGTAGGGGAGTTTACTCCCACATGCTTAAACATTGAGGACAATGTTTATATTAAGTGTAGGGGGACTTCTATCGAAGTTAAGTGGTCTTTTCCTTGTATTTGTCCTCATTTTAACCGGAAAATCAATTTTTCGACATTTTTCAAAATTTTTGATCTATTTTGGCCTATTAATTTTTTTCCTTTGTATAGTTATTTTCTTTCTTTACTAGAATAAAATTTTAATAAAGTGGTTTTAATTTTCAAACATTGTGAATCTTTTGACTCAACCCGAGTTTACTTATCTAAGTTTACTCTAGCTAGTATCCTTAACGTGTTTAAGTCAAGTTTTGCTAGGCTTTTATATAAGATGCTATAAAACGCGAAAGTCTTAACTCTAACGGGTTAAGAACAAGAACTTTTCGCAAGTTCCTATAATTGATCCTAGAGAGTTGTTTATCAAGGGAACTTTAAAATGCGAATTCTAAACTTGAAAAAGTCTAAGAGTTTGCAAGATCCTATAGATGACTCGAAAACCCAAAACTTTGATTTAATAGGCTAAGCATCCACGAGTCTCATTCCTTGAGATTTTAAACTATGGAGAACGAGAGATGATAGAGTCAATTATAAGTTTGGGATTCTTTCGTGAATTTATGTGAGTTAATTATAAGCCTATTCTCCCATCGCTTGCTAATAAATTTATCTGCAATAAATAAGGTTGTACGATTTGAAAAGTTACTTAGCTTCTAGCCCAAGATCGTTTAAAAGTTGCTCGGTATGGATTAGAGTTCATAGCCAAGGCATAACTTATTGAAGCGGGATGCGAAGATTGGCGAGTCCGAAAAGGCCCTAACAAGGCATGAGGGCTACATTTTTTTGCTAAAGATCCCAAGTGACGTGAAGAATCATTTATCGAAAATCAATATGAAGGATCGAGACACACGACGAAAAGCAAATACTCCCGTAAAGATCATGGAGAAGTCTATCCGAAAAGACCCTAGCAAGGTATGAGGATAAATAGACCCAAATCCTAAAAGGAGGCGGATCGTTGTATATCAAAGTCCAAAATAAAGATTGGAGAAAAATGAAGAAGTCGTGGTCCAAATATGAAGAATCTCTCAAAACTTCAAGTGAAGAAATTCCTATTATGAAGAGAAGACCATTATTTCATGAACGTCTCTCAAGATTTGAAGTATGAAGTCGCTGCCAAATATCGGTCCGAGAAAGGTCTCAAATCGCGAAGCGAGTTATGCCAAGATATGAACTTTATAAGGTCCCGAGAAGCAGTTTTAAAAGATTTTGTCCTTTAGCTAACTATTGATTAAATCGTCCCACTTTATTTTCAGCCTAAATAACTATCGAAATAAGTCAACAATGCATCCTCGTGATCATTCAAGACAACAATAAAATATAAGAGATACACCTAGGAATAAGGGAGTCTAAGTAAATAATTGGCCCACATGAGTTCGTGTTAGTTTGCTAACTTATAATAACAATGATCTCGTTTTTAAGATTGGTTTGGAGAATGTGAAAACTTGAGGATGATGATCATTCATGACATTTCCAAAACCCTAAGGTATGTCTTTGATTTCTTTATTTACTTTCTTCCTTTGAATGTTTATTATTTTCTATCTCTTTAATAAAGGCCAATATGGATCGATTATGATGGAAAATATAAATCGTGCTTTGTAACTAATGCATTGCATGAGGACATTGCAATGGTCAAGTGTAGGGGATTTGATAGGTGTGTAAACACCCACCCTTTTTACCACTTAACTACAATAATAACCAAGCTAAAACGTGTATTTTATGTCGTAAATGTCAGAATTTATACGTGGTTTGTGTTTTTGTTGTGATTTAGGACGAAAATGTGAAAAGGGGAGAAAACACGGGCATTCACGGGCTTTTATCGAAGAAAAAGACAAAAGACGAAGTCAAGAAATCAAGAGTGCAAAAAGAACGGAAGTCCAAGACCAATTCTGAAGATTTATCGAAGAAAAAGTCAAAAGACGGAAGTTTACTAAAAGCCGAAGAACTCAAGTCTAATTTATTGAAGAAATTACAAGACGAGAGTAGCAATCCCGAGACAAAGTCGTTAAAGTCAAAAAATTAAGAAGATTAAGGACTTAATGACAATTAAAGAAAGAAGAAAGAGGGGAGGAAGCTTCCTCTAAGCACCTCCCTAATCCTCCTATAAATAGGCCTTAGTTCATTTCATTTCATTTTGTTGGCTAGAGTGACACTAGTTCTTCCATCTTTAATTTGTGCACATTTAAATACATGTCATTTACTTAATTGTCAAATTTAAATACTTGTCTTGCACCTTTAATTCCTTTAATTTCAAGTAAGTTTCCTTTTAATTATTGTTAATCTTTAATTTTATTGTTTATCTCCTATCTTCCTTTCTTATTTGATCTTTAATCTTTATGCTTTATGTTCATGTTCATGTTATTGAGTTTTTATTAAATTGATTAAGTGGGTTTTGATTATTTTGATTAGTATTGTTAGTTTGATTGTTTTGGATTGTTTGTTTATGATTAGTAGATGTTATTTGGTCAGTTTGATTTAATCTTTTGGTTGATTTGGATTAGTTTTGGTTAGATCCGTATTTCTTTTTGTCCCGTGTTCTTCGCTACTGTTGTTATTTCCAGGTTATTCCGGATCAACGGTTTATTCCGAACCAAGCAATCTTTCCTGGTCAAGTGAATATTCCGGATCAGTGGATATTCCGAACCAAACATATATTCCGGATCAAAGGTTGTTCATTCGGAATAACTTTTATTCCGGATGAAGGTTTTGTGAGATTATTCCGAACCAATGAAACATTCCGGATCAAGGTCGTTTATTCAGAATATTGAATATTCCGGATCAAGGAACTTATTCCGGATCAGCAATATATTCCGAACCAAGCAAACATTCCGGATCAAGGCAAATATTCCGAATAAAGGATTTATTCCGGATAAGTGACATATTCCGGATAAAGAATTTATTCCGGATCAAGGTTTTATTCCGGATGAAGGCTTTTGTTTGAATATTCCGAATGAAGGTTTTGGTCTTGATATTCCGAATGAAGGTTCTGTTTAGTTATTCCAGATAAGTGTTTTGTCTTGATTATTACGAACGAAGAAGAATTATTCCGGGTGAAGGTGACATTTCGAACGAGTAATTATTCCGAGTGAGGTATTTCTAGTTTATTTTAAGTTTTTAGTTTTTAAGTTTTAAACTTTAATTTTCCCGCCTTTTTACTTAGTTGCACTTTTAAGTTTACTTGTCTTAGATTTATTTTAAGCCTTGCCTTATTTTAAGTTTTAGTTGCGTTTTAAGTTTGCCATTAGGATAGTTTTAAGTTTGTGTTATTTACGTTTAGTGCCTTTTAATTTTTCGTCACACTTTTAATTTCTCGCCATTTATTTTCATTTAGATTTAGATTTTAAATTACCTGCCTTTTACTTAAAGTTTTTGCACTTTTAATTACTACAACGACATAACATTTGTTTCCACCAAAGACAGCCGAGTCGCACTTTAATCCATTTTTCAATTCGAAGAGACTAGAACAACGAACTTTAATTTTTTATACTAGGTAAAGCCATGTATCACTTACTGTGGTTGATGACTATACTAGAGCTGTGTGGTTGTATTTACTCAAAGGAAAGGATGAAGTGTTTGAAAAAGTGGCTGAGTTTTACAATCTTATAAAAAATCAATTTGACACCACTATTAAAGTTTTCAGAAGTGATAATGGCACTGAGTTTATCATTAATATGTTTGAAAAGTTTGTGACATCAAATGGTATAATTCATCAGACCTCTTGTGTATATACACCACAACAAAATGGTGTGGTGGAAAGAAAACAAAGGCACATTCTTAATGTTGCTAAAGCCCTCATGTTTCAAGGGGGCATTCATTTAAACATGTGGTCTGATTGTGTGCTAACTTCTGTGTACTTAATTAACAGGCTCCCTACCTCTATGCTTTCTAGAAAATTCCCTATGAAATGATTTATAATGTTTCACCAAGTCTCTCTTTATTAAAAACTTTTGGGTGTTTGTATTTTGCTACTGTTTATACAATTCTGATAAATTTTCTGTTAGGTCTGATAAATGTGTTTTTCTTGGTTATTCTAATACTAAGAAGGGTTATAAACTTTATAATCTTGTAACTAAAAGTGTTTTCTTTTCTAGAGATGTTAAGTTTCATGAGACTATTTATCCTTTTAAAAATGATGTGTTAGTAAAAGATTTGGTTTTTGAGGAAAATGGTGTTAATTGTCAAAACTTTTTGGACCTAGTAGAAGAAAAGTCAAGTGAACCCTATGATGATAAGAGATACGAAGTAGGTGATAAAGATAGTAGTGTGTCTCCTGACTTAACAGATGTGTCCAGTGACATATCTCCCACTATTGCCAGTCATTCTAGGGGGGGGTGTCAAAGAGTTTAGTACAAACCAAATAGATAGCAGCCAGAATGAGATAGGTAGTGGTGTATGAATTCCTAAGGGAGATGATATTATCTTAGATGATGACGAATATAGATATAAGGGTAAAGACTTTGTAGAGTTTAAACAAATGTTTAAATCTGATAATAACAATGGTCCAGAAAAATAAGAGGTAAGAAGGTCAATTAGACTTGTTAAGATGCTTGCCAAGTGTGACAATTATGTGATGGATGAGAGATATAAGTATGATATCAATTATGTGGTTAGCTACAACAATTTATCTGTGCATAATTTTGTGTTTGCTAATAACCTAAATAAAATCCACGAGCCTAAGTCATATACTGAGGCTGCCAAAGACCCTAGGTGGGTTGAGGAAATGAATGAAGAAATGGATGCTCTTAATAGAAATAATACATGGGTCATTGTTGACTTACCTTCAGGTAGAAAACCCGTTGTTTGTAAGTGGTTGTGGAAAGTTAAGTATAAATCAAGTGGTGAAGTAGAAAGATATAAGGCTAGAGTTGTAGCTAAAGGATTTAGTCAGAAAGAAGGCATAAATTATCAAGAGACTTTTTCACCAGTGGTGAAAATAGTTACTGTTAGGTTTCTTCTTTCTGTTGCTGTTCATTATGATTCGCCTGTTTATCAGTTAGATGTCAATAATGTTTTTCTCTATGGTGAATTAGATGAAGAGATTTATATGACTCTTCCTGAGGGATATGGTTCAGATGATAACAAAGTATGTAGATTGACTGAATCTTTATATGGACTCAAACAAGCACCTAAAAAATGGAATGAAAAACTTACAAGTGTGCTTGTTGAGAATGGGTTTATTCAGAGTAAAAGTGATGTCTCTCTTTTCACAAAAACTGAGAATAATTCATTTGTTGCATTATTGGTATATGTTGATGACATTATCATAACTGGAAACAATGAACATGTCATTAATGAATTCAAGAAATACTTAAGTTCTAAATTTAAAATTAAAGATCTTGGAAAACTTAAGTATTTCTTAGCAATTGAAGTTCTTGATACTAATGATGGTTTGATTCTTAATCAGAGAAAATATTATCTTGAATTACTTGCTGAATATGGTATGTTGGCTTGTAAGCCAGATAAAACTCCTATACCTGATCCTTCTAAGAAAAAGAAGGACCAAATTACTATAGATCATGATGTTCTTCTTGATAATAAGACTTGTTATCAAAAGATTGTTGGAAAATTAATCTACCTCACTTTAACTAGACTTGACATAGCTTATGATGTGCATTGTCTTAGTCAATTCATGCATGCTCCATATAAGTCTCATTTAAAACTTGTTTTTCATGTTCTTAGATATCTAAAAAGTTCTTCTGGAACTGGTATTTCATTCATAAAAAGTAATTACTTGAATCTTATTGCATTTGTTGATTCTGACTGGGCTAAATGCAAGATCACTAGAAAATCTGTAACTGCTTGTACTGTTTATCTAGGAAATAATTAGTCTCTTGGAAAAGTAAAAAGCAATCTGTTTTAGCCGAATCTTAAGCTAAATATAGAGCTATGAATAGTGTTGCTTGTGAGATTATGTGGATACTTAAAATCATGAAAGACCTTAAAGTTGATGTGGTTTTACCTGCTCCTATCAATTGTGATAGTAGCTCTGCAATTCATGAGAGGACTAAGCATTTTAAAATTGATTTGTATTTTCTATGAGAGAAAGTATCTGCAGGTTTGATCAAAACATTTAAGATCAAATCTGAGGACAATGTGGCAGATTTGTTTACCAAAGGCTTGTCTATTAAAGATCACAAATTCTTTTGTGATAAGTTGAGACTTGTTGACCTATATCACAAGTCAACTTAAGAGGGGTATTAAAATATAAGTTGACATGTTCTCAAACTTCAAGGGTAAGTAAGGTAAATTTTCTTTATATACTTTCTATAGTTTGGGGTTGTGGTTTCTATTTTGCAGGTTCTACTAAATTGAGGGACTGGAAGTGACAAAGAGTGAAAGTGCGGTGACGCCCTAGCTTTGGAGTATAAATAGAATGCGATAGTATAGTTTTATTCATTCTGTTATTCGTTTCTGTTTGTCTCTCTAGCTGCCATTGTTGATTGTTGAGATCTTGTTGATACTGGTTGTTTATAAGCTTTGATCTTGACTTTAAGATCATTGATTCATAGTTTCTTTCCTTTCTGTTTGTATATACTGATCACAAATCCAGATTCATATTTGAAGTGACTGCCTGAAACTGTTAATAAAAATAAAAGGGATATTCAATTTTTTATAAAATTGAATAAAGGTTAACTTGTAAAACTTTGATAACTCTACTCATCTTAATAAACGTCTTGTAACAAGTAACCTTCACTTAAACGGCAAAATTTGTTAGCTAATAAGTGGCTAGAGGAATCGCAAGCGCATATTATAGGATCATAGATCCATTTCATCCAATTAACTATGGGTAAATAATTGAGAAAGAATTTTCATTTCTTCGAGTAAAGTATTCTTTCTTGGAATTTCATGCTCGAATCGTGAGCTAACGAAATATGATATCCTAAAATGATTCCGTTGACATATTTTCAGTTGTAGGCAGGATTTGATGAAGCAAGAGATAACAAACAGTAGGCTCGTGTGCAGGAAGAAAAGAACTACGGAATGTAGGGCCCATGAAAATGCAGATGTAGTTCTGCAGCACGTGCACCAAGCCTCCAATCGTATCTCCCTTGGAGTCTGAACTCGGTCCCATACCATCTTCTCATATACTATGCTGCAAACATGTGATGGATATAGTAAAAAAGTTCATAAAATTTTGTTCAAAATAAGGTATAGGTTCATAGAATATTGTTTAAACTTGTTTTTCTTACAAGTTTACGACATTTCTTATGAATTGATTGGCCTTGACTAATGTCACAATTTGGTTAGAAAAATGAGGTAGCAAAGATTTTGCTAAAAATAAACTATTAGGATATACAATTTACTTATGGCCATGTCAATATTTCCAAAGTGACAACATATTGTGTAACCAAACCTATATTATCAGAAGAAAAAGGTGGTACATATTCATTATACTAAAAATACGAAGCAAAGGAATTCTAGGCTATCTTTGGTAAAAGTTTTTTTAAACTTTTTATAGAGATATTAGTTTTTTTGTTAAAAAAAATTTAATAGCTCTATTTGATACAACAATTTTTAAAAACTGTTAGTTCTTTTTTTCACAAGTAGCTTTTAAATAAAAAGCTAATTATAAAGCTTTTCAAATTGGCAAGAACTATTAAAATTGTAAATTATTAATATATACTCTCTAACTATATTATAATTTATTTAAATATATTATTTTAAATTATTTTATATTTTAATTTTACAGTTAATAGTTGATATACCAAACACTTTTATTAAAAAGATATAACTTATAAGTCTTGTTAACAGCTTTTTAGTAAACAGTTAACAGCTTACAGCTTACAACTAATTTTGACAAACGTAGCCCTAACCGATGTTTTTAAAATAGTAAAAGGGCTACATTTACATTTACATGGCCAATTAAGTATGTACTGTTTTATAATTTAAATCACATGAATTGAAAATCACTGAGAATATATGTGCCGCATGTGAAATCTTATAAATTACTACGTACTTTAGTTTCCGAAAGTTGAAGATATACTATAAACAAAATATATATAACTTCATAGGCACAAATTAAATAAGATCCATTTTGAAATGGTGGTATTGTTAGTACGGCACACACACGAGTGTCGTGTGTCAGGCAGCCGGCTCAACCGGCCCAAAATGCATAACCAACACATGTACATTTCAGAAACAGAAAATCATTATGATAGGACTAACTACAAGAGTTTGACAGTACTCATCTCTCAATCATCTCTTTTTTAAAAGCTTATTTGATTATATATCTAACTTTTTAAAAATGTTGGTTCCTATTTTGTTAACCTAAACTATATGTTTCATGTGACATATTATGTAAATTTAATTGCACATTGGTGGTTTTCAGGGATTATTGGGGGTGAGGATGTGAAAGGGTGCCACTTGGAGACGTGGTGAAGGGTGTGTCAATGAGTGGGAACCAACATCAACCCAGCCAACACAAACAGGCACACACATATGCATACAAATATTAGCCACCTTTTATTTTATTTTTACAAAAGAAATAATAACATTATTCTACACTTATAATCTAAAACTTTCCCATGATTTTAAGGATACTTGGGGTGCACGACTGCAAAGCTCTTACCCGTAAAATGTTTGTTTTTACTTTACAATAGTTTATATCTTACAAGGCAAATATTAATCTCTAGTATCGAAGAAGTTTAGTTGGTTAAAGACTCCAAAATTTGTATACTTGTATTTATTTCGAAAGAAAACGAAGACACTTGTGATTTACTAACTTTTGTTTGGTAAAACTTAATGTAGGATTATATAAAAATATAATTAAGCTAAAATGAAGAAAACGAACTACATCTACAATGATAGTATGTATATCCTCATTATATGTCTTATTTTTTCTCTATTCTCATTTACCTAATCATTATGGCTAGAGTTTTTCTTAAAAAAAGTATATATAAGTTATCATCTTTAATTTCTCTTTTATTTGAACATGAGCACACTCCTTATCTCTATTAGTTAACTTATTATCTCTGTATTTAATTGAAATTATGAACAAAAGTAACAAATCACTAAGTACATTGTTATATGACCGGTTAACTTATAAAGTTAGAAACAATTGTGGCTGTAGTTTAGTGGTAAGAATTCCACGTTGTGGCCGTGGAGACCTGGGCTCGAATCCCAGCAGCCACACTATTCCAACGTTTTTAAACTTTTCATTCAAAAAACTTATAAACCTTTTCTAAAACCTTCAAGCGTTGGAAGAAAATAAGAGAGCTTTACAAGATTTACTTATTTTAAACAGTTACTTTTTTGTGGCATCAAACCAGTAATTCTTCAAAAAGGGATACCTTTTTGCACTAAGCCAAATCTGTTGGAATTGCAAAAAAAGCTCTATCCAAAAAAGAAGAGAAGAGACATTGGAAGAGCATAATATTGGGCCTCTTAAACTAGTCTTATATTAGCAACTTTGATGATGCTTTGTTAATGCTACAAGGAACCTACTGGAGTATAATCCATTGTGTACTGATTGTCATAAGTGCAAATTTTATAGTGGGGCATGCTAGTATTTGGATTATTTGCTGACATAAAAATGAGGTTACTTGCTATGAAAAGAAGGCTAGAAGTTGTTGGACAACACAATATTTAGCTATACGGGCCACTTAATGGTATCATGGGCTTAACTTAGCTATATTGGTTTAAGTTTCCCTGTTGCCCACTTTTATGTAATCGAACATATTAGTTTTTCCGTCCCATAAAGTGTTTATTTTAATTTTTTTAATCTTTGTTATCTAAACTTTGTTTATAAATATTTTTATTTATGCTATATTATATTTGATGAAAATTATACAAATGAAAATACATTTTAAAACCGAATTTCATTCATATGACTTTCATCAAGTATTATATAACACGAATACAAATATTTGTGGTCAAAGTTTAGTAACAAAGACTTTGAACATAGTGGACACTTAATATGAGATGGATGTAGTAATACTTATATCTGTTTATGGAAAGGATGACCTCTCACAACATATACAGTAACGATTTATTTATTATTATCCCATTTTTTATCGGAGAAATTCTCCAACACATGTCTATGATGTGGCTAACCAAGCGCATTGTTATTATTGTAGGTCCATCAAAATAGATTCACACAAAACACACACACATTCATAGAAAATAGATTTGCACAAATCACACACACACACAGACACACTCATTTCATCTTTGGTTTATTCCAGAACTCCAAAACAAATCTGGGAAGGTTGTGACATGCGAAACTTACCATTAACAGATATCAGATCCATCTTTGATTGGCTTATACTTATATCTGTTTATGGAAGGGGTGATCTCTCACAACATCTACAGTAACCATTTGTTTATTATTATCCCATTTTTTTGCGGGAGAAATTCTCCAACATGTGTCCATGACATGTGTAACCAAACACATTGTTATTATTGTAGGTCCATCAAAATAGATGCACACAAAACATTCACACACGCAGAAAATAGATCTGCACAAACCACACACACACGCACACTCATCTCATCTTTGGTTTTGTTCAAGAACACCAAACGAATCTGGGAAAGTTGTGACAGGCAAAGCTTACCATTAACAAATATCATATCCGTCTTTGATTGGATTCGTTTTCCGTTGTTGATTCATAATAAACAACTGGTTACTATAGATGTTGTTAGAGGCCACCCCTACCATAAATAGATACTAGTATCAATGTTCTTCATTGTTTTATGGTTTGCAAACCCAGACAACCGGTACGTACCACTTCTTTCGATCTCGCCAGACCTTTCATTGTCGCCTAAAGTGGCGTTTGGTGTTAGTGTTTTACGTGACTTTTGTGGGATTTGATTGGTGGTTTGTTATTTGGGTATTCTATTGTGGGGATTTGTTTCGATGGGTGGTTTGTATTCGTTTTCATCGTTGTTGATTCATAATAAACAATTGCTTACTGTGGATGTTGTGAGAGGCCACCCTTACAATAAACAGATACAAGTATTAATGTTCTTTATTGTTTTACAGTTTGCAAACCCAAGAAATTGGTATGTACCACTCTTTTTGATCTCACCGGACCTTTCGTTGCCGCCCAAAGTGGCTTGTGGTGTTGGTGTTTTTGGTGACTTTTGTGGGATAGTGGGTGGGTTGTTATTTGGGTCTTCTATTGTGGGGATTGTTTCTCTCCGTGAAATTGAGTTAATTGCCTAACCAATTAACTTTACAATTACGTGATTAGTGCTACTTAGTCCGTTGATATTTGATGGTTTTTGGTGGTTTGTGATGTGTGTTCTACAAGTCTTAAATTTATATAACTAGATTTTACCAAATGAGGGACTAAAAACACAACACGGGCAATTATACCCTTTCGTGTATAGTATAGTTTAAGGTAAGACCATATTGTTCCACGGGATTGTTGTTACCTATTAAAAGCATTTATCTCTAGTGTGTCACAAGTTCTAGATATTTACTTTCGAAGAACGATTTCTAGGTGTGTTTGGTCTAGGCTAAAAATCATGAAAAGAACAACTAACAAGGATATATAATAAGCACATAAACAAAGCATGAATACAAGTGATGAGGACTAGTCACACAAGCATCAACTATTTAACATAACAAGAAATCTTTTCGACATATAGATCTCATTATATCAAATACACAAACACATGTTTATGTTCCTTTAGATAATTCAAGTACTCATTGTACCATACTCTTTCGAACCCACGTTAAAGCATTAAACAAGATCATATAAAAGTTGTTATATATTTTATCCGCCAATTTCTACAAGGCAAATATCAAGATTCACTAGTGTGGTGACATGAAACACCACCAATTACATAATACCTTTCGAACATCTCATAATCAAGATTGAGTCAAATACATAGCAATGATCAAATATAATAATATCGAGCAACAAGAGTATTTCAACCATGCATATATCACATTCCAGACAGGAAGTGCGACACATAAAGCTATTCATGTGACATACTTTTTGCACGACCAGTTAGAAAATCAATTCATAGATTATATATACACCTAAGCCAAACACAAGACGACTACTCTATAATCAAAGTAATAACAAATATAACATTCATCATAATTCCAGAATTGATCATAATAAAAGAATTATAGAGATTATACCAATTGATTACAAGAGTTGCGATTCCATAATTAGTTTTCCCAAATGAAAAGTATATACTCCAACTATCAATTCCAAATGCCTCAAACCCTTTAGATGATGTTACTACACTTAAAATTCGTAGTGAAATGATAAGGGGGGATGGGGGAAATGATTGGAGAAGTGTGTGTGAAGTATGAGAGCCAAATAGTCCTTAGACTTTTTGGGGGTCAAAGTGTGTCGCACGAACCCAAATGTGCGCTGCACATTGGAGGGGTCATTTGTGCGCTGCACAATCAAAACGGTGCGTCATACAATTACGCATCTAGAATATTCTAAGTGTTGTAGAAAAGTACGCCACACTTCTTGCATAGTGCGCCGTAGCTTTGGACCAGATCAAAGTTGTATATAATTTTTTTCTCCATTTGTGGCCGCTTGAATCAACTTAATCGGCGTTCTTATGCTCAAGGTATGACCAAAATAGTGGACATGTGTCGGAGATCTTAAGCTCGACTTTATTTCTTTGTGTTTTATTACTTTTCCTTCATGACACATCCTTGGAACATATAAAATCAAACATGTTGGGAATAAAATTAGCTAAGTCCGTGGGACGCTGACAAGAGGAACTTGGACGTTGACAAGAGTAAATGAAGCGCTGACAGATGAACACTGACAAGACATATTTGAGCACTGACAAGAAGAAGTTCAACCACTGATGGAAGTCTTAGTTTACACGTTTTGTATTTCTAGTAAATATATGATCAATATTGTATTTTCTATAATTATCTTTACCTAGAATAGTTGATAGGTAGACCTTTGTACACGACTCCTTGTGTTATAAAAGGAGTTCGTAGGGTTCATAATTTAATATAAGTTTTATCAAGTTTTATACTTTCATCGTACGCAAGTTTCATTATCAATCAAGAGTGGAAGTCTGGTTTACATTGTTTGTTTGTTCGTTGTTCTAAGTGTTAATTCCGCATAACACTAGTTTGTTAAATACACAAAGTTTCTCTAAGTGTTAATATTGATTCAATCTCGTTTAACACAAAGCTAATCGATCTAAGTTTGGGATCAACAAGTGGTATCAAAGCTTGTTGAGGAACTTTGATCTAAAAGAACAATAAACCCTAAATCACTAGAAACCCTAAACCAAACAAGATGCCTACCACAGAATCTTCATCCTCATCAAATCACAACCTCAAAATCCCTATGCTCGACCCTGACAACTTTGAACAATGGAAATTTAACTTTGAACAACATCTTCAAGTTTATGACCATACTCTTTGGTAAGTTATCTAATATGGCAATCAATTCGATAAAGCAGCTAGGATTGCTGCTGCTATTGGATCAAGAAGTACAGCTGGTGCAACTGGTGCAGATCTTAATGAAAGATCTGAAGATGGAAGAGCTATCTCATCCGTTGATATAGCTTTGAGAAGGAATGACATGAAGACTTTGAACATTCTTAAGCTCTCACTGGGTCCAAAGAATCAACACAAATACAGAAGTTTTGATTATGCTAAAAATCTCTGGGCAACTCTTCAAGTTACCTATGGTGGTAATGAAGATACGACCAAAGAAAGGAAAAAGAAACTTTTGAGTGAATATACTATGTTTAAGGCTCATCCCAATGAGAAGCTAAGTGAGGTAAGAAGTCGCCTTCTAGACATCACTAGCAAGTTTTCTTTTATGGGAACAGAACATGAAGATGTTTATATGATTGCTACATTCCTTAGAGGTCTTGGTGATGCATGAAAAATTGAAGCCAGATCAATCCTTTCCACCAATGCCCATAAGAGTGCTTCCTTTGATGATATCTACAATAAGCTAAAGATTTTGGAGAGTGATGTTGATCCCAAAGTCAGATCTTAAACCTTAATAGCTTGTTTAAGGGTTGTGATAGAGAGAAAGAATTCAATCTAACACTAGAGAAACTTTGCAATGCAAAGTAACTAAACAAGATGCGGAATATAATGTTTAGCACAAGAACAAATATGATTGAAACGTTGAACTTTAATATATCAAAAGATATACGAATACCCTAAAATGGTATTAGGGTTTACAAAACCTTAAAGTATGATAATGAAAGACAAAATGAGAAAGACGCCCATTGCATGCTAACCTAGTGAGTCCTTTTATAGCAACAAGGACTCACGTACAAGATCACTACTAACAAACTTGGAAAGTATTAAGGAATAATAACTGAAACGCGTAAAAATCTATTCCATGTTTATCTTTGACGGCAGGGCCTTTGACTTCAGCAGGGGGACCAATCCCCCTGCCTTTGTTATCTAGCAGGGGGAACTTACTCTAGCAGGGGTATGGATAATCAACTAGCAGGGGAAACAAATAAGCATAGATTTATTCCCAACAATCCTCCCCTAAACTTGTGCTTTCCCCTAAAGACAAGTTTCTGAATAAATACTAGTTGATGAGGATGCTTACAAACTTTCTGGCCAAATATGACTGTGAACCATTCTTACCAGATCATAAGCAACAGGCTTTTTAGCATCTACAATTAATTTAGCCTGTGCTAGCTTCTTCAAGGTCTCTTGAGAGAAGGGATAATGCCTATGATTGATCAAGTACACACTTATACCTTCCATCACTACCTCATAGACCCCAGAATTGGTAAACAGCTTCCAATACAACAAATCTCTTTTATTCACTGCATCAAATATAGGATCAAATAACTCATGCTCATACATCCTATGCATGCATTCCCAGATTACCCAATCCTTCTCCACACCATCCATGGTAGGAGGTTTTGCAGCAAACGTTTTCTTCAATATTTTCCACAGATCTTCTAAGTCTTCACTATCCAAAATTTGAAACATGACATCTAGACTTAGAAATGTCTGTGATGTATTGTCAGCCCTTGTAAGCTTCCACCAAGTCCTCCCTTTGTGTTCATAAACAGCATAATCTATGATAGCAACTTCTTTCCAAGCTCACTGGGTGAGATATCATCATTTTCCTGCAGAATTAGCTGTTTATCAATTTCATCATTTGAAGGCCTTTGAGACTCTTTAGTAACCGTGCCCACTTTCTCCATTCTCTTTAGTCTTTTGGCAGCTCTTTGTACATTAAGTACATACTTCCCAATTTCTGGAAAACTTCCACCTGCTTGATGTAATGCCCCTGCTTGTGATGATGCACCTGCTTGGGATGATGCACCTGCTTGTGTAGTTTCCAAGTTTGTTTCTCCAGCTTTTCTTTTTCTAGATTCCCTAGCATTCTTTAGCATTTCACTTTGTCTCCTGAGATACTCAGCTTCCTCTGGAGTGTTGATAGTCATCCAATCCTCCACATCATACAATCTTAGAACTGGTCTGACTGCTCTTTTTATGGCTTCAAAACTCATATCTCTGAAGTCACCATCCTTCCACTTCCTATGTCTCTTAAGCAGAACTTTGTAGTGTTCAAGTTTCCCTTTCTCTGAAGTCAAATACCTCTCTCTCTGAATTTGATTTGCCCTTCTTTCCAGATACTCAGTTTGATATTTGTAAACAAGGCAAGTCAACTCATATCTGTCTTCCAAAGGAGCATTTATTAACTCCTTCTCCCAATGATCAAGAAATTCTCCAACATGAGGTACCCTGTCATCTAGTTCTCTGTGCATAATCTCAACCTGCTTGAGCATATCTTTGGGCCTCATTTGTTGCATTCTTTGGTCTTGCATATCCATCTCCTCTTGTTGTAGCCTGAGAGCTACTTGTGCATCATGTGCTTCTTGAGTTCTTTGCTGTTCAGGAGTTAGATGCTTGTATTTTCTCTTGGGCTGTTCCACCATGATTCCTTTTCCTTTGTCTTTTGGATCCACTGCTGGTGCTGGTTTCACTTTAGATGCAGGTTCTTTGATTGTAATCCCCTTCTGAGCTGGTTGCTTTCTGTTCTTTCTAACAAAAGTTTGAGTAATATTCTTAGCAGGGGATTGACTTACAGCAGTGGGATCAGCAATGGCAAGGGAAACTTTTGAAGCAGGGGCTTCTTCTGGATTGCCCATGGTGAGCAATGTTTGAGCAATATCTTTGGTTGCACTCCCCTTGTCACTTCCCTTATCAGCACTTCCTTTCTCCATCTCTTTCTTAGTACTTGCTATCTTTCCATGTACCCCACCAGGATATGAAAAGTACTCAGTAGACCCTTCTGTATTAGGAACTTCCTCCCCTTTGGAAGCATCCTCATCTGTTGAAAGAATCAGTCTGGGCTTTCTCCTCCCCTCAAGAGTAGCAAGCCTGGTTTCCAAGTTATTGATAACCAGGCCTTGCTTTTTGACATCTTGTACCAGTTGTGCATTCTGCCTTTTCAGACTCATACACATTTTCGTCAATTCCAGATTAGTCAAAGGTTTCATACTGCTCTTAATCCTAGAAGGGGATTTCTCCCCTTTTTGGATATCATGGAGTGAGGGAGAGGACTTACTGATGGTGTCACTGTCCTGCTCACCCCTTGAGGATGAGACAGTAGTGGCAGCCAAACCCTCAGGTTGCTCCAAACCCTTGGAGACTCTCCTCTCTGCTGCTTGTGAAGATTCACCAGGCAAGGGAGACCTGGCAAATCCGGATTTAGAACGCCTTTCATGTTGTGGATCAGCAGGGGGTAAAGGACTAGCAGGGTGTAGGTGTCTGGCAGGGGAATCAGAAGATTGGTGTGTAGCTGTTTGATTCTTGGCTTCTTCCCGTCTGATTTGGTCCATCATAATTGTAGTGAGTGGAATGTTTTTGCCAGAAAACAGAGGTGATGGTGCAAGGAGTGTGGTGAATAGTTTTGTGGTATGTTTGGTTGCTGAAAAATAGTTTTTGTGTTTAATTGGACCATGATCACTCATATTCAGCAGAAGTTCTATAAACCTTGGGTACATACAAAACTTTGAGTTGCTTGAAACGTTTTTAACCATTCCTTTAAAAATCATTTGAGAAAAACAATACTTCCTCCCTGGTGCAAAGCAGATCAGGGCAGAAGCCATCTCACTACCAAACTCATTAAAAGCAGTGGTTTTTGGTGACAAACATTGCAAAATTGTATGAATCAAATATTTCCAATGAGGGGCAAACTGGCCTTTAGCAAACTTACATTTTTGGTTTTTAGAGAGTTTGTACCCTAATTTAACAAGACCTGCAAAAATTTCAGCCTCAGAAAAGTTGGTTATCCCATCCTCATCATCAAGGAGAAGATTCTCCCTGATGGAGGCAAGTGTAATCACCTTGGGATGACCATCAACTGTGCTTTGAATTATAACCTCTTCATTCACTGTTTTGGTCATGGCTTTAGACCAGAACTGCTGAATGTGTGAGGTATAGATTCGAGGATTGATGAGAAGGGCCACTCTAAAGTATGATGACTTTAGAAAGGCCACAACATCAGCAAACTCGGCTGGTTCATCATGTAACAACGCGATTTGGTTATGATTAGCAGCAATTTTGAGAGTCATGATAAAGTTTGAAAAATAGTTTGAAGGTTTATAAAGGTGAGAGGTAGGTGGGATTAAGTCGAGAGAGAGAGATGGACCTGCTGGTGAAGGGAATTAAGTTTTTATAGGCGAATTGAAGAGCTGTGATTGGACCAAATTTTTCAAATTGCAAAAATATCAAATATAAATCTTGATAAAAAAGTAATTTATTTGAAATAATAAAGAAAAGATTACCAATCAGTGAAGAAAGCGCCTTAAATATCTTTTAAAAACAATAAAATATTCCCTAACCAAAATTTGTGAAAGCAGGCCCAACGGCTATGAACAGGGTAACGGTATTGTCTGTCAACGGTCAAACAGGGGAATGTTATGAAGGCAGGGGAAGCAAAAGATGAAAGCAGGGGAATCTTTCCTAGGGGTATTGGACTAGACATGGAGAGACCAATGCTAACTAGCTCTGCTCTAATGCACACACTTGCATACACAAGATAGATACATAGAAACTCAAGAGTCCTCTATTCAGCAAAGGTCCCAATACAAAAAGTCAATACATAAGTCCCCCTACACCAAGTTAACCCAAGAAAACATGCATACCCCAGTCACCATCCCTACCTTGTCCCTTACCTATGGTCAGTCAGTCTTGGCAATGCGTGCCACACATCTGTATTTGAACAGCAAGCTATTTTAATAAAGAAATGTAAGCACTCACTACAGTGCCTCAAGGTTTCAGAGTTCTGACAAGATTTGCAGCAAGTCCTCATTACCCTAAACCCTCACTCACCAGTGGATATGATCTAAGATCATATATGAGTATCCTAAGGATACCCTGAGTCCTAAAGGTGTGACCTAACCTCCCCTGAAACATAGAATATATACCTGATCCACCAATGAGAATAGTATGCACCATATGAACCTCTGCATTGTTAGTCTAAAACCACATATAACCACTTTTGTAAAAAGAACACACCCAGCTTAAGAGAAAAATTCTCTTGGCAGGGGAATGAACCCCCAGCAGGGGAATCTGTGTTAAAAGCAGTGGAATAAAAAGTGATGGAAAAATGGACTAACAGTTATACAACAACAGCAGTGAAGCAACCCTGATCATACATGACAAAATAGACATCATTTTTTTTAAGGGGTAACCATTCCAATACCTGCAACCAGATACTGAAACCTCCCTACTTCAAAAGCTTTTGTTAAAAGATCAGAAACATTAAGTTCTGTATCAATTTTCTCAGGGACAATTAGTCCTTTTTCAAAACAATCTCTGATAAAGTGATGTCTAATTTCAATGTGTTTAGTCTTGCTATGAAAAACAGGGTTCTTAATAATGCAGATGGTGTTGTTGTTGTCAATGAATATCTTGGTTTTAAGAAAGTTATACCCATAATCAAGCAGTTGATTTTGCACCAAAAGTACTTGACCACAGCATGCAGCAGCTGCTACATACTCAACTTCAGTTGTGGATGTTGCCATGATGGTCTGCTTCGTACATTACCAAGATATAAGTCTGCTTCCCAAAAATTGGCATCTCCCTGTTGTAGACTTCCTATCATTGTTGTCACCAGCATAATCACTATCTGAATAGGCTATCAGCTCAAATGGTGACTCTTTTGGATACCAAAGTCCTAAGGTGGGATGACATTTTAGATACCTAAAAATCCTTTTCACAACAAATAAGTGACACTTTGTTGGTGACACCTGGTATCTTGCACATAAGCAGACTGCAAACATGATGTCAGGTCTTGAAGCAGTGAGATACATAAGAGACCCAATCATAGACCTGTAGTTCCTGACATCTATAGGCTTTCCAGGACCATCTTTACCCCATGGATGATCCTTGTCCATTGGAGTGGACACCTTCTTTCCATCAGACATGCCAAACTTCTTTACAATCTCAGCCACATATTTGTCTTGTGAGATAAATATCCCATCTTTCCTCTGCTGAACTTGTAACCCCAAAAAGAAGTTAAGTTCTCCCATGGCACTCATTTGAAATCTATCCTGCATCAGTTTGGCAAACTCCTTGCTAAGCATAGAGTTAGTGGATCCAAAAATGATGTCATCAACATAGACTTGTACTAGCAGAAGGTCACCCTTTTATTTCTTGGTAAACAGGGTCTGATCAATCTTCCCCCTACTGAATCCATTGTCTAAGAGATATTTAGAGAGAGTACCATACCAGGCTCTGGGAGCTTGGTGAAGTCTATACATAGCCTTTTTCACCTTGTATACGTTGTCTGGATGTTCTGGGTCTTCAAACCCTGGAGGTTGCATAACATAGACTTCTTCATCAATGGTTCCATATAGGAAGGAACTTTTCACATCCATTTGAAAAACAGTGAAGTCCATGAATGAAGCATAAGCAAGAAATAATCTAATGGCTTCAATCCTGGCTACTGGAGCAAATACCTCTTCATAATCAATTCCCTCCTCCTGGGTATACCCTTGTGCCACTAGTCTTGCTTTGTTCCTGACAACTATTCCCCTTTCATCCTTTTTGTTCCTGAGTACCCACTTTGTCCCAATAGGCCTTGCCCATTTGGGATAATCTACCAGAATCCAAACCTCTTGTATGTCAAATTGTAAGAGCTCCTCTTGCATGGCTTCAACCCAGCTTGGGTCATTTAAAGCCTGAAAAATCTTCTTTGGCTCTTCTTGTGACAAAAATGCAGTAAACAGACAACATTGCATGTTGTCATGATTGAACTTCATGGTGATGTTAGCAATGAAGTTGTGCTCCTTTGCTGTGTACCTTGTATGTCTAGGGGCTTCAGGATTACCAATGATTTGAGAGATAGGGTGATCCTTATTGATTCTGTAGGTAGGCTGCATGATTACTTCTGTTTCATCTTCTTCCAAATCAAAATTGATGGGGCTATTTTGATTAGGAAAGAAGTCCTCAAAGGAACTTCCAAATGATACAACATGACCTAGAGAAGGGTGCTGGTGAGCAGAATGAAGCTCTGAGTAACTAGGACCTCCACTCTTGATGATTCTGCTTCCACTGCTGGATATAATAGGACCATCAGTTATGGGTGTAGATGATGAAATGAGTGGGGATTCTCTTTCTGCATCATTAGTATCATTAGCAACAGGATCCTTTGTGAAAGAGGAAGCAATTGGTCTAGCAGGGGAATCCTGGATTCCACTGCCTTCAACCATTCCGCTGCTTTCAGGAGATGACATAGCAGGGGATGAGATTGGCTGTTCTTTTCCTAGAGAAGAATTATCTTCTAGAACATCAGCTTCAATAGGAAACAATGAGGGTACATTCATGTACCTCAGGGGTGACTTCTCTGCACCAGTTGTTTCTTGAGTACCTGAAATGTTAGTGTTCTGCAAAGCAACAGGTACATAATTCATAGACTTTGAAAGTACTTCTATATCAAAGAACCAGTCAGGACCTGTTTGAACATCTTCAGGCTTGTCTTCAAGAAAGTTCACATGAAGATTTTCTGTGATTTTGCTTGTCTTCTTGTTGAAGACCCTATATCCCTTGCTGTTTAATGAATAACCCACAAAGTATCCATCATCACCCTTTTCACTAAACTTACCTAGATTGTCAATAGTGTTCAAGATGATCACATGACATCCAAAAGGTCTAAAGAAGTCAATTAAGGGAGGTCTTCCATTGAACAGCTGATAAGGGGTCTTGTTGTGTGCCTTAACCACCAAGGCCCTGTTTTGTACATAACAAGCAGTGGATACAGCTTCAGCCCAAAAGATAACTGGAAGTTTGGAATCAGACAGCATAGTTCTTGCAGCTTCAATGAGTGTCCTATTCCTTCTTTCTGCCACTCCATTCTGTTGAGGTGTTCTTGCAATACTGAATTGCCTCTTGATGCCTTTGTTTATGCAGAAAGAGTCCAGTTTCTGATTTCTGAACTCACCACCATTGTCTGATCTCATGGTGACTACCTTCATGCTTTTTGATAGTTCAATTTGATTGATGAACCCAATGAGTACATCAGTTGTGTCACTCTTCTCAAATAGAAAGAATGTCCATGTGAACCTTGAAAAATCATCAGTAATCACTAGGCAGTACCATTTCTTCATTATACTTGCCATAAAAGTAGGACCAAACAGATCCATATGCAGTAGTTCCAATGGCTTGGTGGTGGACATACTTGTTTTTGATTTGCAAGATGCTCTGTGTTGCTTCCCTTTCAGACAGGCAGCATAAGTATGTTCATTGGCAAAAGACTTGGAAGGAAGACCATGAACCAGATTATACTTTACTAGTTTGTTCATGTTCTTGACATTAAGATGACCAAGTCTTCTATGCCATTTCTTACATTCATCTACTGAAGCTTTGGCAATGAAACATGTTTCATTGTCTTGGAGAGATATGTCCTTGAGATCAATTGTGTACATATTCTTCTGTCTTGGTGTTCTGAGTACAATAGGAGTGTCTGGTGGCAAGACAAACTCCTTTCCTAACACCAAGCATTCAGTGTCAGTAAACAAGACAAAATTCTTGTTATCAGTCATCTGTGACACACTGAAGAGATTGTACTTGAGTTCTTTCACCAAGTAGACATTGTCAAAGGTCATCCCATCAGTGACAATAGTTCCTTTTCCTGTTATAGTTCCATGTCCATCTCCAAAAGAAACACCATCATTGTCATGCAGGGGCACAAAGTTAGACAGATAAGCTTTTTGTCCAGTCATACTTCTTGAGCATCCGCTATCCCAGTATGCTCTATCATCCCTTGTCTTCTTTGTCACCTGCAAAAAGAAAAACAAATTAGTTTTTCTTGGGGACCCAAGCCATTACAGACTTGGATCTACCTCGTGTATCAATGTAGGATAGCTTATCAAAAACTAAAGATACACCATTAGATTGAGTACCCCTTTTGGGTACCCACACCCAACGAGCTGAGGCTTTCACAGCTTTTCCCCATCTTCCCATGTTCCTAGAAGGCAAAATTTTGCTAGCAGGGGATACCCCAGTTTTAGCAGGGGAATCCCTATGTTTAGCAGAGGGAACCCATCTTTTGTTTTGGCCTCTATTCATGCGTTGGTAAGGTCTAGAGCCAGATCTATATGCATTCTCAGGTGTTGGGATGGTCACAGAAGTGCTGGGCTTGGTGTGAACATCACTCTCCTTTCTAAGTGCAGGAACAACATATTTGTCAGTCACCCTGTTTCTCAAGGCAGGGGCAACATACTTGGCAGGGGAAAAGGATTTTGCCCCTGCATTTAGAAGAATGGTTTTAGGTTGCATATCCTTTAAGGGATTTGCAGCCACCATCTCCATTGGTGCCTTACACTCTTGATAAGTGTGCTCAAAACTGCCACATGTGAAGCAGGGTTTGGTGTTAATCACAAAGTCTTCTCCTAATTGGTGAGACTTTTGGTCATTCCAATTTCTTTGATTACCTCTTACAGTCCTGTACATACCAGCATATTTAATGGTGGACTTAGGAGACTGTGATCTGGACCTAGATTTGGGAGAGATACTCTTAGAACTAGAATTACTACCAAAAATTCCTTCTCTTGAAAATGGAACAGGGTTATCAATTTGTCTTAAACCAACTGTTCCTTTTCAAAATCCCTAATAACACTAGTTTTAACTAGAGACTCTTCTGTATCAAGATTATTAGGTATATAAGCACTCAAGTCAAACTCAATGTCATCCTGTTTTTCAAAGCAAGGGAGACCAGTCCAGGATAGGTCTTTTCTAGGAGAAGGAGCATGGATGTTAGCAGGGGGTGGTGGTATGGTAGCATGCATATTTTTAATCCCAAACCCTGTTTTGTCCCTAGGAGATTGACCAATTTCAACTTCTTTGGTTAAATCTTTTGAAGTTTTTCCAAAATTTTCAACAGTTTCCTCATCTATCTTTTGGTTAGCTTTGAAAATTTCAAGTTCAGCAGTCAATACCTTTATAGATTGGTTATTCTCCTTAGCATCTCTTTCTAGAATCATAATGTGATCCCTATAGTCACTTTCTCTTTGCTTATACTCTCTTATGGTGGACTCTAATTGTTCTAAAGCACGTTTATAATTGTCAAGATCATTATCACAATTGATATAGTCAGCTTTTACCTTTCTGATTTGATCATTCAAAGATTCAGTATTTTTCCTACAAGCTTTAGTACAATATGAGTCATCATATACCTCATTGTCAGAGCTGGAACTTGACATGGCCATAAGTGCAAAGTCTTCTTCCTTTTTCTCAGCAATCAAAGCTTGATTTCTTTCCACATTCTCTGTCATAGCACTCCAGTCCCATCCACTTGCTCCATCTATCCCCTGCATTGCTACCATGGATTTAGCACCTGAATCATCATCTCTTGTTTCCTTTCTGTAGCTGTTTCCAGTCTTAGGTCCTCTGCATTCCCTGGCAAAATGACCCTTCTTGCCACAGTTGTAGCATTCAACTTTTGTTTTATCAAACCCAGCCACATCAGAGGGATTAATTGAGATCTTCTTCCCATACTTCTTGTAGAATCTATTGGCTCTCATGCTTAGCAGAGCCATATTCCACTTGATATCCATCTCTTCTAGCCCTTGCTTACTGATTTGACTTAGATCTTCATGTAACACAGTAGATCCTTGTGGCCCTTGGGATGCTATAAAAGCACAAGCAGTATCAAGGCTGAATGTAGCTGGTCTTTCTTCATCATAGGAAGGTCCAGACCTGGTAGCAGGGGAATAAGTAGCAGGGGCTACTTCAATTCCACTGTTCTTGGAGATTCCACTACTTTGTGATATGAATGCCATGTTAGCAGGGGAATCAGTGAATCCACTTGAGTTGGTGGGAATCGTTCCTTTTGACTTCATCTCATTGACAATAGGTTCAAAAACTTTTAAGTTATTGTATATGTCATCAATGTCCTTGTCGTCCAAGTCATCCTTATTCTGCCAAATTGCCTTATAGACAAACCATTCTTTCTGGAGGCTGTTAAGAAACCTGGTATTCACCTGCTCTTTTGATACCTCAATATCAAAGAATTCCAACTGGGCCACCATATCTTGAAGCCTATTGTAAATAGCTCCAATTGATTCCTCACCAATTGCTTTGAAAGAAGCAAAATCATTCAGCATTTGATTTTTCTTCTTCTTCTTCGTGGCTTCATTTCCTCCAAAGGTTTTGCCTATGGCTTCCCATAGATCCTTAGCTGTTTTGTATTTCTTGAATCTGAGTTGATGTCTATCAGGTAGAGCCAACAGCAATGAGCTGTGAGCCCTGACATCATGCCTTCTAGCTAGTATCTCCTTATCACACAGAGCAGCAGATTTCTTCTTGTCCTTACCTTTGGAACTTTCACCTTTTTCATCTTCCTTGCCATCATCAACCACCATTGTTTTGGTGAATTGATCACCAAACTCTATAATCTCCCAAAGAACATAGTGTTTGTTAGCCCCATATTTTATATAGCCGAACAAGAATGTAATAGGTCATCTTAGTCATTAAAAGGTCTTGTATTGTAATAGGTTAGTCGGGATAACCGGGCTTGGACTTTAAGCTAATATTGTCTAAGTTAGGGGCGTAAGCCCAAGACTAAGCCAAGCCCGGCCCAAGTCACAAACCCACGACCCATGGAAAGCCCATTGGTTCGTGGGGTATATAACCCTCTTTCACATGTGAAAGAGGGTGTTGGTTCATTTTACTTTCTCTCTCTAGTAAACATAAACCTTCCAAATCTCTCTTGTTTCTCTCTCTACTTTTCTTCTCTTTATCTCTCTAAATATCTCTTCTAAATCTTGTGTTATGGATTAAATGGGAACAACATTTGGTATCAGAGCCTATAGTGGATAGGTGATTGAAGATTAGTGTGGTGTGTTCTTGATTTTTCGTGGTCATTTTGATCTACATATCACGTCCAAAAATTTTTTCTTGTGTTTTTTATGGTTTTTTCTTGATACAAATCTTCTACATAGTTGTGGTAGAGATTTGGTATTGTTACCTTGGCTAAAAACACAAAATTTTTGGGTGTTTTGATCATTTTTTGGCTTAAAATCACGAATTGGTTGAGTTTTGTCCGAGAAAAGGGGGAATTATTCCGATCAGGTCATCAGAAAAGGGCTTTCAGTTATTCCGATTGGTGTAATCGGAATAGGGTTTATACATTCCGATTGGTCATTCCGATTGGACATTCCGATTTGACATTCCAATTGGTCATTCCGATTGGACATTCCGATTTAACATTCCAATTGGTCATTCCGATTTGACATTCCGATTGGACATTCCGATTTGACATTCCGATTTGACATTCCGATTTGACATTCCGATTGGACATTCCGATTTGACATTCCGATTGGACATTCCGATCTGGTATTCCGGTGGACATTCCGATGGATATTTTGTTTGTGTAATTTTAGACTTAGCCACTATCTAGACTAGGCTCGGAACATATTTTCCAAAAAAAAAAAAAAGAGTTTTTTGGCGGGAAAACCATTGAAAAAATTATTTTTTCCTAGACCATTTTTAGGCCATTTAAACTTCGATTTCAAATTTTGGCGATGCGAAAAATTTTTCGACCAAAAATTCAAATTTTCGGACCAAAATTCAAATTTTTAGGGCAATTTTAGGTTTTATTTTTGTCAAAATTTTTCACTTTTCAAATTTTTTCCCTACTAGTTTTTGGCTATTTCTAACTCGATTTCAAAATTTGGTGATTCAAATTTTTTCGGCTTACCGTTTTGTCGGACTGAGGAATTTATTGTCGGACTGAGCAAAAATCAGATTTTTCGGAATTTCAACCACAATCAAATCACAACACATCCACTAAGATCCGTAATCCATACACATCATATCTTCTTCGAGACATCCGTTCAATGGACATCTTCGTGGATTCAACAACAACAACGTCCATGACTGAGATGAATAAAGACCTTACTGAGACTCCAATCAGTAAACCTTCTAACAAGGATTCTACCACCAAAATCGTTCATGCAATCAAATACAAGATGTCGAAATCAAAAGAAAGATGCATGGAACACATAAAGTTGCTTCAGTCACACCTTCAGGTTCTTTCAAGAGAAGACCTAAAAGGCACTCGTCTTGAAATTGGATTCAAACGGGTATTCTTTCTACTATTTGGTCAAGATGTTGAGACATTCATCAAAACGTTGCTATTTAATATGGACCATCTTCAACTTGAACTTAACAAAGATGATCTTCACGAGACTCTATTAATGGACATCCTTTTATCTCTCAACCTTCAGTTCCAACAATTCATTGACTCAAGTGGCTTATCCAAAAACGATCGAGAGTTCACAAGCACATACTTTACCAAATATACACTCGTAGATCTTCAAGCATTCAAAGAGACACTTCTTCAACATATGAGTAATATAAAGAAGGCAATTGCTGAAAGAACACGCCATCAAAGGCAATTTCAAAGAAGGGTGAATCAAAGACTGATGCAGACGAAAGAGAGCAATGTCGATATAGATCAAGCATTGGATGCTTCTTCGGTTGATATAGAGAGCAGCGAGACAGAATCAGAAACACAGCATATCAATACCAGCTCAGGGAATGATCAAACAACCAATGATGCGGATATCAGACCCATTTATGATGATCAACCAATGGCTATGGTACATATAAATGCTGAATACGATTTTTCTCAACATACTGAGCAATCTGAACCCATTCTTGACACGTATCTAGTGGAAAAGGTTGATAGCAATACCACACCTGATTCATCAGATACGAGTACTAATGGAGGAGAGACTTCTCAGGATGTTGATTCTAAGATTCACGAGCTTGAAATTCTGTTAGCTCAGAAGACTAAAGATTTTGAGGATGCCAAACTCAATTTTTCAAAGAAAAATAACAAATTTGAGGCTTACTTTGAAAAAATTGAAAAAGCAAATGTAGTTCTTGAACAAAAATTGGATCGTAAGATTCAAGATTTTAATGTGGAAAAAGAACATTTTGTGAAACAAATAAATTTGTTAGAATCAAAGTTGGCTTCTCAAAATCGAAGTCCTCCGCCTGCTTCATTAACTGAATTATCTGTGCAACCTATCGACACAGTAGATAGTAATGACGCGAATGCAGAAAATGACATATTTGACAATATGAATATTAAGTTAGAACAACGTGTCGCTCAATTACTTCTAAAAAATGAGCAATTAAAGGCTCAGATTCAGGAAAAGGTTTTTGCACTGACAGCGGTGAAAAATGAATTAAGGAAACTAAAAGGAATTAGTGTGGATACTAAGTTAGCAAAACAGTCAGTCTTGGGGAAACCTCCTTCTCAACCAGTCAGAAACCGCTCAGTTGCTAGACAACCGAATGCGTTTAAATCTGAATGACTCAAAACGTCGAATCTGAGGTTTGCATCCCAAGTTGACTTGCGTAGCAATTTACTTAAACCAGTCACTCCACAATCTAGACCCCCATTAAGAAAATCCGCTTCTGCAAAGCCCGATCACATGAATGCTTCAACCAACTCTAGAAATAGCTCCAAGAACATGCCTAGGCGTAGTTCAAATGACACGGGTCACAAAAGCTATCTAGAGGATGCTAAAAAGAATACACAAGCAAGAGATAGGACCAAACCACAACCTAGGAGCGTTATTCACACATCTAGGAATTCTAGACCCTTCTATGATGTGCACAATTCTGCCAACCCTAGGAAATCAAGAGCCTTCTCAGATGCTAAGCACTTTGTTTGCACGAAATGTAACAAATGCGTGTTTAATGCCATTCATGATGATTGTATCACTAAAGTCCTGAACAAGGTGAACCAAAAAGCTAGAGCACCTCAAAGACGGAACCCTAAAGAAAATAGTTTTTCTCCAACTAAGTCTTCCGCTGTGCATGAGAAACCTATGTCTCCTAGACCTTGTCTTAGGTGGATACCAACGGGTAGAACCTTCAAAACCATAGGTCTTAAGTGGGTTCCTACTAGAAAGATATTTCCCTCTAGCTCGACAAAGGTTCAAGGTGAACCCCCACATGGTTCTCATCAAGATATCACTAACCCACATGCAAGCATACAAACTACTGATAAAAGTGCAGGTAATAAAGTAAAGATTCAACAAGAACACAAAGGTTTTCCATATTCATACCGTTCAACAAAAGACACTCTCAGAGTTTGGTTGCTGAAGAAGCAGATATCAGAGAAATACGTGTCTCAAGGGTTTCACAAGTAAGATTCAAGATGACTTACAGTCACACATCAGACTGTAACTCGAACGTCAAAGAAAGGGAACTCTATCTCTTCAACGATAAGTTACCCTCGAAACGAGAAATTCATATTTCTCGGTCACGAGCTTCTCTTAAAACTATTCAAAAGTTTTAAGCTCGCGTAAAAGGCTTATAGTCAAATTACAGACTGTAACCTGGGCTCATAAGACAGGAAAGTTCATCCCGAGTATGACTTATCCTCAAAACGAGAAATTCGATTTTTCTCGGACACGAGCTTACATTAAAACTATTCAAAAGTTTTAAGCTCGTGTAAATGACTTCTAAGCGCATCACAGCTTAGGACTCGGACCTCAACTAAGGAAAGTTTATCTCGGACGATAACTTATCCTTCTCAACGAGAAATTCATATTTCTCGGTCATGAGCTTCTCATAAAAACATTCAAAGTTTTTAAGTTCATGAAAAACGATTTCTAAGTAAATGTCAGCTTAGAACTCGAACTTCAACTTAAGGAAATTTTATCACGGATGATAACTTATCCTTCACAACGGGAAATTTATTTTTCTCGGTCATGAGCTAGTCACAAAACAATCAAAGTTTTGAGCTCATGAAAAACGGCCCCGAAAGGGGAGTGTACGTTTCAGTGCGCTTTCCCTAAGCAATAGAAGAGAAGTCTTCTATCCTGATTATTTTAAAACCGTTGAACATAATTTTTCAAGAATTTCTCAAAAGGTTTTTCTAAATCTTTCAAAATTGTGTGTTCAACACTCCCTTCCTCATAAGTGGTTTTTATATCTCAAAATTGTCATATGTTGTTTTGATCAATTTTTGAGGGGGAGCGTTTTAAAATCAAGCCTTTTAATGTTGTTGGGTACATCTCTAAAATTGTCATATTTTATGTATCCAACACATTCGAAAATGATATGAAATTGTCAAATGTAATATATTATATCGGAAAAGGCATCTCAACTCCGTACCTCAAAATATTTTGTGGTGTCGTTTTTCTAAAATTTTGTCAAATTTTGTCTCAAGACACACATATATTGTTGAGGGGGAGCGTCCCGACTGAAAATGTTCCATGATTCATGCGTGCACACATGTTTCTCTCCCGTCTATTTTTCAGAAAATGTCATATTTTAATCAATTGGTATCTCTAATATTATATTTTTATATTAGAGATAGGGGGAGAAAATGTGATTAAAATGTAATATATCGCAACATGTGATCTTAAAGACTCAAGTGCAACTCTTTCCTTCACATGCCAAACTATTTTGTATATCGATGCATGTGTGTAGGGGGAGCTTTTCGAAAAGATAAAACTTTCAAATTTTTATCAAGCACTTTGAATGGTTTTCAATGGTTTTATGGTTACGATCTTTACCCAAAACAACCTACTATCCACGACGGAACGATGGAGTCAAAAGGTGGTTTAGGATAGGAAACTAAGTCCTATGATCCAACCAGAACCGGAGGGATCTACCCAAGGACATTCTATAGCTAGAAATAGTTGTCCTTAGGAAAGATGGAGTGAAATGAAGCTGAATGCGGACCAATTACTTAAGTTAGCACTAGAACTATCACAACAAGGTGCTAATGATGACGTATTGGTAAGCGTTGAAGGAGTTGAATATTCTGTGCAACTTAGGTAGAAACCGGGTTAACACATCTTTTGAAGACAAGTGTCATGGACCCAGTGATGCGATGCACAACCCTTCCCCATCCATTCGAGTTTCTCTTAAAAGAAACTTGTCTCATTGTCACGGAGATCAACACGTATCTATTGACTTTCTCACTCCGAGTCAGTTAATATTGAAAAGGTGGCAGTTTGCTCTAGCCTCCGATTACCAAAATGCACTTATTGAGTCTAGAGCCAAACGAGATCAATTTATCATCTCATTAGGACACAATTGAGTCCTACGCATTATCCTTGTGATACTGCCAGAACATCTGAGTGATACGATTCACAATGAAGATGGAAATCCTGCTTGAGCCAGCATCAAACAAGCTCATGGTAGGTAACTTGTGCGATTCTACACGAATCAAACTTGTGAGAACTGGAAAGCAACTAAGTTTGGATTCTTAATTGATTCAAACTTGATTCCAGGTTTCTTCGCAAAATCCATGTGATCTTGCTAGAACATTCAGAGTGACACTCATTAGTGTTCACAGTGACGAATGGAAATCCTTCCAGTGTCAACATCAAACAGCACTGCGGTAGGTAACTCGCAAGATTCTCTATGAATCAAGCTTGTGACAAACTGGAAAGCAACAATGGTGCGATTCTTTTAGAATCAAACTTGTTCCAGGAAATCTGAATTGACGACTCTAATCAGACGGATAATTTATCCTTATGATTCACTCTTTACGTTCGCAGTCTGCTTTGAGACGGTCGAGTAAAGAGAACTGGCTACTACCGCCGGGAAACCCTGTCAAGGAGGTTCTTAATCGAATCTACCTGATCACAGGTACGGTATTTAAATACCGTTTAACGGTCTTCACCGACCAGAGGTAAAACGCTACCGAGTTAGGGTGAAATGTTCAAAGCCATTTCATCCGTGTCTATATGTGTTGCTGCATATCAAGAAGGTGGCGTAGCTGTGTAACCAATGTCGATTCAGAAGTCACAAGAGCACAAGATGGCGATAATCAAGATACCTAAGAATGTAAGAATGTAATAGGTCATCTTAGTCATAAGGAGTACAGATGAAGATCTCAAGCACTCAAAGTCAAATGACAAAGGCTCAAGATAAAGATCACGAAAGCATGAAGGAACAAAGCTGTTACAAACAAGATCAAGACCAAGATACAAGACCAAAGCAAGAAGATCTCCTCTATAAGAATGTATTCACTCAACCATCTTATGCTTTTTAAGCATTTTAAGATGACCGATACATTGGGGGAGATTGTTAGCCCTATATTTTATATAGCCGAACAAGAATGTAATAGGTCATCTTAGTCATTAAAAGGTCTTGTATTGTAATAGGTTAGTCGGGATAACCGGGCTTGGACTTTAAGCTAATATTGTCTAAGTTAGGGGCGTAAGCCCAAGACTAAGCCAAGCCCGGCCCAAGTCACAAACCCACGGCCCATGGAAAGCCCATTGGTTCGCGGGGTATATAACCCTCTTTCACATGTGAAAGAGGGTGTTGGTTCATTTTACTTTCTCTCTCTAGTAAACATAAACCTTCCAAATCTCTCTTGTTTCTCTCTCTACTTTTCTTCTCTTTCTCTCTCTAAATATCTCTTCTAAATCTTGTGTTATGGATTAAATGGGAACAACAGTGTTCCATTTTCAGGTATTGTTGGATTCTAAATTCCCATAATTCAAAGTTTTCAGGATCCAACATGGGTAACTTGAGATTATTGTGGTTGTTGCTGTTTGAGGATGAGTCTGAAGACATGTTTGCTATGAGGATTTTGTTCTTGATTTAGACAAAGTTTCTCAACAAGCTCTGATACCACTTGTTGATCCCAAAGTCAGATCTTAAACCTTAATAGCTTGTTTAAGGGTTGTGATAGAGAGAAAGAATTCAATCTAACACTAGAGAAACTTTGCAATGCAAAGTAACTAAACAAGATGCGGAATATAATGTTTAGCACAAGAACAAATATGATTGAAATGTTGAACTTTAATATATCAAAAGATATACGAATACCCTAAAATGGTATTAGGGTTTACAAAACCTTAAAGTATGATAATGAAAGACAAAATGAGAAAGACGCCCATTGCGTGCTAACCTAGTGAGTCCTTTTATAGCAACAAGGACTCACGTACAAGATCACTACTAACAAACTTGGAAAGTATTAAGGAATAATAACTGAAACGCGTAAAAATCTATTTCATGTTTATCTTTGACGGCAGGGCCTTTGACTTCAGCAGGGGGACCAATCCCCCTGCCTTTGTTATCTAGCAGGGGGAACTTACTCTAGCAGTGGTATGGATAATCAACTAGCAGGGGAAAAAAATAAGCATAGATTTATTCCCAACAAGTGAGACCTTATTTGAACATGGAAACAAGTCAACATCTGGGCACATGGCTTTCATCTCACATAGTGAATCTCAAACCATTGACAAAGACTCATATGTTAATGGATTGAATGTACATCCTGTTACTGGATCAACTTTTGTAAGCGGTGGATCAACCTTTGTCAGTGGCTCAAATTTTGACGCTGGCACATACAATGTTGGCTCACCAAGCCTTAAACATGCTGGTATTGATTTGGATACAGTATGTGCCTCATTTCTGCATTACCCAATGGTTCCTTAGTTACCTATGAGGACCTTAAGCAAATTAGTGATGTTGACCTAAAAGAAATGGATATCAAGTGGAATATGGCACTTGCAAGAATAAGAGCTAACAACTGGATTTCACAAATCCAAGGTTGAGTGCTATAACTGCCGTAGGATGGGACACTTCATGAGGGAGTGCAGATCTCTAAGAAAATCTGATGCTGGAAAGAATTCAAGCCAAATCATCAAGGTTGAAGATGCTAAGCCAAAGGCTATGGTCGCCATGCAAGATATTGATGGCATTGGATGGGACTGGAGCTTTATGGCAAAGGATGTGGTAGAGAATCAAGCTTTGATTGCTGAAAAGGAAGAAGAAGAGCACGTTCACTTTGCTCTCATGACCAACTCCTCATCTTCATCAAATAATGAGGTATATGATGATGCTTTTTGTAGTAAAGGTTGTAGGTTAACAATATATAGATTTTGCTAGTTAAAAGTTTGTTCTTGGTATCTCTTCGAATTGATCACGGTTCAGAGTGGAATTATCGTTCTTGGTAACTAAAGGGGGAGCTTTTGATCTAATTCTAATTAAAAGATAAATGCGTAAAGTAATAAAAATAAGCTAAAAACAATTAACTAATTAAAACGAAACAATATAAATAATATAAAGTGAATTAAAACGAAACAATTAATAAAACTAAATCTAAACGAAGAAATTAACTATCGACTCGAATATTAAATCTAATTAATGAAAAAGGAGAAAATAAAACTAAGACGGTACTTTAAAACTTAACGAGACAAAACCTAAAGCGGGTACTAAATAAAAGAAAAAACTAAAACTTATCAAAAAATTATTAATACTAAAGATCGACGAAAAATATAACTAAAAATACGTGACTTTCTAAATAAAAATCGGAACAACTTTTAGATTAAACTAAATGATTGCGGATCAAAAAAAAAAATAAACAACCAGGCAAGCAGCCTAGCTGCTCAATTTGAGCGGGAAATGGAATAAGCAGCCTCCTAGGCATGCATGACAATCTATACTCCTTCGTTCAGAATATTTTAATTGGTTCGGGACTTTTTTTTTATTCTTTCGTTCGGAATTTACTTGTTTGTTCGGAATAATTTTTGAAAAACTGCTGGTTCGGAATTTGGGCCTTGTTCGGTATTTTTTTTTTGGTTCTGAATATTGTGCTTGGTTCGGCAAAATAGGTTCGTTCGGGAAAAAAATGTTCACTCGGGAAAATTAAATGGTTCGGTAAAATAGACTCATTCGGGAAAACTGTTCGTTCGGTAAAATCTACTCATTCGGGAAAAATATAACAGTGAGGAAAAACAAATAATTTTCCTATTTTTTTTGTTTTTTGCAAACACGAATTTAACAAAAATCAACCAAATTAAATCTAAAAATTAAACCAAGCTAACCACTAATCATCTACTAATGATAAACCATCAAACCAAATCAATAAAAACACAAAACCCACTTGATTTTAGAAAACCAAAATCAACCAAGAACAAAACTTAAAAGCTTAGGATCAAAAAGAAAAAGAAGAACAAGATTATAGGAAAAATTATATTAAAGATTAAGATTCAAACAAATAAAGGTAAAGATTAAACTTACATGAACATGGATGGATTGAAAGATTAAGAAAAGTGCCAAACACCCTAATGGTGTTGGCTTACACGAACCAACAAAAAAGAAAGAAAATAAAACTAAAAAACTCGTCTATTTTTTGTGAGGAGCTTCTATTTATAGGCCTTGTGAGTTGGTTGGTGAGTGGGCTTTTTCCTTTCTTTTTGTCTTCTCGTCTCTTTAATAAAGTTGACGTTTTTGACTTTGATTCGGGATTTATCGATGAATAAATTCAACTCGTCTTTTAATTTCTTTGTTTAATAGACTTGAGTTCTTCGACATATATAAATCTTCCATCTTTGGTCCTTTTCTTCGATAAATCTTCAAATAGGCCCATTGACTTCAAATCTTTTGCACTCTTGGACTCTAGACTTCGTTTTTCGACTTTTTCTTTGATAAAACCCGTGCAATCCCATGTTATCTTCAATATTTATCCGGTTGGCTCTGAAACACAACAAATACACAAACCACGCATAATTCCAAACAAATGATATTAAATACGCGTTTTGGTCTCGTTTTAGCAAGCAATAAGTGGTAAAAGGATGGGTGTTTTCACACCTATCAAATCCCCTACACTTAACCATTGCCATGCCCTCATGCAATGCTATAGATTAAGGCAAAATATTTACATTTTTCTCATAGTCAATCAACCTTGGCCTTATTAACATAAACTACTACTACTAGAAACAAAAATTTAACCACTATAAAGAAATAAAAGCTTTTAGGGAAACAAAAGGGATAGAAAACAATTTTCACTTGGAAATTGCTACATGGAAATAACTCGCAAAGAGATCTAAGACTTACATTAGGGCTTTGACGCTATGAAGATTTATCACCCTCAAGTTTCACGTTCCCCAAACTAAGCTTAAAAACGAGATCATTGTTATTATAAGTGTAGAAAAGCTAATTCGGATCCGGTGGTCTAACATGGTGGAAATAGGTGGTGGAAGCCATTGATGAGCTTAGAGAGAGAGAGAGTGGTTGAATGTAAAAGATAAAATGTATTGAAAACAATGAAAAATGACAAGCAACACCCCTCCTTGGAAGCCAAGGAGGGGTATATATAGTCACACACGCACCTTAAACTATACATCGAACCTAGTCTAGTCTAAGCGTGTGTGACTATGATAACTAACGGGAATTCTTAAATGTCGTCACATAAAGTGAGTTTCCAACAATCTTCCCCCATGGGACGACGTGTAGAATTCCTTACAATATTCTTCCTAACAAGTATAAAATGATTAAGAACAAAAGCTTTCATGAAGCATCCAATGCCGATGAAGTCTTCTGAGGCCTTCGTCTTCAAAACGACTCATCTTTAAAGTAACTTGTAGAAGAAATACTGTAACGGCACGAGCTAAGTAAACCATACACTTCTGGTTAAGGAGAAGCTTCTGAATTAGCTTCCTCCTTATTCATGCCACATAAACTTGATGTAGAAGCTTTTTAAATAGCTTCCCCCTAAACCAACTGTTGGAAATACGTTTTACGTATTAAGAAGGATCGGTCACTCCATTAATAGTCCATGTAATAGCTCGTAGTTTAGTTAACTTTCTTTATTTATAAACAAGAACAAGCCTAGCCTACAACATGTGTAGGCCGACCCAAATGTAAGCCCAAGCCCATGACAAGGGCTTGGGTATATAAACCCTCTCCTTAGATGGAGAGGGTGGTGTGTTCCTCATTTTTACACATAGTGAAAAAGTGTTTTCTTTCACTTTCTCTCTCTAAGTGTGTGTGTGTTCTCACCATCTCTCTATCTCTTTCTCTCTCTAAAACATAAGCAAGATTTACATATCCTACAAATGGTATCAAGAGCCATGGGATGATTGTATTGTTCATGTGTTTGTGTTCTTGATTCATACGCCATTTTTGATCCATTTTCACACGTCCAATTTTTTTTTTGTGTTTTTGATGGTTTTTTCTTGATACAAATCTTCTACATAGTTGTGGCAGGGATTTGGTATAGTTACTTTGGCTAAAAAAACAAAATTTTTAGGTGTTTTGATCATTTTTTGGCTTAAAATCACGAATTGGTTGAGTTTTGTCCGAGAAAAGTGGGAATTATTCCGATCAGGTCATCGGAAAAGGGTTTATAGAACATTCCGATCAGTGTAATCGGAATAGGGTTTAGGGATTCCGATTTTGGGTACATTCCGATCAGGTATTCCGATTAGGTATTCCGATTAGGCATTCCGATTAGGTACATTCCGATTGGTATTCAGATTTGGTATTCCGATCAAGGTATTCCGATTAGGTATTCCGATTAGGCATTCCGATTAGGTACATTCCGATTGGTATTCAGATTTGTTATTCCGACTAGGTACATTCCGATCAAGGTATTCCGATTTGGGAGATTCCGACTGATATTCCGATCACTATTCCGACTGATATTCCGATCACTATTCCGATCAACATTCCGATAACAAAATTATTCCTTAAAAAATTGTGTGTAATTTTGACTTGGAATTTTTGGTTTATTGAGAACATATTTTAGGAGATTTTAACATTGTTTCTCGACTTCAACTCACAACAACAAACACATTTACTTTCTTTCATTGATCGATCAAAGTTTGTAAATCTTAACTTATTGAAATGGAGTACACATTTCTTACGGATAAGTCCATCCTCTCGGGTACGGATAATCGTCCACCAATGTTGGTGAAGACTATGTATGAGGAATGGGCTTCCCGAATGGAACTTTATATGTTGAACAAGGAGAATGGACATCTCATTTGGGCATCGGTGCTCAATGGACCATTAGATGTACAGTGACGAAAGGTACAACTACTCGTCCTCGTACAACGGGTGAATTGACTGGAGATATGAAGATTCAAGACAAATGTGATAAGTATGCTACAAACATCATTCTCCAAGCCCTTCCTCCAGATGTCTACAAACTCTTCAGCAAACATAAAGTTGCCAAAGAGTTATGGGATAGAATTCGTGTTCTCATGCAAGGCACCTCGTTAACTAAACAAGAACGAGAGTGTAAGTTTTATGATACTTTTGATAAGTTTGCCTATGTGCCAGGGGAGACTCTCAATGATTACTATCTGGGATTTACTCTATTGTTGAATGAGATCAATATCTATGGCATGACAATTCCTACCTTTCAATTGAACACCAAGTATTTGAACACTCTTCCTTCAGAATGGAAAAAAGACGTGACGGATGTTAAATTGGCTAAGGACTTGCATAACACCAATGTGGATCAACTTCAAGCTTTTCTTCAACAACACGAATGCCATGTGATCGAGGCTCGGTTGTCTACACCTCAAGTTCATGATCCACTTGCAATGTATGCTTCTCAACAAAACATGGCTTATACTTATCAGCAACCATCATACTTGCAGCAGATACCACCACACAACTATCAACAACCACAACAACCATCTTATCCACCACTAGTGATGCCACAGCAAGCATTTCAACAAGGTGTTCATCAACAATCTTTTCCGCAACAACCACCATATCAAACATCACCATCACAAGCCAACACTTCTCCATTGGGCTATACTCCTCAGCAAGGATATTTTCCAATTGAAGCACAACCAGCACAAGCTTTCTACTCTAATGAACTTCCACCAATCCAAGCACCGGTCTTTACTCCAAATGATACGCCAGCTGATGTTCTAAACCATCTCACAGCCTACTTGTCAAAACTTGTTGCAACTAGAGGATTTCCACCAACAAACAATCAGCTCCGCACCTCATCAAATCCTCGACAACAAGCCACTGTTCAAGATGGTCAAGTGACGGTGCAACCAATTCAGGGAAGGCAAAATTCATATGGACCTCCTACAAGGACTGGGAACAATCAAGCTGTGAATTCTCAAGCTAGTGGAAATGGGAGTCCTATTGGTCCTAAGAAGGTTGTGACTTGCTTCAATTGCCGAGGACAAGGTCATATGGCTAAAGAATGCACTCAGCCGAAACGGAGGAGGGATGATGCATGGTTTCGTGAGAAGATGTATTTGGTTGATGCTCAGTCTAAGGGGAAGATCTTGGATTCAGAGGAGTTAGCATTTCTTGCAGACCCAGGGGCAGCAGATACTGAAGGCATTGCAGTCGTTTCTACTTCTAATGCAGCTTATCAAGCAGATGATCTTGATGCTTATGATTCAGATTGTGATGACATTCACTCTGCCCAAGCTGCTCTCGTTGCTAATCTTTCTCACTACGGTTCTGATGTCATCAGTGAGGTACCAACCACATCTAATAACATTGATGATAACCAACATCAAGTTGGGCATGAAAATGACAACCTCGAACAGCATTCGGGAACTAGTAACTCAAATGATGTGGTACCCAATTCTACACATTTGAGTGAACCTCAACCAAATGCTACGACGGGTATGGAATCTTATGCTCAACATGATTTGGTCATGGTGCCTAAACATATTATTGATCAAATGCATATGGCCCTCAGACAATCCGTAAATACCAATTCCACCCTAACTGCTGAGCTTGCGTTGCATAAAGAAAAGGTCAAAGCTTTTGAAATGGTCCCTCAAGAAGAGAAAATAACATGTTCTGAATTTGACCAATTTCGTTTTGAAAAGATTGAACACTTGAAAGAAATAGAATCATTAAAAGCTAATCTTTCTAATGAATTAAAAGGAAAGGAGTCGGTTGTCAATGATTTTCAGAAACTTAAAATGGATTTCGAAACTCTCGAGTCTAAAAAGGTTGAATCGGAAATTAATGCTACCAAACTTCTTAAATTTAAAGAACAACAACTTTTAAAACAATACGCTTCCACAGAAAAGGTTCATCTTTTAACTAAATCATTTAAAGAACTCGAACTTAAGCGTCTTCAAGATTTACCACCTAATCCAGGTTATGCAAAACAAGCTCAGGAATATATTCCCGGTCTTTATGATATGACTATAATTGGCAAATCGAAAGAAGCACCTTATGTTCGTAGTACTGAGAAGACACAATCACTTGCGGATGAAACTCATTCTAAAATGATTTCAAAATTCCATACAATTGATTGTGATCAACATAACAAAGATCAATTTTCGAAAAAGACACGCATTCGCTTACAAAAGGAATTAGCAGAATTGACAGTTCTTGTGCCCCAAAGTTTGTCAAATGAAAACCTTCCTAGTACGTCTTCTACACTTGTCAAAAAGGATTTAATGAAGTTAATTCCACCGGTAAGTAAGGCGTCCGTTAACTTAAATACGGTTCACCAACACTTAGCCGATTTTGACAAGGTCATTTTGGAACGTACGACGGCCACGGCCATAACGGAAGGTGAATGGAACTTTGAGCACACTAGAGCTGCGTTTCGAGATGAAATTGTTCCGTTTGTAAAGAATGTTAAAGCTTGTCTTCGTAATATTGATCAAGATTTGTTTTTGGAAATAGAAGAAGTTAGACGTGTTTTCAATAAAATGGAAGATGCTTATGAAAACAGTTTACTTGAAATAGAACGGGTTTCACGCCATAATGATCTGCTTCTGAATCAAGTGATGTCTCATGATATAGTTTATGTCTGTGTGAATATAAGTGTTGATAACGATTCTATTGTGCATAATGTTGAATCTGTGGATAATGTGGTAGATAGTACTTGTCACGAATCTGACGCTGAATTTTTAAAGCTTCAAGATTCATATTCTTCGCTTTCAAAATGTTTTGATGAGATTCAAACACATTGTATTTCGCTTGAATGCAAGCAACAATTTATTCAAGAAATCTTTGAAACGTCATTCGAAGGTGTCAATATCGATGATGCAAACTTTGAAAAGAATTTTCGATTGAATTTACAATCAAAACAGCGTCAACCAAGTGACAAGGTTGCTCAATCTTTGCCGATAGACATAGAGAAATCTAAGGAGCTTAACTGTGTGAACGTACTTGAGGCTGCTGAGAATCTTAAACTTGATCTAGATAATCGAGTTTCCAAGATTTTTGTCCAAAGTTGATAACTTAAAACAGAAAAATACACGACTCTTCGATTCAGTACAGCCCGCATGTGTTGATACCACTGCACAGAACCAATCATTGATTGAACAATTGAATCGAAAGTCGATGGAAATATCTGATTTGAGGGAACAAATTTGTGATAACGCAGCCACTGTCTCAGCATCGTCCTCTAGTGCAATCAAAAGGAACCTTATAGCCGTCACACCACTTAATAAGGGCCCTAGGACTAAACCATCTCAAACTTTGGTCACTAAAGATAAGGCGGAATCAAAACAAGCTTCTAATATTCCCGTGTTGCCTTCTACAGGAGTAAGCACCACTAATAAGGCTCAAAGATCTAAGCTTAAGCGAAACAAGAAGAATGATAGGATCTTGCCCCCATCTAGTAGTCAAGTGAAGAAGAAAGTAGAAGCCCATCCTAGGAATGTTATTTCTGTTTTGAATAAAAAGAATAATGTAGCTAAACCTAAAGGCTCTGCGGTTGTGCAGCGTTCTAAGCCTAGTGTGAATTCTAATTTGAAATGTTGGAATTGCAATGAATGTATGTTTTCTAGTCGTCATGATTCTTGCCTTATTGACCATGTGAATGAGATGCATGCCCGGAAAAATGGATTAGAATGGAAACCGACTGGGAAAGTGTTAACCCAAGTTGGTTGGATGTAGCGCCCCACTGGTAGAACTTTCACTATAGTTGGAAATACGCGCCCTTTAACTAGGATCACTCCCACTAAAGCGAAGAAAGCGTGCCCTTTAACTAGGAGTACCAAGGCTACCAAAACACAAGCGTGTCCTTTAACTAGGAACACTGACACTACTATAGGAACCAAGTGCCCTTTAAATAGGTCTACTCCCACTGTAGTGCCCGCGAATAATCCAAAAACTAAGAAAGTTGGAACAGTAAAACCTGTTAGTGCTAAAACTCACACTAGAAAACGCAGGATATCTAAGGGTCTCAAAAATGTTAGCAAGTCTGATAATTCTATATCTGTATCTGCTAACACTCCGGAACCAATAATTTCCAATGCATTGTCTACTGTTGTTATTGAAAACAGGTGGTCCAAATTGTTCTCTGGTATTTGGACTCTGGTTGCTCCAAGCATATGACCGGAGATCGCTCTCAGCTCAGAAATTTCGTCAGCAAGTTTCTTGGTACGGTTCGATTTGGAAATGATCATATTGCAAAGATAATGGGTTACGGTGAATATCATATTGGGAATGTTATAATTTCAAGAGTGTATTACGTGGAAGGTCTTGGTCACAACTTATTTTATGTGGGACAATTTTGTGAAGCAAACCTAGAAGTCGCTTTTCGAGAGCATACCTGCTTCATTCGTAATTTGGAAGGGGTTGATTTATTGAAAGGTACTCGAGGAAATAATTTGTACACTTTGTCTCTACAAGACATGATGGCCGCTTCTCCCGTATGTCTTCTCTCCAAAGCATCGAAGACTAAGTCATGGTTATGGCATCGACGGTTATCTCATCTTAACTTTGACGCTATTAATCATTTGGCGAAAAACGAACTTGTTCGTGGTCTTCCTAAACTTTCATTTCACAAGGATCATTTGTGTTCCGCGTGTACAATGGGGAAAAGCACTAAGAAATCATACAAACCGAAGATGGAAGACACCAACCAAGAGAAACTTTATCTGTTGCATATGGATCTTTGTGGGCCAATGCGTGTTGAAAGTCTTAGTGGCAAAAAGTACATCCTCGTTATTGTGGATGATTACTGTCGGTTTACATGGGTGAAATTTCTTAAAGCAAAAAATGAGGCACCTAAATTCATCATCGGATTTCTCAAGATGATTCAAGTGCGTCTCAACACTACTGTCCGACGCATTCGTACAGAAAATGGAACCGAATTTGTGAATCAAATCTTGCGTGATTATTATGAAGAAGTTGGCATCTATCATGAAACATCCGTTGCACGCACTCCACAACAAAACGGTGTCGTTGAAAGGCGAAATCGCACACTTATGGAAGCTGCTCGAACGATGTTAATTTACGCAAAGGCTCCATTGTTTTTATGGGCAGAAGCAGTATCTACCGCAGTGTACACCCAAAACCGGTCACTAATTCGTAAACGCCATGGTAAAACACCTTATGAGCTTCTCCATGGAAAAGTACCAGACTTATCATATCTTCATGTATTTGGTTCTCTTTGCTATCCAAATAATGATGGTGACAATTTGGGAAAACTTCAACCAAAGGCTGATATTGGTATTTTCATTGGTTACGCACCCGCAAAGAAGGCATACCGAATCTACAACCGTAACTCTCGCAAGATCCTCGAAACTATGAATGTTGATTTCGATGAGCTGACAGCAATGGATTCTGAGCAAAGCTGCTCTGAACCCGCACTTCATGAAATGGGACCCAGTAATATTAGTTCTGGTCTTGTCCCAAACAACCCTACTTCATCATCATTTACACCACCTTCTAGGAATGAATGGGATACGTTGTTTCAACCGTTCTTTGATGAATTCTTTACTCCTCCAACTATTGTTGCTCCAGAACCTGAGGTAATAGCTCCGGTAACCGAAGTTGTCGCTCCAGCAACCGAAGCACAATCAGACACATCTGCACCTACAATTGGTCAAGATATATCTTCAACGAGTAATTCTCAACCAACACATGTAACAACTACCCACATCATGCCTATTGATGATGAATAGGATGATGATGATCACGACTTGGAATTCGCTCAAATGCGTGAACTTCCATTCTTTGGTGTACCAATTCCCGCCTCTAATCAAGCCGGGTCGTCCACCTCAGAAGAAGCTCCATCTACAGTTTACTCCAATCCACGGATTCGTGAACATGACATCAAGTGGACAAAGGATCATCCTATAGATTCTATTATTGGTGACCCTAATCGTCCGGTATCCACACGAAGTCAGTTACAAGAAAGCGCAATGTTTTGTCACTTTGATGCTTTTCTCACTGAAGTTGAACCTAAGACATGGCAAGAAGCTTTTACTCAATCCTATTGGATAGAAGCTATGCAAGAAGAACTTAATGAATTTATACGTCTTGAAGTATGAGAACTTGTCCCATGCCCGGATCAAGTGCATTTACTCACTTTGAAATGGGTTTACAAGGTGAAACTCGATGAGTTAGGCGGAATATTGAAGAACAAAGCTCGACTAGTAGCTCGTGGATACAAGCAATTATTGGGCATCGACTTTATGGGATCCTTTGCACCTGTTGCCCGTTTGGAAGCTATTAGACTATTCCTCGCTTATGCAGCCCATATGAATATGATCGTCTATCAGATGGATGTGAAGATGGCATTTCTTAATGGTGAACTCAAGGAAGAGGTCTATGTTCAACAACCAGATGGTTTTGTGAATCCTAATTATCCTAATCATGTGTACAAGCTTAAGTAGGCTCTCTATGGGTTGAAGCAAGGTCCTCGCGCATGGTATGATCTTTTGTCACAATTCCTCATTACGCAAGGCTTCGCTAAAGGCAAGGTGGATCCTACGCTGTTCATTCAGAAACGAGGTAAAGATATGATTATGGTGCAAATATATGTTGATGATATTATATTTGCAGCCTCGACCCAAACTTTATCCGACGAATTTGGGAAACTCATGTCTTCCAAGTTTAAGATGTCAATGATGGGCAAGGTATCATTCTTCTCAGGTCTTCAGATATCTCAGAGTCCCAGAGGCATCTTTATCAATCAATCCAAGTATGCCCTTGAATCGCTTAAGAAATACAAGATGGAATCTTGCGACCCCGTGGATACTCCAATGGTGGAACGAACTAAGCTTGATGCAGATCCACATAGAGTTGCTGTTGATCTGACACTTTATCGTGGAATGATCGGTACTCTTCTGTATATCACAGCCAGTCGACCTGATCTTCAGTTTGCTATATGTATGTGTGCCAGGTATCAAACTAGGCCTACTGAGTTACACTTAGCTACTGTTAAAAGGATCTTTCGATATCTTAAAGGAGCCATTAATCGGGGACTTTGGTATTCGAAGGACTCTTCTATTGCACTAATGGCATATGCAGATGCGGATCACGCGGGTTGTCAAGATACAAGGCGTAGCACGAGTGGAACTTTGCAACTACTAGGAGATCGACTAATCAGTTGGGCATCAAAAAGGCAGAAAAGTGCTGCAATTTCTAGTACGGAAGCAGAATACATAGCTATGTCCGGTTGCTGTGCTCAAATTCTCTGGATGAGATCGCAATTAACCGACTATGGTCTAGGTTTCAACAAGATTCTGATGTACTGCGACAACAAAAGTTCAATTGCCTTATGCTGCAACAATGTTCAATTCTCCCGGTCGAAGCATATTGACATTCGCTACCACTTCATCAAGGAGCAAGTGGAAAATGGAGTAATCGAGCTTTACTTTGTCCGATCTGAGTATCAATTGGCGGATATTTTCACAAAGGCTTTAGATCGCGCTCGAATTGAATTTTTGGCCGACAAGCTAGGAATGAGAACTTTCTCGCCTGAGACTCTAAAGGAACTAGCAGATGAAGCGAAATAATAGTGGTGGTAAAACTATTCTCCGTATCCTTGGTGATCATTTGTATATATTGTTTATATTTTTATCCACAAAAGCAAAATACAAAAATATAAAACCATATAAAAACCATAAAAATTGAAAAATCTAGAAAAATCCAATAATATTTTTACTTTATTTTTTCAAAGGCATGTCTTTTGGTACGATAATATTTACGGCCTTAGAAATGTTGATTAATATTGACACGGCGCCATAAATAGAGTTCGTACAAAAGTTGTAAATATTTCATAAAACATGCCCTTATGGCTTGTAGTTATTTCAGACTGCAACCCGGTTTTCACATTAAAGTCAAGTATTTCTTATGAAAGCTTTGGCTCACAACGGGAATTAATTTTCTCGGGCAAGGTTTACTTTAAAACCTTGTAAGGGATCAAGTTTACTTTATAACTTGGTCTAACACAAATATATGTACGCCTCAGTGCATTTATTTGTTAAAACAAGAGAAGTCTTGTTCATATGAAGCTATCATCTCTACAACCATAGCAATCTACAATTGATATCTACATACTCCATGATGCAACTACTCAACCGACGACTACAGCTCTTTCAATAGAACACGGGTCAATAATTGAGGGGGAGCAATTGTCAAGCATTCAGAATCTTCGATGTCGAACGTGCCTAGATCACAAGTTGGTGTCAAGACAACAATACCAATCGTACACGTGGTGTCAAGAGATGACTTCAGACGTGACAAGGCGACCAACATATGCTGACAAGAACCATTTGATTTTATCATATGATGTTCTCATCTATCAGGTCCAATCTTGTTAATTATTTCTTAATATGGTGAATATGTGATCATGTTACAAATCGATATCATATCTCATACATTTGGTATCATGAAGATAAAACAGACTCGCATTTTTCTTCCCAAAACCTTTGTTAAAACTTCATTAAATCAATTGATATTAAAAACATCGATTGGGTTAATATTTTTAATATGGGGGAGAAAATGTGATTTAATATGGGATATTATCACAAATGGTTTGACTTAATGTGCTGGCTCATCCCGACATATGCGAAATGTTTTCGAATATCGTGGCATATGTTAAGGGGGAGCAAAATGGATTTGCATATCAAAATGGATTTTCATGGTGATATACTTACCCAAAACCCATTTATTTCACGACGATGAAGATTGTGGTGACATAAGGATGGTAGGATAGGTTAAGTCCTATGATTCTTTCAGAACCGGAGGAATCTTCCCAAGGACATTCTATAGCTAGAAATAGTAGTCCTTAGGAAAGTTGGAGAAAGATTGTGAACGTAGCTGAATGCCGGCCAAGTACTTAAGTTAGCACTGGAACAATCACAACAAGGTGCTAGTTATGACGTATTGGTAAGCATTGAAGGGGTTGAAGAATGAAAAAGAATTGTAAAGATAAAGGGTGTAAAGAAAGAAGCCCTCCTTACAACTTTAGGCAGAAACCGGGTCAATACATATGCTATTGAGATCATTTTTAATGATTCTTGATATTGAAGATAGACATCATGGACCCAGTGATGTAATGCACAACCCATCCCAGCTAACTCAGATATCTCTTAAAAGGTATTTGTTTTAATCACACGGAGACAACACGTTATCTATCGATTTATTCACTCCGAATGAATTGGTATTGAAATGGTGGCACTCCTCTCCAGCCTCCGATCACTAAAATCCAAAGTGCACGATCGAGTCTAGAGCCATTTGAGATCATCAAATATCTCATTAGGACACACTTTCAGAATTCCTTGCTTCTTCATACACTGTGAAAAGTAAGAAAGATTTTAAGAGTCCTACGCAACATCTTCATGATCTTGCCTGAACATCCGAGTAATACGAAAGTATTTACAATGAAGATGGAAATCCTTCTTGAGCGAACATCAAAAAGCTCATGGTAGGTAACTTGTGCGATTCTTTATGAATCAAACTTGTGATAACTGGAAAGCAACAGTGGTTTAATTCTTAAATGAATTTAAACACGTTCCAGGCCTCTACGCAAAATCTTAGTGATCTTGCCAGAACACTCAGAGTGATACCTTAGTGTTCACAGTGACGAGTGGAAATCCTTCTAGTGTTGACCTCAAACAGCACTTGGTAGGTAACTTGCAAGATTCTATACGAATCAAGCTCGTGACAACTAGAAAGCAACGATGGTGCGGTTCTTAATTGAATTTCACTTGTTCCAGGAACATGAATTGACGGCTTCAAATCATGCGGATATTATTATCCAAATGATTCACTCTTTATGTTCGCAGTCAGCTTTGTACGGTCGAATAAAGAGAACGGGTTTACCCGCGAAATCCTGTCAGGAAGTTACTTAATTGAAACTATCCGTCACGGGTACGATATCTAATATCGTCCAACGGTCTTCACCGACCGGAGGTAAAATGCTACCGACTTAGAATGAAATGTTCAAAGCCATTTCGTTCGTGTCTACTTATGTTGCGACATTTGAAGACGGTGGCGTTGCGGAATCCAAGAAGAAGTCGTCCCCGCATGCTTATACTTTATGCACTTAATATCTCATTTAATTCAAGAAAGCCTAAAAGTTAAGTCTTCCGCTGTATCAAACTCTGAAGCTTTCAAGAATTACGAAGGTATAAGTATGTGGGACATGGCGTCACGAAGAGGCGAAGATCACAAGTGATGGATGCACGAGATCAAGGCAAGAGATTAATGCTCAAAGATTGATATCAAAGATCACATCAACATGTTAACCAGAAAAGAAAAAGAAAAAGAAAGACGAAGACTACGAGCTCAAGACAAGCATATTATGCTAGGTTTATTTAGTTATTGTAACTTGGGTAATGCCCTTGTTTGGAGTGACCTCCCTTAGGGGGAGATTGCTGGAAATACGTTTTACGTATTAACAAGGATCGGTCACTCCATTAATAGTCCATGTAATAGCTCGTAGTTTAGTTAACTTTCTTTATTTATTAAACAAGAACAAGCCTAGCCTACAACATGTGTAGGCCGGCCCAAATGTAAGCCCAAGCCCATGACAAGGGCTTGGGTATATAAACCCTCTCCTTAGATGGAGAGGGTGGTGTGTTCCTCATTTTTACACATAGTGAAAAAGTGTTTTCTTTCACTTTCTCTCTCTAAGTGTGTGTGTGTTCTCACCATCTCTCTATCTCTTTCTCTCTCTAAAACATAAGCAAGATTTACATATCCTACACCAACAATCCTCGTAAGCAACTTCAAAGCTTTCAATAAAGCTTAGAATGATTAAGCGCACAGCGGAATCTAACTAGCAAATCCCATCATATAACATGATAATGTTGCTAAGAGGGATTGAAAGTTTGGGGCACACCAAGTAGATCAACAACTTTTCTTCTCACGCTTGAATAATTCTTCTGAATTTTTCTTCCCCCTGAGAGTTCAAGTTATGCATACCAGAAAGAATCAAGACACTTCTTCCCCCACATAGTTGAAGAAGGTAAATCAATCCCAATTATGAAGCTCAAATACTGTAGTGGACACTTTATCCCATTCATGAAGTAGACATCGTAACACCAGAGTCAATTAAGTCCCGGAAATGCACATGTCTTCTTCCGGAGATGCACCAGAGTCAATTAAGTCCCGGGAATGCATATAGGATAATGATGATGTTTAATTGCAACAATCAAACAGTTAAACCTCGAATCAGTAGTGTACCGTTTGGAGATTGATAACGACACGAGTTAAAACACTGATTTTTCTCTGCGGCTATGACAAATGTCATCCCGGAATATCTTCAAATCAAAAGAAGGTATGAAGTTCATCACGTGTACTCGTTGTGCGTTCAATGTGTCTTCTTCTTCCCCCTTGATGGTTTCGAAACTCGGAACCATCAATAAATTATACGCACATGAACCTGAAATCTCGTGAGAATAATAAATAAGCTGAATTATATATTTTGTGAGAATCAGCTGTTGATCGAAAATCTCTTCTCATAAACTCTCCATGGCCACCTTTACCATCCTACGTGAAAGCAATTTGAAGTGACCACTGAAAGAATGAACCGGATACATCAAACATGAAACTGAATAAGAATCCTTCGATCTTGTGACTTAAGCTTGCACTATTGTTGAATGAAGAACGGTGGATAAATCTCTAAGTACTCAATGCATCACTGAAGAAGTCTATAAGCACAACACCTCTTGAAATTATTCACGTCGACTACGCGCGTGACACTGAGTATAACAATGTAACCCCTTTAAGTGATAGTTATCCGAGTCATCAACCATCCACCCCGAACCCGGAAACCAGATAACCAAGTCTTCATTCTAGGATTAAGCACGAGCAAGTTATCTATTAAAAGATAAAATAAATACACGCCTTCGAAAAATCCGTCTTCAACGTCACGTAATTAATACCCGATCAAACAAAATCTGTAGCCACTAAAAAAATCGCCCATTTTTTCTTGGTCTCGTCTCAAATAAATTCTCGTCACATTTGTCTCGTCACTTTGTCACGTCACTTTTGTCCCGAGAATACACAAAATTTTATTCAAAATAAAAATTTTAAAAAATTTGTGTAAGTTGTGATTTGGATCACACGGTCCATAGCAATGTTTAATAAATATTTAAAAACCAATGTTACAAACTCGTGTATCCATCAAGTGTAAAGCCTAGCCCATCAAATCCATACAGCCCACTAATTCTCGGTCCATCATGGGACAATTTAAAACAATCAACCCCATAACTGCTCATGACCACTTGTAGGAACGAATTAAAGCCACGGACATAGTAATGTCCGCCCCCCTCTATTCTAGAGATACACGTGTAGTCCACTACCAAATGTCATGGGAATATAAAACCAAATTAGACCAAATCTACTCACACCAAATGCCCATCTTGTTATATCCGCCCCTTTTCTCTCACTACAATAGCCACAAAAAAAACTCCGTCCCCTTAAATTCACCCAAATCTCATCTAAACTTATCTATTTTCTCAAATCTTCACATCATAAACAACCAATCGGATGAAAGATGAAACCCACAAATTGGAGGTCATCTTCACAATCTCTATGATTAAGAACAAACGTGTAAGCCCATCCCATATAAACGTGTATGGTTTAGAGACGGGATGTACACGGCATCAAGATCAAGTTAAATTGATCTCGGGTAAGTGTAACATGATGATGTTTGATTTCGTTTGATAAATCGAAACAAAGAAAAGATAATAACAACCTTGTTATAAATCTTTCTTTATTTTCGAAGATGGACAGTTTTATGATGCATGTTTGATTTAAATTTAGAAAATCGAAACAAAATAATGATTATAACAATTTTGTTATTAATCTTATTTTAATTTCGTATATTAATCTTGGTGCAAAACCAAACATGGGTGAATGATGATTTTCGTGTGATCTATGCATGTCTGAAACGAATGAAATATGAGATCCAATATGATTTTCTGTTTTGGTACGAGTCTAGTTTGGATGGGGATTAGGAGACGATGGGAGTAAATAGTTATGGTGTTGAGGTGATAAAAGGTTGGATGGGATTGGATTTAATTTTGGGTCGACTCGGTGAGTGAACTGAGTCAACTCGGTAATTACCGAGTTGACTCGGTTGGGTTGGTTTTGTTTTAGGTCACATTTTTGGTTCACAAGTTTTTAAAAACAGTCCCATCGGAATGTCAAACAAAAAATCCCATCGGAATGTTTTTGTTTTTGAGTCAAAGTTATGTCTTACAAATGAGTCCATCGGAAAGTAAAAAAGAATCCCAGCGAAATGTTTTTCTAAGTCGTCATCGGAATCAAACAAACACCCCCATCAGAATAGCTTAATCTGAATCCCCAATCTGAATCCCAATCGGAATCTCCATCTGAATCCCCATCGGAAAAGGGTTTTGACCCATTTCCATGGTATTCCGATTAGAATGAATCTGTTATTTTATTTGTACTATTTCCGATTTTTCAGCATCATATGAATCTGACTAGTTTTCTAGGTAAATACATCATCAAAAAGAACAATGAAAACCAAAATATGATATCATATAACAAATCCAGAAACAGTAAACATTTGACCAATGAAAATATCAGATATGGACCAACTTTGACCATGATATGATGATGAAACCGAGAAAGAGTATATTGATACCCCAAAACATGTGACTGTTTAGATAGTTTGGACAAAAAATAAGACGTGACAAAATTTTTTGTGACAAAATGGACCAAAAAATGATATAACGAGACACAAAGAAAAAACTAGACCACCAAATCGAATATACGAACACGATCCAAGGATGGAACCGAGGCTCTGATGCCAAATGTAGAAAAGCTAATTCGGATCTGGTGGTCTAACATGGTGGAAATAGGTGGTGGAAGCCATTGATGAGCTTAGAGAGAGAGAGTGGTTGAATGTAAAAGATAAAATGTATTGAAAACAATGAAAAATGACAAGCAACACCCCTCCTTGGAAGCTAAGGAGGGGTATATATAGTCACACACGCACCTTAAACTATACATCGAACCTAGTCTAGTCTAAGCGTGTGTGACTATGATAACTAACGGGAATTCTTAAATGTCGTCACATAAAGTGAGTTTCCAACAATAAGTTAGCAAAACAAACACTTACACACATGGCATAATTATACACTTAAACTCCCTTATTCCTAGGTGTATCTCTTATATTTTACTTTTGTCTTAGAATGATCATGAAGATGCATTTTTGGACTTATTTTGATAATTTATTAGGCCGAAATTAAAGTAGGACGATTTGATCAATAGTTAGCTAAAGGACAAAATCTCTTAGAACTGCTTCTCGAGACCTCAAAAGGTTCATATCTTGGCATAACTCGCTTCACGATTTGAGACCTTTCTCGGATCGATATTTGGCATGTACTTCATACTTCGAATCTTGAGAGACGTTCTTGAGATTATGGTCTTCTCTTCATTAATAGAATTTCTTCACTTGGAGTATTTTGAGAGATACTTCAACTTTGTTGACCACGACTTCATCATTATTTCTTCAATCTTTATTTGGTATTTTGAAATACAACGATCCGCCTCCTTTTCGGACTTGGATCTATTTATCTTCATACCTTGTTAGGGTCTTTTCGGATAGAATTCTCCATGATCTTTATGGGAGTTGAATGCTTTTCGTCGTGCGTCTTGATCCTTCATATTGATTTTGGGAATAGTGCTTTTCACATCATCTTGGATCTTTAGCAATAAAATGGAATCCTCATGCCTTGTTAGGGCCTTTTCGGACTCGCCAATCTTCGTGCCCCGCTTCAATAAGTTATGCCTTGGCTATGAACTCTTATCATTACCGAGCAACTTCTAAACGATTTTGGGCTAGAAGCTAAGTAAATTTTCAAACCGTACGACCTTACTTATTGCATTTATTCATTTAAGGCGATGGGAGGAAAAGCTTATACTTACACCAAGTGTGCTTATGCAAGAATACCGACTTATAATTGACTTCTATCATTTCTCGTTCTCCACAATTTAAAATCTCAAGTAATGAGACTCGTGGATGCTTAGCCTAATAAACCAATCAAGGTCTACATGATTAAGGATACTAGCTAGAATAAACTTAGATAAGTCTATTCGGGTTGAGTCAAAATAATCACAACGGGCCTAATATATCAAAGACTTCTAAACTAGCTAAACCACTTTATTAAAAAATTTAATTTTTCTTTATTTTTGACTTTATTATGGAATATATACATATGATAGCAACGATAAAAAGGAAGGAAATAAAAGACATAAAAATTTAAAAATTACTACTACTTGGCCAAAGTTAATTAAAAATTTGAAAAATGCCGAAAAAGACGATTTTCCGGTTAAATGAGGACATTTTAATGGAAAAGCCCACTTATTACTTCGATAGAAGTCTCCCCTACACTTAATATAAACATTGTCCTCAATGTTTAAGAATGTGGGAAAAGGCTCCCCTACACTTATGACATTGTGTACGTTGGTTAAATCAAGCTAAGGAAGAGACAACTAAAATGATCAATTTCAAGTTTTATGTATGTATAAAATTGAATCACGATAGTTGAGAGATAGAACCGGATTTGTGGATAACATGGGAGCACGGTTTATCAAAGATTCCAAAAGTGCACTTATCCCTGCAATTACATCACCATATAAACACAAACAACCTATATAGCTCCCCCTACACTTAGGATGAAAAACGGAAAGGGACGGATAGATACTCGGGTTGCCTCCCGAGGAGCGCTTGTTTTCGTTAACCGAGTCACGAGCCTGACTCGGTCAAGAATTAATTCAAAGGAAAGGTGGAGAGGGATGGAATCATCTCATGAGAGATGTCCTCACCAAAGTACAGCTTCACGCGCTGGCCATTCACTTTAGAATTGGGCCCATTTGGCTGAGAAAGCTCAATGGTGCCATAGGGGAATACTTTGGCGACGGTGAATGGACCAGACCAACAGCTCTTTAGCTTGACCGAGAAGATCTTCAACCGACAGTTAAAGAGTAGAACTTGATCACCGATGTGGAAATCTCGGTTCTTAATCCTTGCATCATGAATGATCTTGGTCTTCTCCTTGTAGATCAATGAGTTCTCATAAGCTTCATTCCTCAGTTCGTTTAGCTCGATGAGTTGAATCTTCCGAAGATCGCCGGCTTTGTTGATATCAAAATTGGCCCACTTCAAGGCCCAGTATGCCTTATGTTCCAGCTCAATAGGGAGGTGGCATGCCTTCCCGTACACAAGACGATATGGAGTGCAACCAATCGGCGTCTTATATACGGTACGGAAAGCCCACAACGCATCATCTAACTTATCGGCCCATGAGGCACGATGCTCTCCCACAGTACGCTCAAGAATTCTCTTCAGTCCATGGTTAGATATCTCGGCTTGACCATTTGTTTGGGGATGATAAGCGGTGGAAAGACGGTGATTGACACCGTACTTAGCCATGACTCTAGCAAATTGATCATTGCAAAAATGAGTCCCACGGTCACTGATTATAGCACGAGGAACACCGAATCGAGCAAAAAGTTGTTTCAAAATGTTCACAACCACCCTCGCATCGTTAGTGGGTAAGGCTTTTGCTTCAACCCATTTCGAAACGTAGTCAACGGCTACGAGGATGTATTTGTTCCCTTTAAAAGATGGAAATGGCCCCATAAAGTCGATGCCCCATACATCAAAGATTTCACATTCTTGTATGAAATTTTGAGGCATCTCATCTTTATGTGTGATCTTGCCTTGTCTTTGGCAAGCATCACAATTTTTAACCATTTCGTGAGCGTCACGATAAATGGTGGGCCAATAAAATCCCGAGTCAAAAACTTTCTTCGCGGTGAAGTTGGGACCAAAGTGACCACCGGTGGGTCCTTTGTGGCAAGCTTCTAGAATATCTAGAGCTGCGGGTCCGTCAACACACCGACGAATAATCAGATCAGCGCATTGTTTGAAGAGATACGGGTCATCCCAAAAGTAAGTCTTAACATCTTTAAAGAACTTCTTCTTTTGTTGGGATGTTAACCCGTCGATGAGAATTCCACCCGCCAAGTAGTTTGCAATGTCCGCAAACCACGGGGTCTCATCAAGATTCGAATGAATAGACATTAAGGCCTCAAGGGGAAAAGAGTCATTGATCTCTTGATTTGGATGATCCCCTTGATAAGGATCCTCAAGTCTACTTAGATGATCCGCGGCTAGGTTTTCGGCTCCCTTCTTGTCATGAATTTCAATTTCAAATTCTTGAAGGAGCAAAACCCAACGAAGAAGTCTTGGCTTAGAATCTTGCTTGGTCAACAAGTACTTCAACGCGAAATGGTTCGTGTATACGATGGTGGTGGATAAAACAAGATAGGGGCGAAATTTTTCAAAGGCATAGACAACAGCTAAAAGCTCTTTTTCGGTTGTCGTATAATGCAATTGAGCCCCTGTCATTGTCTTGCTAGCATAGTGGATTGGTTGGAAATGTTTGTTTATCCTTTGTCCCAAAACTGCTCCAATAGCAAAGTCGCTAGCATCACACATCAACTCGAAAGGTAGCTCTCAATTAGGGGTAACCAAGACCGGTGCCTTAGTTAGCGTGTCCTTAAGAAGATTGAAGGAGTCAATACACTCTTTGGAAAAGATAGAAGGAGTATCTTTTTCCAAGAGGTGGGTCATCGGGCGAGCGATTTTAGAAAAATCTTGGATAAACCGACGATAGAAGCCCGCATGACCCAAGAAACTTCTCACACCCTTCACGATTGAAGGTGGAGGTAATTTGGCTATGACATCAACTTTAGCACGGTCCACTTCAAGACCGGCTTTTGAAATTTTATGTCCTATCACAATGCCTTCTTTTACCATGAAATGGCATTTTTCCCAATTTAGAACAAGGTGAGTGTCTTCACACCGCTTAAGCATACGTTCTAAATTGGCAAAGCAAGAAGAGAATGAGTCCCCAAAGACCGAGAAATCATCCATGAAGACTTCCATGGTTTGTTCAACCATGTCATGGAAGATAGCCAACATACACCTTTGGAAAGTCCCGGGAGCATTGCATAGGCCAAAAGGCATTCTTTTATAGGCAAATGTTCCGTAGGGACAAGTGAATGTTGTCTTCTCTTGATCGGGGATCAATGGGTATTTAAAAATAACCCGAGAAACCATCTAAAAAGCAGTAATATTCATTACCCGCTAGACGTTCAAGCATTTGGTCAATAAAAGGAAGGGGAAAATGATCCTTTCTCGTGGCATCATTGAGTTTGCGATAGTCAATACAAACTCTCCACCCGGTAACGAGACGAGTGGGAATCAACTCGTTGTTTGCATTGGGCACAACGGTGATTCCGCCTTTCTTAGGCACACAATGGACCAACTAACCCAAGGTGAATCCGAGATAGGGTAGATCATGCCCGCATCAAGAAGTTTGATAACCTCTTGTTTGATAACGTCATGTATCTTGGGATTCACCCTTCTTTGATTTTGAATAGTGGGCTTAAAGTCGTCCTCCATTAGAATTTTATGTGTGCAAAAGTGAGGATCAATTCCACGAATATCGGAGATTTTCCAAGCAATAGCTTTTTATGCTTCTTGAGAACTTTAATGACACGAGTTTTCTCATCGGCTTTTAAGTCCTTAGCAATGATAACGGGAAGTTGATCAATTCCCTCTAAGAAAACATACTCGAGATGAGGAGGTAAGTGCTTAAGCTCAAGAGTCGTAGGGTCCTCAATAGATGGTGTAACTAACGATGGATCATCATTAGTCACCTCTTTAGGAGAAGGATGAGAGAAAGGGTCTTCATTGAGAAGTTTCTCAAGGGTACGAATATCTTCTTCCCAATCGGTGGGAAAATCATCATATTTAAGATCGATTGTACCTAAGCTAGCTTCAAATTCATCTAAAAGAAAGTCACTTTCTCCAAAAGGAGTAAATGACGGAGCAATTGAGGCAACGATCTCAACATTGGGAAGAGAAGAAAGACTACTTTCGCAAGCATCATTAAAGTGTTCTTCATAAGCCTCATCAAGAACGTCAATACAATTAACACTCTCGTATGAATAAGGCTGTTTAGAAATCTTACCCATGTTGAAGACAATTTGATCGTCACCAACTCTCATGATAAGTTCGCCCGCGTCTATATCGATGAGAGTGCGACCGGTCCTCAAGAATAGACGTCCTACAATCAATGGAACACGTGGGTCCATCTCGTAGTCAACGACAACAAAATCCGTCGGGAAGGTGAATTTGTCAACGCCAACAAAGACGTCTTCGGCTATCCCCACTGGATAAGCAACCGTACAGTTAGCTAATTTCAAAGTCATTTTGGTGGGGACTAGCTCGGGGAGAGATAATTGTTTCCAAACACTTAATGGCATTAAGTTTATACTAGCACCTAGATCGGCTAGGGCCATGCAATTCTCTACTCCCGAGAAGTTGCAAGGAATCAAGAAGCGACCCGGATCACCAAGTTTGGTGGGCAGTTTCCTTAAGAGAACCGCAGAGCAATTCTCATTAAGTTGGGTCTGAGCAATTTCAAGAAGCTTCTCCTTGTCATTTAGAAGACCTTTAAACATCTTCGCATATTTGGGCATGTGAGCAAGAGCCTCAGCAAATGAGATGTTGAAATTCAATTGTTTAAACATTTTGAGAAAGTTTGAAACTTGAATATCATCCTTGCTTTTGAGCTTATCTTTCCTCAACCTTGAGGGATAAGGTATATCAGAGGAAGAGGAAGGCTTTAGAATAGTAGGATCACTCACATCCTTGGGTGGTTGGGGAATGGGGTTAGAAGGTAAAGGGGTTGGGGAAAGTTGTTCGGTTTCCTTAGTCATAATCACGGGAGTAGGTGTAGGAAGCTCGGGTTCTGTATAACCTTTTCCACTACGAGTAGTGATTGCTTTCATCTCCCCTGTTGGGTTAGCAACGGTGTTACTCGGAAGAGAACCTGAAGAAGAGGGTTGATTACTTTGTAAAATCGAACCGATCATATCACGTAAATCATTCGTTTGAGTGCTCATAGAGTTTCTCATATCGGCGCGAAGATCATTCCCTTGTTTCGCCATGTCATTCCTTAGCTCGGCTCGGATATCGCTCCCTTGTTTTGCCATGTCACCCTTCAAGTTAATGAATTGGCTTTGAAGATTCGTCACCATCTCTCTATTAGTCCTCATGTACGTCTCGAGGTCTTGGTTCAATGTCGTTGGTTCATTGAGAGGTGGAGCTTGGTAAGCTTGAGTATTTCCTTGAGGTAGATATGGGTTTCTTTGGGATTGATATTGATTGGTAGCACGAGGTAGGCTTTGGTTATTTCGGTTATAGTTTTTTGGTTGGTTTTGGTTTTGAGGAGTAAAACCAGGTGGTGAAAGAAAATTGTTTGAACGATAACTTAACAAGTTACGGTCTCCTTGAGGTCGAGCTTGATAGCCTCCCATGGAATAGTTACCGTATGCCACGTTAACGTTTTCACAAAATTGCCTTGGGTAGAAGGACAATCATAGTAAGAATAAGGACCACCACATGTTTCACAAGAAATAGCAAGAGCTTTAGCTTGTTGAGTTTGGTTAGTAGCCAAAATTTGCATACTTTTGCTAATTTCAAGAATGGCTCGTTCCATGGCGGACATGTCGGGGGTGGAAGAAGTAGATGAAACATTGACTCTCGGATTGGATCTTGAGGATGCGGATGAATCCCAATTCTTGTGGTGAGTAGTCATGTTTTCAATTAACTCTCTACACTCCTCCGGTCTCCTTTTCATAAAAGTACCACCGGCGGCGGCATTAATCGTATCACGATCACGAAAAGTGAGACCATTGTAGAAAGTATCAATAAGAGTGACGGGGAGCATGTTATGATTTGGACAGCGGTCGATCAAAACATTGTAGCGTTCCCAAGCATCAAAGAGTGATTCGTCATTTTCTTGAGTGAATCCACTAATTTGGTTACAAAGGCTCGTTACCATGGATGGTGGAAAGTAGCGCGATAAAAATCGTTGAGTCATGTCGTCCCATGTGCGAAATGAATTCTTAGGGAGACGGTCAAACCATTTCTCGGCATGGTGGGGTAAAGTATGTGGAAAGAGGTGAAGGCGAAGAAAATCCAAGGTAACACCGGGTAATTTCATGCTTTGGGTGACGGTAATGAATTTGTCGAGGTGTTTGTTGGCATCATCATCCGGTAATCCGCAAAAAGGATAAGTATTTTGCACTTGTTGGATCATGTGATGCTTTAGCGAAAATTCAGGAGCCGTGATTTGCATCGGCGCAATCGGTCCTCCGCGTCCATTCATCGTAGGTTGACATAACTCCTCCATGGTTCGTAGGTCGGGTTGGGGTGGGTTATTATTCATGTTGGGTTGAGGTGGATTATTATTATTGTGTACACCGGCCATGTCTAAATCTTGAAGAGTCTCGGGCTCAGGATAAGACGTAGATCGAGTACGCATACACTAAAAAGAAAATGCAAGAAAATATTTTTGGTTTTTATAGGTTTTGTAGTTTTTTTGAATTTTTTTAGAAAATTTTATATTTTTTAGGATTTTTGTAAATTTTTATGCGTTGAAAATAACGTTCCCAAGAGAACGGATCCTAAAATACAATCTTTCTCACAAAAAACCGTTAATCTTTACGAAAAGAGCCGGCAGCGGCACCATTTTAATATAAAGATTTTGCTAGTTAAAAGTTCGTTCTCGTTATCTCTTCGAATTGATCACGGTTCAAAGTGGAATTGTCGTTCTTGGTAACTAAAGGGGGAGCTTTTGATCTAATTCTAATTAAAAGATAAATGCGTAAAGTAATAAAAATAAGCTAAAAACAATTAACTAATTAAAACGAAACAATATAAATAATATAAAGTGAATTAAAACGAAACAATTAATAAAACTAAATCTAAACGAAGAAATTAACTATCAACTCGAATATTAAATCTAATTAATGAAAAAGGAGAAAATAAAACTAAGACGGTACTTTAAAACTAAACGAGACAAAACCTAAAGCGGGTACTAAATAAAAGACAAAACTAAAACTTATCAAAAAATTATTAATACTAAAAATCGACGAAAAATATAACTAAAAATAAGTGACTTTCTAAATAAAAATTGGAACAACTTTTAGATTAAACTAAATGATTGCGGATAAAAAAAATAAACAACCAGGCAAGCAGCCTAGCTGCTCAATTTGAGCGGGAAATGGAATAAACAGCCTCCTAGGCATGCATGACAATCTATACTCCTTCGTTCGGAATATTTTAATTGGTTCGGGACTTTTTTTTTTATTCTTTCGTTCGGAATTTACTTGTTTGTTCAGAATAATTTTTGAAAAGTGCTGGTTCAGAATTTGGGGCTTGTTCGGTATTTTTTTTTTGGTTCGGAATATTGTGCTTGGTTCGGCAAAATAGGTTCGTTCGGGAAAAAAATGTTCACTCGGGAAAATTAACTGGTTCGGTAAAATAGACTCATTCGGGAAAAACTGATCGTTCGGTAAAATCTACTCATTCGGGAAAAATATAACAGTGACGAAAAACAAATAATTTTCCTATATTTTTTTTTGCAAACACGAATTTAACAAAAACCAACCAAATTAAATCTAAAAATTAAACCAAACTAACCACTAATCATCTACTAATGATAAACCATCAAACCAAATCAATAAAAACACAAAACCCACTTGATTTTAGAAAACCAAAATCAACCAAGAACAAAACATAAAAGCTTAGGATCAAAAAGAAAAAGAAGAACAAGATTATAGGAAAACTTATATTAAAGATTAAGATTCAAACAAATAAAGGTAAAGATTAAACTTACATGAACATGGATGGATTGAAAGATTAAGAAAAGTGCCGAACACCGTAATGGTGTTGGCTTACACGAACCAACAAAAAAGAAAGAAAATAAAACTAAAAAAATCGTCTATTTTTTTGTGAGGAGGTTCTATTTATAGGCCTTGTGAGTTGGTTGGTGAGTGGGCTTTTTCCTTTCTTTTTGTCTTCTCGTCTCTTTAATAAAGTTGACGTTTTTGACTTTGATTCGGGATTTGTCGATTAATAAATTCAACTCGTCTTTTAATTTCTTTGTTTAATAGACTTGAGTTCTTCGACATATATAAATCTTCCATCTTTGGTCCTTTTCTTCGATAAATCTTCAAATAGGCCCATTGACTTCAAATCTTTTGCACTCTTGGACTCTAGACTTCGTTTTTCGTCTTTTTCTTTGATAAAACCCGTGCAATCCCATGTTTACTTCAATATTTATCCGTTTGGCTCTGAAACACAACAAAAACACAAACCACGCATAATTCCAAACAAATGATATTAAATACGCGTTTTGGTCTCGTTTTAGCAAGCAATAAGTGGTAAAAGGATGGGTGTTTTCACACCTATCAGTTAAATACTAAAAAACTTAACAAAGAAATTTTAAAAGTAAAATCAAATGTTATTGACATAAGCACTAGACTTGCAAACTATCAAATGCCACTTGCACAATCTGAAGGGATGATAGAGGAATATAAGAAGATGGAATTTGACCTAAAAGATCAAATTAATATTTTAACTAGAGATCTGAGAGTCAGTAATGAAGCTTGGGAGTATTTAATGAAATGTAGAGTTGACCTACAACTTTAGTTAAGTGAGGCCATTAGAGATAAAGAGAATGTAGGGCTTCAAATTGAAAAATTTGAAAAAGCCAGCCAAACCCTAGAAAAGTGTGTTAGTGAGCAAAGAAACCCTAGGGACATGTCAGGGATTCGGATGAAAGAGTATGCTACCATTCCACCCCCTGCTTGGGACTTCTATGGTGTCCTGAAAAAGGATCTCTCTTGGACTGGTTTTCCAGAACTCCAAGAAAAGGAATTTATTCCTCCACCTAGAGTGATTTCCCCAGTTGAGGAATATAAGCAGAAAGTGACTGACCTTGAATAGTGGAAGAAGGCCAACCCTATGTTGTTTGTTAAGGGAGGGCTTCTTAATGATGAGGAATCTAAAGTTAAACCAATATCCATCACTAATCCTACCACCAGAAGACCTATTGACCTTGGTTCTACAACTAAGACCAGATCTAGTGTTAAAGATGCTGAAATGTATAGGAAACCTAGCTCACCCCAAAGTCAAGCAAGTGTTAATGGGACAGGTTTCTTTCAAACTAGACCTAAGGTTATGTCTAGAAAGGCTTGTTACACATGTGGAAGTTTTTCTCATTTGGCCTATAAGTGTGTCAGCGGCTCTAAATCCACCGCTGATAATAGGTCAACCATGTTCAAACCCAGACCTTTTATCCAAATAAGTCCCCAGGTCACTTGACCAACTCCCTTCTTTTCTAAAGGGACTAATACTCATGGACAAAGGCCCTTTCGAAAGACCAACACTTGATCTAACAGAAAATGGGTTCCTATAGCAAACCCTAATTTGGGCGCTGACAAGAACAAATTCAATGCTAACAGGAACAAATGCAATGCTGACAGCTCCAAGTTTGGTATGAAAATGCCACAACTAGCTGCTGTTAGACCTTGTGTTAGACCAAGTAACAACAGGTATTTGCAACCTAAGGGAAAGGGATCTAAAGCTTCATCTAGTTTGACATAGAGACCTAAACAAGACCAAAACCCTAATTCAGATGGAATTTCTATGACCTGTAACAGATTTAGTTATCTTTCAAAGGTCATTACTAAACCAATTGGGGTAAATTGGGTGTTCAGGTCACAAAGGGATGAGCAGGGGGTTGTTACAAGGAATAAGTCAGTTCTTGTTGAACAACCATATGAATCCAAGTCTGCACAGTCTTGGGTTCCTAAAGAAAACTAATTTGTTTTCTTTTGGTGCAGGGCATTCAAAAACAGGTCAATGATCATGGATATCGGGACAGTGGATGCTCTAGGCACATGACGGGGAAGGAAGATTATTTGACAGATTTTATCCCCATCAAAGATGGGGACAGAGTGTACTTTGGTGGAGGCTATGGAAATATCTCTGGCAAAGGCACTCTTATCACTAACAACTTGCGTTTTGAAGACGTTTTTCTAGTAAAGGAACTTGATTATAACTTGTTTAGTGTGTCACAAGTTTGTGACAACAAAAATAAAGTTCTTTTTACTGATACTGAATGCTTGGTGTTGAGTAAGGATTTTAAGATTCCTGATGAAAGGTTTATTGAGTATAGAACACCTAGGCATAAGGACATTTATAATGTTAATCTAAAAGGAATTAAGATGAATAAAAATCTGTCATGTCTTTATGCTAAAGCATCAGTTGATGAAAGTAATTTTTGGCACAGAAGGTTAGGGCACATTAACTCTAAGAACATTAATAGACTTGTGAGACATGATCTTGTTGATGGTTTACCTTCAAAGGCTTTAATGATCACTCTTGTGTTGCATGCCTTAAAGGCAACAAAATAAGGTCTCCTTTAAGTCTAAAAGTGTGCATTCTAGTTCTAAACCACTTCACTTGCTACACATGGACTTATTTGGCCCAACCAATATAGAAAGCCTAAATGGTAAATCTTACTGTTTTGTTGTCACTGATGATTATTCTAGGTTTACTTGGACTTTCTTTTTGGCTTTAAAGAGTGATACTACTAAGACTTTAATTAACTTCATCACACAGATTGAGAAGAAAACGGGTAATGAGGTTAAAATTCTTAGAAGTGAGAATGGTGGTGAGTTTAGGAACAATATTCTAGATGTATTTTGTGTCAATAAGGGAATTTCTAGGGAGTTTAGCATAGCTAGAACTCCACAGCAGAATGGTGTAGTTAAAAGAAAGAATAGAACTCTAATAGAAGCAGCTAGGACCATGTTAGCAGATGTTAAGTTTCCCATTACTTTTTGGGCTGAGGCTGTGAACACGGCTTGCTATGTTCAAAGTAGAGCTTTGGTCAACAAAATCCACAATAAGACACCTTATGAGCTATTTTGGAAAGGGAAGCCTAATATAGACTTTCTTAAACCATTTGGATGTCATGTAGTGATATTAGATACTAGTGATGCCTTAGGAAAATTTAATGCAAAAGGTGATGAAGGATACTTTGTGGGTTATTCTATGAATAGCAGAGGGTATAGGGTTTACAACAAGAAGGAAAAACGCATTCTTAAAAAGGTGCATGTTAAGTTCTTAGAAAGTAAACCTAGTGATCCTGAGAATGGACCAGATTGGTTGTTTGATTTTGAAGGTCTTTGAATTATATGCCTGTCACTAATCTAGATATTATGGAAAAGGATCCAAATATCTTGGAAGAACCTATTGTTGTGATTTCAGGTACACAGGTTGTTAAAGAAGAAGGATCACATGTAGTTGAGCCCACTCCCATATTTGATTATGTCACCATACCTATATCGACTGATGGGTTTGTGCAAGCATCTGCTGCTGCTGGAAAGGAGGAAGAAGGGACACAAGAAAAACCACTTGATGAATTCATGCATGCATCTTCGGACGTTGACAAAGCCAATTCAGACGCTGACACATTGAATTCAGACGCTGACACGTTGAATTCAGACGCTGACAGACTGTTTGGAAATTTATTCTCTTCCTCCAACAGAAATACTTTTGAACATGTTGAAGATCCCATACCCAATCAAGATGTCAATTCAAGTGGGGATGGGAGTGGCAATGAAGATGATATTGGCAACATGGAGTCTACTATACATGACAACTCACTATTTGGGGGAGGAATACTTACAAAGGTGGCCAAAGATCATCCTCCTTCCTAAATAATTGGTGATATTCAGACTCCTGTTCAAACAAGGATGACTCACCAGACTCAAGGTGGATTCATTGCTAATATTCACAAGAAGGAAGATACCCCTCTTGTGCAAGCATGTTTGTTTGCCTGTTTTCTGTCACAAAATAAACCTAAGAAGATTTTTGAAGCTCTTAAAGAACCAAGATGGGTTGAAGCAATGTAGGATGAGCTTCACCAGTTTGCAATTCAAGATGTTTGGGAGCTAGTGGACTGTCCAAGGTATGTCCGACCTATTGGAACACGTTGGGTACTAAGGAATAAAAAGGATGAAAGAGGGATTGTGGTCAGAAACAAGGCACGTTTAGTTGCTCAGGGCTATGCACAAGAAGAGGGATAGACAATGAAGAGGTTTTTGCACATGTTGCAAGAATTGAAGAAATAAGGATTTTCCTAGCCTATGCTTCTTGCATGGGTTTCATAGTTTATCAAATGGATGTGAAAAGTGCTTTCTTGTATGGCACAACTGAGGAGGAAGTGTATTTTATTCAACCTCATGGTTTTGAAGATTCAGAGCATCCAAACAAGGTGTATAGAGTCAAGAAAGCAATGTATGGACTTCATCAAGCCCCAAGAGGATGGTATGGTACATTATCCACTTACCTTGTGGAAAATGGGTTTAAGAGGGGCACCATAGACCAAACACTTTTTACCAAGAAGACTGGCAAGGATTTTCTTCTTGTACAGGTCTGTGTGGATGATATTATCTTTGGATCTTCAAATCCAAAGATGAGTGAAGACTTTTCCAAACTCATGACAAACAAATTCAAGATGTGTGCTATGGGAGAGATGAAATTCTTTCTAGGTTTACAAGTACAACAGAAAGAAGATGGTATATTTATCTCTCAAGACAAGTATGTGGCTGAGATCTTGAAGAAGTTTGGTTTTTCTCCTCATGAAAAACGGGCTAGCACACCCATGGATAAGGAACACCCTTGGGGAAAGAATGGAGATGGAAAAGATGTTGATGTTAGGCTTTATAGATCCATGATTGGATCCTTGATGTATCTTACTGTCTCTAGACCTGACATCATGTTTGCTGTGTGTGCATGGGCACGCGATCAAGTGACTCCCAAAGAGTGTCATCTTCATGCTGTTAAAAGGATTTTTAGATACCTTAGGTGCTATCCCACCTTGGGATTATGGTATCCTGAAGATTCTCCATTGGAGCTTATTGGCTATCCAGACAGTGATTATGGAGGTGATAAAGTTGATAGGAAATCCACAACTGGTGGATGCCAATTTCTTGGGAGCAGACTCATATCTTGGCAATGCAAGAAACAAACAGTGGTGGCGAATTCTACAACTGAAGCAGAATATGTGGCTGCAGCTGCTTGTTGTGGACAAGTTCTATGGATACAAAACCAGCTTTTGAGTTATGGGTATAATTTTATGCATACCAAGATATTTGTAGATAATAACAGTACATTATACATTATTAAGAACCCTGTACATCATTCTAAAACTAAACACATAGAAATTAGGCATCATTTTATAAGAGATTGTTTTGAAAAAGGTTTAATACATCCAGATAGGGTAGACAAAGAAGAGAATGTGGCTGATCTTTTAACTAAACCTTTTGATGTGAGGAGGTCCCAGTACTTGGTAACAAGTATTGGAATGATCAATCTCACATAAACATATTTTTGGAATCATTATATAGTATGTACAGGATGTGCACTATTATTTATCTTTGTAAAGTATTAGATTTTCCACTTTATTTTTCTAACGCTGACAAAGGTTATTTGAACGCTGACAAGTGTAAAAATGGCCGTTGACAGCAACATGTTAGTTTTTGTGGTTTTTAATCTAATCATGCAGGCATTATAAGCATTGTAAAATAGGATACAGAGTTGCTTATGGATCTTTAGAGCTTACATGGAATGTGTAAGAGTTTATTTATGATGGTTGGAATGTTTACATTCCTATCTTGAAATAATTTTTTGTCATATACTTTTTCTTTTGCAACTATGTATATCCTAGTTTAAGGGGAGGTTTAGGAAACCTATAGGATTTTGGTTATTCTTAAAATACTCTTATCACAATTCTAGATTGTGTCCACTGGTGAGTAAGAATTGGAATTTCTAGTTCTTGAGCACTGTAGCATGCAAAGTTGCTATACTGTGCATGTTGCCAAGACGTTTTGGCCTAGAATTGGGATTGGTCGGTTGGGAGACTTGGTTTAAACTTTTATTGGGCTTACTTGGAAGTTACAAAGAGTTTATATGAGATTTCTTCATTTTTAAGAACTTTGGTTAGCAAGCGACACTTGAGGACAATTATGTCTATCTTACTTATGCAAGTGTGCATGATTGGACAGTGCTTGTCACCCTATAATCCTTTTCAGTATAAGAGTTATCTTCACTAGGGTAAACTTATTTGTTAAGGTCTTTTTATATTTAATTATTTTTATTTTTGGACACTGACATAGTTTACTTCCAACGCTGATAGGACCAATTTAAACGCTGACATGGCAAACTTTCAACGCTGACAAGAATATAGCCGTTACACGCTGACATTTACTTTTTGACGTTGAAAAACATTGGGGTCCACCCAGTTGTTATTTTTGACGATATTTTGGGCCGTAATTTTATCGAGTTGGTAACTTTTAATTAATGAAAGAGATAAGTTATATATTTTTCAAGATTGTGATCATTACCTTTTTCAATATAACTGCCTCATTTTTCAACTAATAGTTTGCTAATACCTCTCATATAAATTTGGCTCCTTTCTTTCAAATAGGGTAACTACTATTTCTTGTCTGCTAAAATTCTCAAACCTTCATACCTCCATTGTTATCATCTTACAGTTTTTACAAATCATTCTAAATGGCACCAAAGTTTAAACCTACTAATGTGGAGTTGGGGTTCAGAAGCCATCATAATATGGTGGCTTATATGGTTGAAGATAATACTTTGCACCCCCAATACACAGAGATGGTTGGGTATTTGATGGCGTCTCCTCTAAGGTATGCACTTTCTCATACTCCACTTGTCTCTATCACATACATTAATCAGTTTGGAACACTGTTCGTTCTGAAACGATTAATGGAGTGATTACATTAGTTGGCACTGTCCATGGGGCTAGATGGGTTGTTACTGAAGCACTAATTCGTCAAGCTTTACATCTTGATGACGCTGATGGTATAACAACCCTTCCCCTAGCAGAGCTATAGTTAGGACTTCAAGGCTTGGGATATGCTTTTCCCCCTGTTGGGCACATAAACAAATATACTAAACAATAATTTCCCCTAGCCTGGAAGTTGTTGGGTCAGTATTTACTAACCCTGAAGCAACTCTAGGATTTGAATATAAAATCCTCCTAAGTGTTTCATGCTCAGCAGTAAGGCCAGTGTGCTAAAGGATGACCAGAGGAACAAAGTTCCTACTGAAGACTTTGTAGCTGAAGAAAGATCAACATTCCCCTTCCAGTTAACTTAGAAGACAAAGGAGTCTTCGCTTCAAATACTAGGCGGTCTAGTTGCTGAAGAACAAGGACTGAAGAAGGGCTTTCAGTTCAGTTTGGTTTGACAATACCAAACTGAATGATGTTGATCTCCTCTAGGATACAGAAGACTCTTCAGTATTCTGATGGTTTGCATTAGGCAGGAAAAGATAACATTAAGTCAAAGTAGGTTGCTTGTATACTTAGATATAAGTACAACCTTTATCTTTTCTAGAATAGTTTAATATGTACTTGTACTGTTTATCCAGCATGGGCATCAACCACCCACTAGATAAACCCATGCATTGACACATGTAAATGCAAACCCTAGTTTACACTGCCTATAAAAGGAGTGTACATTGAGAGAGAAAGGGTTAACCAATACAAGAGTAAAAAAACTCTGGAAAACCTTTCTGTCTCGATACCAACTAAACCATATAGCCAAAGAGCATATGAATGTTTAGATTGAAGCTTAGACTTTAACTTTGGTTATACGTTTAAGTAGAGGAGATCACAACCTATTGTCATTCAACCACTTTGTTATTTCCCAAACAAAGTGGGTTATAGATTCTTTATTTGATTATAATAAAAGTCTATATGTTGAAAAGTTATTGGTATTGTTGTTTTAATTGTTCATAGTTCTTATCTATTGTTAAAACAACACACTTGAGTCTTGGTAAAGAGTTATTACTTAAGGTTGATAAGTAATAACGATTTAGAAGGGACCAACAAGTGGTATCAGAGCAGTTTGATTAGCTATACTCTTATTTTTATTAAACTGCTCATTTAAAAGTTTTCAAATCAAGATCAAAAAATGGCTCAGGTTATACCACAAACCCTAGAATATAAGGGTGGCCAACTCAATATTGCTCTTGTACTAGAGGTAGCTAATTTTACAAATTGGAAGAAGAGGTTTATTGTCTACATGGTTGGGATTGAACCTCAATTCCTTGGAATCATTGAAAATGGTCCTTTTGTTCCCATGGTTGGGGACAACAGAAAACCTGAAGTACGATGGACTGCTGATGAGAGAAAGGCTGCTAACCTAGATCAGCCTCTCAAAAGTCTCATCATGTCTGTACTCCCAGATGACCAAATGAATTCTGTTGTAAATTGCAAAACAACCAAATCTACATGGGAGGACCTTATTCTTTACCATGAGGGACCCTCTGATGTGAAGGAAACAAGAATCATGGACTTAAAGCTTCCATACAACACCTTCAAACACAAAGAAGGGGAAACCCTCACTTAGACATTCACCAGATACATAGCACTGATGAATGAACTTGTAAATGATGGTGTTGAGCTTTCAAAACTTGAAATCAACACAGTTTTGTTAATGCATTGCCAAAGAAGTGGCTCAGTTTCTACCAAAACTTAAGAAATGCTAATCACATTAAAGATTGTGATTTGGACTCTCTTTTTGGGAAACTAAAATATGAAGAAAACCTAGTTGATAGGATTTATGAAGGCTCAAGCAAGAGTAAAGAATTAACCATTGCTACACCCTTGTCTACAGCCTTCTTCAGTGAGGCTTGTCATCCAAGACTACCAAGATAGTCCTGATGATGAAGAAGACACAAGAACTAGTGAGGAATATCTGAATGACCTCAAAGAGGAATTTCATGAAAGAGCACTTCTGGCAAAGTATAGAAGGTTCTTTAAGAAAAGAGGAAAGTTCTCCAGCACCACAAAAGCTTCAGTTGACACTGAATGCTACAAATGTGGGAAGACTGGTCACTATGCTAGGGATTGTTACTCCAAAACATCCATCCCTTCCTATTCCTCACCAGCTCAATCAAGACCATCTGATCAATCATCATTTCAACCAAAACAAATTGCTTCTACTTCATTTCAACAAAACAGGGTTTAACTTTGACCAACAAAATATTTTGAGGCCAAATACAGAGAAACTAAAGCTAGACTGGCCCTCATGAGCACTGAAAGTTCTTCCTCCAAGGCTCCCAAGCAAGACAAGAACAAAGGACTTGTTGTTGAAGCTTATGAATGGTATGAAGAAGATGTTTCTTTAGATGATGATGAATTGGTTAATGTAAAAGTGCTAATGGAACTTGCTGATGATGAAGGGTCAAACTCCAACGTTGTGGCCAGAGAAAGTGATAGAAACGGTGAATGGGTCAATATCACAATAAAAAAGGTACAAACTCTTCTTGATTTAGAAGAAAAGGATGACATTAAATTTGTCTTTGATTACCTGTATATTGATCTAAAGTTTGTTGAAGAACAAAGAAACAATTTTCTTGAAAAATATCATAAACTTGTTCTAAAACTTGAGGATTTTGAAAGTAAGCAAATAGAGCTAAAAGAAGCTAAACTTGATATTATTATTTTTCAACAATTGAACAAAGAGATTCTTAATGAAAATAACTCCCTAAGAGTTGAACAAAAAGAAGCAAAAGATTTGTTAAATCTTGGCTTAGAAACTCTGATAGGGTAAATCAATGCATCAATGAACAAATTCCTGCTCAAAAAAGGAAAATTCTTGGTGCTGAAGGATCCTGCAGCACCAACTCTATTGTCTTTGTCAAAGCCTCAAATGAGGATGGTAGCTCGATCCCTGATGTTGTAAGGTCAGATGAAGAGAATTTACCCAATCATAACACTGGACGAATCCTTCTTCTTGAGTTTCAAGCAAATGATGACTCTTCAGCACCTGCTGAGTCCTCAATCACTGAGGATGATCAGATGATGATTTAGAGAATGAAGTAAGTATCCCACTTCCTCCTTTGGAGAAGCTGGCTGGTGCTGAACGCTCTACTGGACCAAAATCAATCCAGTAAATCATCAAGTCTCACACACCATACAATGGTAGTTCTCCCAAACATGTTAAAATTGACACTTCAAAGAACTCTCTTCAGCTCCTGCTGAAGGTTCACATATGGGAACTACCTCTTCAGTTTCAACAAATAAACTAAAGGATGCTAGATCTGAGGAAGATGAGAGAATGTCTCTTGTCATGCAAGAGATCAATGATCTCAAATTGAAACTCAGGCAGCAGCAACACACCAACTCGATTCAGAGATGAACCTTCAGACTCTCCCCATTACAAGTACAAAACACAATTTCAAAGGGCTTATGATCGATGTGGTTTAAACAACCATTTAACTGAAACATGCCCAAAAGTGATTTATTGTACTAAATGTGAGAGGTCTGATCATCGCACTTGTGAACATACTCAGTATATGCTTGCTAAAACTAGTGCTGATGCTTACAATACAGAAGCATCTGATTCTAGGCGCAATATGCCTTTCCCACCATGCATTCATTGTGGTATGGGCAATCATCCCTCAAATGAGTGCCACTATTACCCTATTTGTAATATTTGTGGAAGTTATGACCATGACACTCATGGACATAATCGAATTATCTCACTCAAAAGAGGTAGTAAACCAAGAAACCCAAACTCTATTACCAAATGTTGTGAAACTTGTGGAAGCAATGTACACACAACATCTGATCACAATCATATAGAGTGGTTTAGAAGAGGTGAAGCCCTCCAGGCTAAGAAAGCAAAAGTTCTTCAGACCTCTTCTTCTTCTGAGCAATCACACACATCCTCATCAAGAGGACCTACCAGATCTAGAACACCTTCCAAATCTAAAACCCCCACCCATCAAAGGTGGGTTTCAAAACAAAACTGACCATTTCCTTAGCTTGTATAGTATGATCTCAGGAAGCCTATTTGGTACCTAGATAGTGGCTGCTCAAGGCATATGACTGGAACCAAAAGTTATCTACACAAGTATATGAGGAACAAGGTCCTAAATTTGTTTTTGGTGATAACTCATCAACTACTACTGAAGGATTTGGTTCAGTGAAATGCAATGGTATATTTTTCTCAAGGGTAGCATATGTCAACGGATTAAAGCACAACCTCATCAGCATCAGTCAACTTTGTGATGCAAAGTATCTAGTACTGTTTGATGACAAAAAGGTACAATCTTCAACTCCAATCATGAAATTGTGATGATTGCTCCCAGAGTAAAAAATGTTTATGTCATGAACATGAACTCTACTCAGGAGACATGCTTCTTTGATAAAGCATCCAACATTACCAACTGGCTTTGGCATAAGAGGCTCTCACATCCTAATTTCAAAACAATAACTCTGTTGGCAAAATAAAATCTTGTTATTGGTCTTCATTCACTTGTCTATTCCAAGGACAAACCATGCTCAACATGTGAAAAAGGGAAGCACCATAGGGACAGTTTCAAAACAAAGCAAACTTTCTCAATCAAAGAAAGTCTTCACTTGCTTCACATGGACTTGTTTGGCGAAGTATCACCTAGGGCCATTTGTCATAAAAAATATACACTTGTCATTGTTGATAAGTACTCTAGGTACACCTGGGTATATTTTCTGACAAAGAAAAGCCATGCACCAGATGCCATTATGTCTTTCATCAAAAGATTTGAAAATCAAAATGACACTCATGTCAAACAACTCAGAACTGACAATGGCACTGAATTAAAAAATCAAACACTGATCAAATTCTGTGATGACAAAGGAATTTTCCAAAGTTTCTCATCTCCTTACACACCTGAACAAAATGGTGTGGCTAAAAGAAGGAACAAAACCTTGATTGAAGCTGCAAGGACAATGCTTGCTAGATCTGCTCTATCTAAGCATTTTTGGACTAATGTTGTAGACACTTCTTGCTACACTCAAAATAGATCCATCATTGTGAAGAGACACATAAAGACTCCCTATGAAGTCTTCAGGGGGAGAATTCCGAACATCGCATTCTTACATGTGTTTGGGTGTCCAGTATTCATTCACACTTACAAGGATCACCTTGGAAAGTTTGATGAAAAATCTGATGATGGTTACTTCCTTGGATACTCTCTAGTATCTAAAGCATATAGAGTATTCAACACAAGAAGACAATTTATTGAAGAAACTTATCACATCACATTCAATGAAAGCTCTGAAGCTCTCAAATTTACAAATCCATCAGATGATGAACTTCATATTCATGAATCTCATAATTATCCATCTAATGAATTTCAACATGATGAGCCTTCTTAAAGATATCAAACAAGCAACTCAGTCCCTCATATTGATCTATTTGAAGATATGAAAAGTCCTATAAAAGGAAATCCTTCAGTATCAAATACTGATGGCTGTCAATCAAATAATGATCAGTCTCAAAATGATCAAAATGACCAGCAAAGCAACACAAATGACCAAAATGGCCAGGTTCAAAAAAATCAGCATGCTGAGACACATGATCAAAATGATCAATCATATGAAGCTGCTGATGAACAATCTGAGCCCTTTGCTCAAAGCTCTCCTACCATCTCTAGGGAATTAGGTCTTGGATATGTTGCTTCTGACCAAGAAGGAAGCCCTCCATTTATTGAACCTTTGTCTATTCAATATCCTTCAGTAGACACTAGAGATAATCCAAGTCCAAGTCCATGTCATGGACTTCCAAGTTCTAGCTCTAATCATGATACCAATGCCTACTCTCTAGCTCCACAAAAATCTTAGACTAATATTAGTCACATACAACTGGTGAACATAATAGGCAATCCTGGTAAAGGTAAAATTACTAGATCTATGGCAAAGAAACTAAGTGCTGCTTCATCTAGAGAATTCCTCTATGCAAACTTTCTTTCAGAAATTGAACCTACAAAGGTTTCTGAAGCACTCACACACCTTGGATGGGTGGATGCCATGCAAGAGGAACTAACTCAATTTGAAAGAAACAAAGTCTGGAAATTGGTTCCTCTTCCATATGTTAAATCAACCATTGGCACTAAATGGGTTTACAAGCTCAAAAGAGATGAAACAAATGAGGTGACCAAAAACAAAGCTAGGCTGGTGGCCCAAGGATTTAATCAAGAGCCTGGTGTTGATTTTGATTAAACCTTTGCTCCAGTTGCACGTATGGAAGCCATACAAATCTTCCTTGCTTATGCCACTTACATGAACTTCATCATCTACCAAATGGATGTCAAATGTGCATTCCTAAATGGTGACCTAAAAGAAGAAGTTTATGTTACACAGCCTCCTGGCTTTGAGAGTAGTAAATACCCAAACCATGTCTACAAGCTTTACAAAGCTTTGTATGGACTGAAGCAAGCTCCAAGAGCATGGTATGAAACTCTCTCAACATTTCTCATTGAACATAATTTTGTCAGAGGAAAAATAGATAGCACCTTGTTAATAATAAATCTAAAACTGACAGCATTCTGGTACAAATTTATGTGGATGACATAATCTTTGGTTCAACAAGCTTGAAACTTTGCAAACAATTTGCCAAGCTTATGACCAGAAAGTTTGAGATGAGTACGATGGGAGAACTCACATACTTCCTTGGTCTTCAGATTAAACAATCTGACCAAGGCATCTCTATCAATCAAGAAAAATATGTCAAGGATCTGCTGAAGAAGTATGATATCAATTGTGCTTCAGTGAAGACTCCAATGGTACCCCCTAACAACTTAGGACCTGATCTCAATGGAAAATTAGTCAATAAGATGCAGTATAGAGGTATGATTGGGTCACTCATGTACTTAACTACAAGCAGACCTGACATTTAATTCTCTACATGCCTTTGTACAAGATACCAAGCAGATCTAAAGGAATCACATTTTACTACTGTAAAGAGAATCTTCAGATACCTAAAGGGTACACTAAGTCTAGGTCTTTGTTAACCCAAATCCTCAGGTTTTGATCTAAAGGGGTATTTAGATTCTGACTATGCTGGATGCAATTTGGACAGAAAAAGCACATCTGGTGCCTGCCAATTGTTAGGTGACAAACTTGTGTGTTGGAGTGCTAAAAAGCAACAAACAGTTTCCATGTCCTCAGCATAAGCTGAATAAGTGGAAGCTGTTAGATGTTGTGCCAATGTTCTTTGGATGAAAAACTAACTGGCTGATTATGACATAGAATATGAAAAGGTACCAATTTTTGTGATAACACTAGTGCTATTGCAAAATCCAACAATCCAGTCCTTCACTAAAAAAAACAAAACACATTGATATCAGATATCACTTTTTCAAAGATCACATTGTGAAAGGGGACATTGAATTACATTTCATCCCCACTCAGTATCAATTGGCTGATATCTTCACCAAACCACTGGATGAACCAACTTTCAAAAGATTGATAATGGAGCTTGGTATGCTAAACATTGATGATACAAAACCTGAACCTTCAGCATTCACTGAAGAAGCTTGAAGGTTCAACATTTCATAAAAGATTTTGATTAATGTCAAGTAGTAGTGTCTGAGTAAAGGAGTGTGCAATGTCATGTGTCTATTTCACTTTATGTGATTGTGTATATGATGTTTTGTCGCCTTATCTGATTCAATGAAGCTGAACAAATGATCACCAGTCATCAAAAGTTTCCTTCAGCAAATACTGAACAAATGTTCAATACAACTGAGTAGCTAGGCCTGAGTAGAGGAGCGTGCAATGTCATATGTCTTGTTCACTTATGTGAACATGTATATGGGGTTTTGTCGCCTCATCTGACGTACTGAAGCTCACAAGTATTGCCATCAGCTTCAGCATATCTAAGCAACAACATTTAAAACAAATCCATCATGTGTTTCAAAGGAGTTAATGGCATTAAATTTCTTGAGAATAAATATAAAACATTCTTTCAAAAGGTGTCAATTGTTTATCTAGGAAATATCAAGCGTCCATATCACAATCAACAACTCCCTGACACAATGAGGCGTTTCACTGTTCAAAGCAACAAAAAATCATATCACTTTTCAGAATATTAATGAGAGAGTTTGTGTCATTTGTTTAAAAGAAACCCTAAAAGTTTTATTGTCTTTTCAAATGTTTTACAAACTTTTACAAATCAGTATAAAGTGTTTACATATATATCTTTTGAAGATTGAAGATTCATATCATTTGCAAAAGCTTTCAAAAAAACACACACAAACTCTCTCTCTCTTTCAAAAGAATACACAACAAAAATCATTGGCTACTGAATCATCTTCACAACCACAAGAGGTTGAGATCACCCTCAATCCTTCCATCTATGTTAACTATCCCATTGAGGACATCTTTTTTAAACCCAACAACCTCACCTTTGATCAAACCAAAAACCCTAAAATCTGATCGTGGAAACCAAGTCCTACTTTTTTTTATCTAAATGTGTGATCCGTGATGCTTTGTTCAAAGATCCAGGGGTGATGTTTGAAAACGTGTTAAAAGAATTTTGGTTCACGGCACAAGGGTTAAAGAACAAGAAATCTATTTAGTTTGATTCTACAACTTTTGGTATTCATGGGAAAATAAGTTTAAAGTTGTTTAGAAGAGTTTTAGGGTTAAAGTATTTGGATGACCCTAGTGAGTATGAGGCTGTTCCCAATGATTTCTCTGTTGTCAAATCATTTTACAAAGAAATTGGGTACACTGAACAGATTTGTGATAAGGGTGGGTTTAAGAGAAGCTACTTACCACCTAAGTGGAAACTTTTGATGTCAATCTTAATTGAGAGTCTGGGTGGGAAAACTGGAGGGCTTGATCAAATCAACCAAAAGGATGCCTTGATTTTATATTTTCTGGCAAAGGGTATAAAAGCTGATTTTGGGAAATTAATCTTTGAGGATCTTCATGGAAAAATGGAGAAGAAAACTAGGGAAAAGAATGTGGTCTACACCAGGTTTTTATCCCTCATTTTTGTTGAACACCTTGGTGATAAGTATTCAAACAACCAAGGAGTAAAATTAGTTTTTCAACCCTTTGATATCAATCGCTGTAACATTCCAGTTAGCACTACTGACCCTCCTTTCACAAAGTCCATACTGGACATTTGCTCAGCAAATGCTCTAGTAGTGTGCAAAGCTCCACAAGACACTCCTCTAACTGGAGAAGGGGATCTGACAGGCACAAATCCTAGAGCTTCTTCTGGACCATGTCAAAAGAGCACGTCAATGAATACTCTAAAGTGTAAACGTGCATCCAAGAAAAGGAGGCACCCCACAGGATCTTAATCAAAGAAGAGTACTGATGATTCCAAAGGTTAAGCTTCAAAGAAACAAAAGTCCTCGACCAAGGACCAGAAACCTAGCCAGCCGCCACCTTTAGTGTCTGCTGAAGGTGGCATGCATCAAGTGGCCCTGAAGGCAACCCCTCTCTCAACCTCTTTAGGAGAGAAGGGTGAAGATAGAGCGCACCCTTAGCTCAGTAGTGTGGAGTCAGCATTAGTAAGTAATTTAAATCTTAATACATCTCAAATTTCATTACCAATTTTTATCATTTGTCACTCTGAGTCTGCATCAGGGCGTGAGGCGTTAGCAAATAAAATAGCTGACGCTGACCCTGGCCATTTTGTTTGTAATGATGTAGTCCCCTCATAACAGGGTCCTATTGAAAAAACCAAAAACATTATCATTGATCTTAACTTATCAGGGACTCTCTCTCAGGATCCATCAGGTAAAACAAATCCTGATGGTGAAGGACTTGAAACTGACCAGCACACTAAAGGTGATGATCAACAGACAATCAAGGAAGTGCTTCTCTCTACTGGTGCCAAGGGGGGACACTTGCCTACATTTGTGTTCAGCATGTCTGCTGATGACTTAGAAAAGGAGTTGGGGTTGAGTGAAAGGACTCCAGTAAATCTGGATGATATTGAACCTGAAGATGATATTGCTGATCAATCTCTCAAGCCACCGTCCCCTAAAACCACTTAGGTAAATGAGCTGACAAATCAAGTGTTGGTTCTTCAGTCACAGGTGGCCAAACTCAAGGAGGAAAAGGCTATTGCTGATGTTGAACTAGTTACTCTTTAAGCAAGGCCAATTCCTCCCACTACTAAGCAAATCAAGAATGCCATTCTATCAGATCTGAAGCCCTTGGTAAAGGATGTGGCCACCACCACCTCTATCAAGCAGGAAATCACAATACTCATGGACTCTATCAATACTGCATCCTTTAAGCTCCCTGCTGAATTGAATCCAATTCCAAATCAGTTGAATGAGTTATGTGATTCGGTATCAAAGATCAAGGATAGGATGGGTTTCCTAGAACAACAAAAACTGAACCTATCAGATGAGGTTCAGCAGAAACTGAACGCCCTTGTAAATGTTCCAGCAATGCTGGCCAAGGTATCATCCACCTTAGACTCTTTATGTGTATGTATGCCTACTGGGGGTTCATCAGAAGTTGCTGGACAATCTTCTACTGAGGGGGAGAAAGTCACTATTCATCAGCTCTTTCAAAAACATGCACAAAAGAAGGCCCAAAAAACAACCTATTGTGTATGTATCACCTTTTAGTGAAGAAAGTCCAGCTAAGACTAAGGGGGAGTCTTCAGCTAAGGACAATCATATTGATGGCCTGACCACCAGCAATGACTCATCTGATAATGGGTCACCTCCTATCAAACCCAAAAGCAAAGGTGAATTCACTCTAGATGAAAGAATTATCAAGTCTAGGTTGGCCACTCAAGAAGAACTTGATAAATTACACAAGCTTCAAGCTGAAGAAAAGCTCAAAGATCTGAAGATGAGCATATATGATAGAATTGGAAAATCTGAGGTTGAAGGCCTTTTCAAGAAAAAGATGTTATACGAAAAGTTTTGTATAACGAGGTTGAATAGAAGATATCTCTCAGAAATCACAAACGTTGACATGATGACTTACAAGGGAGATATTAATCTAAAGTTCTATAGGGCTGATGGGTCTAATGAGATCATAGATAACTTCCAAGGGAAGGAGCTCTCCTATACTGAATGGTTAGAGATGAGCAAGAATATTGAAAAAATAAAATCCAAGAGATGGGATGAGGTTCGCACCAGAATTGAACACTTTGTAAGAAATCATGAAAATCTTGGTCAGCATCTCAACATCATCAATCAGATCTTACTAGAGGATCAAGATCCAATTCTGGAACTAAACAAAAGAGCCAATCTGGTCCAACCAGGTGTGTGTGACATCTTTGTAAACATAAAGAAATACAAAGATCTTGTTCAGTTTGAAAATCATCTCCCTGGGCATGTGATAGAAGAACCAAAGTTAGGAATGATTATGTTCAACCATCGTGAAAGTCAAGACTTTGTGGGCATTAGTGATCTTGATGATCTGAACAATGAACTTCTTGGGAACATTCAGAAAATCTTCTTTGCTCACCATGGTGGTCCAGGACTCACTGAAGCTTCTAGAACTTTTAACATGTGCTTACTATCAATACTGGACATCAGAAACTCTGATCCGTCAGTTCAGACTCCTGTCATTGAAGAACTTAGGCCAAAGGAAAACTGAATAATCATTTGTATTGTTTTTGTTATAATTTGTAATGTTCATGAATAAATGATTATCTGATGTTTATAAGTATTTAATTGTTCAGTGCAAGTAAGAAGAAGTTGTTGTGCTAATTTACTACTGACATTAGACTTAGGCTATTTGTATATCTAAATAGGGGGAGATTGTTGGGTCAGTATTTACTGACCCTAAAGCAACTCTAGGATTTGAATATAAAATCCCCCTAAGTGTTTCATGCTCAGCAGTAAGGCCAGTCTACTGAAGGATGAACAGAGGAACAAAGTTCCTACTGAATACTTTGTAGCTGAAGAACGATCAGCATTCCCCTTCTAGTTAACTTAGAAGACAAAGGAGTCTTTGCTTCAAATACTAGGCGGTCTAGTTGCTGAAGAACAAGGATTGAAGAAGGGCTTTCAGTTCAGTTTGGTTTGACAATACCAAACTGAATGATGTCGATCTCCTCTAGGATACTGAAGACTCTTCAGTATTCTGATGGTTTGCATTAGGCGGGAAAAGATAACTTTAAGTTGTAAGACCCCCAAAATCAGACACGGGACAAGTAGGCAATTAGGGGTCCCACTTCATGATATCCAAAAACATGCTATAATCAATGACATGAAAATGAAGTAAAAATGACATCATAAGACTACAATTACTTCAAAAGCTGCGGAATTTAGATAAAGTTATTCTTTTTACATAGGGTCCCAGACACGGATATTACACATCATAAGTTTTATAAGATATACCAAACATTTTTTTATTGTCTTAGTGCAACCAAATTTGAAGGGGGTAGATACCAAAATGGACAACTTTTACAATATTAACAAAATATTAGACCAACAAGAGATGAAATCTTCAAGCTGTCGCTATCCTGTGGGCTCCATCCTTAGCAAAACTAAGCATTAGCATTACCTGAGAAATAACATGTAAATATGTCAACATAAAGCTGAGTGAAATTCATAGGTTTAATAAGTAGTAATGTGAAATACAAACATTAATTTTATAAAACAGTAACATGCTATGATTTAGTACCGTCGTACAAAATCATTTATATTTATTTATTGCAATAGCTCACAATACCAAAGCTTTAACAGAAATGTTTTATCCCTAGTAAGTATCTAGTCAAAATACTTAGGTAATTAAATGTAAGTGCTTCAAGGTAATCGGGACGGAGATTGTTAATCCCGATGGATCCATCCACAACATTCGCGCTTGCAAAATGTGAATTAACGGTTCATGATGTAGGGGCTTTTTGACTAGGTACTAATGCAATAAGTAAATGTATAATCTAGGGAAGCATACAGTTCTCGGATAGCATACTAAAAGTTTTACATGATTGTATTTCACGCATGTTATTCTCACCCCGCAATTTGTAACCAAGTATATATAAGAAAAATGGGCTATGAACTCACCTTAAAAAGGAAAAATGTGACGAGACAGAGATCCGGCTGAAGAAAGGCAATAGTAATACTTTGAGAATTATCCGCGACCTACAAGTGTGATCACGAACTTATATATTTGTTTTATAAAAGAATAAAACTTTTGAATCAAAGTATTTTGTTGATGCAAAAGTTGGTTGATCCTTGCTAGACCCGAATTAGGTTTAATTCGGGTTGGCTGGGCTCCGGCTCCTGCACCAAGTGAATCGTTTGGTTGGGATCCTGCACACTAAACAGCACGCGTTAGGCTTACTGTGGGAATGTTTCCCACGATTAGACTCCGACGTGAGAGTAAGTAATCGATTTAAGGTTTATGTGAGTTTAGAGTACAAGTCGTAATACCTTTGTGGATCCCTTGAGGGTTCCTTTTATAGGCAGTGAAACCCTAATGGGCTTCCACTGATGCTTCGGCCCCAAGGAAGAGATAATCACCAGAATTAGAATGATTGTTATCTTCTAATCTTGGTAGTGAATATCCTCTCTTATTGGGATAAAGATATTCCTAGACAGAATATTATTCTGTCTAACCCTATGTCGGCCATGTCGGCCGCACCGGGCCGTGGGCCGCACACATGTGTGCGGTTACTGTTCATCCAAGCCCATAAGCCTGAATGACATTATTCCACCCATCTGTGATGGGCCGGATACGGGTAGTACCCATGGGCCGGGTCCATGACCCGGCTGGGGACTATACGTCATCATGTCCCCCAGTCTAGTTGTTACAACCGTAGGTGGAACCTCTAGACTACAAAGATGTTCCCCGGACGTACCAAGGAAACCATAGTGAATGACAAATTGTCCCAGAATTTTATATTGGCCGCACGTGGCAACCTGGCTTAAGAAGTTATTTCATCAATATCTCAGCCGCATATAGCAACCGAGACAAATTAAATATATCACTAAATGTCAAGTCTTACGTAAGAGCCGCATAACCCGACATTAATAATTGTTCATCTGACTTGTTTGACTGACAAAAGTGCAAACCGTCAGAACCTCGAGCAGTGCAAACGTGTGAGTCAGAAGTGACCCGTGGGTCCCACCTGACGTTTCACTTGCCACTTGCCCCCTAGCCACACGATTAAGATAGTGGCCAACACGTGTCACACATCCAACAGGTCGTGACCCATGAGGCAACCCTATAAATAAGCCACCCCCACGGCTGTGTGAAACACACAGTTATAACCTCCATTTCTGCCATTAAAGCTTTCCTCTTAGCTTGAACCAAATACGCACGGATCCCTTCATACGCAGGTTAGAACACCACGCCCTTACACTCTTTTTAGTAATGGCTCATAGAAACAGCCCTACCATTAGATCCGTGCTGAATGTCATGACCCAAGACCAATTAAACCACTTTTGTACAAACTATTTCATCCCTACCAACCTACACCCCTCACTTCCTAGCGCTGGAGACCTCATAACTGAGGCTCCAGCGGGTAAGATTGGCATGTATACTCGCCTCTTTGATGCGGCTAATTACCGCATCCCCTTCACCCACTTTCTTGTAGATCTGTTAGGATACTATGATGTACACATTAGTCAGCTCCACTGCATAGGCGCCTGTAAAATTAGTCAATTCGAGATCCTCTGCCGTGCTAGGAGAATCCACCCAACTGTAGAATTATTCCGGCTCTTTTATGTTCCCAACATAGTAAACGGTTGGGTATCTTTTAAGAAACGAGCCTCCAACAGTCCCCAATCGCACAACAAACCAATGGATTCATTGAAAAATTGGTATGATCACTACTTTTTCATTGACGCAGTGGTATGGCCGGGCGATTATATCATCAGAACCAGGATCCCTCACGACCCCAAGCCGCACACAAGTACATACAACCCCCGTCATTCCCAAGAGTTAGATTTGAATAGGACTGGGTTCCATAGAAACCTTCCCGAATCATTCCTATGTTTGCTAGGGATTAGCCGCAACTACTTTGGTCCTTCCAATAGGTATCCCGTTTTTTGGAGAAGGCAGGGCGAAGGTAGGCTAACATCCATACGCAAAAAATGCATACAATTATTTGATAAATAGCTAACATATGTTGTTTTGTGTTGAACAGAAATGAACTTCTTTGGACTTTTACGCCAGGGAGACCCGAAGCTTGTGCCGGAGGGTCTTCGTCCTCTTCGTGAGAATGAACAACCCCTTCTTGAGCATACCCGCCCCGTGACGGTTGCTCTTGAAGCCGTGCCAAATCCTCATTCGGACGAGGAAGATCATGGAAATAATGTTGATGGTGATAACCAGGTGAATGAAGGAGGAGCCAGGCCCTCCTCACCACATAGGGAGCAGCAGGGGGATAATATTGAATTAACCACCTCCAGCATTCGCCTACTGATGGGCGATGATGATGAAGAAGTACAGCAACAAGTCAACCTGGAAGAAGAAGAGGAGGATGAAGTCGAGGAGGAGATCGACGAAACAACAATGCAGCCCGTCGCCAGGCGTACACGAAAAAGAAGCAACCGTGTGAGGAGAACTGCTTCAGTCGAGATTGGCGAACACAATGCTCCTGCCAAGAGACTTCGAGAAGACCACCCCTTGTATCAATCTGTCGGGAGTGCTACCCAGGGTTCCGAGGCTAACCGGGCCGCTCATGTCGATCCCGTCACTCAGATTGCCCCAACCGCCTCCGAATTAGCAAGAAACAACATGTAAGACCCCATCTTAATATGTAAGAATGACAAGTTTCCTTATAAGCAATACTTAAGATATTTCGTAATACTTGTTTCACAGGGACGACCAGACCGGTGCCGCACCTCCTTCTGACACCCAAGTTAATAAGGGTAAAGGGAAAGAAGTGGAAAGAGACCCTACGGCCCCCACTAAGTCCGGCCCTGTATTTGAAGAAGGTTCACCCGCAGCCTCCCAAGATTTTCCCGCATCCAGCGCCCCTCAACCGTTCAATCCCGTATGGAATATTACCACGGCGTCACGATTGAGGGACGCTGATGAGTGCCGGGAGTACCTCAACATTTGCATACCACCAAGCTTGGTGCGAGAGGTAAATTCGCTCAGTCATGCAGATTTGGCGGATGAGTACAATGGTACCCTGGTACACCAAATGGCGATGGGAACCTCGATGAGGGTTAGGTTTGAAGCCGCGCTTGGGCATGTTGACTCTCTCAAGAGAAAAGTTGGACGGAGGGAGAAAATGATTGAAGATAATGAAGCTAAAATTGCCGACCTCCAATCCCAACTGGCCAATGCCGAGGCGACCATTAAAAAACAGTCAGCCCGCGCGAGTGAATACGACCAGCAAGTAGCCAATCTTGAGTCACAACTAGATGCTGCAACCACCAAGGTACATATCCGTGCCGCACCAACCATACTTATAAAATGAATATATGCTAACACGTTTTTTCCTTATAGGTAGCCACGGCGGAAGCTTCTGCCCACTCGTACTCCAGCCAAGTAGACGTGCTTAACAAGAAACTGGAAGACGCGCACCTGGCCGTCCAAAACATGGAGAAAGTACAGAGGGACCTTGCTGATGAGAGGGCGGTCATCCAAGAGCTGAAAGAGGCATTTGCCCAAAAAGAGTTGATGATTGATGCCCTCACTGCCGAGCGTGACAATGTGCTATGCCCCCAACTGCTAACAGCTATTGCCGGCCGTAGGTGGATGGTTGGGCACGGAGCACGCCTGGCCGTCATGAAGGTATTAGAGGCCCCGGAATTTGTGCAACAATTCGCGAACCTTGTGTCTGATGGTATTGACCACGGACGGCATGAGGGAATGGTTGAGGCCACTGAGCTGATCACGAAGGGAGAGGATGTCGCCAATCATGCCTTCTTTAAGCCTGAAGCTGCTAGCAAGATGACTGCCTCTATGGCCGCGATGCGAGATCTGCACTACCCATTCCTGGACGAACTGAGGCCACCAAAGATGCGTCAAATATGGAAATCATGGCACGGCTCAGTCCTAGCCCGTCCGCCCATGATGCCTTCACTCCATCCCCCAACCACCTGACACTTCCCATATACGAGGACGTAACCAGGATCGTGCTTGACGAAGAACCCTTAAGTGTGGTGCTGGAGAGGACTGCGGCTCAAGCCCAGAAGCGAGGAGAAAGTGATGAATGGTTGTCGTGTCTGGTCGAAGAGCAAGCAGAAATGGGTAAGTTTTTCCCCTCTATGTAGGATGCTCCTACTTTATGATCCCTTTCAGACACTTTGGTTTGTAACCTATGAATATGTATTGTTTCTATTTGTCCGTGCATGTACACGGCTAACAATATTTGTGTTTTGTATATAAGTCCGTGAGTGACCACGGCAATTTTGTTATCTATTTTGGAAACTTGTGTATTTTGACTGTGTTTAAATATTGTACCACAATACTGCATGACATATCACATCTTACACACAAAGAGAAAAAATACATACAAGTCCATATTTTACTAGACATGCGACGTGCGTCTTTAATATGCGGAGCACTGTGCGGCTTCAGCATATGGAACTTACCCCAACGTCTTGTAAGTAAGGTGTCTAGTAAGGATACATGATCCGTGCGGCTGGGGTTGCATCCCTCTTACGCGGCAAGTTGAATTAGTAGGTTCACTTAATCCTCTTACCCCGCCTGGAGGCGTATAGTACATGTACAATAATTTGAAAGAATGCATATGAATAAGACATATTATGATATAAGTAAAGTTCATACAACTAATAAAAACTCTAAGAAACGATTTGCACGAAACAGGCCGTGGAGCTAGCTAGGCATCACGACATTTTATTAGAACGTTTACACTTTTGTTTGAACAATAATGACAAGTCCTAAAGAATAAGAAAGGAATCTAAACAAACATAGGACAAAACAAAACAGATAAAACCGCATGGCTCTTTATTAAGACCGCACATAGCGAAGTTCCTCATGCGGAAGCCGTAGCTTTCAAAGATAGCACCTTTTGAGATTGGAAATATTCCATGTGCGCTCAAGGTCGCGGCCATCCATGTCACGTAGCTTGTACGCGCCTCGTCCCAAGGCTTCAGTGATTTCATACGGTCCTTCCCACTTAGGGCCCAGCTTTCCTGTGTTCTCCGCTCGACTTGCTTCGTTAGCACGGTAGACGTAGTCTCCCGGTCGAAAGGAAACACCCTTGACCTTGGCGTCATAGTCAGCCTTCATCTTAGCATTGGACTTAGCCTCATTGATGGCTGCTATTTCCCTTTTTTCTTCCAACAGATCCAGGTTGATTCGCAGCTGTTCATCGTTCGTGACGACATTAACCTCCGCCGTGCGGATAGTAGGCATTCCTATTTCTGCTGGTATAACAGCTTCAGTGCCGTAAGCCAATGCAAATGGAGTATCTCTGTTGGCTGTTTTGATCATAGTTCTATGTGCCCATAGCACATGTGATAACTCATCGACCCATTTACCACTTCGTTCATCCAGACGCGCCTTGATGCCATTCCCCAAGCTTCTATTAGCTCGTTCGACAAGGCTGTTTGTCTGTGGATGCTTAACAGATGCGAAGCGACGCTTGATGTTCAATGATGCACACCAATCTTTGAACGGGTTGTCCGTGAATTGCTTGCCGTTATCCGAGATGATTTCTCCTGGTAAACCAAAACGGCACACAATATGCTCCCAGACAAACTTCTTAACTTGTTTGCTTGTGATAGACTTGACTGCCTTGGCTTCTATCCATCGTGTGAAGTAGTCCATTGCAACAATCAAGAATTTAACCCCCCCCCCCCCCGCAGCTACAGGAAATGGTCCTGTAATGTCAATTCCCCACTTATAAAATGGCCATGGGGACGTGATAGGTGTAAGCTCCTGCTGCGGGTGCCACGGTACTGGCCTATGCACTTGTCAATCACTACACTTGCGAATCATGTCGCGCGCGTCTCTGTGCATGGTAGGCCAATAATATCTTGTTCGTAAGGCTCTAGCTACCACGGATCGTGGGCCTACATGCATGCCGAACCCTTCGTGTATGTCACTGATTACGTAAGCTGCCTGGCGTGGTCCAACACACCGCAGCCACGGCTGCAAGAAAGAGCGCTTGTAAAGGATGCCTTCTCGAAGTTCGAAATGCTGCGACTTCCTTTTAATGCGCCTTGCTGCTTTTTCCTCGTCTGGAAGGGTCTCATTAGTCAAATAGTTGATGATTGGGGTCATCCATGTAGGTCCCTCCTCTTCAACTATAGCGGCAACCTCCCCTTCCGTTATAGATTTCTCCTTGAGTATTTCCACCAAGACTTGTTTAGACAAGTGAGCGAAGCTTGTGGATGCGATCTTGCTAAGAGCGTCCGCTTTCTTGTTCTCGCCCCTTGGCACCTGCTTGATGGAAAACTTACTGAAAGTCGCGATTAGCGACTTGACATTTTCCAAGTACCTGACCATGTTGTCCTCCTTAGCCACATACCCACCTAGAATATGGTTCGCGACAAGCCGTGAGTCCACGTAGGCCTCAAGGTTGCGGACCCCCATTCTAGCGGCGATTTTTAAACCCGCAATTAATGCTTCATATTCCGCTTCGTTGTTAGTGGCCGTAAACTCAAAACGGAGGGCGTAGGTGAATTCCATTCCTTCTGGGTTTGTGAGGATGAGACCTGCTCCGGACCCGTCCGTACATGAGGATCCATCCGTGAATAACACCCAAGGTTCCGTTGGGATCTCGTCTTACTTAATGATTGGTCCTTCCTCATCCGTCTTCTCGATCAGGAAATCTGCCAAGATCTGGCCTTTAACAGCCGTCCTTGGTCTGTAAGATATATTGTGCTCCCCCAATAGGATGCTCCATATCTGTAGCCTCCCTGCCACGTCCGGTCTAGAAATAACCTGCTTGATTGACTGATCCGTAATGACCACAATTGGGTGCGCCTGAAAGTACCGGCGCAACCGCTTTGTAGCAAACACTAGTGCTAACACCAATTTTTCCATGGAGGAATAATTCAACTCCGGCCCTTGTAGTGTTCTACTTATAAAGTAGACCGGAGTTTGTACTGTATCTCTATCCGTCATAAGTACCGCGCTTATTGCGCCATGAGTAGCTGAGAGATACATAATGAGTTCCTCCTTTGGCCGGGGAGCTACTAGCATAGGGAGAGATGTAAGATGCTGCTTTAGTTGGCCGAAAGCTTCCTCGGCTTCCTTCGTCCAGCGGAAGTCTCCCTTTCTAATACACTTCTTGAGTGTCTTAAATAGGGGTAATGACTTCTCTGCGGATTTAGATAAGAATCTATTCAGCCCGGCTAACTTCCCATTCAGGGACTGCACCTCCTTCCGTGTCTGAGGGGACGACAGTTGTATCACTGCGTCCGTCTTCTCTGGGCAAGGTTTGATGCCATTTGGATCAATCAAATATCCAAGGAACATTCCCTCAGTCGCTCCAAACGTACATTTCTTTGGATTTAACTTCATGTTAATCCTTCTCAGCGTGTTGAATGTCTCTTGGACATCCCGGAGAAGTGCCTCCTCCGTGTGACTTTTTATCACCAAGTCATCAACATAGACTTCCAGGTTGCGTCCTATTTGTGATTTAAAAGCTTTGTCCACCAACCGCTGATATGTAGCGTCGGCGTTCTTCAGTCCAAACGGCATTTTCGTATAGCAATATACGCCCTGGCTCGTATGAAACGCCGTTTTTTCTGCATCCTCTTCCGCCATCTGGATTTGGTGATACCCTTTATATGCATCCAAGAAGCATTTGAAAGGATATCCACACAAGGACTCCACCTTCCAGTCGATTTCCGGTAACGGGTAACAGTCCTGTGGGCAGGCCTTGTTTAGATCCGTGAAATCCACACACATGCGCCAACTTCCGTCATGTTTCTTGACCATGACCGGATTGGATAACCACTCGTGGTAGTATACCTCGCGCATGATGCCTGCATCCACTAGTTTCCGTACTTCCTCCAACATCACTTGGCTGCGCTCGGGCTCCTGGCCGCGCTTCTTTTGCTTAACGGGTTGGTACCCTTGGCGGATCTGGAGCTTATGCTCTGCTATCGCACGTGGCACGCCTGTCATATGTTTTGGCTCCCATGCGAATATATCTAGGTTTGCACTCAAAAGAGAGCACATGGCCCTTTTGCCGCTATCCGAGAGCGCCCCTCCTATGGATACCTCCTGTTCTGGATAGTCAGGGTGAATTGCTACCTTCCAGTTGGGAGGTGGTGATCCATCCTTGGGTGGGACAGGTGGAGCCGGTGTTGTCACGGTGTGACACTCGGATGTTGGTACGACTGTGTTGTAAATAGTAACGATTCCCCGCTCAACGGGGAATTTGATCATTCCGTGTGCCGTAGAGGGTACTGCCCGGATAGCCAAAATGCCTGGTCTGCCTATGATCCCATTATACGGAGAGTGTGAGCGTATCACCATGAAGTTCATCCATGCCGTAGTGGAATGTTCCTCATTCCCAATGGTTACAAGCAAACGCAATTGCCCTATCGGCCAGATAGTGTCTCCACTAAAGCCAGTAAGCGGCGACGTGGCCGGTAGTAATTGGCTTCTTATTTCTGGGCATAACTGCACAAAACAGTGTTCATACAGTACCTCTTCTGACGATCCTCCATCCACATACATGCGACGAACGTTGTGTGTTCCAATGCTTATCTCAATAGTGAGAGGCGCATCAATCACATCGCTTGCTGTGATGGGAGGGAATGAGATTTCCCTGCCGCGTGAAAATTTTTGGCCAACTTTCTGCCTCGTGCGGCGCTGTCTGGATTGGATCATGTATATGGTCGAAGGTTTGTCCTTTTGGGGATCCTTCTTATTATAATTCTTGTTGTTGTCTTTTCCATCCTTCCAATCCTTAACTAGGTGCTTGAGTTTGCCTGATTTGATCAGCGACTCAATATGCTTCTTGAGCTGGATACACTCCTCCGTGGCGTGGCCTTTGTCATTATGGAACTCGCAGAAGCGATTTCCTTGCCGACGTTCTGGGGGAGTGGTCATTGGGGGAGGCCTCGGAAAGTTCGCCCCTTCTGTCAGCAAGATCTCCCGGTAGGACATCTTTAGGAGGGTGAACTTATCGTCTGACCGTCCTCCTTTGCTTTGGCTCTTATAGTCTGAGCCCTTGTTATTGTTCTGATTACCTTGACCGCCCGACTGCCTCCGGGACTGATCATTTGACCGGTACCCATTTCCTCGTGATGGGTAGGCCGCGACAACAGTTGTTTCTCCTTCTATGAAATTTCTGACCCTTTCCATGAGGTCATCATATCTCTCTAGACGCTTGTCATTGAGGCGCCTGATCAATTCTCTGTCTGTTATGGCGTGCATGTAGTCAGAGATCTTCAGGAGCTCCGACATGGTTCTCGTGCGCGTGCACTCATCATTGAAGCGTTCAGTGAAGGCTTCTGTGGTCTCCCCCGGCCGTTGCTTGACAGTTGCCAATGAGACCGGATCCCTATTATACTTCTTCCTTTGAGTATAATTATTCTCAAAGGCAGTGCGTAGTTCCGTGAAACTATCAATGCTCCGTGGAGGGAGTGCCTCAAACCAGTCGCGGGCATTTCCGATCAAGGTCGAATTGAACATTTGGCACCATATAGGCATGGGCCATCGCTCAATTTTAGCCTGTGTATCAAATATTTTAAGGTGATCCACCGGATCACCGGACCCATCATAAGTCTTGATACACGCCGGCATGCGACGCTTGGTGTCCTCAGAATAGTTCCTTATGCGGAGGGTGAACGGGTCTTCCCTGGGATCCGCCCATGGTCGGGTAAGCCTAGGGTTATCCAATGGTTCACACCATGGACACGAAAGATCCTCCGCTTCCGCATCTCGATAGTAAGGACCATCATAATACCCATCATTGTTTGGTGGTGGTGGAGGGGTGCGCCTAGGTCGGCGACGCTTAGGCGGATGGTCATCTGAGTCCTCTCCGGACGGGTCCGGGGACGGCGGTGGTGCCCCATCCTTTGCATAGGGACCACTTTTTTGGGATGAACCAGGAGCCTTTTTCCCAGTGTTCATCCTGTCCCACACACTCGGGCGACGTATGGTTCTGGCCATCTCTCGATCTGGTCGCTCGGGTGAGCCATCCGACCTTTCTCCTTCTCGAGACTGCGTTAATTCCTGTATAAGGCGGTCTCCTATGCGCTCAAACACATTCCGGGGTTGAGGGGTCTCCTCAAAGGTACCCTGCTCCTGAGGCCGAGCTCTCCTTTTCCTCTGATTTTGGGAGGAGGTGGTTGGTCCGGTGTCACCAAAGTTGAGTCTGGCTTGGAGGTTCCTCCCCAGATTCAACCTTGATGCGATCCCTGGGACGATCCTTTCGAAGTTCTGCGTGAGAACTCGAGTAAGATCCTCCTCACTGAGTGGTAGGACTTCCACTTCTTCCTCCGTCGAGGGTCTGCGCGGTTCCTTGTTAGGAGGGTTTGGCGCACTCCCCGGATCAGGGTTGTCTAGGGTTGAAGTAGGCGGGGGTGTCATCGAGATCGTGCTCGTCATCCCCACGGGCTGAAAACCGCTACGGTTACCCGGCCCGCCTGCGAGGCGGCTAGGTGATTGGTTGGGGATGAGAATCCCTTCCCCTTGGGACTTCCGGTTCCCGGGATTCACGTTCCTAGGGTTAGCTTGCGGATGCCCCTTCGTCATTGGAAATTTGAGATGAGGTTTTGTTCTAGCTTAGTGTTATGGGTCCCACGGATGGCGCCAACTTGTTGATGCAAAAGTTGGTTGATCCTTGCTAGACCCGAATTAGGTTTAATTCGGGTTGGCTGGGCTCCGGCTCCTTCACCAAGTGAATCGTTTGGTTGGGATCCTGCACACTAAACAGCACGCGTTAGGCTTACCGTGGGAATGTTTCCCACGATTAGACTCCGGCGTGAGAGTAAGTAATCGATTTAAGGTTTATGTGAGTTTAGAGTACAAGTCGTAATACCTTTGTGGAACCCTTGAGGGTTCCTTTTATAGGCAGTGAAACCCTAATGGGCTTCCACTGATGCTTCGGCCCCAAGGAAGAGATAATCACCAGAATTAGAATGATTGTTATCTTCTAATTTTGGTAGTGAATATCCTCTCTTATTGGGATAAAGATATTCCTAGACAGAATATTATTCTGTCTAACCCTATGTCGGCCATGTCGGCCGCACCGGGCCGTGGGCCGCACACATGTGTGCGGTTACTGTTCATCCAAGCCCATAAGCCTGAATGACATTATTCCACCCATCTGTGATGGGCCGGATACGGGTAGTACCCATGGGCCGGGTCCATGACCCGGCTGGGGACTATACGTCATCATATTTCATAAAAATTGAGATACATAAGTAACTTGCACAAGTAACCGAGTTTAAGTGTAAACATGACCTATAAAGCTCACAATCTATAGGAAATACTTAAGATGAAAGTTAAGTGTCTTAGAATAAGATTCTCAAAGAATTTGGAACCTAAAAACGCCAATTATACGTTAACCGCGACCTAATACGTAAAAAGTCAACAAAAGTCAAATTATGACCCGAGTATGACTCAATAATGAAAAGTTGTAATAATATATGTAAGTTACTGGAATACAACAAAATATGGTCATACAAAATTGTTTGATCAAGTTATATAGCTTAGAACTCATTTTTGTAAGTTTTGACTAAACGTATAGAAAATAGTCAACTTTTGACCTTTTCCGAATTACGGCGAATAACAAATCATTAAACCTCAATTTCACTTCAATTATGATTTTATACATCCTAAGTATCATTATTGATCATTTCAAATCCATTTCATAAGGTATAGGCTTGCTTAAGGGGCGTTCGGGTAATGTATTAGTCATTTACTCGCTTAGTGAAAAAGTGCAGAAAACTCCTTTTCGCGAAGCCTAAAAACCTATCTAGACTCTTGGAAAAAATAAAAAAAAATTCAGAGAAGTCATATACATAATGAAGTTAATATCTTGTGAATTTCAAGAAAAGTTTTGAAGTCTAGATTCCTTTTTAAAAATAAAAACCAAAACGCATTCTGCGCGAAAAAGTCAAACATCACAGTCTGCATTTTGCATTTTTGAGGGTCAAATGCCCACTTTAAAGCTTTCGTTCCCGCTATGGTGACTAAAAACATCATTCCGGACAACTTTGTAGTTTATCTGAAGGCTAAAAACACATTTTCGACACACTTAAACCTAGGACAGCAGCTATAGAAGTAAAACTTTATAAATTTTCTAATTAGTCAACTATACCCACTTATGTGTAAAATCTTAGATGTAACTAACGGACACTAAACCTTTGCATCAAAAGTCATAATTATATGTTTCTAGAATGATTCAAGTGAGAATCTTGGCTAAAAGCTCGATACCCATATCAAACACGCTAAACCAAACGCTAGTTTAGGTCGGTTGCTCCTTATTAGACTAGTTTCTAAAAATGCCCGCCATTTTTTCGTTATGATGAGATAGATGATGAACCTTATACCGTCGGAAAGGTAATTCGTACCTGACATTCCTAGACATATGAATTTATCTCAGTTTTCTAAATGGGAAAAATCCATCTTAGAGAAAGGTTAAAATTTTAGAAAATCGGTTATAAAATTGGCGATCACCGTTTTAGTCATAAAATTCAATTGGTGATGGATATTAACGCAAGGTCAGTGGCAAAACTTAAATTATAAGTCTTACTAAGTCCTCATAACCTACAATTTCAAGTTTAGGGGACCTAAGGTGCTGTAAAACACTAAACAAATCTGCACTTTCAGATTTGAGCGAAAATCTTATTTCGGCCATAACTTCTTCATTCGGATGAGTTGATCGCCCATCCAACTCGCTAATAACATATAAAAGGGTCAATGAATCCATCTAAGCTATAAAAACACAGACTACATTGGGAAAATGTATGAGTATTGGGCTCACAAACCTGCTGTCCGAATTTTGAGTATAAAATTACTATGCCAAACAAACTCTAATTCAATACAAACATTCAAAATCATCATGACTAACATAAATCTTAATCAAGGCAATAAATTTCTATATCATGAATGGTAAAAATCAAAATTCATCCAAGAAGAATTATCAAAACAACAAACCTAATCACCATAAACGAGCTAATCATACTAATTTTTATAACAATACTACAAGCTTTGACACTAATTAACACAATGCATGTTTAATCCCTTGATCAAACATACAAAAACTCCAACTTGTAAAATTTATGATTTCATAAAAATCAAGTGCATGTGAAAAATAATTATGAGGGATTAGGGGTTTACTAAGATTGAATTTGGTGTGTTTTAACTAGTCAATAACCAAGAATTAAAGACGATGATAGTGGTTTTTTGGTGAATTTCGTCCCACAGAGGGAGAAGAAGGGGGAAAGAATTTTTTTTTAGTCTGTGTTTGTGTTTTGGTTGGTATATCCAGCAAGTATAGAGAAAAAAATAAGGGGCTTTTTGGCCCAATAACCTAATCTTGAATAAAACTTAGCCCAATTGTAATATAACTAGTTCTAGTCTGACTTAATTCTTAAAAACTCTAGTCGATCCGACTCGGTGCAAGTTAAATTCTAAAAACGAAATATTTATTGAAAATAATATTTTTGCCTTCTTCAAGTCTAAGTATAAAAATTACCGGTTCTCATTTCGTCGGTTCGAGCAACTTTATAAAATACACGAGAATGTATTTAAATCAAAAATTTTCGATTTAAGTTAAAATTGGAAAAGAAATAAAATTTTCTAAAATTCTCATAAATTATATTAAATCATTAAAGAAATAATTAATATAAAATAAATTAAAATTTCTCGAAATTTCCGGGATTTACGTAAGCAAGGTATGTAATAAATGAATAACATGTAAATTAAGATACAAATAAAAATTACAAATAAAGAAACGGTTTTTAATTACCAGGAAAAATACGGGTTCTCACAGTCGACCCCCCTAAAGGAACTCTGGTCCCTCAGAGTTCAACTGGAGATGGAAGATAACGGAAAAAGATGGGGATACTTGTCTTTGAACTAGTCTTCGCTCTCCCAAGTAAACTCAGCACCTCTACGAGAATTCTAACGAACTTTGACGATTGGAATCCAACTACACTTCAACTTCTTGACGTGTCGATCCACAATTTCGATAGGTTCTTCTACGAAATACATTTCTCATCCACTTTGATTTCTTCCAATGGAAATTGAATATCCGATTCGGCTAAACATTTCTTAACATTGGAAACGTGAAATACATCATGAATTCAACTTAACTCTTGCGCCAGCTTCAAACGATAAACTATTGGACCAATACGTTCAACGATTTCAAATGGTCCTACAAAACGAGGGGCTAACTTTCTTCTCTTGCCGAATCTTACTAATCCCTTCCAGGGGGATATCCTTAGTAGTACATGGTCACCGACTTGAAATTCGAGTGGTTTGTGCCTTTTTTCCGCATAGTTTCTTGGACTAATTCCGGTCTAATTAGCTAACTTTCACCCACCTCATTCTATATCACGGGTTATCTACATTTACGTCCGTATAATGCCTCAAATGGTGAGCACTTGACACTCTTGTGATAACTGTTGTTGTATGAAAATTCAACTAGTGTTAGATGAGTGTCCCAGCTTCCTCCAAACTCCATAACACATGCTCGAAGCATGTCTTCTAAAGTCTGAATGGTGCGCTCACTCTGCCCGTCCGTTTCTGGATGATAAGCCGTACTCATTAATACCTGTGTTCCCAATGCCTTTTGAAGAGCCCGCCAGAAGTGAAATGCGAAACGACTATCTCTATCAGAGATAATCGACACCGGTACTCCATGTTTTGCAACAATTTGGTTTATATAGATTCGTGCCAACCTTTCAGTCTTGTAATCCTCACGGATGGGAATGAAATGAGCAGATTTGGTAAACCTATCCACGATAACCTAAATAGCATCGTAACCACCACTGCTTCTAGGTAACTTGGTAACTAGATTCATTGTAATCTTCTCCCATTTCCATTCAGGGACTTCCGGTTGCTACAGGAGGCCAGAAGGTTTCTTATGTACTGCTTTAACTTTTAAACAAGTTAAGCACTGGTTGACATATTCGGCTATGTCTGTCTTCATTCCAGGCCACTAGTATACATCTCTCAAGTCATAGTACATTTTATCTGCACCAGGGTGGATTGAGTATCTTGATGCATGAGCTTCATCTAATATTACCTTCCTGATTCCACCAAAAAATGGAATCTATATTCTACCAACAAAGTAAAGAGTCCCATCCTCTTTTTGTTCCGGTTGGGCTTCTAATCCTCGCAGTCGTTCGACTGGAGTCTTAAAATCCTTGGCAGCTTCTTTCTGTGCTTCTAAAATCCTAGCCTTGAGGTCAGATTGGATAGTCATGCTCATAGCACGTACTTTTCTGGGTTTAAGCCTTTCCTTTCTGCTTAAAGCATCTTTCACAACATTTGCTTTTCCTGGGTGGTATTTAATCTCACATTCATAATCACTAAGTAGTTCTAACCATCGTCTTTGTCGCATATTCAGGTCTTTTTGATTAAAGATGTATTGAAGACTCTTGTGGTCAGTATATATTACACTTTTTGTCCCATAGAGATAGTGTCTCCATATTTTTAGTGCAAATACCACCGCACCCAATTCCAAATCATGAGTGGTATAATTCTTTTCATGGATTTTCAGTTGTCTCGAGGCATAAGCAATCACTTTACCTCTCTGCATAAGGACACATCTGAAACCTTGGTGAGATGCATCACAATACACTACCAAATCATTCGGTCCATCTGGAAGTGTTAATACTGGTGCGTTACACAACTTTCCCTCTAGTAAGCGAAAGGCTTGCTCCTGAGCATCACCCCAAATGTATTCGTTATTCTTTTGGGTTAGTAAAGTTAGTGGTTTAGCAATCTTAGAGAAGTTTTCAATGAATTTGCGATAATATCCAGCTAACCCAAGAAATGAACGAACCTTAGTAGGTGATTCAAGAGTTTTCCAATTCTTTACTGCTTCTACTTTACTAGGATCCACATGTATACCATCTTGATTAACCACGTGACCTAAGAATTTGACCTCTTTTAACCAAAATTCACACTTAGAGAATTTGGCATATAACTTTTCCTTCTCCAAGAGACTCAAAATTGTCCTCAGATGATGTTCATGGTCTTCTTCAGACTTAGAGTAAATGAGGATATCGTTAATAAAGACTATGACGAACTTATCAAGGTAAGGCTTACAAACACGGTTCATTAAATCCATAAAGACGGCAGGTGCATTCGTAAGACCAAATGACATAACTGTAAATTCGAAGTGACCATAACGGTTTCTCAATGCGGTTTTAGGAATGTCACTTTCATGTACTCTTAACTGGTGGTAACCTGATCGAAGATCTATTTTGGAAAAACAGCAAGCACCTTGTAATTGATCAAATAAGTCATCTATTCGAGGGAGAGGGTATCGATTTTTGATTGTCAGCTTATTTAATTCCCTATAAACAATGCACATTCTCATTGCACCATCTTTTTTCTTAACAAAGAGCACATGAGCACCCCCAAGGTGAGTGACTTGGTCTAATGAAACCTTTCTCCTAAAGCTCTTTAAGCTGATTCGACAATTCATTCATTACAGACGGGGCTAACCGATAAGGGGACTTAGCAACAGGTAGGGCGCCCAGAATAAGGTCGATACGAAATTCAACTTCAGCACGGGAGGTAATCCAAACAAATCATCTGGGAACACTCCAGGAAATTCACAAACGATACGAATGTCATAAAGTATTATCTCCCCAGCCTTGATACTTAAAAGAGAATTCAGATTTTCGTCCGGCTTCTCACCACGGATTTCTAAGATTTTACCAGATGGGAGGGAAATACGCACGATTCGTTCAAAACAAACAATGACAACATGATGGAATGCTAACCATTCCATACCCACAATAACATCAAAACTGCCTAGACGCGTCGGTAAAAGGTCGATTTTAAATAAGTGACCAAGCAAGTCGAGAGTACAACCACGTAAGACGGTATTGGTACTAACAATATTACCATCAACTAATTCTATTTTGAAACTAACATCTAAGGCAGAAGGGGCAATATCAATAAAATGGGTAATGGTAGAAGACACGAAACTTTTCTCAGCACCCGAATCAAATAGAATACTAACATAGTGATCATTAAGAAGAAATGTACCCGTGACCACCTTTGGATTCTGCTGAGGATTTTAGAAAACTTGATACACCCTTCCTCGAGATCCATCATTCTGCTGGTTTCTGGCCTTGGGACACCGATTCTTGAAATGACCCTTTTCACCACAGCCAAAACATACCACAATACAATTTCCTTCTTCATGACCAATTCTTTTACATATAGCACACTTAGGAGGGCAGGGTCCAGCAGGATGATGCTAGTTGCATCGATCACACTTTGGTAAGTTTCCAACATAGCCTTGTCTAGCAACAGGGGCTATGGAGAAGCAGCAGCATGAACAGGAGCAGCAGGAGTAGCAAGAGCAGTATGAGCAGCAGGAGCAGCTGCATATACTACTACCGTTTCTTGTCTCTTGTTGGACTGACGGTTATTTTTCTTATTGTTGTTTCTATTATTGCCTTTGTTATTTTTACGGTTGTTACCTTGGTTGCCTCCCTGATTAAACCACTGGGTGTCCTCCCATTTCCTATTATGATCCTTATCCGACTTGGCAGCCTTACCTTCTACAGCCTGCTCAACAAGTTCACGTGCCATACTTACAGCATCATGTAGAGTGGAAGGCTTAGAGGAAGTGATATTCCCTTTAATCCTCTCAGGAAAACCCTTAACATACTTATTTTTTTCTTTCTCTAAGTGGTACCAATTCAGGGCACATTAAAACCAATTCATGAAATCGGTTAGTGTATAAGTCAATATCGTAGTTCTTCATCAGCAGGGTCCATAACTCTTGTTCCATTTTCTCGATTTCGGTATCAGGACAGTACTCAATAGTCATCATTACCTTAAATTGATCCCAAGGGATTTTATTTACATTTTCCAAACCCAAGGTTTTGATGTTCCCATTCCACCATGTTAGTGCGCGTCCTTCTAAGGTATTAGCAGCGAAAATGACTTTATCCTCTTCTGCACATTTGCAAGTACCAAATACTTGCTATATTTTCTCGAACCAACGAGTTAAGCCTACCAAACCTTCAGTTTCATTGAAAGCATGTGGCTTTCCAGACATAAATGTTTTATGTGAACACCCTTTAGCATTAGAGGAGCTTTCAGCTTTATCCTCAGGATTTTGTTTCTTTTCATAATCAGCAATTTCCTTGTCAACCCTTTTTGCAATGATCCTTTCCATCCTAGCCTTTCGGGATCGTCTGATATCAGAGGTTCTACCAAATGGAGGCATGTTTCTGTCAACAACACAATATTAAATTCAGTGAGAATCAGTAAACATATGCTATTTCAAGATTCATGTAGAATGAAGGATAAAAAGAGGAAAGATTATAGTAATGCATAACTGAATGTCAACACGAAATGTAACGCAAAATAGTTTAAATTGCAATGGCGACGCTTATAGAATAAGAATCCAAGGAATACAGTAAAGATAGATGTAGCCACAAAGATACTAAAATGATAATTCATTAGCCAAGGTTTTCCATACATACTACATCCAGAGTTTGGTTACAAGGGTGCATATACAAAAGATAAAAAATTACACCCAAGATGCAATGTAGCACTAACTGTCTTAGCAGCTTAGTAGAAATACACAAAAGATACAATATAAAAGGCACCAAGTGTACAAAAGATACATGATAAAGGGTGTATAAACATAAACACTAATAAGGAAACTACTGGGAGCCACTAGATAACCCCGCAGATGACGATGCTGCACGAGTTGGCGGACTCTCTTGGTCGTCCGGATCATCCGAGCTGCTTGAGATCTCATCAATCTCTATACCCAATCGTTCTTTCATGAGAAGCTGCATACTTTGAATGGCTTTCTACAACCTCCTGATCTTTTTGTTTTTACGCTTGCTATCAAATTGGAGATTTTCAACTTGCTCGCACATTCTTATCATAAATAGAGAGTCTCCATAGGAATCACTAGCATATTGCTTCTTATATTCCTCCAATTTCCCATCTAACTTACTTATCTCAGATTTCATTTCCTTGTTACTGTTAAGAAGATATTCCATTCCAAAGTTGATATTATTTAGCTCACTAGCTATCGAAGGGTGAACATAATCAGAAGATGTATCTGAGGAACCAGAGCGGACAATAGAGGGTTCTCCTGTCTCTTGATTGTCATCCTGATTTGGCAGGTTAAGAGCATTCTCCTCTTTTGGCTCTTCCTCAGTATCTTCCTCAGGATCTTCCTCAGGGTCTTCCTCAGGATCTTCCTCAGCATTTCCTCAACATGCATAGGCTCTCCATGAGTTATTATCAATGAAGTCGTCTGCATCAGAAAAGTGAAAGACAGATGTAGGTGATCGAGGTGGTGATTCCATCTACATAAGAAAAAGAATACATAGATATAATAAGTGCAAAGGAATTGGAAAAGTGATAGCAAGTATCATAATGAAACCGATATAATATTTCAAAGTGAAATAAAAAATGAAATATTATAAATATAATCAAGGTAAATAAAAAGGATCAGAGAGTTACGCGCAGATACCGAACAACCTTGGCAGATTCCATGTTTGACACTAAGACACATAAAATGTTTGAACATTTGGCTCATAGACTAAGTTTGAAAACGACTCAGTTCCCTATAACCATAGGCTCTGGTACCAGTCTGTAAGACCCCCAAAATCAGACACGGGACAAGTAGGCAACTTGGGGGTCCCACTTCATGATATTCGAAAACATGCTATAATTAATGACATGAAAATGAAGTAAAAATAATATCATAAGACTACAATTACTTCAAAAGCTGCGAAATCTAGATAAAATTATTATTTTTACATAGGGTCCCAGACACGGATATTACACATCATAAGTTTTATAAGATGTACCAAACATTTTTTTATTGTCTTAGTGCAACCAAATTTGAAGGGGGTAGATACCAAAATGGACAGCTTTTACAATATTAACAAAATATTAGACCAACAAGACATGAAATCTTCAAGTTGTCGCTATCCCGCGGGCTCCCATCCTTAGCAAAATTAAGCATTAGCATTACCCGAGAAATAACATGTAAATATGTCAACATAAAGCTGAGTGAAATTCATAGGTTTAATAAGTGGTAATATGAAATACAAACATTAATTTTATAAAATAGAAACCGGATATGATTTAGTACCGTTGTACAAAATCATTTATATTTATTTATTGCAATAGCTCACGACACCAAAACTTTAACATAAATGTTTTACCCTAGTAAGTATCTAGTCAAAATACTTAGGTAATTAAATGTAAGTGCGTCAAGGTAATCGGGACGGGGATTGTTAATCCCGATGGATCCATCCACAACATTCGCACTTACAAAATGTGAATTAACGGTTCATGATGTAGGGGCTTTTTGACTAAGGTACTAATGCAATAAGTAAATGTATAATCTAGGGAAGCATACAGTTCTCGGATAGCATACTAAAAGTTTTACATGATTGTATTTCACACATGTTATTCTTACCCCGCAATTTGTAACAAAGTATATAAGAAAAATGGGGCTATGAACTCACCTTAAAAAGGAAAAAAGTGACGAGATAGACATCCGGCTGAAGAAAGGCAATAGTAATACTTTGAGAATTATCCGCAACCTACAAGTGTGATCACGACCTTAGATATTTGTTTTATAAAAGTATAAAACGTTTGAATCAAAATATTTTGTAAAAATTGAGATACATAAGTAACTTGCACAAGTAACCGAGTCTAAGTGTAAACATGACCTATAAAGCTCACAATATGGAGGAAATACTTAAGATGAAAGCTAAGTGTCTTAGACTAAGATTCTCAAACAATTTGGAACCTAAAACGTTAATATACACAGAGGTTACTAAACTTCGGCGAAAGTAACGATTTTGTTACTAAAGATTAAAACCTTACACTTAGGTTACTATTGTATATGGGTTTGACTTATTTGTTACTAAACGTTGAGAAAAACTATCCCGCCGTTACTCATGAGATAGGTTACCGGTTAAGCAGGTTTTGGTGGGCCCCATTTCTATTTTTTGGCCAAACTTTAGTAACAAAATCGTTACTTTGGCCAAACTTTAGTAACCTGCGTGTATATTAACCCTTTACGTTTTGGTCAGTTTTTTCCCGTTTTCGTTCGTACTTTTACGTTTTCGTCAGTAATTTTACGTTTTCGTCAGAAATATTAAGTTTTCTTCTATAATATTACCATTTCGTCAGTAAATTTACGTTTTCGTCAATAAAATTAGGTTTTCGTCAGTAAACTTACGTTTTCGTCAGTAAACTTACGTTTTCGTCAGTAAACTTACGTTTTAGTCAGTAAACTTACGTTTTTGTCAGTAAACTTACGTTTTCGTCAGTAAATTTACGTTTTCGTCTGTAATTTTACATTTTAGTCAGTAAATTTACGTTTTTGTCAGTAAATTTACGTTTTCGTCAGTAAACTTATGTTTTCGTAAGTAAAATTACGTTTCCGTAAGTATTTTTACGTTTGCGTCAGTAATTTTACGTTTTCGTCATTAAACTTACGTTTTCGTCTGTAATTTTACGTTTTTGTCAGTACTATTACGTTTTCTTCAGTAAATTTACGTTTTCGTCAGTAATTTTACGTTTTTGTCAGTACTATTACGTTTTTTTAGTACTATTACTGAAGAAAAATGTAAATTAATTGACGAAAACTTAAATTTTACTGAAGATAACGTATATTTACTGAGGAAAACGAAAATTTACTGACGAAATCCTAAATTTATTGATGAGAATGTAAATTTACAGACGAAAACGTAAAATTACTGACGGAAACATAAAAATACTGAGAAAAATATAAATTTATTGACGAAAACGTAAATTTACTGAAGAAAATGTATATTTACTGACGAAAACGTAAATTTACTGACGAAAACGTAAATTTACTGACGAGAACCTAAATTTACTGACGAAAATGAAAATTTACTGACAAAATCGTAAATTTACTGGCGAAAACGTAAATTTACTGACGAAAACATAAAATTACTGACGGAAACGTAAAAATACTAAGAAAAATGTAAATTTATTGACGAAAACGTAAATTTACTAAAGAAAACCTATATTTACTGACAAAAATGAAAATTAACTGAAGAAAATGAAAATTTACTAACGAAAACGTAAATTGACTGACGAAAACGTACAATCACTTACGAAAGCGTAAGTTTCTTGCGAAAACGTAAGTTTACTGGCAAAAACGTAAAATTACTGAAAAAACATAAATTTACTGACGAAAACATAAAATTACTGACGAGACGTACGTTAACTGACGAAGACGTAAGTTTACCGACAAAAACTTAAGTTTACTAACGAAAACTTAAGTGTACTGACAAAACGTAACATTGCTGAAGAAAACGTACGTTTACTTACGAAAACGTACGTTTACTTACGAAAACGTACGTTTACTTATGAAAACGTAAGTTGGAGTCCACGTAGACATGCAACTTATAACTACGGGTAAAAACATTATGAGTAACTTGAAGTTCAGGTAAACAATACATTAGTAACCTAAGTGTAAGGTTTTAAACTTTAGTAACAAAATCATTACTTTGGCCAAACTTTAGTAACCTGCGTGTATATTAATCCAAACGCCAATTATACGTTAACCGCGACCTAATACGTAAAAAGTCAACAAAAGTCAAAGTATGACCTGAGTATGACTCAATAATGAAAAGTTGTAATAATATATGTAAGTTACTGGAATACAACAAAATATGGTCATACAAACTTGTTTCATCAAGTTATATAGCTTAAAACTCATTTTTATAAGTTTTGACTAAACGTATAGAAAATAGTCAACTTTTGACCTTTTCCGACTTAGGGCGAATAACAAATAATTAAACCTCAATTTCACTTCAATTATGATTTTATACATCCTAAGTATCATTATTGATCATTTCAAATCCATTTCATAAGGTATAGGCTTGCTTAAGGGGCGTTCGGGTAATGTACTAGTCATTTACTCGCTTAGTGAAAAAGTGCAGAAAACTCCTTTTCGCGAAGCCTAAAAACCTATCTAGACTCTTGGAAAAAATCAAAAAAAATTCAGAGAAGTCATATACATAATGAAGTTAATATCTTGTGAATTTCAAGAAAAGTTTTGAAGTCTAGATTCCTTTTTAAAAATAAAAACCAAAACGCATTCTGCGCGAAAAAGTCAAACATCACAGTCTGTATTTTGCATTTTTGAGGGTCAAATGCCCACTTTAAAGCTTTCGTTCCCGCTATGGTGACTAAAAACATCATTCCGGACAACTTTGTAGTTTATCTGAAGGCTAAAAACACATTTTCGACACACTTAAACCTAGGACAGCAGCTATAGAAGTAAAACTTTATAAATTTTCTAATTAGTCAACTATACCCACTTATGTGTAAAATCTTAGATGTAACTAACGGACACTAAACCTTTGCATCAAAAGTCATAATTATATGTTTCTAGAATGATTCAAGTGAGAATCTTGGCTAAAAGCTCGATACCCATATCAAACACGCTAAACCAAACGCTAGTTTAGGTCGGTTGCTCCTTATTAGACTAGTTTCTAAAAATGCCCGCCATTTCTTCGTTATGATGAGATAGATGATGAACCTTATACCGTCGGAAAGGTAATTCGTACCTGACATTCCTAGACATATGAATTTATCTCAGTTTTCTAAATGGGAAAAATCCATCTTAGAGAAAGGTTAAAATTTTAGAAAATCGGTTATAAAATTGGCGATCACCGTTTTAGTCATAAAATTCAATTGGTGATGGATATTAACGCAAGGTCAGTGGCAAAACTTAAATTATAAGTCTTACTAAGTCCTCATAACCTACAATTTCAAGTTTAGGGGACCTAAGGTGCTGTAAAACACTAAACAAATCTGCACTTTCAGATTTGAGCGAAAATCTTATTTCGGCCATAACTTCTTCATTCAGATGAGTTGATCGCCCATCCAACTCGCTAATAACATATAAAAGGGTCAATGAATCCTTCTAAGCTATAAAAACACAGCCTACAATGGGAAAATGTGTGAGTTTTGGGCTCACAAACCTGCTGTCCGAATTTTGAGTATAAAATTACTATGCCAAACAAACTCTAATTCAATCCAAACATTCAAAATCCTCATGACTAATATAAATCTTAATCAAGGCACTAAATTTCTATAACATGAATGGTAAAAATTAAAATTCATCCAAGAAGAATGATCAAAACAACAAACCGTAATCACCATAAACTAGCTAATCACACTAATTTTTATAGCAATACTACAAGCCTTGACACTAATTAACACAATGCATGCTTAATCTTTTGATCAAACATACAAAAACTCCAACTTGTAAAATTTATGATTTCATAAAAATCAAGTGCATGTGAAAAATAATTATGAGGGATTGATAGGGGTTTATCAAGATTTAATTTGGTGTATTTTAACTAGTCAATAACCAAGAATTAAAGATGATGATAGTGGTGTTTTGGTGAATTTCATCCCACATAGGGAGAAGAAGGGGGAAATAGTTTTTTTTTAGTCCGTGTTTGTGTTTTGGTTGGTATATCCAACAAGTATGGTGAAAAAAATAATAAGGGGCTTTTTGGCCCAATAACCTAATCTTGAATAAAATTTAGCCTGATTATAATATAACTAGTTCTAGCCCGACTTAATTCTTAAAAACTCTAGTCGATCCGACTCGGTGTAAGTTAAATTCTAAAAACGAAATATTTATTGAAAATAATATTTTTGCCTTATTCAAGTCAAAGTATAAAAATTACCGGTTCCCATTCCGTCGGTTCGAGCAACTTTATAAAATACACGAGAATGTATTTAAATAAAAAAATTTCGATTTAAGTTAAACATGGAAAAGAAATAAAATTTTCTAAAATTTCCATAAATTATATTAAATCATTAGAGAAATAATTAATATAAAATAAATTAAAATTTCTCGAAATTTTCGGGATTTACGTAAGCAAGGTATGTAATAAATGAATAACATGTAAAATAAGATAAAAATAAAAATTACGAATAAAGAAACGGTTTTTAATTACCAGGATAAATACGGGCTCTCACATAATTCAAAGTAGGTTGCTTGTATACTTAGATATAAGTACAACCTTTATCTTTTCTAGAATAGTTTAATATGTACTTTGTACTGTTTATCCAGCATGGGCATCAACCACCCACTGGATAAACCCATGCATTGAAACATGCAAATGCAAACAATAGTTTACACTGCCTATAAAAGGAGTGTACATTGAGAGAGAAAGGGTTAACTAATACAAGAGTAAAAAACTCTGGAAAACCTTTCTTTCTCGATACCAACTAAACCATATAGCCAAAGAGCATATGAACGTTTAGATTGGAGCTTAGACTTTAACCTTTGTTATACGTTTAAGTATAGGAGATCACAACCCATTGTCATTAAACCACTTTGTTATTCCGCAAACAAAGTGGGTTATAGATTCTTTATTTGATTCTAATAAAAGTCTATACGTTAAAAAGTTATTGGTATTGTTGTTTTAATTATTCATAGTTCTTATCTATTGTTAAAACAACACACTTGAGTCTTGGTAAAGAGTTATTACTTAAGGTTTATAAGTAATAACAATTTACTAGGGACCAACAAATGTACCTGATACATGTCATCCTACAATGCTTGAGTCTCAAATGCTCTTCTTTCAATGAAATCAATCGAACCATCGGTTGTGCTCTTGTTTGTATTGCAAATGGGCAAAAATTTAATTTTTCTAAAATGATTTTTGATGGCATGTGTCACAACAAGGGTAACAAGATGACTCTTACCCTAGGTTTTTACAAGTTTTTGATGAACAAAGATATTTTAGTAGGGACCATGACAATTTTTATGAGTTCCTTACTCAAAAGAAAACTATGTTTGGCAACATGAATACCCCACCATTTAGAGACCTTCCCCTTACCCCAGCCATGCAAGCTGTCATTCAGGTAGCTGCACAACCTCAACCACAACCAGACCCTCTACCAATACAACCTCCATCACCACAACATATGGACCTTGACCCTCAACCCTCTGGTGCTGACACTCACAATGTGGGCGCTGACACAACCAACCCAAATGCTGACACTAATATTCCCTAAACCCAAACAAACCCCCATTCTACTTCATCCTCAGAACCCCATGACTATAGGTTTGAGAAACGCCAAAGGACTACTGGAGTGTTCTCCTCTAGTGGTCCTAACCATGTAGCAGAGAGAACCACCACCACAAGTGTGGTTGGTGACATGGGTGGGGCTGGAATTGACGGTGGTTTGCATGCGCTTGCAAAAGCAAAATGCAGACCTTGTACAAGTTTTCACAGGTCAAGGCCTTGAACTAAAGTCATTGAGGGAGAGGATAGTTCTTTTGGAGGTTGCCAATACTAGGAGAAGGCAGGAGGATTCTTCCAAAGGGGAGGACGAGCAGGTATATATGAGTGACAAGGGCTCACAAGAAGGTGGTTCTTATGAGAGTCTGGAGATAGCTGAGGCACAGACAAGTTTGAAGGAGAAACCAACTATTGATGTTTCTTTCGTTACTCCTAAGAAGCTTTCATTTGTAGAGATGATGAAGCAATTTAAATAGTCAGCCGTTGACATTCAGGATTTGAACGCTGACAAGAACAAATCAGACGCTGACAGACTTGCAGGTATGACTGGTGTATCCCAACCACCAGTTATCATCAAGGATGTTTCTACACAGGTACCGTCAATCACTTTACAAACTATTGGAGCTTTGGATCAGGGTAAAGGGATTATAGAAGAAGCACAGGTACCTAAGGATGCAACCCAGGTACATTTTGATTCTGTTTTGACTGCACACCTTGAAGAACAGGATATAGTACAGACTACCATTGAAACCAATAAAGATGGTAGTGATGATGAGGTTCTGGTTCTAGTGTAATGATTATTGAAGAGCCAGAGAAATTGAAGTATGGGGAGGATGAATTGGCAAGGGAGAAGCTTAGGGAGTTGAAGATTCAAGTTGACTTTGACATGCCTAAAGTAGTAGATATGTATTTTGCATGGGAGACTTCTATTGTAGACAATCCAAACATGTCGCTTAGTGGACAAATTTAGGGTTTAGAGATTCTATTGAGAGTTAAGAAGGATTGCAAGGTTATTTTGAAGCATAAGGCTAGTAAGGTAATTTTTGAGCTAAAAAGGGATACAAGAGAGCTATATTATATGCTTCTTAGGTGCCATCAAGGAGAATGGACCTATGAGAAATTAAAGAGGCTTTCCTTTGAAGAATTGGAGTTTTATGCATATCCTATTTGGGAGCGTGTTTGTGAAGCGAATACTCTCAGACTTCTTTCTGATGAAAGAAAAGAAGAAATTCAAGAAAATATGCAGATCAAGAGGGCTTCTATTGTGCCAAGTCCAGTGAAGAAGGGGATACCAATTGAGTTTTTAGTACTTGATCAATTGAATCCTAGTGAAGATTTTATAAGGAAGAATATAAAGCTTTCACCTTTTGAGGCTTCACAGAAACCCCATAGTGAATTATGAAGAAGATGCAAGTGGTTTCTGGGTGTTCACCAGGGCTGGTGACAAGGTACATACTTTCACCTCTTTGATTTCTTTGTTTGGAAGCATGGATGGAGAAGAGTTGGTAGATTTGTGGAAATTAATGAATACCAAGTATGAAGCTGAAGAGCCTTCTTTAGTCATGGAATAAAGATCTGGACAACATTCAAGAGGATGATTAAACCAGATGAAGCTGATCCAATATGGTTGGATCTGGATTATCTTAGTGGGTTTAATTGGCGTCTACATTCAGCTGCTGGTGTATACCATCTTAGTACCTCAAAGTTTGTAGAGTATCTTTTGGTTGATGCTGAATATCCTCTGCCACAAGAGGCTTTGAAGATGATGGTGTCTACATAGTTAGAGGTTGATTATACTAGTGTTGTTAGCAAGAATTTAATTAGATTTGCTTATTATCTAATTAAGAAATAGTTGATTTTTGTAAGAATCCTCATTGTACTTAGTTTTTATTCAAAAACATGATTACTAGAGTAGATATCAAGTTTAGGGGAGGATTATTGGGAATAAAATTAGCTAAGTCACTAGGACGCTGACAAGAGGAACTTGGACGATGACAAGAGTAAATGAAGCGCTGACAGATGAACACTGACAAAACATATCTGAGCGCTGACAAGAAGAAGTTCAACCACTGATGGAAGTCTTAGTTTACACGTTTTGTATTTCTAGTAAAGATATGATCAATATTGTATTTTCTATAAATATCTTTACCTAGAATAGTTGATAGGTAGACCTTTGTACACGACTCCTTGTGTTATAAAAGGAGGTCATAGGGTTCATAGTTTAATATAAGGGGTTCTATCAAGTTTTATACTTTCATTGTACGTAAGTTTCATTATCAATCAAGAGTGAAAGTCTGGTTTACATTTTTTGTTTGTTCTTTGTTCTAAGTGTTAATTCCGCATAACACTTGGTTTCTTAAATACACAAAGTTTCTCTAAGTGTTAATCTTGATTCAATCTCGTTTAACACAAAGCTAATCGATCTAAGTTTGGGATCAACAAAACATACTATAGTAAGTATCGAAAGTTCACACTTATATATAGTTTATCGGTCAATGTCGTCATATCAAAAATGTATAATTTGGGTGTTATCAAATTCCTCCACACTTGCTTGCCAACAAAGTGTAGTGGTTTTTGATGTATTGTTTCTGATGGGTCTTATGAGGTAAATAGGGTTTTGATGAGGTGTAGCTACTGAGGCGATAAGGGTTTGGATGAGGTGTTACTGATGAGGAGGGTTTATGATGTCGTGTTTCTGATGAAAAGTATGAATCTTACAGTGGATTAAATCCTCATATGGGTCAGACTTTTAAAAATCAAGGTGGTAGTAGATACATACGAATCCAGAAACCCATTCGAATATGCTAGAACTTTAAGTTTTTGATTACTCAAAGGGGAAGCAAGTAATTCTACTTTAATGTTCAAGTTCATATTGATATTTGGAATAGATTATTTGAGACCAACAAGAGCATCCCTTTCTGCTGTCTTTTTAACTTTCTGATGATGATGAGGATGAGGTACGTGCCTTATGTATACAAGCTTCGGTTAACAATGCTTATTTTCGATCATCAATTTAATCCATACCGATCATCACTTTAATCCCACACACACCAGAACTGCCAACCACTTATGTGTTGTCACTTTACATTGTTGCGAAGCCTATGGAGAAGACGTCGAAAAGAAAATGCTGTCTAAGAATATTGTTGCTAGGCATAAAGCTTCACCAAAGGCGAAAACTGAAAATTTATAGACTTATATTTAATAGTCATATGATAGTTACGAACTCGAGATTACGGGATTGCACTCAATACGTAAAGAGTTAATTTATTTAATAAATATATTTATTGTATTTGTTAATTTATTTAATAAATATATATTTATGTATTTATTAAATTAAATCGAGACATAACTTTAACGATCATTAAATAATTAAGAGTTAAGTATTAACGAGTGTTAAATAAATATATAGTAAGTAAGATAAATAGAAAGAAGGATGGAAGATTCCTGAACACCCCTAAGGGGTGTTTTGGTCTGTCGGTTATGGAGGAAAAGGAAGGGAGAAAACATTCCTTTTATTTATTTTGGGTACAAGAATTATGTCTATATAAATAATCCTTCACCTCATAATTCAATACACACAAATCTCTCCCTCCCCTCTCTCTTTTGCGATCGCAAGACAAAACCTCACAAGGGTTTTGGTTGGTTTTCTTGTTTGATCAATTTTATTTATAATCTAGTCCTAGCCCCTCTCTAGGGTTGTTGGGTAGATTTTCTACAAGCAATAAGCTCGGTTTACACGTGTTAGAATCACAGTTAGCTCATTGTATTACGTGTGTACAAGATCGTAATATAGTCTTACTTTAGACTATATCTTGGTGGCGTTCGTTATTAACCATAATTCGTGATTCGTTCTTCGTCTTGGGGATTTGCTTTAGCATAAAGGTATGTAACCCTAATTCTATTAATTATAATTGTGTTATTATTATGATCTTGTTAAATGGCTTCCGCTATGTGTGCTTTGATCTCGTTTAGGATTTTATGTAATTGTTATGATGTTAATAAACCTTCAGTGGTATCAGAGCCGTTTTAACATGTTATAAATATCGAAAATCTAAAGTTTTTTAACTAATAATTGTTTTGAGTTAAAACTACATGTTTTTTAGGTTTTCTTGAATATTAGGGTTTTGTTTTTTAAAATTAGGGGTTTTTTGGCCGAATTTTTATATATATATTTTTTTTTGTTTTTGAAACCCTAAATTACATGTTGTATAATTTTAGATTAAATTACATGATTAATTGTTATGTCATGCAGATTAAAGGTTGCGATCCGTAGAGATTTAATTTTTAGGAGATTTTGGGTGGATCCGTGATGAACATGCATGTTTTTTCATGGATCATAAAATTATATGATTATATGATTTTATTTGCTACGTGTCTTATTTTATTCAATAAATCTAAAATTAGGGAAGACTTTTATATGAATATAAAAACCTAGATTTGAAGATTATTGAATAAATCGTATGCATGTGGCTATTTAATTTATTTATCGCACATATAAATTGTTATCATGTGTTTATGATTTAGTGTTTTTTACTTGTTTATGTTAAATTGTATGAATTGTTGTAAACAAGGGTTTTTTTTAAGAAAAATAGTATGAACTAAATCATATTAAAATTAAGTTTTGTTTTGAGATCTAAATTACATAGAATTTTGTTTATTGGTATTTGCAATAATAATTTAACGGCCTACTCCTTTTGACAAACTATAAAGTGGGTATAACGCACCACTGGTCATGTACCCGGTTAAGGAATGAGGTGTTACGCCATTAGTCGCTGACCAAATTCCCGGTTCACATGTGCGTCAAATTGAAATTACCTATGATTGTTATTTGCATCGTACCTTAAGGTTGATTTACCGCAAAAACACATCCGAAACACAATGAATAAGGTTATTGCTTTGTGATTTAGCCGAGTTCTAGGAAAAGTACATTGTGAATAGTTGTGGGTAATTTTTAAATTGGTTTTACCAATACCTCAACATAATATATGCAGAAATTTAGACTCATGAAAAAGTTACTAAATGTTTTATTAAACTTATGCTATGGAGTTGTATGCATGCCTCTCCATACATTGATTTTGACATCAACAATTTATACCCTTAAAATTTAAGTCGAATGCTATCTAATTGACGAACACTTGAAATTACTATGTCGTTATATGAGATTTTTGGACGATGTTGTAATGGAAAGAAAACTTTCATTGAATGAGAATTCGCGTGATACTTTTACGTTCTTTAGATTAGACGACTTAATTAAGTTACTCAGTGAGATCTGGAAACTTAAGGCATTCAGAAGGGATGAAACATGTTTACAATGCAAAATGTTCTTTTGGCAATGTAAATCCCTTAAATATCTAGAAATTGCAAATTGTTTGTCAATTGAATTGTTTGAAAAGTTACTATGTTGAATACATCAATTGCTAGCACATCAACTGATGTGATGGATTTATGTCAATATATATTTTAGCTTCAAGGAAAATACTATGGATTATTTATCGGGGTAATTTTATTTTCTTGAAAGTATTTTATTATCGAAAATACTAATATCTGAACTTATTTATGTTGAAACGGCTCAACCTGACAATAACACAATAAGTTCTGCGTCCAAAAGTTTCTTTGATCGTCCTGAACTTACTGGCCCAAACTTCAATGATTGGTATTGCTCCCTAAGAATTGTTCTGAGAGTAGCGCGTACTATTGATATCTTGACCACTCCTTATCCAGAGGATCTTGCTGAAGGAGCTTCTGACGCCGAAAGGCTTGAACACGCTGCTACTATTAAGAAGCACTCGGATGTGACTTGCTTAATGCTAGGGAAAATGTCCCCTCCGCTTCAAAAGAAGTATGAGTTATTTTCGCCTAAGCGTATGCTTGATGAACTCAAGGCTATGTTCGAGAAGCCACAAGCTGTGGAGATCTACGACTTAGTAGATGCTTTGCATAGCTGCAAGCAAACTCCTGGAAAGTCTGTTTGTGCCCATTACATGGAGATGATGAGTTATATGGAACAGCTCATTGCACTAGGACAACCCTATGATCATAATATGGCTATCAACTTGATCAATAGGTCCCTTAACAAGGACTTCAATGATTTTGTTCGAAACTATAATATGCATTGTACGGGGAAGAAAATTAATGATTTGCATGCAATGCTCATTGACTATGAAAAGGGGTTAAAGGACAAGGCGTCTACCTCTACTCCTCAAGTACTAACCATACAAAAGGGTATAGTAGCTAAGCCAAAACCGCAAGCGAACAAAAAGATGAAAGGAAAAGGCAAAGTTGATAAGGACAAGCAAGTTGCGACATATCAGAAACCTAAGCAAAACTTTGCTAAGAAGTATCAATCTCAAAAGGATAAGACTTGTCACCATTGCAAAGCAACTGGTCATTGGAAGAGGAATTTCCCTCTTTACCTTAGTGAATTGCGAGAAATAAAGAAGGCTGAGCAAGGCGCTGCGGCTTCATGTACTTTATTTATGATTGAATTATTTAATTTGACATACAAATAAAATTCCTAGGTATATGATACGGGATGCGGTATTAACATTTGTAATACGCTGCATGGATTTAAGATGGAAAGGAAGCTATCCTATGGGGAACAATATCTGCAAGTGGGCAATGGAGCACAAGCAGCTGTTGAAGCTATAGTAACGTTTAATTTAGTTTTACCTTTAGGTTTAGTACTGATTTTGAATGATTGTCATTATGCACCTTCAATTGTTAAGGGTGTTATTTCCTTTTCTTGTTTGTTGAAACTTGGATTTATTCACACTATTGATAATAATGGAATTTTTGTTTTCAAAGATGGTATATTCTATTTTAATGCAATTTATGTGAATGGTTTGTTTGAAATTGACATGCATGATAATCCAAGTATAATAATAATTATGTATTTAGCATGAGTAACAAGAGAAAGTTTGACAAGAAATCTTCTTATCTTTGGCATTGTAGACTTGCCCATATTGGGAAGACTCGTATACAAAAGCTTCAACATGAAGGACTTTTGGAAAATATCAATGATGAATCATTTGATAAATGTGAGTCTTGTATCTCTGGAAAGATGACCAAGAAACCTTTTAATAGCAACATTGAAAGAGCTACTGATCTACTTGGTCTAATTCACACTGATGTGTATGGACCACTTAGACATGTGTCAAGGAAAGGTGCTAGCTACTTCTTAACATTTACGGATGATTATAGCTGTTATGGATATGTTTATTTACTTAAACATAAACATGAGGTATTTGAAACATTCAGAGTGTTTAAATAAGAAGTAGAATTGCAATTAGGAAAGAAGACTAAAGCTCTTCGTTATGATAGAGGTGGTGAATATTTAAGTCAAGAGTTTAAAGATTATTTATGTGAGAACGGAATTGTTCAGAATCTTACATCTCCCTATACTCCACAACAAAATGGTGTATCCTAAAGGAGAAATCGTACACTATTAGATATGGTACAATCTATGTTTAATCTTACAACTTTACCATTATCCTTTTGGGATTATGCCTTAGAATCTGCGATTCGTATTTTAAATATGGTTCCCACGAAGAAGGTTAATAAGACACCATATGAACTATGGCTTGACAAGAAGCCATATTTGTCTTATTTAAAGGCCTGGGGTTGCGAGGCGTATGTGAAACGTGACTCGGGTGACAAAGTCCAACAACGATCTTTTAAATTTATCTTTGTAGGATACCCTAAGGAAACTACGAGTTACTACTTTTATTATCCACCTGAGAACAAGGTTATTGTTGATAGGTATGGAGACTTCCTTAAAAGTGATCTTGTAAATCAAGAATTCAGTGGGAGAAATTATGATCTTAAAGAGAGTTATATAGATACATTACCTTCTGAAAACACTAGCGATATAATTCATGTAGAACGAAAAAGTCCGGCGGTTACATCGGAATTAGTTCCTCTGCGTAGATCCGAAAGGATTAAAAAACCAAATAGTAATATATGTCTTAATATAGAGGATGATGATGAAGTAGGAGATCTTGGAGAACCTGCTAATTATAAATCTGCCATGCTTGATCATGAGAGGGATAAGTGGATGGTTGCTATGGATGAGGAAATGAAATCCATGAAAGTTAATGATGTTTAGATTCTTGTAGATCCACCATCAAATGCTAAAGTAGTGAGACATAAGTGGATATACAAGAAGAAAACCGACATGGACGGAAAAATACAATCCTATAAAGCTCGTTTAGTAGCTAAAGGTTTTACTCAAAATTTTGGCTTAGACCATGAGGAGACATTTTCTCCTGTAGCAAACTTAAGAGCTATTAGGATTCTCATAGCTATAGCAGCATAGTATGACTATGAGATATGGCAAATGGATGTAAAAACTACCTTCTTGAACGGTTGCTTAGATGAAGATATGTATATGCAACAACCGGAAGGGTATGTTGATCCTAAGAATCCAAAACACGTATGCGAACTTCAAAGATCTATTTATGGTTTGAAGCAAGCATCACGTCAATGGAATAAACGATTTGATGAAAAAATCAAAAAGTTTGGATTTATTCAAAATCATGATGAGTCATGTGTATATCGCAAAGCTAGTGGGAGTGATGTAGTATTTCTAGTTCTACATGTTGATGACATATTAATCATGGGAAGTAACATTCCAAGACTTAAAGCTTTTAAGCATTATCTTGGTAAATGTTTTTCTATGAAAAATATAGGTGACGCTACATAGATTCAACGAATTCAGATCTATCGAGATAGGAAAAGACGGTTAATTGGTTTAAGTCAAGATGCTTATATAGATAAGATATTGAAGAAGTATAATATGCATAATTCCAAGAAAGGTTTTCAACCTATGGAAGTTAAGCACAATCTGAGTCATGAGATGGATGCATCAACTCCTGAAGAGGAGGCATCCATACAGAAGGTGCCTTACGCTTCGGCTGTAGGATCTATTATGTATGCTGTAAGATGCACAAGGCCTGATGCGGCGTTTGCTCAGTACTTGGTCAGTAGATACCAACAGAATCCAGGGAAGCTCCACTGGACTGTTGTTAAACATATTCTAAAGTATTTGAGGAGTACGAAAGAAATGTTTTTGGTATTTGGAGGGAAACCAGACACATAACTGAATGGGACTGGATTCTGTGATGCGTTCTGGCAATGTGATAAAGACGATACGAAGCCTTAGACGGGTTACGTGTTTGTTATCAATGGAGGAGAAGTTGACTGGAAGATCAAGAAACAGACAACGATTGTACTCAATCTAAGTACATGGTTGCTTCAGAAGATGAAATGGAAGCTGTTTGGATTAGGAAGTTTATTGGAGATAGTGGATTGATGCCTTCAATTAAAGAACCTATTGATATATGTATTGTGACAGTTCTGCTGCAATAATATTCGCCAATGATTCTGGAGTCATGAAAGGCGCTAGACACTTTAAGCGTAGACATCACTACGTCCAAGAACAAGTGGAAGCTCATGAAATCAAATTAATAAAAGTTCACACGGATGATAACGTAGTTGATCCTTTTACTAAGACTTTGCGTAGACGAAAGGTAGTTAAGCATGCCAAGGCTATTGGGCTGCAACTAGCTAGCGATTTCATGCAATAAATCTATGATTAGTATTTGGATAAAAGATGTTAAGACATTATTATTTAATGACATAAAGATTGGGTTTCGTTTATTCTTGTTATTTAGTTTTGTGTCCCATCTTACATGTTTTAATACATGAATAATTTTGTTATGCTAAATGTCTGTTGTCGATTAATAATATGGAATATTATTAAATTAAGACAATTAAAAATTGCGGTAGAGTATACTTGAAAGTATATTGATCGATTTTGGATGATATTCGATGAATCGAGTATTGGACTTACCCCAACTATATGAGTATACTTTATGGATCTTTGTCATTAAGGAAATCATAAATAGTTATCCTCTGACCTGAGATACAAGAAAACTGTCATGAATCTAGTGCATTTCTGTGGAATAATCTAACGCTAAACGTATCTGGTAGCTATAAGGGTTATTTTCAAAAGTGTTGCAAAATTCATAAGTTTTGCTTGTAGTCAATAAGGAATTTAATTCCCCCGATTTCGTTTTGGAGTTATAATACAGCTGGGTCCCTCGTGGGATTAGTAAGATGTTTGTGTGGCCGCACCCAAATTTGTTTTGGTAATCTTACTAAATTTGTGGACGAGAAACAAAATGGTTACTGAAAGGAATGACTGAGATCCATATCGTTATTAACGTTGTATTAGAAATAAAAGGATAATAATAATGATGAATCATTAAAAGATTTTATCTAGGAGACCTTACTCAAGTTGTACTAGAGACGTTGCTAGTGTAACTAGACGCTAGTTAGTGTAATCACGATATTCGAAATATGTCCAAGTGGGAGCTGAAAGTTTATGGACTTATATTTAATAGTCGTGTGATAGGACCGAACTCGAGATTACAGGATTGCACTCAATACGTAAAGAGTTAATTTATTTAATAAATATATTTATTGTATTTATTAATTTATTTAATAAGTATATATTTATGTATTTATTAAATTAAACCGAGACATAAATTTAACGATCTTTAAATAATTAAGAGTTAAGTATTAACGAGTGTTAAATAAATTTATAGTAAGTAAGATAAATAGAAAGAAGGATGGAAGATTCTGGAACACCCCTAAGGGGTGTTTTGGTCGGTTGGTTATGGAGGAAAAGGAAGGGGAAAAACTTACCTTTTATTTGTTTTGGGTACAAGAATTATGCCTAAATAAACAATCTTTCACCTCATAAATCAACACACACAAATCTGTCCCTCCCCTCTCTCTTTTGAGATCGCAAGACAAAAACCCCACAAGGGTTTTGGTTGGTTTTCTTGTTTGATCAATCTTACTTATAATCTAGTCCTAGCCCCTCTCTAGGGTTGTTGGGTAGATTTTCTACAAGCGTAGAAGCTCGATTTACACGTGCTAGAATCACGGTTAGCTCGTTGTATTACGTGTGTACAAGATCGTAATATAGTCTTACTTTAGACTATATCTTGGTGGTGTTCGTTATTAACCCTAACTGGTGATTCGTTCTTCGTCTTGTGGATTTGCTTTAGCGTAAAGGTATGTAACCCTAAATCGATTAATTATAATTGTGTTATTATTATGATCTTGTTAAATCGCTTCCACTATGTGTGCTTTGATCTCGTTTAGGGTTTTATATAATTGTTATGATGTTAATAAACCTTCAAAAACGGTAGGTAATCTCAAGGAAATTGAGAAGCCAAACCAGCTGCTAAGGAAAAGATTGTTGCCAAGCCTACAATACAAATAAAGACCACAACTTATACTAAGTAGACATTGTTGAATAATCAAGCAAGTTCGAACCTGTTGATATTTAGCTACCTATTTTTTTTAATATCTTGAAACTGCCAGCTTAATGTTACATATATTAAACGTATGATTGTTGATTGTTTTGTGAGGGTATTGACAATTAAAACAAACATTCAGAATATCAATTGCTTTCTATACGCATGAAATCAGGATAAACACTTATCTAAAGTTTCGGTATATAGAAAAAATAGGAAAAGATACATAGTAATAGAAAGGTGGATACTTTTTTTTGATACATCTTTTTGAAGTTCATTCTCTTTCTTATCAAGGATAGCCGAATCAACATGTGAGCCCTCTTCTTCCCCATGTGATAAACGAAAAAGGTTACCAGCACCCAGTTTACGAACAATGAATACGCAACACAATCGGCCCTACAGAAATCAGAAAAGACGTTCGACACCAGGACTTTAGGCATCCATGTTTCCAGAAACCGTGCAACCACAACGAATGTCAACACTAAAATTCATGAATCGAGTTTCGCACGCAGTCAAGGGAAAACCTTTCTAACCTTGTATAAACCCAGTATATGTCATTCTTTAGTGACACTTTACAGCTGCATAAATCAAGTAATTCGCCATCATATATAGAGACCTCGATTACATATTATAGTTTTGTTTCTGCTCAACTAAGACCATTATTAAGTATTTCATAAATATAATAAAGATCTTAGCTGTCAAGGACTGTTTAGTTATGGTCACTATAGTTTTATGCTTCTGTACGATGAGATATTATATGATTCGGTTACGCTGTTACGTAGCTTACAATGAAGTCACTTCAAAAGCCGATGGTGTTGCAACAAATGTAATCTAATTGTAACCTAATGTAGGCATGGCCATGTAACTAAATTTATGCCATGAGAAAGATGGATCCAAAAACGTTGGTTACATCGGACCTATTGTTTCAAGGTTGGTATTGTTTTATGAACCGTTTGTTAAATAGTTTGTTAGATTCATCACCTGCATGTACATATACAGGCTAATCACCCGTAATTTTCATTGGTGTTGTAGTCGTTGTTGGTAGTTACGAAGATAGTTCCAGGTTGCCACATTTCACATTCGTTGGTCAGTTGCATTTTATTCTTTATGATTTTATTTATGTATTGGTTTCGTATGTTTCTGTTTTGATGATGCTGCTATGTTTTCTGGGCATTAGTTTATGTGTTCTTCGTTTTTTATGTTGTTACAAGATGCTAAAGAAATTGAGTCTCAGTATTTACCACTGCAAACCCACACTTCAGAAATGAGCCAATTGATATTGGTTGGTCTGCTGTGAAAAAGTATGTTGAACACTCCCATGAACTTCTGTTTAAAGCCTTGGAATAAGGCATGTGATCAAAGAAGGAACAAGAAAAGAATTCTGATGTAATCATACCACGAGGAGGTGACAATCATGTGGCTATAGACTTGATTGTGCCACACATCCGCACAAAGCTTTGTCAGCAGCACCTCTACAAAATATATCCCAATATATACGTAATTCAATAGTTCTTAGAAGTTGGTATTTAAAGCCTAAAATTTCAAAATTACATCATATTTATCATATGAGTTTGGTCCCACGTTGTGGAGCTGCTCCCATTTTTTCGTCACTCAAGGACCAACTGGTCGAAGTTGATTTATCATATTTTGTTGTTGGAAGACCCAAGGGAGAAGCACTTGAAGTTATGAAACTGTCTTCGTCATCTCTTAAACATGTTGAACTGTGGTATCTAAACCTTTCAGAGAACACACTGGGTGAAAAGGGAGTAAGGGCGTTTGGGGAACTTTTGAAGTTGCTAGGTAACCTTGAGGAACTGTGTTTGATTAACGATGATATTTCAGTAGAAGCTGCAAAGGGAGTATGCGAGTTTCTTCCTTTCACATAGAAACTTAAGATTCTTTAACTTCACAATAATATGATTCAAGATGAAGGGGTGATTGCTAATGGTGGAATTTTGACAAAATGTCCAATTCTTGAGGATTTAGGTGTTCTTTGGCCAGTGTTGACTCTGAAGGGGAGTTTCTTTAGCTAACCCACTTGGCACATGTCACCATTTGAAAAAGATTGATATTCAAGGCAACGTGTTTGAAGTTGAAGTCGGGATTCCTTTGAAAAGATTGATCGCAGGGGACCTTTCAAGACTGACTAAAGTTGTCCTAAGCACCAATATGATCAGATGTGATGGTGCCAACGCTCTTTCCTAGCGCTTTAAGCTGCTGAATATCAAAGATAATTTGTTATATGATAGGGTGTGAAGAAATACTCAAGGGTTCACCTCATCTGCTTGGCCCGTTGTTGCGTGTCTACAGTGACCACATAAACACGTCTGCTGTTACTATAGACCACGTCGAAGACGAGAAGTACGCAAACCATCGACCTAACCAACCGTTTCGGCAGAGCGCGGACACAAGACCTAGTTATTATTTAAAATAAAGATGCAAACACACATGTGAACTAAGATAACATAAACATATTACAAGTATTCATGAAACACAAGTTAATGCATCATGTTTCTATTTATACAAAAAAACTATTTTTTTGGAGTGCAGGTGTAAAGTGCAGCCCACAACGACATATGTGGGCGTAGTTACTGCAATTTTCGAATTATAATATTTTTATGATTTAATGATTTTTTAAAAACTAGACACCATATTTAGTAATCACATTACTTATTATATCAACACATGTATGATAGAATCCAAAGTAACAAAACAAAAAAAACATATTTAAGAAGTAAAAATCTTTTTTTTTAATAATTTTTTTTATTTTGTTTTAACTACCAAAGTCTTTAAACAAAAAAATCAACAAGAGATAAAATAAAAACAAATATTTTTGTTTTTTTCATTTTAATGTACATTATACACAAATGTAGAAATCCAACAAGTATGAGCATAAAGAAAGCAATTCTCATGTTCTCAACAGTGAACTTATGCATTAAAAAAGTTTGTGGGTTTTAAAATTGATTCAGTAGATGTTTTGAAATTTTTTCCAGACAGTGTGGCGCAGAATCGAAAAAGTGCGTCGTACTTACAAGTTCTCCAGAAAGTGCGACGCACAATCGAAAAGGTGTGGCGTACTTTCTGCAAATTCTAAGACAGAAAGGTTCAGATTGCCAGAGATCTGTACAGTGATGACTATTTTTTTTTGAAAAATGTTTCAGAAAGTTTCAACAAGTAAGGAAAACAATCCTCGACAGCGGCGCCAAAAACTTGATATGGGTTCTACAAGTCTTAAATTTATATTACTAGATTTTACCAAACGAGGGATTAAAAACATAACACGGGAAAGTATACCCTTTCGTGTATAGTATAGTATAAGTTAAGACCATATCGTTCCACGGGATTGCTGTTACCAATTAAAAGCATTTATCTCTAGAGTGTCACAAGTTCTAAATATATACTTTCAAACAATGATTTGAAGGTGTGTTTGGTCTAGGATAAGAATCATGAAAAGAACAAATAAGAAGGATAGATAATAATCACATAAAGAAAGCATGAATACAAGTGATGATGATTAGTCACACAAGCATCAACTATTTAACATAACATGAAATCCTTTCGACCCATAGATCTCATTATATCAAATGCATAAAGATTAGTTTATGTTGGTTTAGATAATTTAAGTACTCGCTGAACCATACTCTTTCAAACCCAAGGTAAAGCATTCAACAAGATCATATAAGAGTTGTTATATAATTTATCCGCTAATTTCTACAAGACAAATATCGAGATTCACTAGTGTGGTGACATGAAACACAATCAATCATATAAGCACTTTATAACATCTCATAATCAAGTTTGAGTCAAATACATAGAAATGATCAAATATAATCATATCAAGCAATAAGAGTATTTCAACCTTGCATATATCACATTCCAGACAGGAAGTGCGACGTACAAAGCTATTTGTGAGGCGTAATTTTTGCACGGCCAAGTTAGAAAATCAATTCATAGATTCTATATACACCTAAGCCAAACAAAAGACGACCACTCCATAATCAAAGTAATAACAAACATAACATTCATCATACCGTAATTGATCATAATAAAAGAGTTATAGAGACTATACCAATTGATTACAAGAGTTGTGATTCCACAATTAGTTCCCAAATGAAAACTATATACTAATGATCCAACTATTAACTCCAAAGGTCTCGAACCCATTAGATGAAGTTACTACACCTAACATTTGTGGTGAAATGATAAGGGAAGATGTGAGAATGATTGGAGAAGTCTGTGTGAAGTATGAGACCAAAGGGTCCTTTTATAGGCTTTATGGGGGTCAAAGTGCGCCGTACGTAAGCAAATGTGTGCCACACATTGGAGGGGATATTTTTGCGCCACACAAACCAAACAGTGTGTATCACAATTGCGCATCTAGAATGTTCTAAGTGCTGTAGAAAAGTACGCCGCAATTCTTGCAAAGTGCGTCATGCTTGTGATCGTTTATAGCTTTGGACCAAATATCAAAGTTGTAGATAATTATTTTCTCTTTCTGTGGCCACTTGAGTCTACTTATTAGAGTTCGTATGCTCAAGTTATGACCAAAACAGTGAACACGTATCAGAGATCTTAAGGTTGACTTTATTTCTTCGTTTAAACTTCATTTCTTTATGTTTTGTTATTTTCCTTCACAGCACGTCCTTGAAACATATAACATCAAATATACTCTATTATGTATCGAAAGTTCACAATTATATATAGTTTATGGGTCAATATCGTTATATCAAACATGTATAATTTAAGTGTTATCACTGTGATTCATTTGCTATTATCAGCGTCAGAATTGTTTAGGCTTTGTTCTATGGATGTGAGTTTGGGTATTTTGTTGTTCATCTCAGGAATCTGCCCTTATGAATGGGTTATTGCATGTTATGTGTGCATTAGATTATGAGTTTGCCCTTATGAATGTGGTAGGCTATATATTGGTTGGGTGACCTTCTCCAGTTGACATCATGGTCTCCTTATTGTATAGTACGCGTGCATACATTGCTGAAACACTTTGTTGATTGGCATGGAAGCTAATTGTTGTTGCAGCCATGAAGCGTGTATTCTGTTTTTAGATTATTGGCACGCCACAAGCTGTGATAAGTGTATAACCCTATGAAAAGACTGATACGGTTTACCCTTTGGCGTGGTAACCAACCCCCGTTGCAGCCCTGGAGAACCTAACATGTTTCTCGATCATTGGCCTATCTGAGCCACGAAAGGCTTAAACGACTGCAAATGTCTACTTTATCTGTTGTTATGTGAAGATTTGCGGTCTTTAGTTGCTATTGTCAATGTTAGAATTAGGTAGGCTAAGTTCTATGGATATGAGTTTGACACAGGATATGGTGAGTGTGAGAAACTGTGAAAAGATTGAGATGGTTCGTCGTTTGGCATGGTAAGAAACTTTTGTTGCAACCACGGCCAAACCAATATCTGTTTGAACATTGCCCTATATGAGTCACCGAATGCTTTTGCCCTTACGAATGAGGTATGTTGTATATTGGTTGGGCGACCTTCTCAGGTTGCCGTCATGCTTCATAAACGGCTGCAAATTAATACTCATATAAGTTTATGGTAGGCGTGGCCTCTCACAACATCTATCGTAGCTAAATTTTTTTATTGTCTCTTTTTTCGGGAGAAATTCTCGACCATGTATCCAAGACGTGTCTTCGTCTAAAAGAAACACATTGGTACTATCTTCATTCAACGAATCAGCTTATGTACGTTGGTAAGGTGAGTCTGTCAACATTGAAGTTCTTGTTTTTTTATTGTTGGCATATCTGGAATCTCTTAATTCACTAGCGAAGTTGCCTTTATGTACGAGGTTGGATTTGTATTGGTTGGGCGACCTTCTCAGGTTGCCGCCATGCTCCTTATTGTACATTATGGATTCTGTCCCTTTGGAATTCTGTCACACTCTCTTGTTTTCCTAAAGGCCGTTTGAAATGACGGGATTCCAAGTCATTTTGAAGCTTCACATTAACATTGTTTTTAAAAGACAATAATGATTTTATCGGTAGGGAGAAAGGGAGGTGAATCATTATGAATCTTGGTCCGACGACTTGGTAAAGTTGCAGCCACGACAGATACGCGTTGTTTCTCTGAAACTCTACCCTTCTAAGCCAATAAAAAAATTGTGTCTTCTCTATGCTAAAAGTTGTTGTAGTTGTTTCTTAGGTGTGTGACAACTAAATGTAATTATCGAAATCAGTTCTCCAAGATTTGTCTTGGAGTTTTGAAATAAAACCAAACACCAGAGCAGTGTCTGTGTGGATCTATTTTGGCGAGACTACGATAATAACTATGCCTTTGGTTTTTAGACCAAAACATGTAATGAAAGGGATAACATCACACCCCACCATGGCGGAATATGGGACGCGAGTATGGATATCATCACAACAATAGTGTGTCTTAGAGTTAACTAAATGAAATACAAATGTCATAAAAAGGATGACACAATGTCATGACAATATCTCAAACAATGCAGGCGTCTAGCTAAGTAGGTAACATGTCTACCTCTTACCAAATACATTCAAATAACACACAACAAACATATAGGTGTCTACAAAGTATCACTTATTCAAACATACAAAAGAAAACTAAGAAGGAACGGAGATCTCCTTCTAAATGCATTCCTACGCGACTCCAAAATCCTATCCACTTATGTTCTCACGCATAACCACATTCTAACCTGAAAGAGACACTAAAACACGTCAACAATAAAGTTGGTGAGAGTCATAGGTTTAGATTCCAACGCCAAATCAGTTATAAGCTGTGAATAACAACCATCAATAAAAGAACATATGGATAATGTGCCACAGTTATGCATTAACAACTAACATTCAAGCTTTAACCATTCACCACTATTCCAAGGCTCCCAGCCTTACCAATCACCATGGTCCCATAGGCGCCCATACACCTATGAACGAATACCAAGGCCCCGCTTTGTCAACATCCCCTTGGTACGAAGTCAAACCACAATAACTGAGACGGTACGTGTCCCCCGATCCAAATCATAAACACACTCAAGAAGCACATAGTAGTTAATCAAATAAGTGTACACACAAGTCTATCACAAACCATAAAAACATTCACAATATTATTTACAAAACCATACAATGTCTCTTCCATCCCATCTGGAAGTCAAAATCATTAAAGGGTATGGGACTATGAAACTCACCTGAACAAGCTTCTCCGAGTATCCGCGCTCTAGCAAAATCTAAACACATAAACATATACAATCAATACATGAACCATATACCAAAATGGCTCATAAATCTATGATGGATATCTAACCTTCTCCTACAACTTAACTCCATTTATATGCAATAAGAATCCCATTACACCCCTCTATAAAGCCCTTAACTTAGTTTAGTTCATAACTCGTCTTGTTAACATTTAACCCAAAACAGTCCCGTTTTTCATACTCCGTATTATGAGCCAAACGCCCACCAAACTTAAACCACATTCCTTGAAATGAAAACCCCATAAACTTATATGTGTTATCTAAAATCTCAGCCCTTTCCCAAACATCAAAGCTAATTTTAAGTCTTTGATATACAACTTATACTTTCGCCTATCCATATTTTACCGATTTTTAACATATGAAATGTTTGTTATGATAAAAGGGTCTTACCCTATCCCATTTGCTTAGAATTTCTCCAAATCTTTTATTTAATATATAATCTAAGTCTCATGTTCATTTGAAGCTCCAATGTTAACTCTAAGTACCCCAAACAATTCAAAAGATAAAACAAAAACAAGTGATCCAAAAACTGTTTTGGCACCCGACTAATGTAACATGGTTTTGACCCACTTCCCCATGTCTAATTTATTTCTCGTTTCTTGCATTTGAAATCAAATTCAATTACCTTTCCAGGGACATAAGATTCGAAAATTAAAAGTTTGTATAACTCTAGTTATGATCAAAACAATGGACCAAAAATTCTACCCAGTTTTTAAAAACGATTTTAAACATGATTAAACCCTAATTACCATCACTAATCTTCATAATAACCAAATTCATCAATTCATATGAACCCTAGTCTCATTAATCTAAGTAAACTCACAAACCTAATCCATCATAAGATTAATTACATGATTAGATTAATAAAAATCATAAATTAAAGAAAGGTTTTGAAGGTTTTACCTTAGAAATCAATGGAAGAATTTGTTTTTGAAGAAACCTAATTCCACCATTGATGGAATTCGACTAGGAGAGGTTGTAGGGAGTAAAAATATGATGTTTTTGGTGTTGGCATGGGTTTAGTGTAAACCTAAAGGCCTCCTAATCCAATTACAAGTCCATTGGGCTTGTTTTTGGGCTTTTTTGTAAATTTGACCTTCTCTTTTCTTTTAGAAGCCCAAACCAAAGGCCTAAAGCCCTATAATCTGATTTTTATTAATCTTTTATTGTTTACTCAATAATAAAACCAATCATTACCTTCAGATAATTACTGGGCCAAACCTGAAAGCCTTACGTAAATTTTTTGACTTTTTACGCGATTACCGTAAAATACGTAAAATACATAATTTTATGAAAACTTTTAAAATAAGTTAGTGACTTTATCACTAAGTCTAAAATAACCTAAAACTAACCCGTAGATTATTCCCGACACTAAATCCTTAGTCCGAGACCTCTAAACGCTAAACACTCGCATCGTAAATATACAATTTACTATAATACATATACGTATATATAAAAACTTAAACTAACACCGTTTCATTTCATAGTCACTACCACACGAGCTCATGAGCATGAAATAACCACACATCGTTTCACTTACAGTGTACCCCGTACCCGCAAACGAGGTCCAAACCACACTCAATTCACACCACATAACTCATAAACACATAAAGACACGTAATTCCACGAATATGCACAAAATAAAACTAAGTGACGAACCTCAAAACCGTGGTTGACACAGATAATAATAATAAAGAAAGTTTGTTTGCCAACATGGTAACGTCACAAACACAGGCTATGATTGCCTCTTCAAGTATGGATGTTGGTAAGGTCATTCTTTCATCACTGCAATTCCTGTTTTTTTATTATTGGCGTATTTAAAATGTGTACATTCGCTCATGAAATTGTCCTTATAAAGGGGATAGGTTGTGTATTGACTGAGCAACCTTCTGAGGTTGTCGCCATGCTCCTGTTGTTTTCTTGAAGGCTGTTTGAAACGACTGGTTTTCAATTCATTTTGAAGCTTCGCATTAACCGGAGTTGAAGCATTATGCATGTTGGTGAGGAAACTTGCAAAAGTTGCAGCTATGGCAGACACGCAATGTTTTCCTCGAATCTCTACGCTTCTAAGCCAACAAAAGAATTAACTATACGCCTTCAGTATGCTACAAGTTGTTGCAATTGTTCCTAAGGAGGGTAGCATTTGAATTTAGTGATCAAAAGCAATTCATTTTGGAAAGGCAAGTTCATGTCTATTTCGCTTTTCTATCTATATTATATACACACATTCGGTGAACTTACGTATTTTTACAGTTTTGTAGGTCTAAGATTGAAAGGCTTGGAATAGCTCAGTAGCCAAATGCTTCAAAATTATTGAAGCAAAAAAGACAAAAGGCAGAAGTGTAATATATGTGAAAGTGTTACCGTGAAGGTCCACCTTATCTTAAAATTTAGCAAATGATGAGGATGATGGACTGCAACAACAACGAGTAAAGAAACAAACGACCCCGCAGTGAAACGCGGGTGCGCCTACCTTGTTGTGGAAAATTTAATGATCAGCTATCAAAAATATTAAATTTAATATCGTGACAAAAACTCGACGTAAAACATGTTTTAATTAAAGAACAAAGCGATACATTTTATCACTACATTCAAATTTAATCTAATGATTAAAATATTTTATATTTATTTTAGTTATTTCAATAAAGAACATTTTTGTAACTATCCACTCTCACTTACTCAATCGATAAAGGTTGGTTGAATTTACTCTCAGAACTACCCTTAGATCTACCTCACAAAGACACACATGCTATTTTCACACACCAACCATTCAAAACTATCATAACAAAATCCTAACATGTATTCATGCCAAATTGATTGGAGTTAATATTTAGAATGGACTTATGAGATTAAATACCAAATATCCAAAGGTGATTTATTGTTTAATTAGGTGCTTATTTAGGTTTATTAGGTTTGTTGCTTATTTTGGATATAATCTGTAGTTTTTGCTTATTTTGTTTATTATTTGTTGCTTATTTGGATATAAGCAGTAAATATTGCTTATTTAGGTTTTTAGCTTTGTAGTATTTTAGCTTTATAGTATTTTAGCTTTTTAGCTTTTTGTTGCTTATTTTGGTATGTTGTTGTAATTTTGTTTATTCTGTTTTTGTTATGATTGTTGATATAAGTTTCTCAACACCTCAAACTTAACACTCATTTCTAATGCATGTAAAACTTAGTACACCCATTTGAGTCGAATCTTATCATGGTTCTCTTTAAGCAGCCACATAATTCCGTGTTAGCTGCTTATTAAGGTTTTTTAGATTTGTTGCTTATTTTGGATATAATCTATAGTTTTTTCTTAGTTTTTATTATTAATTGTTGCTTATTTTGGATATAAGCAGTAAATATTGCTTATTTAGGTTTTAGCTTTATAGTATTTTAGCTTTTTAGCTTTTTTTTTTGCTTTTTTTGGTATGCTGTTGTATTTTTTTATCCTGTTGTTGTTATGATTATAGATATATGTCTCTCAACACATCAAACTTAACTAATTTCTAATGCAAGTAAAACTTAGTACATCCCTTTGGGCCGAATCTTTTTTTGGTTCTCTTTAACTTTCAGGTTAGTTTAGATTGCGAATGAAGAACCCACTAAATGTTACAATCAACTCTGTTAGCCCCTCACGTGTGCAATTATTTTAGTGCATTATTGTGATAACCCTTGTATAAACCCCAAGTTAATCATGTTGCCAAGTAGAGAATCAATTTTATACATTTTTGGATTGATTTAAAAACCATGGTGTTTATAAATTGAAGAAAAAGGGGAGGATTCCTTATTACACCCATATGTGCTTAATGAAGAACTTAAAAAAGAGCAATAAAAATTATAGAAAAATAGAAAAGAAAAAAAATAGCTTAATTGTAGAGTATTACATGTATCAAGGTGTTCAATGTTAATGAAGATGAAGGTTGCATGTCGTCTTGAGCAACGTTGTTAATATATAGTGCAAACGATTAACTTGTCACCCTATATCTCTTATGTCTTATCCCAAACCGTGTTTCATGCCCTTAAACTTAATGTTAAACCCTTTGGAAATTCCTATTTGATAGTAAATTCTAGGTGCTTAGGGCAATTTTTGATCTTTTATCAAGCCTATGGTAATCTATATGCTATAATAGTTAATGAGTGAAAATTTTCTGTTTATGTTTTCCCAATATTACTTACACATACACTTGAGCAATGTGAGATTAAATACTTATATGAGGTACTATCATATGTAATTTTGTGGATTACTAACAAAGGTCTATCTTATTGTGTTGTAATTGTTTATATTGATTAAGTGAAATGCCATTTTACAACTACCATATGTAGGAAAACTTATTTTCTTAAGGACAAGGAAATCCCAAGTGTAGGGATGTTTCATAAGGTGTCATTTTATACATAATTTAAAGGTCATTTCACCATGTGTTTGCATAAATATATCTTTAAAACGACATAAATCCTTTATTTTTATCATTTTAGAAACTTGGAAGTACTTGGACCATTTGGAGATCATTCAAAGGTATTTTGATGCATTTTTGCCATTTGGAAGAAGCATGAAAGAAGTTGGGGCAAGAGTACACGTTTTTCTCAAAGAAGCCAAGGTTGTGTTAATAGGAGCCATCGACGGCATCGCGTCTAACACATGATGGTGTCAGAAGACCCTCTACGACGACGTCATGACCAACGCTTGACGTCCTCCCACATTGACGGCTGAAGAAAACCCTAATGTAACTTATTGGCCCGACAACATCGCAACATGTGACCTGACACCGTCACACCCAAATATATGTATATACAAACCCTTTTAAACCACCAAAACGTGTAAAATGTTAGAGATACTTTGATGCAGCTATTTTTAGCCGATTTTAGGGGTTTTCAACTGTTAGAAACACTATTTTATCACCCATATTAATTGAGGAATAATGTTTTATTCACCCAACATTTATCATGTCTATGTATTATATGATTATGTCTTATATCTTCTCTTATTTGTTATGCTTGGCTAAATCATTTAGTGTTTTTATATGAATGCGTTAAATTACAGTATGATTCTTAGTTGTTTATTCTTCTTGATTTTTTGTGTGCATATTAGGTCTAGAAAACCATATTATATCTTCATATCTTAACTGTTGACATGTCTAGGAAACCACGAGTCTATAAATGATGCCTTGACCATGGAATGTATGCTATCTAGTCGTACTTGGCCTTAGCATCGACCATAGTATGGATTTGTAGACCGATTAGGCGGTTTCATTTGCGTGTTTGTTAATGCATGGGTTGATGAAATAAGTCTAGTAAATGTATCCATACCACTATGCTAGATTTATGTCACATAGACGATTGTTGGTCTAGTAATTGTATCCATACCACTATGCTAGATTTGGTTGTTCGCGTATGAATTATAATTAATACAAACAAAACACTTACACATTTAATCAAAAAGAAGTAACAAGAAATAAATAATTAGCATTAATATTATATAGAGTAATTCATGATTAGATGAACATGTTTGTTTAACCACTAAATTATTACCAAGTAGCTTAGACATTAGAGTTGTTAGTCAAAGCCCCCTCTTACACCTGATAATTTTAATTGTTTTAATAAAACATAAAATATAAAAATAGTATTCCTTCCCACCTCTATATCTTTGTACGCTCGACACAAACATCCCTCACTATTCTCCTAGAGAATGATCAGAATCCCGAGTCCTTGCTTATACTACACTACTACGATTAGGTGCACTCCTAGGGGGTCGTAAAACCTGTTGAAGGTATTGCAACACCCGTATCAATGCTTTTAATCTCATCTTTTGGGTTAACATGATGATAAATGGTGAGAATGATAGTAACCAAGAAATTAACGGTATCTAAAATGACAAAAATTCTAAAATCGCTAAATTAAAAAGTTTTACTATCATTCATCTTCATCTCTATCTTGATCTAAAGCTAAATATAATAGACATAAACTCACCGAGTGGGTTGAGAAGTCACATGTGAGTTGTCACTCCAACTCTACAAACTCACGTGTGAGTTAAGTATTGGGGCTACGAATGCTGAGTAACTCACCATCCTGAGTTACTCTCGTTGCATCCATTAATAAATAAATAAAACTTCCCATTATCCCATCTTTGAGTTATAAATACTCATTTTTATCCACACTTTCACATACATTTCACGTATGTTACATATTACATATAATCTGATATAGATCTTAACTTCCACATAGCATCGATGAAATCAAAAATTTTGGTTAAAAAATTAATTTACGCAAATATGATTTGACCGAAAGCGATTATGGCGTTAGTCGTGCTACCTGACACTGAGAAAATCATACGCGAAATGCAATGTTATTCCACAAGAAAATCATGTTTTATTCGACACTTTTTTGAAACAAAAATTTACGAACGATTACGAGATGCATAATTTGTTATTTAGAAAGGCGACAAAAATAAAATAAAAAATTAAATACTAAATTTGTTTGGCTACATTAAAAATACAATTAGGGCGATTGTGTTTAAATTTTGTATTGTAATTTTAATTACTGTAGTGTTGTACTTTTAAATTCCACATTGTGATTTTGAATTCTTAATCCACACAGTTACTTTTTCTCTTTAAATACCCTTTTACTATCCTTTCATTTATCTCACACAAGTTTTTCTCAACTCTCTCAACTATAATTAATTTTCTCGCAAGCACTATGACTAACGAACCAAACGAGGTGCGAAATGCTATCATTAAACGATTCCGAACAACTCAATAAAAGGAGATTCAGTTGGCTAATAACTCGTTATCTAAAAATGCTATGATTTTGGTTTGAAAAAATGATTGGACGGTGAGTTAAGATTTAAGTTTATTTGGATACCAAACTTATCAAGGATACGGGGGGACTAATCCTCACTCTCCATATCTTTACCATCCAATGGCTGAGATTAAATCTTTATTTTACACTCCAGGGGTATTTTGGTCATTTCACCCATCCACTCTAGTTTTTTTCAACTAACCACGTCATAAAAAACACACATGTCCTTTTTTTCTCTCTCTTCCTCCGGTGTACTTTTTCTCTCTACATCGAATCCATCAAGCCATCTCGATCTATCATCACGAACGATCAATCTGTCATGTCGAATCGATTAATATATAATCATGAATAGATAACCCATCATTAGGTTTGATCAATCCTTCATCTCAAATAATGATCTATGATGAAAGATCCATTATCAGGTTTGATTATCATTTATTCTTATTTTTTTGTTAACCGTGATTTTCGGCACTAGCTAATTTCATTTGAATAAGCTTATTAATTTATCATCATTATAACTATAATCTTTCAATTAGATTATTTTGAAAGTATTATATTAACTGATTTGTTCTTGATTATAAGCTAATTTATTAGTTGGCTTATTCTGAGAACTCGTATTTTTCTCAGTAATTAAATTATGTCTTTTATACTAGCATTCTTTGTAATTTACGTTAAACCTTTAGGCGTTATTCGTTTATATAACGCGTTAATGTTTATTTAATTTTATGCGCTCGTTTATTTGTCGAAATATCAGTGTTATCTGAATGTCAACGTTTTTATTTTATATTAAGCGTTTAATTTTTGTGTTTTACGCGTATCTTTCAATTCCTGTTATGTTAAAAATATCGGACTTAGATAATGCTCGCTTTTGCAAATCGTGGACGAGATTTATATTATCTCACTCACTCAATTTATAAACATGCCATTTTATCATGAGGTGTCTGATCCATATGTGTCTTGAGGACATTTGTGAGATGTTTAATCATCTAGGAAAAATGATAACTTATCATCGCCTAACGTGACTCGTTTCTTCCATTTCAAAAGCAAAATTAAATTTCAATCCATCACTATATCGATGTCCGAATATCAATCTATGAAAACCAAATTCATAAAATTTGGTAGTGATCTTAATTACTACCTAAAGTCTTGCAAATCCTAGTAGTTGTCATTTGCTTCATATCATCTAAAAACATCATCATAAACATTTTACGAAAGATACATGGAACTGATTTTTAAGCATGTTTTAAGGGTTTTTGCTTGAGTAGTTAAATGTTGGTAAAGTGTTATTAAATGTGGAATTGCTTTTACTAATCCGGTGGTCTAGGTGGATGGTGGAAGGTGGTGGTAGCCATGGTGGAGAGAGAGATAGAGGGTTGTGTGTGAAAAGATAGAAAATGTATTAAAAGTGAAATAGAAAACACAAGCAACACCCCTCCTTGGAAGCCTTAGAGGGGTATATATAGTCACACACCGCACCTAAACTATACATTGTTTCCTAGTCTGGTCTAAGCATGTGTGACTATGATAACTAATGGGAATTCTTAAATGTCGTCACATAAAGTGAATTTCCAACAATCTTCCCCCATGGGACGACGTGTAGAATTCCTTACAATATTTTTCCTAACAAGTACATAATGATTAAGAACAAAAGCTTCCATGAAGCATCCAATGCCGATGATGTCTTTTGAGGCCTTTGACTTCAAGTCTTCACTTCAAAACGACTCATCTTTAAAGTAACTTGTAGTAGAAATACTGTAACGACACGAGCTAAGTAATCCATATACTTCTGGTTAAGGAGAAGCTTCTAAATTAACTTCTCCCTAATTCATGCCACATAAACTTGATGTAGAAGCTTTTAAATAGCTTCCCCCTAAACCGACAATCCTCATAAGCAACTCCAAAGCTTTCAATAAAGCTTAGAATGATTAAGCGCACAGTGGAATTTAACAAGCAAACCCCATCATTTGAAATGATAATATTACTATGAGTGATTGAAAGTAAGGGGCACACCAAGTGGATCAACAACGCCTCTTCTCACGCTTGAATAATTCTTCTTAATTTTTCTTCCCCCTGAGAGTTCAAGTTATGCATACTAGAAAGAATCAAGACATTTCTTCCCCCACATAGTTGAAGAAAATAAACCAATCCCAAGTATGAAGCTCAAATACTGAAGTACACTTTATCCCATTCATGAAGTTAACATCGTAACACCAGAGTCAATTAAGTCCCGGAAATGCACATATCTTCTTCCGGAGATGCACCGAAGTCAATTAAGTCCCGGGAATGCATATCTCAACATATAGGATAATGATAGCATCAGAACAATTAAACATCGAATCAGTAGTGTACCGTTTAGAGATTGATAACGCCACGAGTTAAAACACTGATTTTCTCTGCGATTATGACAATTGTCTTCCTGGAATGTCTTCAAATCAAAAGAAGTTATGAAGTTCATCACGTGTACTCGTTGTGCGTTTAATATGTCTTCTTCTTCCCCCTTGATGGTTTCGAAACTCGGAACCAACAATAAATCGTACGCACATGAACCTAAAAATCTCGAGAGAATAATAAATAAGCTTAATTATATTCGGTGAGAATCAGTTGTTAATCAAAATTCTCTACTCATAAACTCTCTATGGCTATCTTTACCAACCTCCTTGTAGGCAATTTAAAGTGACCACTGATGGAATGAACAAGATATATCAAACGTGAAGCTGAATAAGAATCCCTTGATCTTGTGACTTAAGCTTGCACTATTGTTGAATGAGCAATGGTGGAGAAATCTCTTAGTACCCAATACCTTGCCGAAAGAATTATATAAGCACAACACCTCTTGAAATTATCCACAACGACTATGCTTGTGACACTGAGTACAACAATGTAGCTCCTTTAAGTGATAGTTATCCAAGTCATCAACCAACCACCCCGAACCCGGAAACTAGATAAACAAGTCTTCATCCTAAGATTAAGCACGAGCAAGTTATCTTTCAAAGATAAGATAAGTGCACGCCTTCGAAAAAATCCATCTTCAGCTTCAAATAATAATACCCGATCAAAAAAAAATCCGTAGCCACTAAAAATATACCCATTTTTCTTCGGTCTCGTCAAAATAATTCTTGTAACATTGTCTCGTCTCTTTGTCACGTTACTTAGTCATTTTGTCACGTCCCGATGATGACCGAAATATAACTTAATACACAAAAACTTTATTCAAAAATAAGAAATTTTGAAATAATAAATTCGTATATACCAGGCATATCAAGCCATACGGCCCATTGGCCCAAGCCATACAGCCGTCAATTGAGAGAACTCATGTCTATTTTTTAAATAAGAAATGGAATAGAACATGGTCATCACACATTCACACGTGCCATGTTGATGAAAAATAAGCATATCCATCTAAGACCACGTATTTAACTTTTTAGGGTGTGTGGCCCATGAAACCTCAAACCAATATATAAACGCACCTTAAGGATTAGGTCATGTAGTTTAACCTACTATCTCGATTCATAGTTTCCTCCGCCACCAATCTCTTAATAATACTCCACCAACAATATCAATCAACCACATAAACCAAATCATCTAAGCAGTGATATCACACGAATCCAACATCAATTAATCCCTGGTTCAACATCATCAGTTAATCCCACACCATATCATACGAATCCCATGAATCCATCGTTAAGATCATTTAAGAAAGGCTTCAAGATCATCAATTGAGTATGATCTCGGGTAGGTGTATATATTATCATGTGTTTCATTCGAATCAAAGAGTGATTATAACAAATTTGTTATAAATCATTCTTGTATATTCGTAGATTTACCATAGGGATAATTGATTTGTGTGTTGAGTGTCAATCGAAACTGAGATTGGGTTTAACAGAATTGTTAGACTCGACTCTTAATTAGTTTCGTATAGAAAAAAAATGGTTTCATCTTGACAGATCAATGATGATAGTATCGTTTTCGTGTATGATCTAAAAAATCTCTCATGCATAACGAAATAATTCTGAGATCAGTTATATGTTTGTTTCGAGTCTTGTTCAGATTGATAGAGGGTTAGGTGTCGATGGGAGTAGGTTAGATTGAGTGGTGTTGAGGAGATAAAAGGCGATGGGATGGATTGGTCTGGTCAAGTCAGTCTCAGTATGATTTAAAAGTACATGGTCTCATTTTTGTCAAAACTGCATCGGATACATGTTGCCATCGCAGTCATATTGCATACCAACTCGATGGTTCCATCGTAACCCGATGGACAATATCGCAGTCCCATCGCAATGTGAGTCCATCGCATCGAGTTTTTTAAACCCATCGCAGTCTAAAACACCCATCGTAACATAAGTGCCATCGCAATGGTCCTTTAAAACCCATCACAGCGACTCATCGCAGCGACCCATCGCAGCGACTCATCGCACTCATCCATCACAGTCAATGCGATCATAGTAAGAAGCTCAGACCTTATCCGAATGTACTTTTGCTGTTTTTTCTGGATCTAAGTTTTTCTGGGTACAATCTTATCTTCATCTTCAAAAAATATCATAAACCCAGGAACACATGACAAAAACAACATTTCTAAACTGTTTTCAAGGCCATAAAGATCCGAAGAATAATATGTTTGGCACAAAACCCAAAAATGACTACATTCTTACTGGTAATGAAAAAGAAACAAAAAATGGGACCAGATGTGAAACTAATGAAACCAGGAAACCAAGAACTAGATCAGATGTGAAACGGGACAAATAAAAAAACAAGACGTGACAAAAAAAATTATGAATGTATGGACAACTGACAAAACCACCGTGACAATATTTTAGACAAATGAGACCAAAAAGATTTTAGACCACCAAATCGAAAACAAAAGCACGATCCAAGGATTGAACAGAGGCTCTAATGCCAATTGTGGATTTGCTTTTACTAATCCGGTGGTCTAGGTGGGTGGTGGAAGTTGGTGGTAGCCATGGTGGAGAGAGAGATACAGGGTTGTGTGTGAAAAGATAGAAAATGTATTAAAAGTGAAATGGGAAACACAAGCAACACCCCTCCTTGGAAGCCTTGGGAGGGGTATATATAGTCACACATCGCACCTAAACTATACATTGTTTCCTAGTCTAGTCTAAGCGTGTGTGACTATGATAACTAATGGGAATTCTTAAATGTCGTCACATAAAGTGAATTTCCAACAAAGTGGTCAAATAAAGCAATTGGAAGCAAGGAATTATTGGCGTTGAATTAATTGTTGTTATTTGATCTTTTCATTGTAAGACTTACTCTCTTCATTTCATGGTTGTAAGATTTATCTTTTTTATATATATTAAAATCTATTTCACCTCTGTTATTTCTAATGTGATAATTTATTTTGTAAGTTTGGACATAGTATATAAAATTTTGGCAAAAGATGCAAGCTAAACAAGCCCAAGATATTGATTTTGATTTCGAGATTTCGATCAGTAGTAAAAACTTGTTATATGGTCAAGCTCGGTAGTTTTTGAACCTTGTATAAGTGTACATGATGATTGACCTTTGTTTTATGTCGATTTGGCCGGTTGACCCGTCTCGTGACGATACCTGATGAATTAGATATGGCCGAAACAACCAAACATGTCAAAACAGAACTGTCTGTAGTAAACGACAGAAAACTTCAAATAATTGTATACTGACCTCTACATATGTAAAAATAAAAGTTATAGCTAAACTTATGTAGATCATACACGAATCATATGATTTTCTACGGATAAATGGTTTGGAAATGGCGAGCAAAACGGTGAACTGAAGTCGGCTATGATTCACAAGCCATACTTCTATTGATAAAACGAACCTCTAAGCTATGTTAAACATAATTTAAGCTCATATAAGCTTAGGATCTGTTGAGTACATGAGTTCATGATCACGTCGATATAATTAAGTTGTTTAGACGATTTATGGTTTTGGTATAACGGCTTAAATATCAAGACATGTCGTAAAATGTGATAAGTTGAACCGTAGAGATAAAACACATAACTTAATCGTTTTTATAAAACCCTAGTTTGTAAGACCCACTCATTGGAAGTTATAGATTTATTAATATACTGATGATTGAGAACCCGAGACCCGACCAACGTGAGATATTAAGTTGATAACGTTTGGAGGCGTTTTAGAACCCGTAATGCATATAAAGTGGATTTGGGTCATAGAAGCCCAACATAAACTTGTAATGGCTATTGGGACTGAGATTAATAACCAAATTGTAGTCTTATAATGATTTTGAAATGGACTTAAGTCACAAGAACTTGTAATGAGCCACTAATGGGCTTTAGTGGGCTTGATGGTCATAATAGGATAATGCATGGCAGATTGTCACCAAAGGTCTTATGAAAATTTTTCAAACTTATACAATGTCCAAACTTAATAAAGTGAACTATTTACATATATATATATATGAAATATGTATAGTCTCGAGCCTAAGCCGCGTCTCGTTATATTAGATCTCGTTCGGTTATATGCCGACCGTTGGGCATCTTGTTCTCGATCAATGAGCGATTGATATCTCATGAAGTCGTGTATCGACTATTGTACATTTGTACGTTGATCTACGTGTAATAGCTATATCAGGTGAGTTCATAGCCTCCCCCCTTTTTTTACTACTTGTACATTGTTTCTAAACGCGGGGTGAGATTTTACATGGTGGAACACATTCATTTAAAACAGTATGCTATCCAGAACTTGTATGCTTTCCAGAACTTGTATGCTTTCCAGAAGTTGTATGTTTTCCAACAGTTTTCATTATTATTATTGCTTTTAGTACCAATATCCATAAAGTCCCCTCTTGATCATGAACCGTTAATTATTGAGTACCAAGCGCGAATGTTATTGATGGATCCATCAGGATTGACAATCCCCGTCCCGTATTACTTTGACGCACTTACATTTGTTTATTACTTGAGTATTTAGGTTGAATACTCACTAGGGGCACTATTATTCGTTAAGCTTCGGTGTCATGAGCTAAATAGCAATAATAATTATTTCAGACTATGGTTAATATACATAGCCATTTTCCCTAGTACTTGTTTTACAAATGAATGCTTGTGTTCCACAACTATATTGCTAAACCTATGAATATCACTCAACTTTTTGTTGACGTTTTACATGTTTAATCTTAGGTAATAATGCTTAATTTTTCTTGGATGGGAGCCCGCATGATATTTTCGCAGCTTGGATATTTCTGTGTAGTTTAAAGCTTTATTTTGTTAAAACCTGCCAAAGAATATTCATCATGTTCTTTTGTTAATTATGTGTCAAAATATGTGTCTCAACACTTTATTATGTTTCAAAACTATGGGCCCTTTAAGTTAAAAACTATGATATTTTATGATGTAATGTAAATGTTTTATTAAGTCAATTTTGAGTTAACTATATTTCAATGTTTCTTATATCATGACGTGGCACCCCCATGCTGTCTACGTGTTCCTTGCCAAATTTCGGGGGTCTCATAGATTGTTATCATAGCGATGGTTATAAGGAACTAATTCGTTATCTAAAACTTGGTCTATAACCGAAAATTAAAATGTTTCATGTTTCTTAGTGTCAAACACAAAATCTGACATTGTTGTTCAATATCTGCGCGGGTAACTCTCTAATCCTTATTATTTACTGTTAATTATCGTTGTACTATTTCATTCTTGATTTTATTTTGAAATATTACATTACCCTCATGACGATAATTACTGATACAAATGATTTTACTAGTTTCAATTGTTCGTTTCTCGGAATCTCTTCGAATTGATAACTGGTTAATTGTGCGAGATTAGTTGTTCTTGGTGAATCAAATGAAAGAGTTGTCGTTGTCTAAAACTAATGAAAAATAAAGACTTGAAACAAATAACAATAAAGACGGTAAAAAGAAACAACAATGAAAGAATAAAAGTTGGCGAAATGTAAATGACGAGAAATTAAAAGGGAAGTAAAGTAAATGACGCAAACTTAAACTTAAACTAAAAGGAAAGCAAGTAAAAGTTCAAATAAAGAAAAAGGCGGGAAAAATAAAGCTTAAAACTAAAAACTGAAAAACTCATTCGGAATAAAACCTTCATCCGGATTAATTGCTTATCCGGAATAAACAGCTCATCCGGAATAAGGCTTGATCTGGAATAAAAAGAGAAAAATGGTTCATTCGGAATAAAGTCCTTGATCCGAAATAAAGTTTGATGCGGAATATTATTCCGGATGAAAGGCTTGATCCGGAATAACCAATATTCCGAATGAAGGAGCTTGATCCGGAATAACCAACATTCCGGATGAAGGAGCTTGATTTGGAATATTTGAGATATTCCGAATGAACAACTTTGTTCCGAAATATTTTAGATATTCCGAATAAACAATTTTGATCCGGAATATTTGAGATATTCCGAATAAACAACTATTCCGAATAAAGGGACTTTGATCCGGAATAACTAAATATTCCGAATGAAAAGCTAAGAAAGCAGTTGATCTGGAATATTCGGGCAAGAACAGTAAGCATGAACAGAAGAACAGTAAGATGAAAACAAAGACGAATTAACCAAAACTAATCAAGATTAACCAAAACATTAAACCAAAACAAACACAAATGATCAACTAACAATAATCAATCAAAACAAATCATCAAAACTAACAAATAAAGCCAAATCAATCAAAACCCACTTGATCAAAACCATAAAACTCAAGAACATGAACAATGAAGATGAAGAATAAATCAAACAAGAAAGGTAGAAGGAGATTGAACAAGAAAAGTAAAGATTCAAGAACATTAAATAAAACTTACTTGGAAATTAAATGAATCAAAAGTGCAATACATGAAATTAAGGCAAGAATTTAAAGTGCAGGAATGAAAAATGGTGGAAGTGTGGGTTGTCAAGCCACCAACAACTATGAAATGAAAACTACCTAACTATATATAGGGAGATTAGGGAGGAGTTTAGGAAGCTTCCTCCCTCTTTCTTCTTTCTCTTAATTGCACCATTAGTCCTTAAGCCTTTTAATCTTCTCAAATCTTGGACTTTAATGACTTTTGGCTCGGGATTTCTTTGAACTCGTCTTGTAATTTGATTGTAGTAAAATACGACTCTTGTTTAGGAAAACAAAAGAACGTATATGAGCGGTAAGTATCGAGTGATGATTTTAGGAAAAATCAACACTAATGACCCAATCACTTAAAAAGAGAGAAAGTTCGTTTCCCAAGGAGGTATATGTGTGTGATTCAACTTGTATTTATTTGAGATTAATATTGAGAAGAATGGGGATGAGAAGATGAAAAGACGGTTACGTTAAAATTACACTACGACGTAAACGTAAAGTCGTGAAAAAAAACTACCCAAATTAAAAATTTATACTAAGACAAAAAACAAAATCAATAATTAAAAAGACTAAAAAGAAGTCTAAAATAATATAAATAAAGATAAAAATCCAACAAAGATATTTTAAAACCTTTTATTAATTAAATATTTAATTTTAAATGCTAATTAAAGCCCTAAAATTAAATATAACTAATTCAAAAGTCTAAAATATGATTTTATTGAATAATCACTTAAGTTATATTATTAGAAGACTAAAAAGTAATTTTCTAAAAATTAAAAGCTATTAAAACTATTTTTAAAACTCTAAAAATGATTTAAACTAATTAAAAACTAATTAAACTTAAAACAATTATAAAAATAAATCTAAAAGCTATAAAAATATTCTAAAAATGAAAAAGGTCTTAATTAATACTAAAGAACTTAAGAAAATTGAAAAAGAAATAAAAATAAAATTTTGATTTTTAAATAATAAAATAATATTAAAATATTCCTAAAAATAAAAAGTTCTCAAATAAATTCTAAAAAATTCTCAAAAATCCTAAATATTCTAATTAAGAAGAAAATATAAATTATAGTTTCTAAAACCTCTTAATTAATTTTATATTAATTTTTAAAGTTGCTTAAAAATCCTAAAATCTTATAAAATTAAAAATAAGCCAAATTAAAAACCTAATAAGCTGTAAACCTCAAAATATTATTTTAAAAGCTAAAAATTATTTTTCCTAAAAATTAAAACTCTTTTTTCTATTTTTTAATGATTTTATAAAAAACGTATAAAGAAAAATGCAAAGAAAATAATTTAATAATGGGAAAATTAAGAAAACTAGCTAGAAAAATCTTAAATCCTATAAAGGTCCTAGGAAAAATGAAAATAAGCAAAAACGTTAAACCAATAAGCTCAAATGAGCTTATTTGCTCACGGCTTTTAATTAAGCTAAAAAATGAAAAACGAATTAAATAGATATTGAAAACAAACTTCAACGTAAAAAGGCTATCTAGATTAACGATAGGACTCCTACTCCTCCAACGAGAGGTCTGGGGTTCGAGTCCAGTTACGGGTATGCTTTTTGCTTTTATTTTCTTTTTTATTTTTTTCTTTTTCCAACAAATCAGTGATCCTAAATAAGCTAGAAACACAAATCCATCCTCCTTTTTGCCAATGATTAAACCAGATATGATCAAAGACTTGGTCAGGTTACAACTTGGATGAACACAAGTCTTTTTCTTTCTTTCACAGGTGGTGTGTGCCAAAAGGATTTGGCTTGTGTGCTTTTTGTGGTATTGTATTTTGGACAAGAGGGCACCCCTACACTCTTTGGAGTGTAGGGAGTCACAATGAGCAGATAACACACACCTCAATCTCAGATAATCACAAAACAAGCACACCAAAAGCACTCAAACACATTTCAAGGTTGCTGTGGTCTTTGTTAGGGGTCTGTGGGTATGTTTAAGCTTATTACTAGCACCCTACTCAATCTCAAACATCCAAACTTTGCATACAACTTAACTAATTAGCATACAAACACAATCAAACCTTATGTATCCCTAACACTCAACAGATTGCACAAATCAAGAACAATTTTTCATCAAAATAGGCAGAAAAATGGCTTTGCAATTCTAGCTATACTTGATTCACTTTTAAACACCCAACTTTGCTACAATCTATTGCAAACCTGTTACTCAACTAGTTTAAACTCTACACTACCCTATTCAATCCTTCTAACCCGTTTACACTACTCAAATTTCCCAAAGTCTTTCAATAAAACTTGAAACCAAACACCCCTTTAAATCTTTTTTTAAAACGTTTTCAAATCAAATCCCTTTCAAACACACTCAAAATGATTTCATGAACCTCTAACATGCATACAACCATAATAAAACACCATACAAATCAGTTTAAACAATAATAATCAAACAATCAAGCAAAATCACTCAAACATCATTTTCTGAAAATGCAAAAGGGAAAAAGATCCTTACCTAAGAACCCCACATCCAGGGTTCTTGTGGATGTATAATCCACCTCCTATACCAACTCGGGTTGGTGCTGATCAATAATCAACAACTCTTTAACCTGCCAAAAAGAAAATCAAAAGAAACAAGCAATATGGATGTATATACTGTTTTCTCTTTTATTTTCCTTAAAAAAAAAACTTTTCTCAAAAACTTCAAACCTGAAACACACGTCTTAAAAACACTATTCAAACTCACAAACCACTCTCCTTTTCCACTTTCACTTCCAAGGAAATGTGATTTATGAACTTTTGAACTTTTTTAAAAAACCTTCAAAAACTCTTGAAAATTCAAACACAAACTTGATGAAATTGGAACTCAGCTTTTGCATACAACATACACCAACTTTTATCAAGACTAAAAAGGAATTACAATTGCATATGACAAATACCAAACTTTTAATTTTATAAAAAAAGGAAATACAAGATGTTATGCAAAAACTGGAACAAAAGGGCATATACAAACCATATGCTCCTTTTATAGGCTAAATAGAACTATCTAGAACCTATAATAAAATAATAATAAGCTTGAAACCCTAATACTGGAAATCTCAAAAATGCCCCTTTCTTCTTGGACGAATCTTGGTCAAATGGTGTCCCATGTGATGCCAGTGATGTTTGAATGCATTTGGGACGTTGGATGAGCCTTGGGGACCAAGGGGAGTGATCCTGGGTGTTGGTTTGGTCGGGTGTGGGTTTTGGTGCGAAAGAGACGTTGCAGGGGAAGGCTGGGGAGGGGTCCACAGTCCATGTGAGTGTGTTGGGTGAGGTGGGAAAGGGTGGGGATATGGTGAATTAGCAATCTGGAGCTAATAGGGTAAAACCCCTATGGTTTGAAGGTAATTTAATCTGGGGATTAATTAGGGTTTAACAGGATCAAAAGGGGGTTTTAATCTGTTTGGGTTTAAACACAATTTAAAAAATTGTTTATGGTGGGAAAAAGGGTTAGTGGGTGGGTTGACCAGTTGACTTGGGTTAAGTATTTAAAACCGGGTTGGTTAATGGGTGGGTGAGGGTGACGTGGCATTGTCTGGTTGGGTGGGTTTGTTTGGATAAATGGCAAATTTGGTCCCCAAGTTTTCAACATTCTTTCACTTTGTATTTAATTCCCATCAGTGCCCAAATAACTCTTATCAACTTTTGGGAACTTGTCAAATTTGGCACAATTACTTTCCAAAACTTTTCCAAAGGGTTTCTTTTGCATAATCTTCAAACTTGATGGACTGGTCTTGTAAAATCTTCAAATAATAAGGACCATACTTGTACAATTGATAAATGGAGGGTCAATTGTGACAAGTTCTTCAAAGATGAGGGGCCATTTTTGCCAATCTTCAATTCTTCAAGGGTCATTTTGCAAATTTCCAAACTTGGGCCCGGTTCATTGTGCGACTTCATTTCCCGTGTTCATTTTTGATTGATTCTTGTGTTCTTTTGCCAATTCCTCAATATCCGTACCTAAAAATACACAAGTAACAAACACGAGCATATATTTGGTCTATTTTATGATATTTTATGCAATTAAAGGCCGTTTTGGACGATGAGACCATGTATAAAAGCAGTCTCATCACTCCCCCATACTAAACCATTGTCGTGCCCTCACGCAATGCTAGAATAAAGTATCAAAGCATCTCCAAAATTCAATTTTATTCACTTTTATTGAAATGATAACTAGCTACACTACACTATTGCTACTACTTGCGTTTTAGACATAATGTATGATTTTCATCGCAAAATGGGACGTTTAGGTTCATAGAATAAGAACACGTGAATGCTTCGTTAGAAATAATTTCGTCGTCCTCGATTTTCACCTTAATTCCATGCCAAGCGTGCAACGAGATCATTGTCATTATAAGTTAGTAATGCTAACACTACTCATATGCCCTAATCACGTACTTATTCTCCCATTATTCCTAAGTTGTATCTCTTATATTTTATTATGTCTTAATGATCACGAGGATACATTGTTGACTTATGCGATGATAGAGATTTAGGTCTAAAAATAGAGTCCTAACGGTGTAACTAAGACCATCAAATCAATAACCCCTCCTAATAGACAACGATGTTAAAAAATTAAGTTGACAAGAAGAATCGATAAACACGGTTTTATAACGGTTTTGAACATGAGACTTATTACCAAGACTTTTATACGCCCCCTAACGGAAGGGCCTTATTATCTTTGGTTTACCTCCATCTTTTATTCAACTTCGCCATGAAGCTTTTATTATGACTTCGGTCTTGCCTTGCCTTTTATTATCTGCCTCATCGGTGGTTTTATTAGCCAAAGACGTATATCCTAACGCTAAAGCGAATTTTGGATCTTTAAAGCTTCGAAGATTAAGGCTTGATTCACTTTAAATTTTGCATAGATTTTAGGCCTTGTGGGGCTTTCAAATTGTTTGCTAGATTTAGGTGAGCACTTGAAATCTTATTATTGGGTGAAGCTTTCGATTATTCGGGTTGCCAATACTTCAAAACCGTGACGCTGGCGATACCTTAATGTCTTCCCAATTTAATTACACGGAAGCTACTAGAAAAGACTAGAAACCCAACAATCAAAACTAAACCGCTAAATCAATATTTATTAAGCAAAAAATATTTACAAGCGAAGGGAGAATAAGCAAACAATGAGAACACATGAGTTTTTGAAAGAATACGAGTACTCTACGTTTAGCATAGTAACTTATAATTAACTCTATCATTTCTCGTCCTCATTTAAGAGACTTAGCCTAACGTGTAGTTAAGGAATCAAAGCTAAGTGCTCAACACGCACGGTCGAGTAAAAAATTACTCTTATTCTCGCCATCGGAAAATCTACATTCGTGTCTTCAAACACTTATGAAACATGAGAAAAATTTAAAATTTGGCCATTTTTAGCCTTATTTTGCAAGAAAACGATAAACAAAACGATAAACTTTGGAAAGCGTGAAGGTTTGGCAAGGCAAGTATCTATTCACCCCCCCATACTAAAGTTAAACATTGTCCTCAATGTTTCGAGTCTAGGGGTGCAAACACCCCCATACTAGAGACGTAGTCGAATGCCTAATCTAGCATGGAAAGGGTGTAACCAATAAGTAATAGCCGTTTATGAAGTGTGCTAATAACCTAAGGTTAGAACATAAAAGGATATATCATATGTGGATATTGGGAATGGCCTCCAAAGCAAACGATCAAGTGCTCCCATGAAACGAACACGAGAGGCTCCAATCGTGAAGATGATGATCTAAAAGACACAATTCACAAACAACCATGGAACAAAGGTTGGAAGGGCACAAATCCCCTCACATTACACTATTTAGAAAGCAATAATATGTACATGGATAAGCATGGGTCTCCCCCACGAGGCACCTTGTTTTTGATAACCGAGTCAAAAGCTCGACTCGAATCCCCATAAATGTGATCATTTAGGGATAATCGTGGTATGGTCAATTTTTGGTGGGGCTTACATGATAAACAAGGCCCAAAAGTACGTGGAGTACTTTAAAAATCCGATAAACGTATACCGGGGTCAAAGATCGCGTCCTCGTTTTCGGATGAAAGACGAGACAACACAACTCCAACACAAATCCCAATGGGATAGAAGAAAATAGGAGAGAAGAAATAGAAGGGTGGGACAATGGGTAAGGCAAAACATTGAGCTACTCGAGGTAGACTCGCACCAATCAAATGAAAAGATTTTCCATTTATTGCATCGGTGGAAGACCGAGATTTCCCTATATAAGCAATTCCAGGATCAAATATCTCGTCCTCGGTGGAGAAAGAGGAGGGAACATAAGGGGCTTCCCCCACACTAGGTCCACACAAAGCATCGTCAAAAGGAGAAGACGAGCTTGTAGTACTCAAAACACGCGGTGATGACGGAGTTAGAATTGTAGAAAAATCTTTTAAATTAAATTCAAAATCTTTTCCTTTTTCATCTTTAACACTCTCCTCGTGAAAACCCGATTTAATTATGTCAAAAATATTTGGTGTATCTAAAACAATGTTAGTCACACTAAAAATTCTCACATTTTGAAAACGTTTTGGTTTAGGTGGTGGCAAGTTTTCAAATCTTTTGTCAACAAAGAAAACCTCCCCATCGGGATCAACGTATTCATCATCCGAAGAATCACTCGAGATTGGAATCATAGGCTTAACACTCTTAACCTCTATCGGCGGAGGGGACGGAACTTCATTTTTATCAACTCCTAAAACTCTATTTGAAATCTTTTGACAAATGTTTTTGGTGGAATTGACATTGTACAAAGATGTGATAGAATAAACATGAGAAAGAGTGGAGTTTTGAGTTGCATTAATGACGAGTTCTTCCTCATTGAAACGAAGAGTGATTTTTCTTGCATGCACATCGATAAGTGCTCTCGAGGTATCCAAAAAAGATCGACCTAAAATTAACGGAACTTTAGGATCGATGGGAATATCAAAAACAATGAAGTCCACGGGATAATAGAATTTCCCAACTTTCACGAAGACGTCCTCGGCAACTCCACAAGCTAGAATCGTAGAATGATCGGCCATTTCGATTGACATTCTTGAAGGAGTGAGATTTGGAAGATTGAGCGATTTAAAAATCTCGAGAGGCATCAAATTAATACTAGCACCAAGATCGGCCAAGGCGTAGCATTCTTCCATGTCTTGGATAGCACATGGGATTAAAAACTTTCCAGGATCACCGACTTTTTGAGGTATGCGGCTTAGAAAAACCGAAGAACAACTAGACGATTTTTGCAATTTTTCTTTGTTATTCAACATACTTTTGAAGTTCACGGCAAATCGAGGCATCATGACTAAGGCGTCGGCAAAACTTATATTAAAATGCAAGTCACGAAACATTTTCATAAAGAGTTCAAATTGATAATTATTTCGTTCTTGTGCCTTTTCCTTGTCTCGTCTTGAAGGGTAGGGTAAAGGTGGTGTGGGTTGGGGCAAATTAGGCATAGGCATCGGCCTTGGAATCTCGGGTTCCATTATGGGTATAGGTTCAACCGTAGGTGTGGTTTGAGCGGTACTTCGTGGGCTTGTAATGTGCTCCTTTTCAACCACAACCTCGGGTTCTTTCTCTTTTTCCTTCTCCATAGAAGTACTTGGACGAGAAATGGGTTCTTTGAAAGTTTTACCACTACGAGTGGTAATAACCTTCAATTCTCCTTTCGGGTTCACGATGGTATCACTAGGAAGACCACCCGAAGAAGAGGGCTTACACATGATAGCTTCAAACATCTTAGCCATTCGATCTTCAAACTTAGATTGCCTAGCATCCGCTTTTAACAACTCTTGCTTAATCTCATGTTGTCCTTGCTCCATTTTTTGTTGATTTTGTTGGAGTCGTGTGACATTTCCTTCCATTTTATTAGCATGAGTTTTAAGTTCATTAGCAAGTTCGGTTTTAAGCTCGTTTTTCAACTCGGATCTTAAGCTAATCATCTCACGTTGCATGTTATCAAACTTAGCATCATTAGCCTTAGCATAATCTAAAAATTCTCCTTGCAAATTTTTAGTGTGAGCATTTTGAAAACCTTGAGTAGGAGTTTGAAAATCACGGTTTTGGTTTTGGTTTGAAATTTGTCCATTACCACTTTGATAATTACCTTTGTTATAATTCCTTTGATTTCCTTGGTAATTTCCACCTTGATTGTTGTTTCGATAGTTATTAGCATTTTGATTTTGTGGAGCTTGATTTTGGCGGGAACCTTGACCGATTTGGTTATAAGTTCCCGTGGCTACATAAGCATTCGAAGTGTTACCATCCGTGGTAATACACTCGGAAAAATCATGAGCTCCACCACATGAAATACAACTCTTAGCAACCGCTTTAACCGAAGCGGTGTTTGAAGCTTCTTGAGCTTTCCAATGAGACATAAGAGTCGAAAACCTATCGAAAAACCGATTCTCCTCATTTGCTTCATCTTGCAAGGCATTAATGGAACGAGATGATGACGAGCCCAAATTGGCAACACTCGGTGTGTTACGAGGGCTATAGACCTTAGACCTATTTTCTATGATTTTCAAAGCCTCATTGGTCGTTTTGCACAAAAAATTACCACCCGCGGCGGCATTTAAATAATCTCGTTCATGTTCATTAAGCCCATTATAAAAAGTGTCAATTTGATGCAATTCGGAAAAATCATGGTGTGGACATTCATGTAACATTTCTTTAAACCTTTCCCAAGCCATTGAAAAACTTTCATTTGGTCTTTGTGTAAAACGTGAAATCTCGTTTTTCAAATGTGTTGTCTTAGATGGTGGAAAAAATTGATTCACAAATTTAGACACGAGATCGGCCCATGTCAAAATCGAATTCGGCGGTTCTTTCTCAAGCCATATCTTGGCGGGTCCATCTAACGAGTAAGGAAACAACATCATCTTAATGGCATCGTGTGGTACATCCTTAAACTTGCTTGTCGCGGTGAGACGATTAAATTGCCTAATGTGATAATGTGGGTTGTCTTTTTCGTGACCGCGAAACTTGTTTGCTTGAAGCATAGACATTAAACCCGTCTTGATCTCAAAGTTCTCCGCAAGGATGGCGGGAATCACAATGGCCTCTCCAAAACCCTCGGTGGGTGCTTGAAGCAACTCCATCATAGTACGATTAGCCATGATAGCTTCTTGTTCTACAATAGGTTCCTCACTTGGAGACTCCTCACTAGATTGAGTGAGTGATTTGTTTCTTCGTTTACGAGCACGTCTAGCTTTAGAGCGAGTTTCCATAAACGTCACGTACAACGAGAAGGCGAGCAAAGAAGATTCTTTTTGGTATTTTGTGTTTTTTCAATTTTTTTTGTGGTTTTTGATTGTATTAACCTTTTTTGGAATTTGGTGAATGTATTAAGTAGACAATGAGTCCACAAATCTCCTCACTTAATCAAATCTCTTGATTAAAAAGGCCTCAAGGAATGAAAACGATCACGTGGAGTGAACGCCTTCGATGACTTTAGAACGATGGTGGAACACCAAATCGTTCAAGAGGGTTTAATCAAATGGAAACCAAGAAAATATATATGATATGTAATAATACTTTGGGCGGCAAAACCCTCGATTCACTCTCAAAATCAAATACGCACAAGCAAGCGGAGGAAACGAGGCGGCGCGAAGCACTTAAGAGCCTTTTTCCTTTAGGTTGTGAAATACAACCGCCTTATACCCACCTTATAGTTTGTATTATCAAGATTAAGCTTCACGAAAGTATTTATCTATTTTTACCTTTTTCTTTGGTTTGAGATTCGAATACAATGATCGAGTGATGAAATCCCGAATCAAGGTTGTGATTGCTCACGTATTTGGAGTACTTGTGTATTTATTGTTCTACGTATACAATATACTAATAGTATTCACACAAAAACCGAAAAACGATAATACGTATTAATAGAGTGCTATTAATACAAATACTATTATGGCTAGTATAGAAAACAACAATGGTTCAATCAAAACACAACACGCCTCCCCGGCAGCGGCGCCAAAATGATTGTAGTAAAATACGACTCTTGTTTAGGAAAACAAAAGAACGTATATGAGCGGTAAGTATCGAGTGATGATTTTAGGAAAAATCAACACTAATGACCCAATCACTTAAAAAGAGAGAAATTTCGTTTCCCAAGGAGGTATATGTGTGTGATTCAACTTGTATTTATTTGAGATTAATATTGAGAAGAATGGGGATGAGAAGATGAAAAGACGGTTACGTTAAAATTACACTACGACGTAAACGTAAAGTCGTGAAAAAAAACTACCCAAATTAAAAATTTATACTAAGACAAAAAACAAAATCAATAATTAAAAATACTAAAAAGAAGTCTAAAATAATATAAATAAAGATAAAAATCCAACAAAGATATTTTAAAACCTTTTATTAATTAAATATTTAATTTTAAATGCTAATTAAAGCCCTAAAATTAAATATAACTAATTCAAAAGTCTAAAATATGATTTTATTGAATAATCACTTAACTTATATTATTAGAAGACTAAAAAGTAATTTTCTAAAAATTAAAAGCTATTAAAACTATTTTTAAAACTCTAAAAATGATTTAAACTAATTAAAAACTAATTAAACTTAAAACAATTATAAAAATAAATCTAAAAGCTATAAAAATATTCTAAAAATGGAAAAGGTCTTAATTAATACTAAAGAACTTAAGAAAATTGAAAAAGAAATAAAAATAAAATTTTGATTTTTTAATAATAAAATAATATTAAAATATTCCTAAAAATAAAAAGTTCTCAAATAAATTCTAAAAAATTCTCAAAAATCCTAAATATTCTAATTAAGAAGAAAATATAAATTATAGTTTCTAAAACCTCTTAATTAATTTTATATTAATTTTTAAAGTTGCTTAAAAATCCTAAAATCTTATAAAATTAAAAATAAGCCAAATTAAAAACCTAATAAGCTGTAAACCTCAAAATATTATTTTAAAAGCTAAAAATTATTTTTCCTAAAAATTAAAACTCTTTTTTCTATTTTTTAATGATTTTATAAAAAATGTATAAAGAAAAATGCAAAGAAAATAATTTAATAATGGGAAAATTAAGAAAACTAGCTAGAAAAATCTTAAATCCTATAAAGGTCCTAGGAAAAATGAAAATAAGCAAAAACGTTAAACCAATAAGCTCAAATGAGCTTATTTGCTCACGGCTTTTAATTAAGCTAACAAATGAAAAACGAATTAAATAGATATTGAAAACAAACTTCAACGTAAAAAGGCTATCTAGATTAACGGTAGGACTCCTACTCCTCCAACGAGAGGTCTTGGGTTCGAGTCCAGTTACGGGTATGCTTTTTGCTTTTATTTTCTTTTTTATTTTTTTCTTTTTCCAACAAATCAGTGATCCTAAATAAGCTAGAAACACAAATCCATCCTCCTTTTTGCCAATGATTAAACCAGATATGATCAAAGACTTGGTCAGGTTACAACTTGGATGAACACAAGTCTTTTTCTTTCTTTCACAGGTGGTGTGTGCCAAAAGGATTTGGCTTGTGTGCTTTTTGTGGTATTGTATTTTGGACAAGAGGGCACCCCTACACTCTTTGGAGTGTAGGGAGTCACAATGAGCAGATAACACACACCTCAATCTCAGATAATCACAAAACAAGCACACCAAAAGCACTCAAACACATTTCAAGGTTGCTGTGGTCTTTGTTAGGGGTCTGTGGGTATGTTTAAGCTTATTACTAGCACCCTACTCAATCTCAAACATCCAAACTTTGCATACAACTTAACTAATTAGCATACAAACACAATCAAACCTTATGTATCCCTAACACTCAACAGATTGCACAAATCAAGAACAATTTTTCATCAAAATAGGCAGAAAAATGGCTTTGCAATTTTAGCTATACTTGATTCACTTTTAAACACCCAACTTTGCTACAATCTATTGCAAACCTGTTACTCAACTAGTTTAAACTCTACACTACCCTATTCAATCCTTCTAACCCGTTTACACTACTCAAATTTCCCAAAGTCTTTCAATAAAACTTGAAACCAAACACCCCTTTAAATCTTTTTTTAAAACGTTTTCAAATCAAATCCCTTTCAAACACACTCAAAATGATTTCATGAACCTCTAACATGCATACAACCATAATAAAACACCATACAAATCAGTTTAAACAATAATAATCAAACAATCAAGCAAAATCACTCAAACATCATTTTCTGAAAATGCAAAAGGGAAAAAGATCCTTACCTAAGAACCCCACATCCAGGGTTCTTGTGGATGTATAATCCACCTCCTATACCAACTCGGGTTGGTGCTGATCAATAATCAACAACTCTTTAACCTGCCAAAAAGAAAATCAAAAGAAACAAGCAATATGGATGTATATACTGTTTTCTCTTTTATTTTCCTTAAAAAAAAACTTTTCTCAAAAACTTCAAACCTGAAACACACGTCTTAAAAACACTATTCAAACTCACAAACCACTCTCCTTTTCCACTTTCACTTCCAAGGAAATGTGATTTATGAAATTTTGAACTTTTTTTAAAAACCTTCAAAAACTCTTGAAAATTCAAACACAAACTTGATGAAATTGGAACTCAGCTTTTGCATACAACATACACCAACTTTTATCAAGACTAAAAAGGAATTACAATTGCATATGACAAATACCAAACTTTTAATTTTATAAAAAAAGGAAATACAAGATGTTATGCAAAAACTGGAACAAAAGGGCATATACAAACCATATGCTCCTTTTATAGGCTAAATAGAACTATCTAGAACCTATAATAAAATAATAATAAGCTTGAAACCCTAATACTGGAAATCTCAAAAATGCCTTTTTCTTCTTGGACGAATCTTGGTCAAATGGTGTCCCATGTGATGCCAGTGATGTTTGAATGCATTTGGGACGTTGGATGAGCCTTGGGGACCAAGGGGAGTGATCCTGGGTGTTGGTTTGGTCGGGTGTGGGTTTTGGTGCGAAAGAGACGTTGCAGGGGAAGGCTGGGGAGGGGTCCACAGTCCATGTGAGTGTGTTGGGTGAGGTGGGAAAGGGTGGGGATATGGTGAATTAGCAATCTGGAGCTAATAGGGTAAAACCCCTATGGTTTGAAGGTAAATTAATCTGGGGATTAATTAGGGTTTAACAGGATCAAAAGGGGGTTTTAATCTGTTTGGGTTTAAACACAATTTAAAAAATTGTTTATGGTGGGAAAAAGGGTTAGTGGGTGGGTTGACCAGTTGACTTGGGTTAAGTATTTAAAACCGGGTTGGTTAATGGGTGGGTGAGGGTGACGTGGCATTGTCTGGTTGGGTGTGTTTGTTTGGATAAATGGCAAATTTGGTCCCCAAGTTTTCAACATTCTTTCACTTTGTATTTAATTCCCATCAGTGCCCAAATAACTCTTATCAACTTTTGGGAACTTGTCAAATTTGGCACAATTATTTTCCAAAACTTTTCCAAAGGGTTTTTTTTGCATAATCTTCAAACTTGATGGACTGGTCTTGTAAAATCTTCAAATAATAAGAACCATACTTATACAATTGATAAATGGAGGGTCAATTGTGACAAGTTCTTCAAATATGAGGGGCCATTTTTGCCAATCTTCAATTCTTCAAGGGTCATTTTGCAAATTTCCAAACTTGGGCCCGGTTCATTGTGCGACTTCATTTCCTGTGTTCGTTTTTGATTGATTCTTGTGTTCTTTTGCCAATTCCTCAATATCCGTACCTAAAAATACACAAGTAACAAACACGAGCATATATTTGGTCTATTTTATGATATTTTATGCAATTAAAGGCCGTTTTGGACGATGAGACCATGTATAAAAGCAGTCTCATCATAATTCTTCAATAAATTAGACTTGAGTTCTTCGGCTTTAAGTAAACTTCCGTCTTTTGACTTTTTCTTCGATGAATCTTCAGAATTGGTCTTGGACTTCCGTTCTTTTCGCACTCTTGATCTTTCGACCTCGTCTTTTGTCTTTTTCTTCGATAAAAGCCCGTGAAAGCCGTGTTTTCTCCACTTTTCACCTTTTCGTCCTCAATCACAACAAAAAAACAAACCACGCATAATTTCGACATAAATGACATAAAATACACGTTTTGGCTCGGTTATTATTGTAATTAAGTGGTAAAAAGGATGGGTGTTTACACACCTATCAAATCCCCTACACTTGACCATTGCAATGTCCTCATGCAATGCATTAGTTACAAAGCACGTTTACATTTTTCATCAAAATCAATCCATATTGGCCTTTATTAAAAAGATAGAAAATTACGAAACAAGTAAAGAAATAAAAATCATACCTTAGGGTTTTGGAAATGTTGTGAATGATCATCATCCTCAAGTTTTCACTTTCTCCAACCCAAGCTTAAAAACGAGATCATTGTTATTATAAGTTAGCAAACTAACACGAACTCATGTGGGCCAGTTATTCACTTAGACTCCCTTATTCCTAGGTGTATCTCTTATATTTTATTGTTGTCTTGAATGATCACGAGGATGCATTGTTGACTTATTTCGATAGTTATTTAGGCCGAAAATAAAGTGAACGATTTAATCAATAGTTAGCTAAAGGATAAAATCTTTTAAAACTGCTTCTCGGGACCTCATAAAGTTCATATCTTGGCATAATTCGCTTCGCGATTTGAGACCTTTCTCGGACCGATATTTGGCAGCGACTTCATACTTCAAATCTTGAGAGACGTTCATGAAATAATGGCCTTCTCTTCATAATAGGAATTTCTTCACTTGAAGTTTTGAGAGATTCTTCATATTTGGACCACGACTTCTTCATTTTTCTCCAATCATTATTTTGGACTTTGATATACAACGATCCGCCTCCTTTTATGACTTGGATCTATTTATCCTCATACCTTGCTAGGGTCTTTTCGGATACACTTCTCCATGACTTTTGGGGAGTTTTTGCTTTTCGTCGTGTGTCTCGATCCTTTATATTGATTTTTGATAAATGATTCGTCACATCACTTTGGATCTTTAGCAACAAAATGTAGCCCTTATGCCTTGTTAGGACCTTTTTGGACTCGTCAATCTTCGCATCCCGCTTCAATAAGTTATGCCTTGGCTATGAACTCTAATCCATACCGAGCAACTTTTAAACGATCTTGGGCTAGAAGCTAAGTAACTTTTCAAATCGTACAACCTTATTTATTGCAGATAAATTTATTAGCAAGCGATGGGAGAATAGGCTTATAATTAACTCACATAAATTCACGAAAGAATACCAAACTTATAATTGGCTCTATCATCTCTCGTTCTCCACAGTTTAAAATCTCAAGGAATGAGACTCGTGGATGCTTAGCCTATTAAATCAAAGTTTTGGGTTTTCGAGTCGCCTATAGGATCTTGCAAACTCTTAGACTTTTTCAAGTTTAGAAATCGCATTTTAAAGTTCCCTTGATAAACGACTCTCTAGGATCAATTATAGGAACTTGCGAAAAGTTCTTGTTCTTAACCCGTGAGAGTTAAGACTTTCGCGTTTTATAGCTCCTTATATAAAAGCCTAGCAAAACTTGACTTAAACACGTTAAGGATACTAGATAGAGTAAACTAAGATAAGTAAACTCGGGTTGAGTCAAAAGATTCACAATGTTTGAAAATTAAAACCACTTTATTAAAGATTTATTCTAATAAGGAAAGAAAATAACTATACAAAGGTAAAATCAACTATACAACTAGGCCAAAATAGATTAAAAATTTTGAAAAATGTCGAAAAACCAAATTTTCCAGTTAAAATGAGGACAAATACAAGGAAAGGCCACTTAACTTCGATAGAAGTCCCCCCTACACTTAATATAAACATTGTCCTCAATGTTTAAGCATGTGGGAGTAAACTTCCCTACACTTAGGACATTGTGCATGTTGTTTAAATCTCGCTAAGAAAGAGACAACTAAAGAGATTCCTATTTTAATATTGAGAAATATAAAATAGTGAATCGAAAAGAGTTTAGGATAGAACCGGGAAGAAGGGAACACGGAATCATGGTTCGTCAAAAGTCATCAAGAGTGTGTCTTTGAAGCTCTAATCCCTACACATGATAAGAAAGAAAGCAAGAAACACCACGGGGCTCCCCCCTACACTTATGGTAAAGATAGATAGATAATTGGGGTGCCTCCCAAAAAGCGCTTGTTTATATTAACCGAGTCACGAGCCTGACTCGTCCCCGAATTAAATGGTCCATGGGGAAGCCTCGAATGCAATACCGGGATCAAAGACCTTGTCCTCGTTCCCGGTTGACATCAACAAGGGAGAGGCGGGGGAATAAGTCTTAAATGGGAGGAAGGTCCTTTCAACATACGTAAAGTATGTGAAATCAAGATCCACGGGAGGTGGGTTGGGTAAAGTAAGCACATTGTCCTCCCCCAAAGACAATGGATGCTGAGCAAGCGGCAAAGCCGTATTGTTATCAATCATAGCAAATCAATGTCACCTCCCGGGTCAAAGCACTCATCCTCCGTGATGGTCTCTAACGGAGTGGATGAAAGGTGCTCGGGAGGGGGACTTGGGACAATGCCCTCCTGTAAAAATTATCGAAAATAATGTCCCCCTCTATGTCATCGTCATCAATACCTGGAGGTATGGAGTGAATGTCGATTTCTTCCAGCAATGGGTCATTATCTTCAACGGGAGGAATAGATGGAGGCAAAGACTCAGAGAGAGAAGGAGAAGTCAACTCTTCGATTTGAGCAATAAGAAGGTGCACTTTCCGTAATCTATCGCGAAGAAGCACATCTTCCACCTCATCTACAAGATCAAGTTCATCGGTGAACTTCTCGTAAGCCAGAGAGAATAAATCGTCATCGCCTTCATCTCCCGGTGGAGATTGAGAAATTTCAAAAGTGAAATTCTCATAACAGAGAGATGAATCGGCATCACTAGGATCGACCTCTTCCGTAAGAGCAACGTCGTCCTCAGGCTCTATAGCAGGTAAGTCACAAACCTCATCATCTAATAATTTGTCGAGACCAACATCAATAAGCTCATTCAACGAATCAAGATCGTTAGACGCAGTAGGAACATCGAGAGTAGGAGCAGCAACTTCAGAAGATGTGTTGAAAGTGCATACAGCATCGTCGTCATCATCATCATAATAGTATTGATGCACAAGAGGAGGGGTATAATCACTAAGATTAGATACTTGCTCTTGTTGTAGTCGCTTTTCCTCCGCCCATGCTTCTTTTGTTAGAACAACGGCTTCTTGAAGTTGCATAATGATGGAGTGTATTTCGTCATTCAAAGTAGTGCGTTGTGGGTCAAGATTAATTTGCTGAGAGGATTGATGATTGAGGGTGTGATGTGGGGGCTCAAAGTGTTGAAAACCTGAATTATAGCATGGTTGTGGCTCATAGTAGTTCATCGGTTGAGAAGAATTAGAAACCGGGTTTGGTTCGTAATAATCCACTGGTGAAGAAAACTGAGGACACGGACTTTGCTCATAATAATGCATTGGTTGACAATAATAGGTATCGTGAGGACCCCCACAGTTGTTGCAAAACAGGTAAGGAGAAAGACTGGGTGCGTCTTGTGGATAGCTATTATCATTGTCATAATTGTACCCCGGTTCTTGCTCGTGACCATACGGGAATTGAACCGGGCACGAAACATGCCAATGAGAATCGCTTCCACAATAGATGCACGGGGGAACAGGAGGTGGATTCAAAAAGGACGAATTAGTCGAGTTGCATAAGGGACAAAATCCGAATTGTGTGTTGTCGATATCGTTTCCGTACCGCTCACATGTACACCATTGACAAGAGTCGTTCCCGTACAATCGTCTCCCACACCCGACGCAATGGACATAAGAATCCATAAAGAAAAATAGATGAGCAAGAAGAATATTTTTGGTGCAAAACTTTGAAAAAGAAATGCTTTTTATGACTTTGCAAATGTTTTTGGATTTTTGAAAATTTTTGACACGAAAAATAACGTTCACGAGTGAACGGATCCCAAAATCCAACGCGTCTCTCACAAAAAACCATTAATCTTCACGAAAAGAGTCGGCAGCGGCGCCATTTGATAGAAATGATTTTACTAGTTTCAATAGTTCGTTTCTCGGAATCTCTTCGAATTGATAACTGGTTAATTGTGCGAGATTAGTTGTTCTTGGTGAATCAAATGAAAGAGTTGTCGTTGTCTAAAACTAATGAAATCTAAAGACTTGAAACAAATAACAATAAAGACGGTAAAAAGAAACAACAATGAAAGAATAAAAGTTGGCGAAAAGTAAATGACGAGAAATTAAAAGGGAAGTAAAGTAAATGATGCAAACTTAAACTTAAACTAAAAGGAAAGCAAGTAAAAGTGCAAATAAAGAAAAAGGCGGGAAAAATAAAGCTTAAAACTAAAAACTAAAAAACTCATTCGGAATAAAACCTTCATCCGGAATAAACGTGTTCATCCGGAATAATTGCTTATCCGGAATAAACAGCTCATCCGGAATAAGGCTTGATCCGGAATAAAAAGAGAAAAATGGTTCATTCGGAATAAAGTCCTTGATCCAGAATAAAGTTTGATCCGGAATATTATTCCGGATGAAAGGCTTGATCCGGAATAACCAATATTCCGGATGAAGGAGCTTGATCCGGAATAACCAACATTCCGGATGAAGAAGCTTGATTCGGAATATTTGAGATATTCCGAATGAACAACTTTGATCCGGAATATTTTAGATATTCCGAATAAACAACTTTGATCCGAAATATTTGAGATATTCCAAATAAACAACTATTCCGAATAAAGGGACTTTGATCCGGAATAACTAAATATTCCGAATGAAAAGCTAAGAAAGCAGTTGATCCGGAATATATGGGCAAGAACAGTAAGCATGAACAGAAGAACAGTAAGATGAAAACAAGGACAAATTTAACCAAAACTAATCAAGATTAACCAAAACATTAAACCAAAACAACCACAAATGATCAACTAACAATAATCAATCAAAACAAATCATCAAAACTAACAAATAAAGCCAAATCAATCAAAACCCACTTGATCAAAACCATAAAACTCAAGAACATGAACAATGAAGATGAAGAATAAATCAAACAAGAAAGGTAGAAGGAGATTGAACAAGAAAAGTAAAGATTCAAGAACATTAAATAAAACTTACTTGGAAATTAAATGAATCAAAAGTGCAATACATGAAATTAAGGCAAGAATTTAAAGTGCAGGAATGAAAAATGGTGGAAGTGTGGATTGTCAAGCCACCAACAACTATGAAATGACAACTACCTAATCTATATATAGGGAGATTAGGAAGGAGCTTAGGAAGCTTATTATTCCGGATGAAGGAGCTTGATCCGGAATAACCAACATTCCGGATGAAGGAGCTTGATTCGGAATATTTGAGATATTCCGAATGAACAACTTTGATCCGGAATATTTTAGATATTCCGAATAAACAACTTTGATCCGGAATATTTGAGATATTCTGAATAAACAACTATTCCGAATAAAGGGACTTTGATCCGGAATAACTAAATATTCCGAATGAAAAGCTAAGAAAGTAGTTGATCCAGAATATCTGGGCAAGAACAGTAAGCATGAACAGAAGAACAGTAAGATGAAAACAAGGACGAATTTAACTAAAACTAATCAAGATTAACCATAACATTAAACCAAAACAACCACAAATGATCAACTAACAATAATCAATCAAAACAAATCATCAAAACTAACAAATAAAGCCAAATCAATCAAAACCCACTTGATCAAAACCATAAAACTCAAGAACATGAACAATGAAGATGAAGAATAAATCAAACAAGAAAGGTAGAAGGAGATTGAACAAGAAAAGTAAAGATTCAAGAACATTAAATAAAACTTACTTGGAAATTAAATGAATCAAAAGTGCAATACATGAAATTAAGGCAAGAATTTAAAGTGCAGGAATGAAAAATGGTGGAAGTGTGGGTTGTCAAGCCACCAACAACTATGAAATGACAACTACCTAATCTATATATAGGGAGATTAGGGAGGAGCTTAGGAAGCTTCCTCCCTCTTTCTTCTTTCTCTTAATTGCACCATTAGTCCTTAAGCCTTTTAATCTTCTCAAATCTTGGACTTTAATGACTTTTGGCTCGGGATTTCTTTGAACTCGTCTTGTAATTCTTCAATAAATTAGACTTGAGTTCTTCGGCTTTAAGTAAACTTCCGTCTTTTGAATTTTTCTTCGATAAATCTTCCGAATTGGTCTTGGACTTCCGTTCTTTTCGCACTCTTTATAGAATCTTGATAACCTATGAATCTATGAAACTTTCAAATGAACAACAACCAACCCCTTTCCAAGGAGGAAAGGGGTATTTATACTTCCAAGTCTTATGTGGACTTGGGCCGGCCCATGACAAGCCCATGGACCGGTTCTTACTTAACTAAATAAGTAACTATTAACTACGAGCTATTACAATCATTAATAATATTGTGGAGTGACCGATTCTTCTAATATACGTAAAAACGTATTTTTAACAATCTCCCCCTAAGGGAGGTCACTCCACGTTTACAAAATTCTAAACCTAGCATACTATACTAAGTCTTTGTTCTTCAGCTCGTAGTCTTTTCTTCTTTCTTTTTGTTGTGAATATTTTGATTTGATCTTCTAGGCTTTGGCTTGAGAGCATTGTTCTTTTGGCCTTTCACGTGCGATCTTTGCCTTCTTGTGAATTTTGCCTCCTCGTGACTTCATGTTCCACACACTAATGTCTTTTTGTTGAATTCTCGAAAGCTTCAGAGTTTGGTACAGCGGAAGACTTCATCTTGTACTTTCTTGAATTTTTGCTGAACTTTGATGCAGAAAGAACATAAGCATGTGGGAACGACTTCTACAAGTACACCGCAACACCACCGTCTTTAACTGGTACACAGCAACGCCACCGTCTTCAACAGGTACACAACAACGCCACCGTCTTTAACAGGTACACAGCAACGACACGAATAAAATGGCTTTGAACATTTTATTCTAATTCGGTAGCATTTTACCTCCGGTCGGTGAAGACCGTTGGACGATATTAGATATCGTACCCGTGACGGATAGTTTCAATTAAGTAACTTCCTGACAGGATTTCGCGGGTAAACCCGTTCTCTTTATTCGACCGTCCAAAGCTGACTGCGAACATAAAGAGTGAATCACTTGGATAAATTATCCTTGTGATTTGAAGCCGTCAATTCATGAAACATGGAACAAGTGAATTTCAATTAAGATTTTCACCATCGTTGCTTTCCAGTTGTCACGAGCTCAATTCATAAAGAATCTTGCACGTCACCTACCAAGTGCTGTTTGATATTAACACTAGAAGGATTTCCACTCGTCACTGTGATCAATAAAGAGTCACTCTGAGTGTTCTGGCAAGATCATATGATAATGCGTAGAGTCCTGGAACGAGTTTAAGTTCAATTAAGAATTAAACCACTGTTTCTTTCCAGTTTTTCACAAGATTGGTTCTAAAAGAACCGCACGTGTAACCTACCATGAGCTTGTTTGATGTTGGCTCAAGCAGGATTTCCATCTTCATTGTAATACTTGCGTATTACTCAGATGTTCTGGCAGTATTACAGGAATACTGCGTAGGACTCATGATAATCTCTTACTTTTCACAGTGTGTGAGAAAGCAAGGAATAAATGGAAAGTGTCCTAATGAGACTTTTGATGATCTCTTGGCTCTAGACTCGATTGTGCGTTTTGATTTAGTGAGCGATGGCTGGAGAGGAGTGCCACCTTTTCAATACCAGTTTATTCGGAGTGAATAAACCAATAGATAACGTGTTGATCTCCGTGTGATTAAAACAAATACCTTTTGAGAGATATTTGAGTTAGCTGGGAAGGGTTGTGCATTGCATCACTGGGTCCATGATGTCTTTCTTCAATACCGAGAATCATTAGCAAAAATGACCTCAATAGCATATGTATTGACCGGGTTTCTGCCTAAAGTTGTAAGGAGGGCTTCTTTCTTTACACCCTTTATCTTTACAATTCTTTTTCATTCTTCAACCCCTTCAATGCTTACCAATACGTCATCACTAGCACCTTGTTGTGATTGTTCCAGTGCTAGCTTAAGTACTTGGTCGGCATTCAGCTACGTTCACATTCTTTCTCCATCTTTCCTAGGACTTCTAATTCTATCTAGGGAATTGTCCTTGGGAAGATTCCATCGGCTCTGATGAATCATTGGACTAGACCTATTCCTACCACCCTTTTGTCACCACATTCGTCGTGAATTAAGCGTGTTTTGGGAAGGAATTGCCACCATGAAAAATCATTGAAAATCACCTAAAGTACTTGTGATATTGAAATCAAAAAGTTTCGTACCTTAGGTGTTTTTGATCATCAAAAACGCTCCCCCTTAACACGTGCTTTACACATATTAAGTTGGATAATCGTTAAGTCTTTTTCATCTTTTAGCCAAGTATCATTTAAATCTCCTTAATCCCATTTTCTCCCCTTATCCAAAATGTTAACCATTAATATTTGGGATATTGAATGGATTAACCGGTCTTTGGGTAAAAAATGAAATCGATGTTCGGCGATAGAACATGTTAATGCTCCCCCTTAAGTTAATAAGGGATAGTTGTAGTGCTTTAGTATGATATATTTTGAAAGATTTAGAATCTCGTGAGAAATTCTTGAAAAATTATCATACTTTAACACTACATCAAGCCGTACAAGCACAATATTCACAAATATACATATTCACAATTGAAAACCAATATAAAGTGGACCTGAAATATACGACCCATTAGATGGATCGTTGCAGTAACTTGTGGTGCACTCCATATGGTCTTCCACCAACGAATCTTTCTAAACTCCTCATCAATCTACGTTCACGGAGCTTTTGATCAATCTTCTTGATCACATACTTCGCCATCTGCCGATAACCCTGATGCTAATCCTCAGTCATCTCTGGTAAAGTCCCACCCGAATTGAGATGATCCAACTTTCCTCTGACGTAGATGAGAGTCCCATCACTGTACTTATAAAGCTCACCCACCCTCATAAACTTCATTAACCCTCGACTGTTCAAGTAGAAAATCCCACAATTCAGAACAGAAATGCCGGTGTAGGGACATCTGTTGACATGTTGAGGTAACACTTGATTCACTGGACGAGTTAGGTTAAGCTTCCTTTGGTAACTTTCGACTCCCAACTGAAGATCTTCAACTCGTTTCTTGATAACAACGCTTCGCGTGAACATACGAAGTGCTGTATTCAAGGCAATGAGGTCTTCACGAGGAATATGTGTGAGTTGATCACGGGTCATCAGAAGCAACATGTCTTCGATATCCTCAAAGCGAATGATAGAAAAGTCTCCCTGCTGGATTTTGTATTCTCTGTCATCCTCCCTTTTCAGACGAATCTCCGTCACATGATAATAGCCATTCTTGGCTTCAGTTTTCAACCCTAAGATGCTGGAGATGCGGATATCGGATCTAACGTTGCTTCCAGAATTGACTAGGCAGCAACCCCTGTACGCCCTTCGAACTCGTTCGTCCCAATGAGATGCACCTATAACAGCATACATATCATAATTACGAGTTACCCTTGGGACCCAGAGTCGGTTTACCTTTTCCTCAATCCAGGGTATTGTCCCCCAGTTGGCAGCTTTCAGCAAGGTCAAGGAGGTGGCGTACATTGATGAACCCTTCAGAAGATAATCAAGATCATAGGTGACGAAGAAGTCGAGAGCAATCTGATTATCTTGAGTAGGATCAAGTGGAGGTGGAGCTCTTTCTGAATCATGAAGACCTGGCCGTTGAACGGTATTCAGTGCTTTCAGAATCTCATCAGCATAAGACTCGAACTCCATTCGGGTTAACCTGGTTTTGGCGCGAAGTCTTTTATCCTTTTGTGCTCTCTTCACCAAAGACGGAGTAACCGAAGTCTTATACTCATGAGCAAGAAATGCACACAAGTCAATCGGACTACGGATACGGAGATATAGAACATCTCTGTCAGCGTCCGTGATTGGATCATATTGATCCGCTGCCGTGTTCCAAGCTTGTGGCGGTGCAGTCTCGTCAATCTCCAACGTGTCTGCCCAGTCCCGTGTGCTTGATTCAGGAACAGTAGATTGTGGTTCTTGTTGTAGAGGAGTAGAAACGTTAACATCTGTTGGTTCTGACTCAGGCATCTAGGCGGTGTCATGAACGGGTGAGTGTTGTGCAGCTTCAGGTTCAGTTACCGATTCTGCAATCACGGGAGCAACAACAACAGAACTAATAGGGTTAGTTGTAACAGGTATAGATACAGCGATAGAAGTACCAGGAATCGATGACGCTGTAGTAGCATTCACATCGTGGCGCCACTTGGATCGTCTGGATTCCGTTGAGGAAGATTTTTCCTTTGCCGCTGCATCTTTCTTAGACTTGGTTCCAGACTTAGCAGGTTTCTTTGAGCTGGCAACCTTATCCCCCTTTTCAGGCTGTTTACCCCCATCATCATCCTCATCGTTATCCTCGTTGCTCCCTTTAGCACTCTCCTCATTACCATCACCACCATCATCACCATCATCATCATCATCATCCTCATCATCATCACCACCCTCGTCATCGTCATCATCCTTTTCTTCTTCTTCTTCTTCTTCTTCCTCTTCTTCACCAGGGGCCCTCTTCTTCTTCACTTTCTTCCCTTTCTTCCTTAGGTAGAATGTGATATGGTACCACACTTCCAAACGTTTTAAATAACTTATCATCCTCCATGATAGCGTCATTCAGGGATTTGTAAAGAGCCCGTTGAATCCTAGATTTATCAAACGATCCAAGTTCCCTCATTCAAGCTTTCAGGATCTTCTTTAATTCAAAATCCGTCAAGTCATAGGCAATTTTGTAGGCGGATTCAGAAGGATTGGAAGACTTGATCATCAAGTTATCAGCTGCTAGTGTCTTCAACTCATCACGTAGTTTAGGCATAATGGATTCAACGGATTCTTGCACTCTCTCTTCAACAGAAGCTTCAAGTGCTTCTTTTTGCTCCTTGTATTTATCCCTCATCGCTTGAAGTCTAGTGATACGTGCAGCATGCTTATCAGCCTCAGCCTGCTTAACCTGAGCTAGTTCTTCTGCATGAGCTTTTCGCGTCAATTCCATATCTGCAGCGAACTTAGCAAGCATCTCTTCTTGGGCTTTCCTAGATGCTTCTTCACTTTGAACTCGTCTATGTAGCTCTTGGCGAAGTTCATCCATTTCTCTTTTGTGATTATCCGTATGTTTATCCAACATTTCGGACATCACCAATGCAGCCATTGTAGATGTTGCAGAGCTGCTCTGGGTTGATTGAAGAGGCTCGGTTGTGACCACGGTACTAAGGATGGGAGTTATTGGTGGTGGAAGGAATGGTGTTGAGGCCGGTCTGGTTGGTAAGGGTTGAATTGGTGGAGGTTGAGTTGCTAAAGGTTGAGTTACTAACGGTTGAGTAGACATCATGATAGTAGGAGCACCGGTCTCCTTTTCAACACTTGCTGAAACCGGGATGGATGTCTCCTTCGAAGTAGAATACCTTTTAGGTGACCCAAACTCATCAATATCCTCTAGCTCCTCGTACTCTTCTTCAATATTCACCCTTGCACCTGAACCACTACCGCCAGTATCTTTCCTACTCCTTTGAATAGCTATCTTCATCATTTTTCTCTCCGCCTTGTCAAGAGTAGGATCAACAACATCTTCTACGTCACGTAGAACTAACTCATCAGCCTTACCCTTTCCCTTCTTAACTTCAGTCTTCTTCTTCTTGGTTTCGGGTTCAGGTAAAGCAGCTGGTTGCTTGCGTTTACCTTTACTCTTGACTGTAGTAGACGAGTCTTCTCCAGTCTGAAGGCTTGCTTTCAGCTTCTTGATCTCTAGCAGCAGTAGCTTGTAATCAGCAGAGCCTTTGATTTTATCCGTCAGAAGATAATCGGGAATAGGACCAGGGATCACACCACCAGATGGTCCTTCATGCCTTAGATCCACAGTATCATCATCTTCTTCAGTGTGATGCCGACTTGCTGCACGCCTATCAATAGTAACATCATTCTTCATAAAATAATTAATGATAAGCTTGATAAACCGAGGATAAGGAAAGAAATTTGTCTTCAGCTTCTTGTTTTGGAAGAGTTGGAAGGTGAATTCTTCCCACAACAATAACGCATAATCTGCATTTGCGCCTTTATACATTCCATGGAAGATGTTCATAATAGGACTGCGCAAAGCATCATGCCCACTTGTTTTCGGTGTAAGACATCTACTGAGAATACCCAACATTGCTCTCCAAGGTTGTCCTACTTTAGCAGTGGTAAACTCAGACGCAACTCGTATGTCAGGACATCCAAGAGCCTCGAACATCTCCATGAGTTCATCTTTAGTAGGATCCCTCGAAAATGACATGCCTTTGGGTGTATCCCGTATACCAAAAATCTTACGGAAGTCTGAAACTGTGAGCGTCTGCTGCTTGTTGTCGATGGTGAAGGTGATCTTGTTTGAAGTACTCTCCTTGGTAGCCCAGAACTCATACATGTACTCATAAGGCACCGAGGCAGTACTCCTAAGGGCGTTCTTGAAATGAGAGTGATCAAGGATTGCTATGGCTACTTTAAATCCATGGTGAGTGGATTTTGAGACTTGCTTCAGCCGGTAATTGTTTGGTATGAACTTGAGGGTTCGTGCTTTAGCAATAGCGGCTTCTCTAGAGTCTTGGATTGCTTGTACAGTTGGATTAGTCATTGTATCTGCTTAAGATAAGACATGAAAGGTTGATGCACAAAAACATATAGATATGAATCATTCTTACTTCTAAGCATAACACATTTCATAACATACTTCAACAAGTACTTATAACAGGCAAACAATATTAATCAAACAACTCTTCATTCGGAACTTCCTTCATTCGGAACTCCTTCATTCGGAACTTCCTTCATTCGGAACTTCCTTCATTCGGAACTTCCTTCATTCAGAACTTCCTTCATTCGGAACTTCCTTCATTCGGAAGTCCTTCATTCGGAAGTCCTTCATTCGGAAGTCCTTCATTCGGAAGTCCTTCATTCGGAAGTCCTTCATTCGGAAGTCCTTCATTCAGAAGTCCTTCATTCGGAACTTCCTTCATTCGGAACTTCCTTCATTCGGAACTTCCTTTATTCGGAACTTCCTTCATTCGGAACTTCCTTCATTCGGAACTTCCTTCATTCGGAACTTCCTTCATTCGGAAGTCCTTCATTCAGAAGTCCTTCATTCGGAAGTCCTTCATTCGGAAGTCCTTCATTCGGAAGTCCTTCATTCGGAAGTCCTTCATTCAGAACTTCCTTCATTCGGAAGTTCGTTCGGAACATTCCTTCATTCGGAAGTTTTGTTCAAAACTTCCTTCATTCGGAAGTTATTATCCATGTTCATCCGGAACTTCAAAACACAGCCTATTGATGATTTAATCTATGCGCGTTTGTGAGTTCTAAGGCAATCTAAGGTAACCAATCATAATCTAATGATATTCCGAGCATAACCCATCAATAACCCCTAATCAATTAACCCTTAATTTAACACAAACCCTAATTTGTATTAAATCTGATTAAACGAATCTCTTAGCAGGATTTAGTGATGAATTAGACGAATGTTAAATCAAAGAATGATGTATATTACCTTATAAATCGAATGAACTGAATTGATTGATTGAAAACAAGTGATATGAGAGCTTGTGTGTGCGTTTTAATGGCGGCAAGAAAAAATGGTGAAACAGTGTAGATAATAAAACGCAAAAAGGGGGGGGGGGGGGGTTATGGTTTTGACTTAGGTCAAAATTTTTGCAACTTTACCATATTGTCACTTTTAACCCTACATTTTCACTCCTTTTCCTTTTTGGTTTATTACTTTTCATTTTTCCTAACCTTTGTTAAACTTAGCCACTATTAACTTTCACACAACTTAGAAATCGCAACCTATTTGCAAATCTTCCAAAATCTAAAGCAAGTCCTATCACCTTGAATGAGCACAAGTCGTTTTCTAAAGCAATACCACTCATTTACCATTTAGCCATTAATTTTCCACAATCACTTTTGAAAAATCTTTTTGATGACAAAGAAGATTTAATATTTTCTCCCCCTTAAACGATGACCCGTTTTCTATTTAAAGAGCTGTAGTCATTTTAAAGAGTCAAATATTGATGAAAACATTTCCAATTAATGTCTTGAAAAAGACTGATTCGTGGTGTCAATAAGATTTCTCTTATTTTAACAAATTAATGCACTGAGACGTACATAAATTTGTGTTAGACCAAGTTATAAAGTAAACTTGATCCCTTTGCATGATTTGGCTTGTAAATCATGCCCGAGAAAATTAATTCCCGTTGTGAGCCGACGTTTTCCAAGGAAATACGTGACTTTAATATGAAAACCGGGTTGCAGTCTGAAATAACTACAAGCCATAATGGGCATGTTTTAAAAATGTACAACTTTTATACGGACTCTACTTATGGCACCGTGTCAATATTAATCGACATTTCTAAGGCCGTAAATATTACCGTACTAAAAGACATGCCCGATTTAAAAACGAAAAATATTTTTGGTTTTTCTTGATTTTATTATTTTTATGGTTTTTCTAGGTTTTATATTTTTTATGGTTTTTCTTGGTTTTATATTTTTGTATTTTTCTTTTGTGTTTTATATATTTACTATAATATACATGATCACGAACAAAGGATACTCTGAATAGTTTACCACCACTATTCAGCTGATTCTTCTGCCAACTCTTTGAGAGTCGCTGGAGTGAATGATTTCATGCCAAGCTTGTCGATCAAAAACTCGATTCGTCCTCGATCTAAGGCTTTGGTAAACATATCCGCCAGCTGGAACTCAGTAGTGACAAAATACAGCTCGATCACTCCGTTCTCCACCTGCTCTTTAATGAAATGGTAGCGAATGTCTATGTGCTTGGCCCGGGAGTGTTGAACATAGTTGCAGCAAAGGGCAATGGCGCTCTTGTTGTCACAATACATCGGGATTTTGTTAAATCCCAAACCGTAGTCAGTTAATTATGATCTCATCCAAAGGACTTGAGCACAACAACCGGACATGGCGATGTATTCAGCCTCCGTGCTAGAAATTGCAGCGCTTTTCTGCCTTTTTGAAGACCAACTGATCAATCTATCTCCAAGGAGTTGCACAGATCCAGAAGTGCTACGCCTCGTGTCTTGACATCCAGCATGATCGGCATCTGCGTATGATATTAAAGCAATAGAGGAATCTTTCGGATACCATAGACCACGATGAAGTGTTCCTTTTAGATACTGAAAGATCCTTTTAACAACATGTAGGTGCTTTTCGGTAGGCCGAGCCTGATACCGGGCACACATGCATACGGCAAATTGCAAATCAGGCCTGCTAGCAGTCAGATATAGAAGGGTGCCGATCATCCCACGGTAGAGTTTTGGATCGACAATAGTCCCATTCCTATCTTCATCTAACTTGGATTTCTCCACCATTGGAGTATCCACGGGGTCACAATTATCAAAGTTATATTTCTTTAAAGATTCTAGAGCATATTTGGATTGATTAATAAAGATGCCTCTGGGATTCTGAGAAATTTGTAATCTTAAGAAGAAAGAAATTTTTCCCATCATTCACATCTGAAAGCGTGTGGACATTATCTTCTCAAAGCGATTTGACAATTCTATGTTAGTGGCAGCAAATATTATATCATCAACATAAATTTGTACCAGTATCATGTCGTTGCCTTCCTTGAGAGTGAATAGAGTGGGGTCCACTTTGCCTTTGGAGAAGCCTTCCGAGATGAGATATGTTGAAAGGAGATCATACCACGCACGTGGAGCTTGTTTCAACCCATAGAGAGCCTTCTTAAGCTTGTACACATGATTAGGAAACTCCGTACTAACGAACCCATCCGGCTGACTAACATAAACTTCTTCCCTTAGTTCACCGTTCAAAAATGCCGTCTTCACATCCATTTGATAGACGATCATGTTCATATGAGCAGCATACGCAAGGAATAGTCTAATCGCCTCCAATCTTGCCACAGGAGCAAAAGATTCTTCAAAGTCTATACCCAAGGCTTGTTTATATCCTCTAGCAACCAATCTAGCCTTATTCTTCAATACTGCACCCATCTCATCAAGTTTAACCTTATAAACCCATAACAAGGTAAGGATGTTAACCTTGTCAGGGAGAGGAACTAATTCCCATACTTCAAGTCTTTGAAATTCATTTAGTTCCTCCTGCATGGCTTCAATCCAAGATGATTGAGTCATAGCCTGCTGCCAATTTTTAGGTTCAACTTCAGAGAGAAATGCATCAAAGTAGCAATAAAGTGCACTCTCTTGTAATTGATGGCGTGTAGAGACTGGTCGATCGAGATTACCAATGACATTCCTAATTGGGTGATCTTTTGTCCATTTGGTGCTATGTTTTTCAATCCTAGGTGGTCTGGAGTGAACAATAGAAGGAACTTCTTCTGAGGTAGATGCGGCTGAAGGGTTTTCAGGTATCGCTACACCAAAGAAAGGAAGCTCTTGCAGGTGAGCATATTCCAAATCGTGATCAATAGAATCCTCTTCCACATCATTAGGCACAAGTAGGGGTGACGATTCAGGTGTAGGTTGAGAATTACTTGGTGAAGGTGCATCCGGTTCAATGTTAATTGAAGATGCATTAGATAAAGGTTCATTAGCTTGAGCAACCACTTCAGGGATTGGAGCGATCACTACAGGTGTTGGAACTTCATCAGTCGGGGGATCGAAGAATTCATCAAACAACGGTTGAAATAGTTTATCCCACTCGGGCCTTGTTGGTGATAAAAATGATGTAGAAGTAGGATTATTGGGAACTAATCCGGAACTAATAGCACCGGTTCCCATCTCATGAAGCGCGGGTTCAGAGCTGTGTTGCTCAGAAGCCATCGCTGTCAGCTCATCGAAATCTGCGTCCATAGTTTCTACGATCTTACCAAGACGACGGTTGTAAATTCGGTATGCTTTCTTGGACGGTGAGTAACCAATGAAAATACCTATATCGGCTTTCGGTTGAAGCTTGCCCAAGTTCTCACTATTAATGTTTGGATAACAAAGAGCACCAAACACATGAAAAAATGAAACATCGGGTTTACGGTCATGTAGAAGCTCATAAGGTGTTTTTCCATGGCGTTTCCGAATGATAGAACGGTTTTGGGTGAAACATGCAGTAGATATAGCTTCTGCCCACAAGAACAATGGAGCGTTCGCATAAATAAGCATAGTCCTAGCAGCTTCCATGAGCGTACGATTCCGTCTTTCAACGACACCGTTTTGTTGTGGAGTGCGTGCAGCGGATGTTTCATGTGAAATACCAACTCCTTCATAGTAATCACGAAGAGTCTGGTTGACGAACTCTGTTCCATTATCTGTACGAATACGGCGGACAGTAGTATTCAAACGTACCTGAATAAATTTCAGAAAAGTGATGATAGCCTTCGGTGCTTCATCCTTTGTACGTAGAAATCTAACCCATGTAAACCTGGAGAAATCATCCACAATAACGAGAATGAATTTCTTACCGCTCACACTTTCAGTTCTCATTGGCCCACAAAGATCCATATGCAAAAGATGAAGTTTTTCTTGATTGGTGTCTTCAGCTTTGGGCTTGTATGATTTCTTGGTACTTTTCCCCTTTGAACACGCGAGACATAAATGGTCCTTGTGAAATTTGAGCTTTGGAAGACCACGAACTAATTCGTTTTTAGCTAGATGATTAATAGCATCAAAGTTAAGATGAGATAATCTGCGATGCCATAACCATGACTTGGTCTTAGATGCTTTAGAGAGAAGACATACTGGAGAAGCGGCCATCATGTCTTGTAGGGACAACGTATAAAGATTTGCACCACGAGATCCTTTCAACAAGTCTTTTCCTTCCAAGTTGCGGATGAAACAAGTGTGTTGTCGAAAAGCAACCTCTAGGTTGGAATCACAAAACTGTCCTACTGAAAATAAGTTATGACCTAGACCTTCTACATAGTATACCCTTGAAATCGTAACGTTTCCAATCTGATATTCACCACACCCCATTATCTTTTCTATATGATCATTATCGAATTTAACCGTACCAAGAAACTTGCTGACGAAATTTTGGAGCATCGAGCGATCTCCGGTCATATGCTTTGAACAACCGGAGTCCAAATACCACAGGATGATTTGGACCACCTGAAAATATCACCACACGAAGACAATGTAGAGGTATCGGAATCTGAGTGTTCCTTGTTATTAGCAGGTACAGATTTAATAATCTTAGATTTACTAACTCTAGGTTTCTTAGATTTCCTAGCCTTCTTCTTCCTAGTTGGTGGTGTAGATTCTAGTTGGCTTAAATCCTGAGGTATTTCTTCACTGATAGGCACTATAGTGGGGGCTGACCTAATTAAAGGGTGCTGTTTCCATACTTTAGTGTGAGTGTTCCTAACTAAAGGACGCTCAGACCTAACCTCAATGGATGCATTCCTAGTTAAAGGGCACATTTTTCCATCTAATGTAAAGGTCCTACCAGTGGGACGCCATTGCCAGCCAACTTGGGCACGAGTTCTACCTGTTGGCTTCCATTCAAGACCATTCCTAATGGCATTCATTTCATTCACATGATCAATAAGACACAAATCATGACGTTGGGAAAACATACATTCATTACAATTCCAACAATTCAAATTAGAATTCACGAATGGTTTAGGCTTCTGCACAGGCGCAGAGCTTTTAGTCTTAACATGATTCTTCTTATTTAAAACTGAACTAACATTCCTATGGTGAGCTTCTACGTTCTTCTTGTTGGTACTACTAGTGGAGGGCTTGATCTTATCTTTCTTGAGTGGCGATCCTTTAGCCTTAGTAGACTCTTTTACTCCTGTAGAAGGCAAAGTGGGAACATTAGAAACAGATTTTAAAGGTGCCTTACTTGATGGTGCCAGTGACGGTTTTGCTCCTGGAGTCTTATTGAATGGAGTTACAGCAATGGGCCTATTAGTAAGTAGTGCAGAGCCTGGTTTACCTATGTATTGCAAATATGCTAAGCAATATTGAACTCGCTTAATATATTCATGAGCCGAATAATAGTAGCTACTTGAGGGATCTAAGGCATAAAGATCGTCTAAAATATCCCTAACAAGATCTACATGCTTAATGGCATTCCTCATATAATCATCGTAGGTAACCGGGTTTCTCTTATGAAGCGGGTTCTTATAAAGCACTACTGACTTGGTTGTTGGAGCACTAGTGGACGGTGCAGAGTCGGTAGCTAAGTTATCAACAACTTCTTGTCGGGTGAGAAGAAGTGTCTCCTTTAACTCGGCCAAAACCATGTTTTTGTCAATGAGTAGGATGTTTAAGTCAGAGATTTCCTCACACTTTTGGTTCAGTTGTTCAACATATTGTTGTTGCTGTGCCGCATTAAAAGCGAAGCGTTCTTCTAGTGAACCATAAAGAGCGGATAGTCCCTGTTTGTCCGATCCATCTCCCCTAGAACAGACGAAAGTCTAATTTCTATTTCCAGGTTTTTAGACTCTGCAGCCTCTAGTTCCAATTTTAGTGTTTCATTTGATGACACATCTCTCTTCAATCTCATAATCTCTTCCTCTAATGCCTTAACAATTGCAATCATCTTGTCACTCGTCTCAACACCGTTTTCACAACTATTTGTTATCAAAAGATCCTCATTTTGAGTTTGTTGTTTTAATTCTAAAGATATACAATGTTGTTCTAGTTGATTAAAGCGTTTTGACAGTAAATTGTAAGAATCTTGTAGCTTTAAAAACTCAGCGTTAGATTCGTGACAAGAATGATTATCTACCTCATTTACAGTATCAGCAACATTTACAGAGAGATCACACACATCATCACATATATTCACAGCATCACAGTTAATCATAACGGATGTAAGATCGTTTGAATAATTAACATTTACAGTAGTAAGCACATCATACGAAATTACTTGGGACAAGAATCGGTCATATTCAGATAAAATCTTTTCCTTTTCAATTAGTTGTAGTTCGTAAGCGGTGTCCATTTCATAAAACACTTTTTGAACTTCTCCAATTTCAAATTCAAGATTTTCTTTAAGAGATGCAAAACTTCCTTTTATACTTACGACAAATGGGTTGATCTCATTCTTAAACACCTCGTTCATGTGTTCGAAAGCCCATTCTCCGGCGTTTAGGCCATTTGAAGTCGTACATTCCAAAATGACCTTGTCAAAATTAGTAAAGTATTGATTAATCTCTTGCAAGTTTAACCATACAGTGCTAACAGGTGGAAGATCCTTTGGAATTTCCTTAGGACCTTCCATGTTGACAAGTGTAGGAAATGTACTAGGGTTTTCTTCATTTAACATGTAGGTTGGTGCCGTAATGAGATCTTTGTCCATATGGAAGCGAATTCTAAAATCCGTTTTAGCAAGCTCCTTATTCATTTTAAAATAATCACACTCGGGATATTTTACAGAATTGTATGACCGATCCTCATCAACTAGATCCTTACTTGTTCGATCATCGAAAATAACAATCGGGTCTAAGACCAATCCTAATTGGGTTGCATTATAAAGTCTTGGACTATGTCTTAAAGCTTGTTTTGCATACCTTGGGTTAGGGGGAAGGTCTTTTTGACGTGATAAGTTAAATTCTCTAAACGAAGCATCAAATAAGTGCACTAGTTGAGAAGCAGCGTATTGTCTTAAAAGCAAGTAATCTAGACTTCTAATCTTATTAGCAGCATTAATCTCTATTTCATTCTTCTTAGACTCGAGTAACTCAAAATCCGTTTGAAGTTTTTGAAAATAGTGACCACTAACTCCTTTTCTTTAAGTCCACTAGACATATTTGCTCTTAAGTTTTCAATTTCTTGCAAATGACCCATTTGTTTGTTTCGAAAGTGATCATATTCGGGATTTGTTAGAACACTAGACGAAGGCACTAATTCCAATGTTTGAACTTTCTCATTGCTTAAGACAAGCTCATCAGACAAATTCTTATTCTTAGCTAGGGTTTCTAAGAGTGCAGCATTCATTTGGCTAAGTAATGTAGTAGGAACCATGACCAAATCTTGTTGAGCAGAAGTATGCGTATGCGAAATAACTCCCGGCTGTGTTTCACTCAAAGTCTGGGGACTCACATTGATATTACTATCACTGATTGTCTCCTCATTTGAAAGACTCACAACCGAAGATTCATTCGAATCAGCACGCTCTTGCGCAACTTGATGTGGTTTAATACTAGCATCAGTGGTATTATCAGTGGTATTAATAAGTACCTCAGATCTCTTTTCCGGCCCTAAGCTGGAGATAGTTGCCATGAGAGCAGCCTTTGTAGATTGAAATTCATCACAGTCTGAGTCATACGCATCAAGATCATCTGCTTGGTATGCTGCATTCTGTGTGGTGACAACGTCTTGTTCAGCAATCCCTGGATCAGTAAGAAACGCAAGCTCCTCTTCATCAAGTTCCCTTCCTTGTGCCTGAGCATTGACCAGATAAATCTTCTCAACAAACCATTGACCGTCCCTTCTCCTTTTGGGTTTCTTACAATCCCTGGACATGTGACCTTCTTCCTTGCAGTTGTAGCATGTAATCATTCTCAACTTGCCTGTGGAATTAGCCCATGGAGGAGTGTTGACCATTGGAGCAGGATTGGTCGTGCGTGCATTGGTATTTGATGTAGTAGGTCTCCCCTGATATGGTTGAATTGGTTGAACCATTACCCTGCCATTCTCAATAGTAGCTTATTGGCGAGAATTGGATGAATTCCTCAACTGATTGTTAGTAGGAGCTGATCCCCTAAATCCTCGTTTGCTTAAAGTCCTTGTGAGATAAGCAGACATAGTGGTTAACACTTCAACTGGGTCAGCTCCTTGTTTGAATACAGGAATGGGGACTTCCTCATCATCACAATACATTGCTTGATCTTGTTGAGCTGCATAATCACTAGAAGGAATACTCATGTGATCAGAGTAGCTTGATGGATATGCTGCATTCTCTTGATAAGAAGAATATGAAGGCTGAGCATAAGGTGCAATGTTTGCTGGGTGAAGTTGTGAAGCATACTGTGGTGAAGGTGCATTAAACCGATATTGTTGCTGATGTGAGGTGGGTGGTTGCGGTAGAATCGAGTATTGGGGGAAGGTTGGTGTCATGTAAGGTGATGGATGATAGGCTTGATGTCCCAAGATATAAGGTGTGTTGTTGTGTGACAAGCTTGGTTGATTCGCCATCAAAGCTAAGGAATCAGGGTACATACCTCGAGGCAAACGGTGCATGATCACATGTTTCTCATGTTGCTGAAGAAAATCATAGATTTGATCCAAATTGCACTTATGCAAATCCCGGGTTAACTTAACATCGGTAATATACTCACCCCATTCAGCTTGAGGTAAAGTATTCAAAAACTTGGTGTTAACCTGGAATGGAGCAATCACGAGATTGTATACATTCAGATCATTCATTAGAGTAGTGAATCTGAAGTAGTAGTCGTGTAGCGATTCCCATGGGCTGTACGTGAATCTATCAAACAGATCATACAACTGACATTCCTTTTCTTGTTTGGTAAGAGACGTACCTTGTAGCAACACCTTTAAACGTTCCCAAAAATCCTTGGCAATCGTATATTGACTTACCATGCGATAAATATCATGCGGAAGAGCTTGGAGAAGAGTCTGTAGAGCCTTTTCATCAGCATCAGCAATGAGTTGTTGTGCCGGTGTGAGTTCTTCAAATTCTCTTGGTCGAGTCACGTTATTTGCCACAATGGTACCATAGTCGAGTGGACCATTCAAAATCGACTTGACCATAAGCCTTCCGTATGTTGGTTTGCCCTTTAGGTATTGCATCATGCGGCCCTGCCATGCCTCAAACACCTCTTTAATAAGCATTGGTGGACGACTATCAGTTCCCGTTATGATTGAGATATCCGTAAGAGATGTCATCTGAGGCATTACTGAATTCGGATTCATTTTGTTCACTTCAAAGAGACAAAGATTATCGGTTGATCGAGCAGTGAAGTAAAGCTTGTGAATTGTGTTGAGTTTTTGTTGTAAGAAACCAAGATTAAATCCTCTAAAAAATTGTCGAAAAAACAAGTAAAATATCCCTTGATTCGGAACTTTTTGTTGATTCGGAAGTGTTGATTCGGAAGATTTGGCTTGGAATACCTTGATTCGGAACTTTTGGTTCGGAAGTCTTGATCCGGAACTTTCCCTTGATCCGGAACTTTCTCCTTGATCCGGAACTTCCTTTATCCGGAACTTTTTCCTTGATCCGGAACTTTCCTTCATCCGGAACTTTCTCCTTGATCCGGAACTTTCTCCTTGATCCGGAACTTCCTTGATCCGGAACTTTTTCCTTGATCCGGAACTTTCCTTGATCCGAAACTTTCTCCTTGATCCGGAACTTTCTCCTTGATCCGGAACTTCCTTGATCCGGAACTTTTTCCTTGATCCGGAACTTTTTGGTTCGAAACTTTTTGGTCCAGAACTTTGATTGATCCGGAACTTTTTGGTTCGGATGTTTTTGGTTCGGAACTTTGTCTGGGTAAACAGAAACTTGTTCGTGATGAACAGTCGATCAAAAAGATGATAAAAAACCCAGATTTTTACCAAATAACCCAAAAAGTTTTGTGATTTCTACAATAATAAGTAAAAACAAATACTTATCTACTAATCCCAATCACAAAAACACCAAAAACACCAAGAATCAAGATGGATCTTCTTAAAGAACACTAATACAATCAAAAACAAAAAAACCACACAAATCATTACCTTAAATCACCCTATAGCTCTGATACCAAATGTCGAATCTTGATAACCTATGAATCTATGAAGTGGGTTGATGTTTTCTAGAGAGAGAAACTAGAGAGAGAAAGTGAGAGAGAACTATGTGTTATTTTATTAAATGAAACTTTCAAATGAACAACAACCAACCCCTTTCCAAGGAGGAAAGGGGTATTTATACTTCTAAGTCTTATGTGGACTTGGGCCGGCCCATGACAAGCCCATGGACCGGTTCTTACTTAACTAAATAAGTAACTATTAACTACGAGCTATTACAATCATTAATAATATTGTGGAGTGACCGATTCTTCTAATATACGTAAAAACGTATTTCTAACACTCTTGATCTTTCGACCTCGTCTTTTGTCTTTTTCTTCGATAAAAGCCCGTGAAAGCCGTGTTTTCTCCACTTTTCACCTTTTCGTCCTAAATCACAACAAAAACACAAACCACGCATAATTTCGACATACATGACATAAAATACACGTTTTGGCTCGGTTATTATTGTAATTAAGTGGTAAAAAGGATGGGTGTTTACACACCTATCAATTACTATCTTTTTCCAAATCCTTTGTGCTTAATGAATTATCATTGGGATATTACTGTGATCACATCTCCCCTTACTATATTTCTTTAATTCTTGTTCTTGTGAATTTGATCTTGTTACAATAATTTTAAATTGTTATGACGTTACATACTTTTATTCGGAGCACGTATGCTGCCGATATCTCATACTCATTTTTCTGAGTACTATTACTATTTCGTTTATGCGTGATATGGTTGACCTCATATACTCGTTCGTTTTGAACCGCTTGTTTTTCTTGACTCACTTTTACATGTTGTGTGTAATCTCGTGATACCCTTGTTTGGGATTAAGTAAGTGTTGCTTTCGATGAAACTTTCGATTATCAATTTATTAACGTGTGTGTTACTTTCATTGTTTAACTCATTTAAGATATAAATTTAGATATCTAAATTGCCTTCCAACTATTTGTGATTGGACGCCTTGAAAAATAGTCTATAGATCATTGTGTAGCTCAATGTGTCCCCGAAAAAGACAAAAGGCCACCGTGTGAGTCACAACATCTTGAAAGATTTCTTTAAATCATGTTGAACAATATCATGGGTTTCCATGATCTTTTGTTAATATATTGTTTTATATATACCACCGCTTTGCACGACATTCGAAGATTTATTTCATTGACTGTTATACGTATCGACTCCGAATTGTATTGTTTGCTTATACCTTGGAAACGCCATCGTCATCTTGTAACTCATCTTCTATTATGTGACGGTTAATTGGATACGATTTTACTTGTGTAAACTTCTATCATACATTTTCATAATACCCTCCCGCTTTGGGAACGTAACTCATTAAAGGATCATTTTTCTCCCTATATATCTTGTGTTTTGGAGAATCGTGTAGCTAAAGAGACTTTCCTACCTTGCATCTTGAAATCTAAGACATGGATGTCATGCGCCGTTTTGGTTTCTTAGATTCTCGTTAGTATTTTTGTAACCATTTTCTAAGCTATATTTGCTCAATTATACAATCTATTTTTTTTTGTTTTCATGAGATCTACATGTCATGTGTGTGCATAAATTCTGGTTCGTTATGAAGTTTGATTAAATTTTGAGGTGTGTCGAGAAATATACTTTATGCATAAAATTTACAGGTAATTTAACGATTTCGAGAAAATATTTTTATAAACTTTAGACTAAAATATGTTTCTACTTGTCGAGATGGTCGTTTGGACATAAAGTTCGACCAGTGACTCTTAAAAACGAGCTAGTTACGGTCATATGAATTTTGTAAAATTTAAGAATTAATTTTCTGCATATATGAAAACTTGGCGCTGATGTAGAATTACAGGGGGTAAAATTGTCGCGTTCTGGTATGATACAGATGTTGGTCGAAACACGAAAGTTGTCTGGAATATCGTTTTACGTCCACCGCGAAGGAACTAGGGTTAAAACTGATATCCTACTTTCTTAAAAGCATACATATGTCGAATAATTTACGATGTTCACATATATGGATTCCTTTATCCTTTCTTTTATACATGACTTATTTGTCATTCTAATTTATCTTTCTTCTACTTCTAACGTACCACTGATTTCGGTGGAGGTTTGAAATTCTTGTTTTCACATCTTTCATCATGTTTGATAACAAGTGTCTCATGACGATTCTGGCTAAACATTTTCAAACTCTATCATCTTGTAACCGTTTCACCGTTTGTCTTATCAATTACTATTTACTATTCTCGTGTAAACCACTCACTGTTTGCGAATAATTTTACAAATTGTTCTACTGAACATTATAAAATACTTAAATAATAACTCATAAATTAATTGACATTGTTTTACGATGTATTTTCACAACTTGTTTTACTTTGGTGTTATAAAAGAATTTTTTTGTAAGATTAAAGTTTTTGATTAAATATCTAGCGAATTACATACTCTCGAAAATGTTTCATAAATTATTTTGATTCCTATTTTACATATATATTTTAAATATATGACACGTAATGCTAGCTTGATGAAACTGAGTATCGCATTGCTAGTCCTAAATTATGCATGGCTTGATCACCTATGCGCAATTTAGAAGGAGCCATGCGAGGATGAATATTAGTCACCTTTAAAAGAAAAGAAGGTACAATACACTATAATAAAGCGAATAAAACTTTAAAAACTTTTATGTGTTATGAAAGTAGTACAAGTTCAAGACATATGCATGTGTTTCTTTATCTTTTCTAGAACAAATTACGCGCCTGTGAGTACAATCTATTTTTCTTTACCCAACGAGCTTTGCGCTACTTGTTACCTCATTTTCTCTTATGATACAATTCTATTTACCGCTCGTCTAGTTACTGACTCTTGATATCGTACTTGAAAGTTCTAGTGTTTTTATACTTTCTCCTTGACCAACTTTCTTTGAGTAAATTTTGGTATACCTTCGGAATGTCTTCGGACGCGAATAATGATTTATTATCGTACGTGAATAGTGATATCGTATATTCTTCATGATGTGTGTCAGATTTTGTTGACTCAAAATTCGCTCGTGTAAACCATGCGTTGACTTTGCTCTCTAATCGCTAACGTTGTTCGTTATGTTGATTTTATTTACAAGTAATTGTTTAAGAATTGTATTCGAACTGAAGATTTGTTATGGTCGCTTTTCTTTTCGATCGTGTATCGACCACCGAGAACTTAATAAGCCGAGGTTTGCGACACTAAACATTCTCAAAGAATTAATAACTTGTTAAATCCTTTGTTTCTTATTGTCTCATCGTAGACACCTATATTTCGTCGCATCCTTTTAAGGAATTCGTACGACTTTCACTTAACCCCTTGTACCATTGCTTACATACTAATTGTTGACTATTATTTGCTTCATATTTGTTTGCTATCTTGTCATCTTTTCAAAACCGAATATGTCCCCGGTTTACCATTTGATATACTAAACACCTTTATGAATTTCTATATATTATTATAAATTTTTAAGGAAATTTTACACATTTTACCAAACATTTAAATTACCAAAATAACTCTCTCAAGCTAAGATGTCGAATCTATAAATTTTCTATGTAAAATTTTTTTAACTTACGTTTTAAAATGACATCATGCATTAACTTTTGAACTATTTTGATTTTTCATCATATTTTAATTATAGTTTAATGGAATTACCATCTTAAACTTCATTCCTATTAAGGATTTTAAATAATTTGGAAAATACATTTTCTCTAATCGTAACCATAAACCCAAGTTTTAACAATAATTTGATACAATCATCCCAAGGTTTCCTAAGATGACCAAAATAAAACTTGAACCTAGTTTACTTCTATTTAAACACTATCTTGATCAAGAAAAGACTTAGCGACTGTTTACCCATTGAATATACGTTTTCGTCTTAATCTCTATATAACATACTTAAAACCCTCCTTTTTCTTAGTAAAGTGAATTATTTTGTTTTACGGTTGACGTGATTCGCAATTCAATCTTTGATCAATAATCTTAATCCGTTTTAGTGCATCTTGTCCGTTTAAGCATTTATCATGTTTATTCTATCTCTAAATATCCTCTCGTATTTAAAGACCAGTTCAAAGCAAATTATCCTTATTTGTTCCCGTCTCTTTCTGTCTCCAGCTGAACTCTGAGGGACCAGAGTTCCATTAGGGAGGTCGACTGTGAGAACTCGTATTTTATTTGTAATTAAATTATGTCTTTTATACGAGCATTCTTCGTAATTTACGTTAAACCTTTAGGCATTATTCATTTATATAACACGTTAACGTTAATTAAATATTATGCCATCGTTTATTTGTCGAAATATCAATGTTATCCGAATGTTGACGTTTTATTTTATATTAAGCGTTTATTTTTCGCGTTTTACGCGTCTCTTTTAAATCGCGTTACGTTAAAAATATCAGACTTCGATAATGCCCGCTTTTACAAATCATGGACAAGATTTATATTATCTCACTCACTAAATTTATAAACATGCCATTTTATCTTTAGGTGTCCGATCCTTATGTGTCTTGAGGACGATCCCTATGTGTCTTGAGGACACTTGTGAGATGTTTAATCATCTAAGAAAAATGATAACTTATCATTGGCTAACATGACTCGTTTCTTCCATTTTAAAAGCAAAATTAAATTTCAATCCATCACTATATCCATGTCCGAATATCAATCTATGAAAACCAAATTCATAAATTTGGTAGTGATCTTAATTACTACCTAAAGTCTTGCAAATCCTAATAGTTGTCATTTGGTTCATATCATCTAAAAACATCATCGTCAACATCTTACGAAAGATACATGGAGCTGACTTTTAAGCATGTTTCATGGGAATTTTCTTGAGTAGTTAAATGTTGGTAAAGTGTTATTAAAGTGGTCAAATAAAGCAATCGGAAGCAAGGAATTATTGGGTTGAATTGATTGTTGTTGTTTGATATTTTCATTGTAAGACTTACTCTCTTTATTTCATGATTGTAAGATTTATCATTCTTTTTATATATTTATATCTATTTCACCTCTGTTATTTCTGATGTGATAATTTATTTTGTAAGTTTGGACATAGTATATAAAATTTTGGCCAAAGATGCAAGCTAAACAAGCCCAAGATGTTGATTTTGATTTTGAGATTTAGATCAGTAGTAAAAACTTGGTATATGGTCAAGCTTAGTAGCTTTTGAAACTTGTATAAGATTACATGATGATAGGCCTTTGTTTTATGTTTATTTTCCATGTCAAAACATAACTGTCAGTAGTAAACGGCAGAAAAAATAAAATAATTGTATACTGACCCCTAAATATGTAAAACTAAAAGTTGTAGCTAAATTTATGTAGAACACACACTAATCGGATTATTTTCTACGGATAAACGGTTTGGAAATGGCGAGCAAAATAGTGAACTGAAGTCGGCTGCGATTCACAGCCCATACTTCTATTGATAAAGCGAACCTCTAAGCTATGTTAAACATAATTTAAGATCATATAAGCTTAGGATATGTAGATTACATGAGTTCATGATCACGTCTATATAAATAAGTTGTTTAGACGATTTACGGTTTTAGAATAACGGCTTAAATATCAAGACATGTCGTAAAATGTGTTAAGTTGAACCGTAGAGATAACACATAACTTAACTTTTTTATAAAATCCGAGGTGGTAAGACCCACTCATTGGAAGTTATAGATCCATTTATATACTGATTATTTGAGAACTCGAGACCCGACGAACGTGAGATATTAAGTTGATAACGTTTGGAGGCGCTTTAGAACCCGTAATGCATATAAGGTGTTGGGTCATAGAAGCCCAACATACACTTGTAATCGCTATTGGGCTATTATTGGGCCTGAGATTAATAACTAAATTGTAGTCTTATACTGATTTTGAAATGGACATAACTCACAAGAACTTGTAATGAGCCACTAATGCGCTTTAGTGGGCTTGATGGTCATAATGGGACAATGCATGGTAGATTGTCACCAAAGGTCTGATGAAAAGTTTTACAAACTTATACAATATCCAAACTTATTAAAGTGAAATATTTACATATATATATGACATATGTATAGTCTCGAGCCTAAGACGCGTCTTGTTATATTAGGTCATGTTCGGTTGTATGTCGACCGTTGGGCATCTCGTTCTTGATAAATGAGCGTGACATCTGGTGAAGTCGTGTATCGACTATTGGACGTTTGTTCCTTGATCTACGTGTAATAGCTATATCAGGTGAGTTCATAGCCCCCTTTTTTTACTACTTGTACATTGTTTCTAAACACGGGGTGAGATTTTACATGGTGGAACACATTCATTTAAAACAGTATGATATCTAGAACTTGTATGCTTTCCAACACTTTTCATTATTATTATTGCTTTTACTACCAATAGCCATAAAGTCCCCTCTTTATCATGAACCGTTAATTATTGAGTACTAAGCCCGAATGTTATGGATGGATCCATCGGGATTGACAATCCTCGTCCCGTAATACTTTGACGCACTTACATTTGTTTATTACTTGAGTATTTAGGTTGAATACTTACTAGGGGCACTATTATTCAAAAAGCTTCGGTGTCATGAGCTAAATTGCAATAATAATTGTTTTGGACTATGGTTAATGTACATAGCCATTTTCCCTAGTACTTGTTTTACAAATGAATGCTTGTGTTCCACAACTATATTACTAAACCTATGAATATCACTCAACTTTTTTTTTGATGTTTTACATGTTTAATCTCAGGTAATAATGCTTAATTTTGCTTGGATCGGAGCCAACGGACATTTTCGCAGCTAAAAGATTTCTTTGTAGTTTAAAGCTTTATTTTGTTAAAGGCTGTCAAAGAATAATTATCCTGTTCTTTTGGTAATTATGTGTCAAAATATCTGTATCAACACTTTATTATGTTTCAAAACTCTGGGACCTTTAAGTTAAAAACTCTGATCTTTTACGATATAATGTAAATATTTCATTACGTCAATTTTGAGTAACTATATTTCATTGTTTCTTTTGCCATGACGTGGCATCCCATGCTGCCTACGTATTCCTTGCCAAAATTCGGGGGTCTCACACTTATTTGAATAAGTTGATCTGTTTGAATAAGCATACATAAGTTGTCGAATTAGATGAGAGTTATGAATAAACTTTTCAATTAGACGAGAGTTATGAATAAGCTTATGAATTAGATAATTTGAATTTATTGTGTTGAATTATAAGCTAGCTTATTAGTTTTTTTAATTTTACCAGGTCTAATGAATAAGAGAGTTATGAATAAGCTTATGTTCGTGTGAATAATATGCATTACTAGGAATTTTTATGTAGCTGATGTAAGATGAATTAAGTTTTATGTATCATATATGATACCTCATTTATCATATATGATAGCTATATGATATATGATAGGTGTATCATATATGATATCTCATTTATCATATATGATAGATATATGATATATGATAGATGATAGGTGTATTATATATGATGTTTCTGATAAACCACACGAACAAACCACGTTTTATGAGTAATTTACACAAAATATCTTTAAGCTCTTTAAACCTTCCTTCTATCATATAGTATTGTATATATGATACTGTATATAGATTGGTCGTAGACTCAAAAGTGACCATGGATGGCTATGGTAAGTGGCATGTGGCTTAGAGTTAAGAGTCAAATATCTTTGACAAAGCTCAATATCATCACCAAATATCCTTGTGTCTTATTCTCGGGTTTCATTTATGCGAGTTATGTATAAGATTAATTTAGTGTGAATAAGATTTATTATTATGCATTTTAATTAAGTTGCTGATGTAAGCTGATTAATTTGTTGTATAATATATGATACCTCATTTATCATACATGATAGTTATATGATATGTGATATATGATAGGATATATGAAGTATCATATATGATGTATCTAACAAGCTACAAAAAATACAGACTTTGATATTGTACATGATTTTTTATTCTTTTGAGCTATTGTGCATTTTGATATTGTCTACTACGTAATTCAATTGTTGATAAAATGGTGCCTAATATGTTCTTACATTTCTTCTATTAATGCAGACTATGCGAACACAACAACGAGCATATATGGATGTTGCAATTGCCCGATCGGAGAAAAGCATGAGGACGTGCATGCATATATGTAAGGATAAGAGGAATTCGTCGTCGAGGCCAAAGAAGATTTACAAGAGAAAAGTATATTTGGTTGAAAATTAAGAAGAATTGATTGAAGATGAAAATAGTATTTCCAATAATAAGAATGCTTTAATTTTAGTTATGAATTAAGCAGACTCTTTTGTTTTGTAACTTTTTTATTATGAATAAATGTTTTAATCATGATTGGTTACATTCAATTTGAACAAGTGTTTAATCATCTATTTTATGCTCTTTAAAAACTCTCTTTTTATTTCCTAACCTGAACAAATGTTTAATCATTAATTCAACAAGCTCTTGTTTTAATCATGAAATCAACATACCTTTTGTTGAATCTGGAAAACTATTTTTTTTAGTATCATATATGATAATGCATTATCATATATGATTCTCATAAAAATACTCTTTTATTTTTTGCATTAGTGTTTAATCATGAATCCAGTAGACTCCTTGTCTTAATCATGAATTCAGCAGACCATTTGTTCAATATGTCAAAAAAAAATTTGAGTATCATATATGATACTACATTATCATATACGATAATGTAGTGCCATATATGACAAAAATTAAAAGTTACTGGTATTATCATATATGATAATAAAAAAAGGTAAAAACTATGCTCCATGAATATGATAGAACTTACATCTACAGATGTTTCGGCGTTTTCATATTTAACAAAATTGATAATGGTTGAGTATCATCACAAAGTTAAACCAATACGTCATTATACACACATTACTAAGACATAAACTATTCAAATATTCTAAACGATGGATATTGATCTCAGATATCAACATTTTTGTGGCAAAAATGGCGCTCGTCTTTTTCATTTTCAAGCACATGATCTTGTTATTTCAGTCGAGAATCTGATGTTCCACTTCTTGGCCTTGAGATGATTAAATTTTTTAGAATTTGAAAACAACTTTGACTTCACAAACAAAAAGATTTTGTTTTAGTTTCAACCAGATTATCATATATGATCTATAACAAAAGTTTAATTTCGACCAAATTATCATATATGATAATATACACACAACTAACTTTTAATTACCCACCAGTAGATCAGAGACTTGCTTGTATTTATTTTCAAGCACATTATCATATAACCATATATGATACCTCCATATATCATATATGATATATTTATCATATATGATATATTTATCATATATGATATATGAAGGTATCATATATGATACATTTGTTCAGCGTAGCTGTAACACCTCCATTTTACCTTATAGCAGCGGAAGCTAATTTTGGGGTATTACTATCAAAGTACCATAGTCATAATAATAGAAAATGCTCAAAAACATTTTTATAAATATTTACTTTATCATTTATTTATTCAGAGTTAAATAAAAATAACTGTACAATAATGTACATCACGGGTTTTCCCAAATATCTAGTTTAATTTCTAGAATGATAACTTTATTCAAGACACCATCATCCGCATCCCGCCAGTCCTGATTCACCTGAAATATATGCCTTAAAGTCAACACAATGGTTGAGTGAATTCATAGGTTTTAAACAATATTTGTATAGAAGTACAACTCCACGGCTACATTATTATACACCAAACTTTTAAAATTCATCGATTCTTATTGCACTAGCTCATGACCCCACAACTAGAAATTATTAGGAAAAACCCAACAAATTTGCCCTTAAGTAGGAAGTTTGCCGGACTATCCTAAATTAGCAAAATAAAGCATATCTGTTTAGCCTAGGTAGGAACCATTAGTTGATAGCAAGTGCGACTTGCCCAGATAGGAGATGCCAGTCTCCAATAGTACTATTCATGATATTACCGCTCATTAAATGATTAGCGGTCCACGACTAAAAAGGGACTTAACGGCAACAAGTAAACGTAGTGTCTATAATCATATAGGCAGCATACAAAAACACTTATATTCTAGTTTTAGCATATATCCCCCTCACGAGTTTTCAAATCATTTATAAAGCATTTAAAAAGTGAGGCTATGAACTCACCTTAGCCTAAAGAGTCGTGAATTATTCAGCTATACCCAATCACAACCTTCTCACAATATCTGAGTTGACATACAATATGTATATATATCAAGTCATAATCTCTGAGTTCAATCTTTTTATTATTTCATGTATTTATTCTTTGATTCATATATTTTTTATAGTATCATTGTTCGGGCCATTATACTCAGAAGCTATTTTATAAACGTTTGAGGAGCGAGGGCACTTTAAATCGTAAACCTAACCACTCTGTCAGAACGTAATATCGAGATGGAACATCTTTGTAAAAAGTTACCTAATATTATGACACATTATTTTTATTACATTTTAAGTTCTTTACTTTCAATATTGGCAAAAATGGTCCTTATAGTTATATTTTGGCATAATAACACTTTTAACCCCTAAAGTTTATAGTTTCATTATATTGCAATTTAACTCTTCGATATTTAACCTTAGGGTCTCAAAATTTCCAACATTTATTATTATAGCTTTAAATTTCATAAAATGACACTTTTGGCACAAAATGTTAAATAGTTTCAAAAATGACAGTTTTGGTCCCTATACTTGTAAAAATCATATAACTTCTTCAAAAATGTACCAAATGATCTAGGATTTAAAAAAAAACATTTCAAAACACATTTGTAATCATAATAACAACATTTCTTCAGATTTATAGTTCTTGAAATGGATTTTAAGTCATTATTTCATGTAAAATACAAAACTAGGATTTTAAGACATATTTAGCTTAAAACTTTCATTTAAATTGATGAAATGACTTAGTTCTTTTTGGATTGTCTTTCTAACATAACTTTTGCATTATAACAAGTCTTATAATTCATTATAACAAGATCAAATCTTGTTTAAAAAAGAAATTACCTAGCTAGCATCCAAAATAGCTCCTTATGGCTTCCTATGAACACTACTTGCTATCAAAGCTTCAAAAGCTTCAATGGCTTCCTTATAAACCTGCTTTTTGGTCTTGTCGGATTTCATAGGACGTATATAGAAGTGTATATGAAGAATGGGTAGGAGGTTTTTATGGAAAATGGGGTGCAAGTATACATGTTGTGTATTCGGTCCTATTTATAGCAATAGCAACACTTAGGCTCCAAGTTAATCTCTAAAACGTGTAAGCTAGATAAGGTAATGACTAAGGATAGCTAGTGAAGCTCTACACAAGTTTATAGCCCCTAGCTTTAATCCAATCTTCACTTATGGTTAGAAATAGGTCACAGCTAGATTAAGATGAGAATGGTGATGTGTAGCAACCTAGTAGGTGATGCACCTACTTTTCACCACTTTAAAATATCTTAGAACATGTAAATATCTGATTTTTAAACTTTGAATAGGAGGTAAAGTGTTTGAAATGGGTTTTGGAGGTAAATTACAAAACCGGGTCCTAAATCTAGGGCTTGTAACTTATGGTTTGTGTTTTTGGTGATTGGGGACTTAGAAAGGTGATTAGTGAATGATTATGGCTTAATTAGGGTTTATAAATTCTATTTAAGAGATTTGCGTCCGTAGTTTGAAGTTTAACAAAGGTTTGATGTGAAAATGGGAAGTATACTTTTGTAGATTAGGGTTTTCTAATGATCTAGGGTTAAATCATAGTAAAAGTGATTATCCTCCTCTTAGATACTGATGTAAAATTAATTTAGGTCCTATAAATTGTGTCTTAAGTGTCCAGATAGTTCTCACACTTGGTTTAATAATTTAGTTTAAGTAAACATGTCTAAAGAGGGAAAATACCTATTTTGACCTAATTTACAAGTCATGCATTGAAATCTTGTACCTTGTGTATTATTGTAACACCCCATTTTGATAAATGGAATGTCACGCGTGATTATGGCGTGTCATCAAAGCATACAAGGATAAATGTCTAAACATTACATGACCATAAAGGAAATATCGGAATCAAACATCGGTACCCCAAAAGTAGAACTCATCACACACAAACATAAGTACTGTAAATGAAAGGACTAAACAATGTTCATAGAAATGAGTATCAAAGTATAAAGAAATGCATAAAGTAAAGAAGGCTAGGAAGCTTCTAATCCATATGCACGTACGCTTAAAGTCTACGAGCGTCCCTGAGTACCTACCGTTTTGGGAACATGAAAAGGAATAGGCTGAGAAATACGCTCAGTGCACGGGTATACAAGTATAGCATGAATAATATAAGCATATAAACATGAAGCAGCGGAAAAGACTATGTCCTGGATAACCTGGTTATATCTTAGTAAAAACTTGGTTTTATAGTTTGAAAAGCCTTATGTTTATCTTGTAAAAACTGTTTATCATATTTACCATTAGCCAATATAGGTCATGAAATATCAACGTGCATGAATACTTGGAGGGGTGACCTCGTCATGCAAATTAGAGGGGTTGCCTCTAATTTAATATACTGGTTTTGAGTAGGAGGGATCAACTCCTTGTGAAGGATGCAATGCACACACCACATTCACACTGAATAATCTGCTGAAAACATGTAAACTAGGATGCACCCATACGGCCCACATGATAATATAATAAATGGCCAAAAGCTGAAAGGGACGCCACGAGCTATCACTCCGCCGTGGTGAAGTCATAACACTGGTGCCTCCAGTGTTATGGTTATGGTACCTCCATAACTAGGTGAAACTGGTCATGCATGTATATGGCTTTAGGTATTCTAATTAAACATAAGCGATTCAAAAACATATAAAACATATACTGGGGAAAACAGTTGGCTGCATACGAGAAATCCTAATAAGGAAGAATGTCCATACTGAAAGGACGGAGAATCTGTACCTTATGTCCAGTGAATGAAGAAGACGAACGGAAGAGAGTCCTACTTCGGTATCACTAATGCTACATAAATACATGCGTGTATAAGTATCTGATTACTGAGTACGTACTGGTTTTATATCATGTCTTAGCTTGTTTTATATGTTCATGTCATGTTTTACTGATTTAAGCTTTATACTGTGTTTATCATATATTTTTTCTATTCTGATTAAGTATTACTTGTATTTCATGTATTTTTATACTTGTTGTGTAATAATAAGTAACTTTCTAAAAATAGCAGGTTTCCTAAAATAGAAAGTTACCAAAAATAGAAAGTTTCCAAAAATAGAAAGTTATCAAAAATAGAAAGTTTCCAAAAATAGAAAGTTTCCAAAAAATTTACTGCTTAAAATAGATAAGTTTCTAAAAATAGAAAGTTTCCATAAATAGATTAGCTGCCTTAATTAAATAAGTTTCTAAAAATAGAAAGTTTCCATAATTAGATATAAGCTAGATAATTAAGTTAATTATATAAGCTTAAGTGTTTACTGATTAATATTCTAAGTCATGTAATTAATAGTATAGTTTATTAATTATTTCATGTGAATTAAATAAACTATAGGTTAAATTATTTAATTAATTATAACATGATTTAATTAAATAAAGGTAAAAATAAATACTTAGGTTAAAACATGTATTATTATCTATTAATAATATAACCTAAGTCATGTAAATTTATTAATTATAGGTCATGGTTTTAATAATTAATTAATTATATAGTCTAATTAAATGGAAAAATACTTAGGTTAAAATTAATGTATTAATAATAAAATTAATAACCTAAGTCATGTAAATTAAATTAATCATGTTCATGTTTTTAATTAATTTAATTTAAGTCTTGTAAAAAAAATATAACTTGTAAATATATATAACCTTGTAAAAATACACCCTTGGTTAACCTAGCCGCCGGCTAGCCAAGGTTTCCCACCGGCTAGCCGGTGTCCCCTTGCTGTCGTGGCCTACCCGAGCACCATCATGCCCCGACCGAGGTCGGGGTCTCCCTTTCTTGCTGCTGCCGTGACACACCACCACCACAGCGAGACCATAAGGTCTCGGTTGGTGCGAGAAAATCAAGCCGAGACCCCCCTTGGGGCTCGGTTATGCGTCGGCCAACAAACAAACACCCCTTAACCATTTATTTAATTTACCCCATGATTAAATAATATGTTTTTACTTGTTTTTAATTTGTTATTAAAAACATTCATGATTTCATGTGATTAATAAATGAAAAACATAAAAAGAAAAAGGTTTAGGGTTTATACCGATCACGAGAATCAAGGAGGATGAACACGCTAAAAATTCTTGCAATAATCGAACACCAAAAATCAACAAAAACACCCCTGTGGTGTGCGTATACCCGGCGGCCAAAGAGAACCAAAAGGAAGAAAACGATTTTTAGGGTTTCTTGTTTTTCCTAAATTTGTGTTATTATGAAAATAACTTTTCCTTTAATTTCATGTTTAGTAAATTTGCATGGGCTTGGCCCTTTGGTCTTGTTGTGTCCGCGGGTAAGGGGCCCACATGGGGGTAACCCAGACATTTTCCGTGTCTAAATAATAAGTGTGTTCTCGTGTTCGTGTTTTACGTGATTTAATTAATTATCGTTCGTGACTTAATATATTTATTCGTGCTCGTAATAAATATACATACATACGTAATATTAGCTCGTGATTAATTTACGTTCATGATTTCATGTTCGTATGTTTGTGATTATAATTATTATTGAAATAATTATTGTGTGTTAATACGTAACAAATACTTATCGTGTTATAACACGTACGTAATACTTGTAATTCTTGTTCGTGAAACGTAAACATGTTATAAAAGGGAAGTTCTAATCATGCACGTACTATCGTAAGGGTACTATTCATGGTAAAAGCATGCGGGTTTTACAACTCTTCCCCCCTAAAAAGAATAATTCGTCCCCGAATTATAGATAAAGTAAACTAGAAAAGAAGACATACCCGAATTCAAAATATGAAATGAGGGTAAGAAGCCCGGATAGACTCCTCTGTTTCCCAAGTGGCTTCCCGCTCGGTATGATCCCTCCAAAGGATTTTGACGAATAGAATCGTCTTCCTTCTCATGACTCGTTCTTGTCTGTCAAGAACTCGTTCGGGTTCTTCTATGAAAGTGAGATCTTTACGAATCTGTTCCAGTGGATACTAAACCATGTGAAGGGGATGATACTGGTACCCTCTGAGTTAGGACACATGGAAAACATTGTGAACATGAGAAAGCTGCGGAGGTAACGCTAAACGGTAAGATACTTCACCGACTCGTTCAATGATATCAAACGGTCCGATGAATCGAGGATTGAGCTTCCCTTTGATTCCAAAACGTCTAACACCACGTGTCGGCGAAACCTTAAGGAAAACGTGATCTCCTACGTTAAAATGTAAGTCCCTACGATGCTTGTCTGCATAACTCTTCTGACGTGACCGTGATTCTTGTAGTTTCTGCTTAGCTACTACGACCTTCTCATTAGTCAACTTTATGATTTCTGGTCCTTCAAGTGTTCGCTCACCAACCTGATCCCAGCAGATTGGGGCGCGACACTTTCTGCCATACAACATCTCGAAAGGTGCACACTTGATACTTGAGTGCCAACTGTTGTTGTATGCAAACTCCACCAAACAGATGTAATTGCCTCAATCACCCGTCCATTCCAATGCACATGACCTCAACATGTCTTCTAATGTTTGAATCGTTCGCTCTGACTGCCCGTCTGTTTGAGGATGAAAAGTCGTGCTAAGCTTAAGTTGTGTACCCCAAGCTTTCTGCAGACTTCTCCAGAATCACGAAGTGAAACGAGGATCTCTGTCTGAGACGATGCTGGATGGAGCACCGTGAAGTCTCATGATCTCCCTTCTATAAGTATCGGCGAGTTTACTGACCGAATCTTCCTTGCGGATCGGTAAGAAATGAGCTGATTTGGTAAGTCGATCAACGATAACCCAAATCGCATCGTGCTTCTTCCTTGTCGACGGAAGACGAGTAACAAAATCCATGGTGATTTTGTCCCACTTCCACTCTGGAACATCTAACAGTTGAAGAAGACCTCCAGACCGCTGATGCTCGATCTTGACCTGCTGGCAGGTAAGACATTTGGAGACGTAAGTAGCAACATCCTGTTTCATACCACTCCACCAAAAGTACTGCTTGATATCATGGTACATCTTGGTCAAACCAGGATGGATATAAAATGGGGAGCTATGAGCCTCAGCTAACAATGCTTCCTAGATTTCTTGATCATTAGGAACACAAAGTCTCGTGTCCTGCCATAAGATACCATCTGCTTCTACTCGAAATTCTATCTGCTTCTCCAAATTCTGAATTATCGCCCAGATTTCTCCATCATCTTTCTGTGCTTCCTTGATCTTAGAGAGTAACTCGGGTTCCACTCTAAGATTAGTCTAGTAACCGTGCTGTCCACGTACCATGATCTCTATGTCTAGTCGCTCCAAGTCTCTTATGATTTCCTCCTCAATTTTAATGTTGTTTAACATTCCGGACTTTCTGCTAAGTGTATATGCCACTACATTCGCCTTGTCGGGATGATACTGTAGATTAATGTCATAATCCTTCAACAGCTCTAACCATCTCCTCTGTCTCATGTTCAGTTCACGCTGAGTGAAGATATACTTCAAGCTCTTGTGGTCCGTGAAAATGTCACATGATTCTCCATACAAGTAGTGCCTCCATATCTTCAATGCAAACACGACTGCTACAAGTTCCAAGTCATGTGTAGGGTATTTTTCCTCATAAGTCTTAAGCTGCCGTGAAGCGTACGTGATCACTTTCCCATGTTGCATGAGAACACAGCTAAGTCCCTTCCCCGATGCATCACTGTAGATTTGAGATCCACCCATACCAGATGGGAGAGTAAGAATAGGTGCAGATACTAACTTCTGCTTCAGGTCTTCAAAGCTCTTCTCTCGTTCTTCAGTCCAGACGAATTTCTCCCATTTCCGTATCAGTTTTGTAAAACCCGTATTTAAATCGAGTAATATAAATACGCGGTTTATTATTAATACACAGATTATTTTTACTTAAACCGTCACGTAGAAATTATCAGCGGAACAACGCGAGAAATATTACTAGTATTATTTATTACAAGTATTACCATAATACAAGTTTAAAAAAAAATAATAATAAATAAAATAGATATTAAAGGGGCCGGTTTTTAACAAAAAAAACAAAAGAGAGGGACTTGGGCTTTAGCCCATTCTAGCTACACATAACAATCGGGACTCCCTTCATTTCCTCCCATACCAAACGAAAAAAAAAAAACATAGAAACTAGGGTTTGCTAGTTGGCCGCCGGGAAAAAAAAAAAAAAAAAAAAAAAAAAAAAAAAAAAAAAAAAAGAAGAAGGTTGCTGGTTCAGCATAAACCACCAAGGTAATCTTAACTCTCTGCTATTCTTACGTAATCAAGAGTCTCGGGTGGTGGTTTTGGTTTTTACAGCCGCAACAAAAAGAACCCGAGACCTAGAGTCTCGGGGGTGTTTGTTTTCTACAGCCGCAAAAAAAGGGGTGTGTCGGGTTCGTCTACATCAGGGAACCGAGACCATAGGGTCTCGGTGTATTGCTGCACGACCCAACCGAGACCACAGCAGGTCTCGGTGGTTCTTTTCTTGCCAGACCCGAGCCACTAATCATAAGGGTGCGTTTGGTTGTAAAACAGAACAAGCGGGGGGGAACTGTGATGTAAAACAGTGGGAACTAAATACTTAAGCAGGGGGAAAAATGGACAGAAAAACAAGGAAGTTTAAATAACATTAGCGACAGTTTAGCGACAGATTTTTCTGTCGCAAAACTGTTAGGATTTAGACAGTTTTTTTTAAAGGAGTAGTTGTTAGCGACAGTTTTTGGTGACATAAAATTTCAGTCACTAACTCTTGGACAGATTTGGTATTGTATGTTAATTCGGGTAGTGCGACCGAGATAGGCTCGGTAGGCTCGGGACATGTTTATAAATGATAAAATAAATATTTTTATGTTATACCTTTTTAATTTAAATTAAGTTGTTTTATAAATATTTAATATATATGTATTTTATGTGTATTAAATTAAATTATTTCGTTAATATTTAAAAGGGTATATTTTAGAAAAAGAATTAAACTACTTAAGAACTTTCTAAATTAAGGAACTTTTATATTAGCGAAATACTTATTATAGAAATAATTACCGTCAGAAATACGTTGTACGTAGCCATTAGTATAACGTTAATACATTAAAATAAATTATTTTAATGATCAGATTTAGCCGTAATTGTACGTATGGAATATCTGAAATAAATAAATAAGAAACCAATAAGACCAGTAAAATTTAATAACGGATATCAGTTAACTTATTCGCGTCCTTTATTTATGTAGCACGCGTGAAGCCCGAGTAGTATTCGTTCAGTTTTCCTTCCAGTCAGTACTGGACTAGAGGTACGGATTTTCCGTCCTTTCAGTAAGAACTTTCCTTTCTATGCATGATTAGGATTCCCCATCTTCAGCCAAATGTTTTCCCCAGTATATGTTTAAATTTAACAGTAATCATGTTAAGAATTAAATAAATTGCCTGAGCCTTATATACAAGCATGATTAGTTTATGTACTAGTTACGGAGGTACCGTAACCACGGCACTAGAGGCACCGGTGTCGTGACTCACATGCAGGAGAGTAATATCCTGCATCGTCCCACTCAGCTCAGCTTGGCCATTTTATCAGTATTATTAGTGGGGCGTATGGATGCATCCTAGGCTATAGTTTACAGTTTAGCAGGTGAATGTGGTGTGTGCTTTACACCCTTCACACTGGAGCTGATCCCTCCACCCAGCACAGTTATTTAGAGGTCACCCCTCTATAGCATGACGAGGACACCCCTCTATGTATTCATGCAGCAGTTGATTTAGTTCATGACCTATATAAGCTCTTGGCAACTAAAATACAGAAATTGCATGTTTTCAGAATTAACAAGTTATATTCAGTTTCAGTATATATGAAAAGGTTGATCAGATTTTATGCAGAGTTTTACCACATGTCATAACAGTCTTATAGTTTCATTGTAGTCTTCTATTCCATTACTTTCAGTACATCCTATTCATGCTATGTCCGTCCACTGAGCGTTATGCTCAGCCGTAGTTTCCTTTCATGTTTCCAAACGGCAGGTACACAGGGACGATCTTAGGACTGCTAAGAGAGTACGTGCACTGGATGGGAGCTATCCAGACTCCTTTATTTGATGCATACATTACATTACATCTCTTTGGTTGTTGGACATTGTTTCGTCCTTTTCCTTTCAGTACTTAATCTTTATATTTTGGGCTTGTTGGACTACCGATGTTTGATTCCGGTATTTCCGTTTGGTCAGTTAATGTTTAATACATTGCCTTGCATGCTTTGATGACACGCCATAAATACACGTAACGGTCCATTTATCCAAGTGGGGTGTTACAATTATGGTATCAGAGCGCAAGGTTCGACCTGTAGGCTCTAAAACTTGACCTGTGACTAGTGGGTAGTCACCAAGAACTTCTTGTATTTTGGCGTCGTTATTTTCCATGCTACTCATGAATTTTATCAGTCGGATTTTCAAAATTTTGATTAAGTAAACGGTTGGTACATGACTGGCCATACTTAATCGCATGTGTTTTTCTAGAACATTTCGTTTTGGTGAACTGGCCATAGGCGTTCACCCTTGCCCGCTTAAATTTTGTATGGATGAACTGACCATAGGCGTTCATCCTTACTCATGTCAGATTTATGTTTTAGAAATTGTCATTTTGTGAACTGACCCTAGGCGTTCACCAGTATTCATGTCATATTTTGTTAGCTATACCTTCATGAATCACACTAAGCATATTCAGATATATTACCCCAGATTTTTGCAGTTTTATCAACTCATCCTCTTATATTTCAGATGCCACCCAGACGCGAAACCGAGAATGATCCTAACGCAGCTGCCATTGCTGCTGCTGTTCAGGCTGCTATACAGGCCATGTTACCCCAAATTCGTGATGAGATCCGAGCTGAATATCAAAATGGACCTCAGCAGAATAACAACCCTCCTGCTCCACCACCTACTACGTTACCCGCTTGGCTGGATCTGTTCAACAAGCAGAAGCCCCGACTGTTTGAGCAGACTGTAGCTCCAACTGATGCAGAAGACTGGATCTACCATATAGAGAAAATTTTTGGAGCTATGGGTTGTGGTGATGTTTTCAAAGTTAGGCTTGCAGTTTACAAGCTGGAGGGTCCTGCTCTACATTGGTGGAGGTCTCAGAAACTGTCCAATGGGGGAGATGCTTGGGAGCTTGCATTGACCTGGGCACGTTTCAAGACGATGTTCTATGACCAGTTTTTCCCGCATGCGGAGCAAGCTAAGATGAAGAGGGACTTTCACGTTATTCGTCAGAATAATGGCGAGAACAGTATAGAGTTCATGCACCGATACCTCAGGATGGCTGGATTCTTAGGGGAGGCTGCGGGTACCGTAGAGGAGCAAGTGAAGCAATTTCGCTGGGCTCTTCACACTAGGACTGCAGATAGATTGATGAGTGCCACATTCACTAATGTGTCACAAGTAGCTAATGCAGCTCGGGACATCGAGATGCTTTTTGAGAGGGACGAGCTCGAGAATGTAGAGCGCCCGGAGAAGAGGTACATCTCACCCAACAGACTTAAACAATTTAGCCCATTATTGCTTGGCAACTTATATGTTACTAAAATCTTACAGACACAGAGGAGGAGACCGATCCCAATCGGCTACTCCGCATCAGAACTACAGGAACCACGGTCAGTCATATGACCGTAATCGGTCAGATAAGAGGAACGGCGGTGATAATTACCGCGGCAGCTCCAACTCCTCTGGCAGCTACAGGTGAGCCTTTAAGCTCCAAGAATACTAAACTATCGTGTAAAACAGACCTTAAATTTATTTGCAAATTCCAACAGAGATGCTGGACAGGGGTGTGACCAAAACAACAGGGGTCAACAGGTTGCCCGACCGGCAAATTCTGGTAATTTTAAATTTCAGTCAAACAGTCTCATTTCAGTTTAAAATATCAGCATCATGACACGTGTTTGTCATCGTGAATCAGGTTCTCAGCAAACCAGAGCTGCTTCTGCCGTGTACACTTATCCCACTTGCGTCACATGTGGAAAGAAGCACACGGGACCGTGCCGTCGTGGTATGAGTGGTTGCTTCCAGTGTGGCCAGCCGGGCCATCTGAAGAGGGATTGCAAGAGCGGGAATGCTGTTGGTACCTCAGGCCAGACTCCTCAGATGTTACCTCCGCCACCACCACTACCACCAACCACTGGTCGTGTCTATACTACTACCCGTGAGCAAGCAAATAAGACCGCAGGTACCATTACTGGCATTTTATTTATACACGGACATGCTGCTTGCGTACTTTTCGATACAGGCGCCACCCACTCAGTTATTTCCACTTCGTATGTTGTTAAAATAAACATGACCCCTACGCCACTAGACAGCGTACTTAGTATATCAACCCCCATGCGAGACTCTGTACTCATTACCCAAGTGTATAAAGATCTCCCTCTTGAGTTTGATGATAAAATCCGTCCAGTCAGTGCTCTTCCTTTAGATATGTGTGATTTCGATATTATTCTGGGTATGGATTGGTTATCGGTTCATCATGCCACCATAGATTGCCATGCTCACCAGGTCATCTTTGGGGATGTCCAGACACCAGAGTATATTCACCGAGGCTTCCTACCAGGAAAACATGTTCAGATCATTTCAGCTTTACAGGCTCGTACCTTACTATATCATGGTTGCGAGGGCTTCTTAGCCACAGTTCATGACACGACTTCGGAGACACCTTCAATTCATGATCAGCCAGTTGTGTCAGACTTTCCAGATGTATTTCTCGAGGAACTTCCAGGTTTACCTCCCATGCGAGAGGTAGAATTTGGCATCGATCTCATTCCAGGTGCAGAACCAGTATCTAAAGCTCCTTACCGTATGGCTCCTGTAGAGCTTAAGGAACTGAAGGATCAACTTCAGGAACTTCTCGAAAGGGGTTTCATTCGTCCCAGCGTATCACCATGGGGCGCTCCAGTTTTGTTTGTCAAGAAGAAGGATGGTAGTATGCGTTTGTGTATTGACTACCGTGAGTTGAATAAGCTCACTATTCGTAACCGTTATCCACTTCCTCGTATTGACGATCTATTCGATCAGCTTCAGGGTGCCAAGCACTTCTCAAAAATCGATCTACGGTCAGGCTACCATCAGCTGCGTGTAAAAGAGCAGGATATATCCAAAACTGCTTTTCGCACGAGGTACGGTCATTACGAATTTGTTGTTATGCCATTCGGTCTCACGAATGCGCCCGCAGTATTTATGGACTTAATGAACAGAGTCTTTCACGAATTTTTAGACAAGTTTGTGATCGTATTCATCGATGATATCCTCATTTTCTCCAAATCCAAAGAGGAACATGAGAACCATATCCGTACAGTTTTGCAGATTCTCAGACGAGAAAAACTATATGCTAAATTTTCGAAGTGCGAGTTTTGGCTGAATACAGTGGCGTTTCTAGGTCATATTGTTTCTGCGGACGGAATCACCATGGATCCTGCAAAGGTGGAGGCTATCACCAAATGGCCAAGACCGACGTCTGTCACAGAGATACGTAGTTTTCTTGGGTTGGCAGGTTACTACCGCAGGTTTGTGGAAAACTTCTCACGCTTAGCGTTACCCTTGACCCAACTTATGCGAAAAGGTGAGAAGTTTATATGGACCGAGGAGAGAGAAAAGAGTTTTGAGGAACTCAAGCATCGATTGATCTCAGCACCGATACTTACCCTTCCATCCGGTACCGGTGGTTATCAGATTTACAGCGACGCATCAGGAAAAGGCTTAGGCTGTGTTCTTATGCAGCATGGGAAAGTCATCGCTTATGCTTCGCGTCAACTAAAGCCGTATGATAAAAATTATCCTACTCATGATCTAGAGCTCGCAGCAGTCGTCTTCGCCCTTAAAATCTGGAGGCATTATTTATACGGTGAGTCGTGCGATATTTTCACCGATCACAAAAGTCTCAAGTACATATTCACCCAACGAGAGTTGAACATGAGACAGCGGTGATGGTTGGAACTGCTGAAAGACTATGACACTAACATCCAGTATCACCCAGGTAAAGCAAATGTCGTGGCAGATGCCCTTAGCAGAAAGTCAGGTATGGTAAATGGCATCAAAGTTCAGGAAGAAATTATTCAGGACTTAGAGCGTTATGATATTGAGCTTTTAGTACGCGGACAAAGGGGATACTGGGCTAGTTTGAGAGTAGAACCAGATTTACTCTCTAGGATTAAAGCCGCACAAAAGGATGATGGTGAAATATGGGCGATTGTCCAGAACATTGACCGTCAGACCAAATTTCGCATCGATGAGGACGGTATTGTATGGCAGGGTACCAAACTCTGCGTTCCAGAAGATCCTGCTCTCAGAGAAGCCTTGATGACTGAGGCTCATAGCTCTCCGTTCTCTATTCATCCAGGTTCCACTAAGATGTACCATGATCTTAAGTAGCATTTTTGGTGGAGCGACATGAAGCAGGATGTCGCAACTTTCGTTTCCAAATGTCTAACCTGCCAGCAGGTTAAGACAGAACATCAGCATACCAGCGGTTTACTTCAGCCATTAGATATTCCAATCTGGAAATGGGAAAAGATTTCTATGGATTTTGTTACCGGTTTACCACAGACTCAGCGGCGACATGATGCAATCTGGGTCATTGTCGATCGTTTGACCAAATCAGCACATTTCATTCCTATCCGTAAAGATTTTGCAGTTAGTAAATTGGCAGATCTATTCACCAAGGAGATTGTACGATTACACGGTACACCTTCAGAAATCATATCAGATAGGGACCCACGATTCACTTCTCACTTCTGGGGAGGCCTGCATAAAGCTTGGGGAACCAGGCTCAAGCTCAGCACAGCTTTCCATCCACAGACAGACGGTCAGTCAGAGCGTACCATCCAGACCTTGGAGGACATGCTACGCGCCTGTGCATTAGAATGGACAGGACACTGGGATGACTATATTTGCTTGGTCGAGTTTGCCTACAACAACAGTTGGCATGCTAGTATCAAGCGTGCTCCATTCGAGATGTTATACGGCAGGAAATGTCGTGCTCCTATTTGTTGGGATCAGGTTGGAGAACGCTTGATTGAAGGACCAGAATTTATAGAAATGACCAATGAAAAGGTCGCCATCGCTAGGGAAAAACTGCAAGAAGCGCGTACTCGCCAGAAGAGTTACGCCGACAGACATCGCAGAGATCTATCGTTTCAGACTGGAGATCGTGTGTTCCTCAAAGTATCACCCGCACGCGGTGTCAAACGTTTCGGCCTCAAAGGCAAACTTAGCCCTCGCTACATCGGACCATTTGAAATCCTTGAACGCGTCGGGGAAGTATCGTATCGGTTGGCGCTGCCGCCTCAGCTTTCACACGTCCACAACCTGTTTCATGTCTCATTACTCAGGGGATACAACTATCACGAGCTTCACAAAGTAAATTATCCACTCGATCAGATTCGGGAGGATTTATCCTATATTGAGGAACCCGAAGCGGTTTTAGATCGCCAGGATCAAGTCATGAGAAGGAAGACCATTCCTTTTGTCAAAATCCTGTGGAGGAACCATACAGAGCGGGAGGCCACTTGGGAAACAGAGGAGTCTATACGGACTTCTTATCCTCACTTTCAGTTTTGATTCGGGTATGTCTTTTCAGCTTTTATGTCGTTCGGTTTATCAGCATTTCAGCTTTTACTTCAGTCAGCTTTAATACCTTGTAATTCGGGGACGAATTCTTCTTTTAGAGGGGAAGAATTGTAAAACCCAGTACGCCCGTATTTTTAATTCGGGGACGAATTATTCCTTTTAGAGGGGAAGAATTGTAAAACCCGTATTTAAATCGAGTAATATAAATACGCAGTTTATTATTAATACACAGATTATTTTTACTTAAACCGTCACGTAGAAATTATCAGCGGAACAACGCGAGAAATATTACTAGTATTATTTATTACAAGTATTACCATAATACAAGTTTAAAAAAAAATTAATAATAAATAAAATAGATATTAAAGGGGCCGGTTTTTAACAAAAAAAACAAGAGAGAGGGACTTGGGCTTTAGCCCATTCTAGCTACACATAACAATCGGGACTCCCTTCCTTTCCTCCCATACCAAACGAAAAAAAAAAAAACATAGAAACTAGGGTTTGCTAGTTGGCCGCCGGGAAAAAAAAAAAAAAAAAAAAAAAAAAAAAGAGAAGAAGGTTGCGGGTTCAGCATAAACCACCAAGGTAATCTTAACTCTCTGCTATTCTTACGTAATCAAGAGTCTCGGGTGGTGGTTTTGGTTTTTACAGCCGCAACAAAAAGAACCCGAGACCTAGAGTCTCGGGGGTGTTTGTTTTCTACAGCCGCAAAAAAAGGGGTGTGTCGGGTTCGTCTACATCAGGGAACCGATACCATAGGGTCTCGGTGTATTGCTGCACGACCCAACCGAGACCACAGCAGGTCTCGGTGGTTCTTTTCTTGCCAGACCCGAGCCACTAATCATATGGGTGCGTTTGGTTGTAAAACAGAACAAGCGGGGGGGGAACTGTGATGTAAAACAGTGGGAACTAAATACTTAAGCAGGGGGAAAAATGGACAGAAAAACAAGGAAGTTTAAATAACATTAGCGACAGTTTAGCGACAGATTTTTCTGTCGCAAAACTGTTAGGATTTAGACAGTTTTTTTTAAAGGAGTAGTTGTTAGCGACAGTTTTTGGTGACATAAAATTTCTGTCACTAACTCTTGGACAGATTTGGTATTGTATGTTAATTCGGGTAGTGCGACCGAGATAGGCTCGGTAGGCTCGGGACATGTTTATAAATGATAAAATAAATATTTTTATGTTATACCTTTTTAATTTAAATTAAGTTGTTTTATAAATATTTAATATATATGTATTTTATGTGTATTAAATTAAATTATTTCGTTAATATTTAAAAGGGTATATTAAACTACTTAAGAACTTTCTAAATTAAGGAACTTTTATTTTAGCGAAATACTTATTATAGAAATAATTACCGTCAGAAATACGTTGTACGTAGCCATTAGTATAACGTTAATACATTAAAATAAATTATTTTAATGATCAGATTTTGCCGTAATTGTACGTATGGAATATCTGAAATAAATAAATAAGAAACCAATAAGACTAGTAAAATTTAATAACGGATATCAGTTAACTGATTCGCGTCCTTTATTTATGTAGCACGCGTGAAGCCCGAGTAGTATTCGTTCAGTTTTCCTTCCAGTCAGTACTGGACTAGAGGTACGGATTTTCCGTCCTTTCAGTAAGAACTTTCCTTTCTATGCATGATTAGGATTCCCCATCTTCAGCCAAATGTTTTCCCCAGTATATGTTTAAATTTAACAGTAATCATGTTAAGAATTAAATAAATTGCCTGAGCCTTATATACAAGCATGATTAGTTTATGTACTAGTTACGGAGGTACCGTAACCACGGCACTAGAGGCACCGGTGTCGTGACTCACATGCAGGAGAGTGATATCCTGCATCGTCCCACTCAGCTCAGCTTGGCCATTTTATCAGTATTATTAGTGGGGCGTATGGATGCATCCTAGGCTATAGTTTACAGTTTAGCAGGTGAATGTGGTGTGTGCTCTACACCCTTCACACTGGAGCTGATCCCTCCACCCAGCACAGTTATTTAGAGGTCACCCCTCTATAGCATGACGAGGACACCCCTCTATGTATTCATGCAGCAGTTGATTTAGTTCATGACCTATATAAGCTCTTGGCAACTAAAATACAGAAATTACATGTTTTCAGAATTAACAAGTTATATTCAGTTTCAGTATATATGAAAAGGTTGATCAGATTTTATGCAGAGTTTTACCACATGTCATAACAGTCTTATAGTTTCATTGTAGTCTTCTATTCCATTACTTTCAGTACATCCTATTCATGCTATGTCCGTCCACTGAGCGTTATGCTCAGCCGTAGTTTCCTTTCATGTTTCCAAACGGCAGGTACACAGGGACGATCTTAGGACTGCTAAGAGAGTACGTGCACTGGATGGGAGCTATCCAGACTCCTTTATTTTATGCATACATTACATTACATCTCTTTGGTTGTTGGACATTGTTTCGTCCTTTTCCTTTCAGTACTTAATCTTTATATTTTGGGCTTGTTGGACTACCGATGTTTGATTCCGGTATTTCCGTTTGGTCAGTTAATGTTTAATACATTGCCTTGCATGCTTTGATGACACGCCATAAATACACGTAACGGTCCATTTATCCAAGTGGGGTGTTACAAGTTTGGTCAAGGTAGTGCTAGGCGGGAAAAGTTCTCCACGAACCTACGGTAATAACCAGCTAAACCTAGGAAGCTGCGGACTTCAGTCGCTGATGTCGGCCTTGGCCATTTGGTAATAGCCTCAACCATCGCTGGATCCATCGTAATTCCTTCTGCTGATACAATGTGACCTAAGAATGCCACCTTGTCTAACCAGAACTCACACTTGGAGAATTTAGCATACAACTGCTTCTGGCGAAGAATATGTAGTACTGTACGAAGATGGTCTTCATGTTCCTCCTTGGACTTAGAGAAAATCAGGATGTCATCGATGAAGACAATGACGAACTTGTCCAGAAATTCATGGAAGATTATGTTCATCAAATCCATGACCACTGCTGGAGAATTGATAAGGCCAAATGGCATGACTACAAATTCGTAGTGGCCATAGCGTGTACGGAAAGCAGTCTTGGCGATGTCCTGCTCCTTAACCCGTAGCTGATGATAGCCTGACCTTAGATCAATCTTGGAGAAATGTTTGGCCCCTTGGAGTTGGTCAATCAGATCGTCTATACGTGGTAGTGGATACATATTCCTGATGGTAATCTTGTTGAGCTCACGATAGTCTATGCAAAGACGCATACTGCCGTCCTTCTTCTTAACAAATAAGACCGGTGCGCCCCATGGAGATTCGCTCGGTCGAATAAAGCCTCGTTCCAGAAGTTCTTGCAATTGATCCTTCAACTCCTTCAACTCTATGGGAGCCATGCGATAAGGAGCCTTGGAAATCGGCTCAGCTCCTGGGATGAGCTCGATATTAAATTATACTTCTCGTGCAGGCGGTTAATACTAGGGTTTTTGCAAACTCTTTTTAGATCTATTTCGTTCCACAAATCGACTCGAACTGATTTCCAATTAAAACGTAAGATTATATTTGTTTTTGGTGAAATAAATTTTTGGTATTTTAAAACTAAAATCTATTTAATAACAAAAGACTTTTTAATCTAATTGTAATAATCTAATTTAAACTATTGTAAAAAAAACTATTTTTATAAACAAAACTTTAAATCTAATTTTCAAAAAAAAAAACTAAAATAAAGACTTTTAAATAAAAACTAATTTAAATAAAAAACATAAATCTAAATTTTAAATCTAATTACTCTAAATGAAAACTAATTTAAAAATTCCTAAAAGTAATTAAAATAAAAATATTTTTTTAACTTTTTATTTTTTATAAAAAACTGCATAAAAGAAAATTTGATATAAAACTAAAAAAACTTGTTTTTAACTAATTAATAAAAACTGGCAGTAAAGATTTAAAAAGCTATATTAATTAAATGACGAGATAAAAAACACAAAACAATGTCTAGCACAAATGGAAGGGGTGTTGTCTGTTAAGCTAGAGGTCGCGAGTTCGAGACCTGGCGTCACAAAATTTTGTTAATATTTTTTTTTTTTTTTGGAATTTGGACTATTGAAATTTCGTACAGATCAATGGGATCTGTAGTAATATCAGCAACATAAGCAATAACAACAAAACCAAATAAGCAGTGACAACTCCACAAATAAACAGATAGAATGCAAATAAGCAAGACTTAGTTAAACCCAAATAAGCATTACAAATAGAAAGACAAATAGCAAATAAGCTGAAAAAGGTAAAATTAGATAAGCAGGTAAAATAAAACAAATCAACTTTAAACTATAAGCAAAACTTAAAAACTGAATAAGCATCAAAACCAAAACAGCAACTAAAAATGGAATAAAACTAAGCAGATAAAAGTTTCTAAAGCTTAAAATTAAACAAGTGATATAAACCTAAAATGAAATAGCAGATATGAAACTAAAATCAAATCAACAAAATATCAAGCAGATACTAAATAACCGAATATCAAAGCAAACCAAATATAAATATAAGCTAAAATAAATAAAGTAAACAATCCATACCAAAGCAAATCTAAACAACTATCCAATAATTCCTATAAACAAAATAGACTCAAACTAATAATATTCCCAACACATAAGCAGACAGCAATTAAAAAAAACTGAAAAAAAACATAAGCAGATCAGACAAAACGTAAACTAAATAATAACTTAACAATTAAATAAAAAGAAGAGAGTAAAACCTTGAGACGATTTCCGTTGGGTCGAAGAATGGCGCTGGGCCTCCTTATGAACCGAAGCAAACACCACCATTAATCATCTCGAAATCAGCCCGATCCATCAACAGTAAACGAACCACCAAAAGAATACTCGCACAGTAACATTTAATTTCTTTCCAGTGGGGAAAGATTTTTAACACTTTCCTTTATTTTTTTTAATTTTTTTTAATCGAATAAACTCAACAGTAATATTCAATAGAAAGCAGATTAAAGATGAAATTTAGACTTGACAGGAATTTAAATAGAGACGAAATTAAATAAAAATAAACTTTTCATTAATAAAATAAAAATTACATTTACTGAAAATTAAAGAAATACATTAAACCTAAACTAATTTGCAGAAAATTAAAATTAAGAAAAAAGTGCTGAAATTACACAATGATTTGTGGGGGTTTTTATAGGAGAAACCCTGAAACCCTCTTCTTATCTTCATAAGTAAGCAATAAATCCAGGCCCTTCATTCATCTTCTCTCTCTCTCTTCTCTTCGATCCAACGGATGAAAATTATCCTTGTGAGCCACGGATTGCCAGGATGGATTTTTTGTGCTTCTTGTATTTCTTTAGTGATGATGTGGATGCACATGATTGGTGGATTGGTGGAAATTGGCTGTCGCAACCAATCAAATAGGGGATGGATGCCACGTGAGATGGAGGACCACTGGTAGTGTTTATGCGAAAAACATGGGGATTTATTTCCAAACCGTGTGAATCACACGGATGGAATAAAAGCCCCAATTCTTTGAGTGGTAATTTTGGTCTAATGGTAAATTAGGGTTTATATAAAATGGTGGTGGCTGTGTAAAAAATGGGAGAGAAAGGTAACAGTGAGAGGCACTTTGTTATTAACGAAATTATGGGGTAGTGGGTAGATAAAAGAAGACGTTTTCATTAATGTGTAGGTGAGGGTAGGTTTATTAATTATAGGGTGAGTGAGATAGGGTAAATAAGTTACACGTGGGGGAGAAGTTGACCAGGTTGTGAGGTAAAGTTTGACTGGTAAAAGGTTTTATCCACAAAACAAAGTGAAACGTTTATATCACAACTTTCCATCCGTGCCAAATTAATTAACCCAAAAGGGCTTGGGAAATAAATGGGCTTGGCCCAAATTTTAGATTCATCCGTCCCATTGTATTTGATTTTGGGCCAAATGGGCTAATTTTACCAAGAAGAGAATAATGTTAACTCCTTTATTGGGCTTTTGGGCCCAATAAGTAAATGTGGGACCCACTAAGCCCGAAATCTTCGTAAATAATTAAATCCACTAAAAGGAGCTCGATTTCGGCTTTCTTTGATCATTTCTTCAAAACCATGTCGGTTTAGCCGGTTTTCGTAAATTTGGGGACACTTTTGGTCTTTTGACTTTGTCTTCGTTTTTTTTTGGACTTTTCTTCAACATTTGACCGTGATATCCCGTGTTTTCTTTCCTTTTGATCATTTGTGCCTATTTTAACACAAAAACACAAAACCACGCGTGATTCCGACTTTTATGATATAAAACACATGATTAGGTCTTGTTTTTCCTTGATTTTAGTGGCAAAAGGATAAGTGTTTACACACTTATTGAATCCCCTACACTTGACCATTGCAATGACCCCATGCAATGCATTATTATAAAGCATAAAGTTACACTTTTCTCATTAATAACCTATCTTGGCCTTTATTAAGATATACTATTATTACTACGACGAAAAGATGAAAACTTTTAAAGGAAACAAAAGTTATAACAATTTATTAACTTCAAATTATTTGATGGATGAAACTCGTAAAGATATCTAAGACTTGAATTAGGGCTTTGGTGTCATGAATATTAATCACCCTCAAGTTTCACGTTCCCCATACCAAGCTTAAAAACGAGATCATTGTTTACCATAAGTTCTTAGGTTAAAACCACTTATATAAGACAATTGTGTAATACTATTTCTCCAATTCCTACTTTGTATCTCTAGATTTTATTGATTGTCATTCACCCGTAGGCTCATTTGACTTATTTGATAATTATTATTCCAAAAATGAAGGCCAAACGGTGCAAACCCGACACTCAAAACCTAACCTCGTCCTCAAAAACGTTGTTACTAAAGTAAGCCCACATCAAGGATGATTTAACACGATTTAGGGAATAAATTCCCGGACCCAAAATTTGGCCAAATAGTACTACTTATTAATTATTCCTCCAAAGTCATGTAGACTTTATGTGGAGTTTAGCAAGTTCACATCATATACCCTTAGGCTCTTTAAGATGTAAAAATGCTCCCCGTCTATTGTCCACACCCTAAGGCTCCTTGAACAATAAACGAGGGAATTGATTTTTTTGAATCAATTTTTATTCAACACTTACCATGCCATACACCCTAAGGCTCTAATGACAAGGTTCGTGCTACATGCCCCACACCCTAAGGCTCCTTGAGGTCATGTTTTAATCTTATTCTTTCTTTATTTATGATACATATAGTAGGCCAAATTCCACGGTCCCATGGTCTGAATACCTCCTACTTAGTGGTTATGAGCCACCTTAGTCGGAAGTCCACAATGATGGCACCCTCAATGTGTTCATGCTTTAATTACAAGGAGAATAAAGATTTGGCTAAGAGTTAAGATATCGAATCGACACCGCAAAAATCCTCATTTATTAAGCAATTAAATATACAAGCGGGAAGAAAGAGCCACAAAAACTCATATAAGCAAAAATTAACCCTTAAACTTATTATCAACTCTATCATCTCTCGTTCTCCACAATTTAGAATCTCAAGGAATGAGACTCGTGGATGCTTAGCCTAATAAACCAATTAAGGTCCATATGGTTAAGGATACTAGCTAGAGTAAACTTGGATAAGTAAACTCGGGTTGAGTCAAAATATTCACGACGGGCCTAATATATCAAAGATATCTAAACTTGTTAAAACCATTTTATTCATTTATTTATTTTTACTTTAGAATGGAAATTATAAATACGATGTGGTGACAAAAAGAAAATAAATAAAAATACTACTAGGCCAAAATAGATCAAATATTTGAAAAACGTTTGAAAATTTTTTAAATTTTTCCGGTTAAATGGGGTCAAATTAATGGAAAAGCCCACTAAAATATCGATAGAAATCCCCCCTACACTTAATATAAACATTGTCCTCAATGTTTAAGCATGTGGGAGAATTAACTCCCCTACACTTAGGACATTGAGTACGTTATTTAAAATCGAGCTAAGGAAAGGACAACTAAAGTGATTACATTTATTTGTTTTATTTTTATACAAGATTGAATCACAATAGCAAAAACTTATCGAAGGAACCGGGTACATGGGAAACACGGGAACACGGATCGTGTCAAAAGCACCAAAAGTGGATCATCAGAGCACATGTCCCTGCACACAACATCACAACACACAAACAACCTACTTGGCTCCCCCCTACACTTATTGGTGAAAATGGGTGAAGGTGAAAAAAAGGTGGAAAAAGGGTGGAAAAGGTAAAAATCTAACCTAGTTATACGATGCTTGATTTATTATTCATGAGTCTCTAGCTCGACTCGATTTCCCGAATGTCAACATTCAAATGGGAAAATCATGGAAAAATCGAGATTTCCAAGGGAGGAATCTCTCCATGATAAAGGTGAAGCAAAGTCATATAAGGCATACCCCATGAAAATCCACCCGGGTCAAACACATAATTTCCATCACAAAAGGAAATAAACCCCGAGGTGGTACGCAAGTCAAAGAGAAGTGGGGTATCCTTAGGCAAACGTCTCTTATAAGGAAAGGTGTTATGGTGATAAGGCAATGAAAGCACGAAAGTCTCTATTCCGGGATCAAACACCGGTTCCTTAACAGGAAAATAGCAAGAGGTGTTGACATTTAAGCTCAAAATATCATCAAAATCCAAAGTGGGAAAGTCGTCCTCTTCCAAACTTGATGTGAAAACATAAGTATCATCGGAGTCATAGGAAAACTCTTCCTCATGAGGAAAATAGGTATTTAGAAAGTTATCTAAATCCTCCTCAAATGGAATAACCTCTAAAGTCGGAATGATCTCTAAGAGTGGAGGATCCTCCTCAAAAGTCATGACTTCTAAAATTGGAGTATAAAAGTCAAAAGGAGTCTCCATGGAAGAATCACTCATAGGAATATGAGGTGCATTCAGATCATGGGGTGGGTCATCAAAATTAATGAGATCACTTAAAGAAGTGTCATCATCGTAGGTATCAAAGATTGGGGTATCATAAATGGGTGGGTCAAAATTGGGTGGTTTAAAAGATAAGTCGTCTAAACCGAAGATAGTGTGATCACTTGAAGAAGTGTCATCACTATAAGTGTCATAAATGGGAGTATCAAAAATTTGAGGCTCTAAGGGAAAGGATGAAGTTATCACAAAATCATTTTGATTAGATTTTTCAATTCCAAAAGGATTAAAAAAAATCTTGTCATTATCATAATTAAGAACATCAATCATATTGACCGACTCTTTTCCATTTGATTTTGTTGTAATTTTTCCCATTTTAAAAACTTGTTGTTCATCCCGAACCCTAAGAATTAACTCCCCTTCGGCTACATCAACTAAGGCTCTTCCGGATCGTAAGAATGGTCTACCAAGTATTAACGGAATACGAGGATCCATCTCATAGTCGACGACGACAAAGTCCACGGGAAAAGTGAATGTACCAACTCGAACAAAAACATCTTCGGCAATACCAACGGGGTATGCGAGAGTTCGATTAGCTAACTCTAAAGTCATACGAGTCGGTACAAGGTCGGGTAATGACAATTGTTTCCAAACCGAAAGTGGCATAAGATTGATGCTAGCACCGAGATCCGCTAAAGCCATACAATCATCGATTAAGGAAACAAGCAAGGTAACACGAATCGTCCGGGATCTCCTAGCTTTTCGGGAAGCTCTTTGAGAAGAATCGCGGAACAATTCTCATTTAAACGGGTGTTCACGAGCTCAACCATTTTTTCTTTCTTACTAAGCAAATCTTTAAACATTTTGACAAATTTTGGCATTTGAGCAAGTGCTTCAATAAGGCTTATGTTAACATTCACATTGGAAATCATTTTCAAAAAGTTGGAGACATGAACGTCATCTTGGTGAGAACTTTAGCCTTGTCTAACCTAGATGGATAAGGGACATTAGGCTTAGACTTTGAAGGTTGAGAATGAGAAGGACTCACTTCTTGAACAACCGTAGGGATAGGCTTTTTCGGCAATGGAGCACTAGTACTAGGAGTGGTAGTGGGAGGAATCACCGAAGGGGGAGTAGGATTACTCATTATGACCTTCGGGCCTTGTCTCTCCTTTATGGGCGAAGAGATGGAAGGTCCCACTAAAGTGGCTCCACTTCGAGTAGTGATAGCACTCACATTAGCACGAGGGTTAATCTCGGTATTTGAAGGTAAGGCTCCTTGGGGTCTAAGGGCTTGAATCATTGTTAAAAATTTCTTATCGTTGGACTCTTACATTTGTCTAGTAGATTCTTGCATTGCTTTCATGATTTTCTCATGTTCGGTCAATTTTGTAGAACCAAGTCCATTTAAGGATTTTGCATGTTCATTTGATTAATCCCTTGATTAGGAAAACCTTGGTTTTGATATTGAGATTGAAAATCGTTAGTATTAGAAAAACCTTGGTTATTATTTTGAAACCCTTGATTTTGACCATTAAAATTACATTGATTTGGAAAATTACCCATTTGAGGACCTTGGTTCCTAATTTGGTTTTGGGTATTTTGGACGGGTGGGGGTGGTCTTTGTGGTGCTACAAAACCCGGGGGAGCCAAATAATTAGTACTCTTATAAGACAAATGGTTAACATCAACATTAGGTTTAATTGGAACACTTTCATTAGCATTAAAAGCACAAACTTGTTGTTGTTGATTATTGTAAACCTTGTCACAATTGAAATATGAATGTGGTCCACCACAAGTCTCACACGTTTCACGAGTTTCTTTCAAGGCATTCACTTGACCATTGAGGGCATCGGTTTTTAGAGCAAGTGATTCAATAAGCGACGTAAGCTTATCAATTCTCTTATCATTCTCAGTAGAACTAGCACTCGCCATAGTGGCCCTAACACTTTTGGTTTGCACTTTAGCCTTGTTTTCAATTACGGCCCAAGCCTCGTTCATTGATTTCACAAGAATATTGCCCCCCGCGGCACTATTAAGTGAGTCTTGGTCATTTAGAGTTAACCCATTGTAAAACGTATTTATTTGATGCACTTTAGTGAAACCGTGTTGTGGACATTTTCTCAAAAGCTCTTTAAATCGATCCCAAGACTCACTAAACGTCTCCCTATATTGTTGCTCAAAGGTGAATATTTCATTCCTTAAAGACGTGGTCCGTGATGGTGGGAAAAAGTAGTTAATGAACTTGGTCTCTAAGTCGATCCATGTTGTAATACTTTGGGGTGGTTCCTTATCAAGCCAAATCCGGGCTTGTCCCTCGAGGGAAAAAGGAAAGAGTTGCAAACGAATAGCCTCTTGTGGCACCCCATTGTATTTGACGGTGTTGGTTAAATGGATAAATCTCTTGATATGATCATGGGGGTCATCTTGAGAACGACCCAAAAATGGTGTAGCGGAAACCATTTTAATTAAATCCGATTTGAGTTCAAAATTATTTTCTCCAATTGCGGGGACGACAATAGCGTCATCGTTTCCCTCAACGTGTGATTGCAAAATCTCGAGCATAGGTCCGTTATCCGTTTCCATTGTATTGTCGAAAGCACGATTCTCGGGATCGGCTTGAATGACGTTCTTTTTGTTTTTCTTCTTCTTCTTCTCTTTGGAAGAATTGGAAGAATTTGGTACACCAATCGGTATGTATGTATGCGCGCGAGTGCGCATACAATTAAAACTTTAGAATAAGGTAGGTGACCTCGGTCGACTTTGAGAGGAAAAGGATTTTCCCTCTCGAGGTGCAATAGTAAAAAGCTACAAAAATATATCTTAAGTACTACTTGAGTTGGCAAACCAATAATCGGTCATCCCTCTCAATATACGCACAAGCAAGCGGGGAAACGAGGTGGCACAAAGCACTTAAAAACCTTTTTCCTTAGACAGCCTTTTATAGCGCGTCGCCTTATACCCACCTTATAGTTTGTATATTTTGAGTTCAAACGTCTTACTAGTATTTATCTATTTTGCCTTTTTATTTCGTTTAGGATTCGAATACAATAGTTGGGTGATGAAATCCCAACTAAGGCTTATTTGAAAAGTAGGTAAATTAATGTTCTACGTAATAGAATATAGTAAATGAAAAATCTTTTTGTATTTTTTTAGAAAAATATATATTCACAAGAAAAATCGAAAGAAATCGAACTAAGAAAAATAACACTAATACGTAATATTTTTGGTGTAATACTTTTAGGAAAAAGTATTACTTTTGGATTTTTTTTAAAATTTTTTGGTACAAATCTTAGGAAAGAATTTGCTTTTTGTGATTTTTTAAATATTTTGTATTTTTAAGTTTTTGATTTTTTTTTGTATTTTTGATTTTTGTGCAAGAAAGTAACATTCAAAGAGAACGGATCCCAAAATCCAAACGTCTTCACGGAAAATCGTCAATCGTACGAGCGAAGCGGTAGCGGCGCCATTTTAATACTAGGGTTTTTGCAAACTCTTTTTAGATCTATTTTCGTTCCACAAATCGACTCGAATTGATTTCCAATTAAAACGTAAGATTATATTTGTTTTTGGTGAAATAAAATTTTGGTATTTTAAAACTAAAATCTATTTAATAACAAAAGACTTTTTAATCTAATTGTAAAAATCTAATTTAAAAACTTTAAATCTAATTTTCAAAAAAAACTAAAATAAAGACTTTTAAATAAAAACTAGTTTAAATAAAAAACTTAAATCTAAATTTTAAATCTAATTACTCTAAATGAAAACTAATTTAAAAATTCCTAAAAGTAATTAAAAAAAAATATTTTTTACTTTTTATTTTTTATAAAAAAACTGCATAAAAGAAAATTTGATATAAAACTAAAAAAAACTTGTATTTAACTAATTAATAAAAACTGGAAGTAAAGATTTAAAAAGCTATATTAATTAAATGACGAGATAAAAAACACAAAACAAGGTCTAGCACAAATGGAAGGGTGTTGTCTGTTAAGCTAGAGGTCGCGAGTTCGAGACCTGGCGTCACAAAATTTTGTTAATATTTTTATTTTTATTTTTGGAATTTGGACTATTGAAATTTCGTACAGATCAATGGGATCTGTAGTAATATCAGCAACATAAGCAATAACAACAAAACCAAATAAGCAGTGACAACTCCCCAAATAAACAGATAGAATGCAAATAAGCAAGACTTAGTTAAACCAAAATAAGCATTACAAATAGAAAGACAAATAGAAAATAAGCTGAAAAAGGTAAAATTAGATAAGCAGGTAAAATAAAACAAATCAACTTTAAACTATAAGCAAAACTTAAAAACTGAATAAGCATCAAAACCAAAACAGCAACTAAAAATGGAATAAAACTAAGCAGATAAAACTTTCTAAAACTTAAAATTAAACAAGTGATATAAACCTAAAATGAAATAGCAGATATGAAACTAAAATCAAATCAACAAAATATCAAGCAGATACTGAATAACCGAATATCAAAGCAAACCAAATATAAATATAATCTAAAATAAATAAAGTAAACAATCCATACCAAAGCAAATCTAAACAACTATCCAATAATTCCTATAAACAAAATAGACTCAAACTAATAATATTCCCAACACATAAGCAGACAACAATTAAAAAAAACTGAAAAAAAAACATAAGCAGATCAGACAAAACGTAAACTAAATAATAACTTAACAATTAAATAAAAAGAAGAGAGTAAAACCTTGAGACGATTTCCGTTAGGTCGAAGGATGGCGCTGAGCCTCCTTATGAACCGAAGCAAACACCACCATTAATCATCTCGAAATCAGCCCGATCCATCCTAACGAACCACCAAAAGAATACTCACACAGTAACATTTAATTTCTTTCCAGTGGGGAAAGATTTTTAACACTTTCCTTTATTTTTTTTAATTTTTTTAATCGAATAAACTCAACAGTAATATTCAATAGAAAGCAGATTAAAGATGAAGTTTAAACTTGACAGGAATTTAAGTAGAGACGAAATTAAATAAAAATAAACTTTTCATTAATAAAATAAAAATTACATTTACTGAAAATTAAAGAAATACATTAAACCTAAACTAATTTGCAGAAAATTAAAATAAAGAAAAAAGTGCTGAAATTACACAATGATTTTTGGGGGTTTTTATAGGAGAAACCCTGAAACCCTCTTCTTAGCTTCATAAGTAAGCAATAAATCCAGGCCCTTCATTCATCTTCTCTCTCTCTTCTCTTCGATCCAACGGATGAAAATGATCCTTGTGAGCCACGGATTGCCAGGATGGCTTTTTTGTGCTTCTTGTGTTTCTTTAGTGATGATGTGGATGCACATGATTGGTGGATTGGTGGAAATTGGTTGTCACAACCAATCAAATAGGGGATGGATGCCACGTGAGATGGAGGACCACTGGTAGTGTTTATGCGAAAAACATGGGGATTTATTTCCAAACCGTGTGAATCACACGGATGGAATAAAGCCCCAATTATTTGAGTGGTAATTTTGGTCTAATGGTAAATTAGGGTTTATGTAAAATGGTGGTGGCTGTGTAAAAAATGGGAGAGAAAGGTAACAGTGAGAGGCACTTTGTTATTAACGAAATTATGGGGTAGTGGGTAGATAAAAGAAGACGTTTTATTAATGTGTGGGTGAGGGTAGGTTTATTAGTTATGGGGTGAGTGGGATAGGGTAAATAAGTTACACGTGGGGGAGAAGTTGACCAGGTTGTGAGGTAATGTTTGACTGGTAAAAGGTTTTATCCACAAAACAAAGTGAAACGTTTATATCACAACTTTCCATCCGTGCCAAATTAATTAACCCAAAAGGGCTTGGGAAATAAATGGGCTTGGCCCAAATTTTAGATTCATCCGTCCCATTGTATTTGATTTTGGGCCAAATGGGCTAATTTTACCAAGAAGAGAATAATGCTAACTCCTTTATTAGGCTTTTGGGCCCAATAAGTAAATGTGGGACCCACTAAGCCCGAAATCTTTGTAAATAATTAAATCCACTAAAACGAGCTCGATTTCGGCTTTCTTTGATCATTTCTTCAAAACCGTGTCGGTTTAGCCGGTTTTTGTGAACTTGGGCACACTTTTGGTCTTTTGACTTTGTCTTCGTTTCTTTTTGGACTTTTCTTCAACATTTGACCGTGATATCCCGTGTTTTCTTTCCTTTTGATCATTTGTACCTATTTTAACACAAAAACACAAAACCACGCGTAATTCCGACTTTTATGATATAAAACACATGATTAGGTCTTGTTTTTCCTTGATTTTAGTGGCAAAAGGATAAGTGTTTACACACTTATTAGCAGTATGCCCGGAAGTTCTTCTGGAAATACATCTGGAACTTCTGACACTATCGGCTGATCCTGAATAGATGGGGATTCATCATCCATGTCATGAATAGTAGCTAGGTAACCCTCGCAACCATGTGAAAGTAGTGCACGTGCTTGCAGGGTTGATATGATTTGTACAGACCTGCCGGGTACAAACCCGTTGTGAATGTACTCTGGTGCATTAACATCACCGAAGATGACTCGATATGAATGGCAGTCTATGGTAGCATGATGCTTGGATAGCCAATCCATGCCCAAAGTCATGTCAAAATCATTCATGTCCAGCGGAAGTGCGTCAACAGGACGAAGCTTGTCGTCGAACTCTAGGGGAAGGCTCTTGTACACATGGGTTATACGTACAGAGTCTCTCAAAGGCGTGGAAATACTCAGTATATTCTCTAGTGGCATGGGGAGTATCCTAACATTCTTAGCATAAGCAGTAGAAATGACCGAGTGAGTAGAACCCGTATCAATCAGAACACATGCAACTTGACCATACATATACAAGATTTCAGTGATGGTACCTGTAGACTTGTTGGCCTGATCACGAGATGTCATGTAAACGCGTCCACTAGTAGGAGCCGGCTTGGTATCAGCATGTCCCGATGTACCTTCCATATCGCCGTTGCGGCAATCCTTCGTGCGGTGTCCAAGAAGACCACACTTGTAGCATGCGTCGCTGTCGCGGTGACATGGCCCTGGGTGCCTACGGTGGCAAGTAGAGCAAAGAGGATGAGTATATCCTCCAGCAGGTGTCCTGACTGGCTGAGAACCTGATAAAAACACTATACATGAGACATGAAAATAAGGTACAAAGGACAATGCGGATAATCGTAAGATTGAATACCAGTGATAGCTGGACGGTTAGGCTGTGAACCTCTCTGGTTCTGCTCCCTACCGTTACCATGATTCCTGGTAGAAGATTTGCTAATGTGTCATAATTAAGAATCATAACATGTAATCATAAGAAAATGCGTAAGTATAAGGACCTGATGTTGTTGGAGTGTCCAGCGTTGTTACGATAATTATCATTAATGCCACGCTTATCCGTAGCAGAACGGTCGTGAGTCTGACCGTTTCCCTTGGGCTGATTAGGCTGTTGCTGAGTAGCCGGCTGAGACCGGTCCCCAGTCTTCTGCCTGGAAGATACAATTTAAAGAGATGAAATATTGACATATACAGAAAGAATGCGGATTGGTCACCGCTTAAATACGAATGTTTACCTCTTATCGAGTCTCTCTGCTTCCCCGAACTCATCTCTCTCCTGCAGCATCTCCAGCTTACGTGTTACATCGGCCACTTGTGCTACCGTGTTGAACGTAGCACACACCAAGTTGTTTGCGACCGATGTACGAAGAGCCCACATGAAGTGGTGTGCTTGCTCTTCAGGAGTACCTACTGCTGCACCAAGGAAACCAGCTAAGCAAAGAAATCGTTGCATGAACTCGTTGCTATTCTCCCCAGCTCTCTGTCGGATCCCATGATACTCCCTCTTCAGCTTGTCTTGCGCAGCCTTGGGAAAGAACTGTTCTATTACCCTATCCCTAAACTGAGCCCAAGTCAAACCAGCCACCCAATCATCACCTCCCTTAGACTGCTTCAGTGTTATCCACCATGCTAACACATCACCTTCGAACCGGTAGCATGCCAACCTCGACTTGAAAATGGGATCACAACCCATAGCGTTGAAGATCTTCTCAATGTGAGACAACCAACTTTCAGCTTCACTGGGGCTATCTGTTCTCTCGAAAGCTCGAGGACGGAGCTTATTGAATCTCTCCAACCATGTGGCCAATGTTGCTGGAGGAAGAGGAGGAGGTACTGGGTGATGCTGCTGATTGTTGGCAGCCTGAACCTCAGCTCTGATTTCGTTCCTCAGCTGAGGAAGCATAGCTTGCATTGCAGCTTGGATTGATGCATTGAGTTGTTCCTGCTCGCGTGTGAGAACCATCTGACAGTATAACATAAAATACATGATTAAACTGATTAAAACATAAACTGTAGAAAAATTTTATGCAGGAAAACTAGTACATGAATGCATGATGCAGTTTTATGAAAACTTTTATATGCGCAAGAGTGAACGCCTATGGTCAGTTCACCCAAAACAAAAGACATGGCGAGGGGAAGCCTATGGGTCGGTCCCAAATTTAAAAGTTTCGATAAAACACATGCGACTAAATAGGGCCAGTCCTGTACCAACCATTACTTAGTCATAAACCTGCAACAATGACATATATATGTATGCATGAAAATGATGACTGCATGAAAACTGACTGTCAGTTCTAGGAAGACCATAGTGACTACCCACTAATCACAGGTCGTGTTTTGAGAGCCTACAGGTCGAAGTCTTGGCTTTGATACCATAATTGTAACACCCCATTTGGATAAATGGAATGTCACGCGTGATTATGGCGTGTCATCAAAGCATACAAGGATAAATGTCTAAACATTACATGACCATAAAGGAAATATCGGAATCAAACATCGGTACCCCAAAAGTAGAACTCATCACACACAAACATAAGTACTGTAAATGAAAGGACTAAACAATGTCCATGGAAATTAGTATCAAAGTATAAAGAAATGCATAAAGTAAAGAAGGCTAAGAAGCTTCCAATCCATATGCACGTACGCTTAAAGTCTACGAGCGTCCCTGAGTACCTACCGTTTTGGGAACATGAAAAGGAAAACGGCTGAGCAATACGCTCAGTGCACGGATATACAAGTATAGCATGAATAATATAAGCATATAAACATGAAGCAGCGGAAAAGACTAAGTCCTGGATAACCTGGTTATATCTTAGTAAAACTGATTTTATAGTTTGAAAAGCCTTATGTTTATCTTGTAAAAATTGTTTATCATATTTACCATTAGCCAATATAGGTCGTGAAATATCAACGTGCATGAATACTTGGAGGGGTGACCTCATCATGCAAATTAGAGGGGCTGCCTCTAATTTAATATACTGGTTTTGGGTAGGAGGGATCAGCTCCTTGTGAAGGATGCAAGGCACACACCACATTCACACTGAATAATCTGCTGAAAACATGTAAACTATGATGCACCCATACGCCCCACATGATAATATAATAAATGGCCAAAAGCTGAAAGGGACGCCACGAGCTATCACTCCGTCGTGGTGAAGTCATAACACTGGTGCCTCTAGTGTTATGGCTATGGTACCTCCATAACTAGGTGAAACTGGTCATGCATGTATATGGCTTTAGGTATTCTAATTAAACATAAGCAATTCAAAAACATATAAAACATATACTGGGGAAAACAGTTGGCTGCATACGGGAAATCCTAATAAGGAAGAATGTCCATACGGAAAGGACGGAGAATCCGTACCTTATGTCCAGTGAACGAAGAAGAAGAACGGAAGAGAGTCCTACTTCGGTATCACAAATGCTACATAAATACATGCGTGTATAAGTATCTGATTACTGAGTACGTACTGGTTTTATATCATGTCTTAGCTTGTTTTATATGTTCATGTCATGTTTTACAGATTTAAGCTTTATAATGTGTTAATCATATATTCTGTCTATTCTGATTAAGTATTACTTGTATTTCATGTATTTTTATACTTGTTTTATAATAATAAGTAACTTTCTAAAAATAGCAGGTTTCCTAAAATAGAAAGTTACCAAAAATAGAAAGTTTCTAAAAATAGAAAGTTTCCAAAAAGAGAAAGTTTCCAAAAATATATTTACTGCTTAAAATAGATAAGTTTCCAAAAATAGAAAGTTTCCATAAATAGATTAGCTGCCTTAATTAAATAAGTTTCTAAAAATAGAAAGTTTCCATAATTAGATATAAGCTGGATAATTAAGCTAATTATATAAGCTTAAGTGTTTACTGATTAATATTCTAAGTCATATAATTAATAGTATAGTTTATTAATTATTTCATGTGAATTAAATAAACTATAGGTTAAAGTATTTAAATAAATATAACATGATTTAATTAGATAAAGGTAAAAATAAATACTTAGGTTAAAACATGTATTATTATCTATTAATAATATAACCTAAGTCATGTAAATTAATTAATTATAGGTCATGATTTTAATAATTAATTATATAGTCTAATTAAATGGAAAAATACTTAGGTTAAAATTCATGTATTAATAATAAAATTAATAACCTAAGTCATATAAATTAAATAAATCATGTTCATATTTTTAATTAATTTAATTTAAGTCTTGTAAAAAAATATAACTTGTAAAAATATTTAACCTTGTAAAAATAACTCATGAACCGGACCGTGTTTTATTCTAAACATGTGTGAACCGGACCCGTGTTTTTGTTGGGAATAAATTATAGCAAGTCTACTTGAGCGCTGACAAGAGTAAAACAAGCGTTGATAAGAAGAAAACAAACGCTGACAGATCAAGCGTTGACAAGAAGAAGTCAAGCGTTGACACATTGAAGACAAGCACTGATGGAAGGATATGATCTACGCGTTTATTATGTTCTAGATTACTTCTAGTAAAGATAGGAACAACAATGTATTTTCTATATTTATCTTTACCTAGAATAGTTGATACGTAGGTTATTGTACAAGGCTTCTTATGTCTATAAAAGAAGACCTTTAGGTTATTGTTCAACATAAGTTTTTCATACGTTAAACACTTTCATTGTAAGCAAGTTTGATATCATTAATCAAAGTGAAAGTTTGTTTACATCTTGTGTGTTCTAGTTTAAGTGTTAATTCCGCATAACACTTAGATTGTCATATACATATACAAAGGTTTCTCTAAGTGTATTACTTGATCTAATCTCGTATACATAAAGCTAAACCGATCTAAGTTTGGGATCAACAAGTGGTATCAGAGCTTGTTGAGGAACTTTTGATCTTAAAGAACACAAGAACCCTAAAATCACCAAAACCCTAATTTTCACAAAAACCCTAAAAACATCATGTCAAATCCAGAAGTAACCTCCCCCTCCTCACCTTTACCAAACATCAAGATTCCCATACTTGATGCAACCAACTTTGAATTGTAGAAATTCAACTTTGAGCAATATCTGGGGATCTATGACTACACACTCTGGGAGATTATTGAATATGGAAACACATTCAATAAAGCTCAGAAGATTGCTAATGCCATTGCTGCAAGAGCAGCTGTTGCTGGATGTTCAGAAGCTGATAAGAAAGAAAAACCTGATGATGGTAGAGCTGTGTCTGATGAAGACATAGCAAAGAAAAGGGTTGATATGAAAACCATAAATATTCTGAAACTCTCTTAGGGACAAGAGAACCAGCATAAGTACAGAGGTTATGAATCTGCTAAGGACCTTTGGGCAGCTCTTGAAGTTGCATATGGTGGTAATGATGATACTAAGGAAGAGAAGAAGAAGCAACTCATGCATGATTATGATGTCTTCAAGGCTCAACCTAATGAGAAGCTTAGCAGTGTGAGAAGAAGATTGCTTGACATTACAAGCAAATTGTCCTTCATGGGGACACAACTTGGTGATGTTGAAATTAATGCCACTTTTCTTAAAAGTCTTGGTGAGGCGTGGAAGATTGAGGCAAGATCTATACTTGCAAACAACACTCATAAAAGTTCTACTTTTGATGATATCTACAACAAACTGAGGCTGTTGGAGAATGAAACTCTTTTGGAGCATGGAAGCAAGTCTACCAACAGTAATATGGCCTTCTTCTCACATAGTAAAGGTCACTTTAATCAGAAGGACTCTTACATGCATCCAGTTACTGGATCATCATGTGTCAACGCTGGAACATGTCCTGTCAATGCCTCCTATTCAGACGCTGACACATACAAAAGTGACTCACCAAGAGTTAAACCTGCTGGTTTGGATATAGATACTGTATGTGCTTATATTGCTTCTTTGCCCAATGGTTCAGTGATTATATATGAGGACCTTGAGCAGATAAGTGATGAGCACTTGGAAGAGATGGATATTAAGTGGAACATGGCTCTCGCTAGTATAAGTGCAAACAGGTGGAATAGAAGGTTTAAGGAGAATATGACCTTCAATGCAAAGGACACTGCTGGATTTGATAAATCCAAGGTTGAATGCTACAATTGTCATCGTATGGGGCACTTCATGAGGGAATGTAGATCTCCTAGAAGATCTGATGCTGGCAAACCCTCAAGCCAAATTGTTAAGGCTCAGGATCCTAAGGCCATGGTTGCAGTTCAAGAAATTGATGGTATGGGATGGGATTGGAGCTATTTGGCTAAGGATGTGGAAGAGGATAAAGCTTTGGTTGCTGAGATTAAAGAAGAAGAGCATGTTCAATATGCTCTCATGGCACACTCCTCCTCTTCATCTGATAATGAGGTATACGATGATGCTTTTTGTAGTAAGGGTTGTAGGTTAAATACTGAGAAACTTAACAAAGAGGTGTTAAGGTTGCTAGATGATGTGAGTACTGAAAGATGCAAACTGTCTAATTATCAACTAGCTCTCACTCAAACTGAGAAGACAGTTTCTGAATACAAGAAAATGGAATTTGACTTAAAAGATAAAATAAATATTTTAAAACATGAGTTAAATGCTAGTAATGATATTAAGAGCATCATGGAAAGAGTTAATGGTGAGTTACAGGCTAAGTTAGATGAGGCCATTAAGAATAAGGATAATGTTGGCCTTAAAATTCAGAGATTTGATAAGGCCACACAAACCCTAGGAGAATGTGTTAATAAACAAAGGGATCCTAAGGACATGACTGGGATTGGGATGAAAGACTACTCTGTGGTTCCACCACCAGCTGGTGAATTCTATGGTGTCCTTTAAAAGGACCTATCATGGACTGGTTTACCAGAACTCCAATAGGAGGAATTCATTCCTCCACCAAGAGTCATTACCCTAGTTGAAGAGTATCAACAGAAGATGACTGATTTGAATGAATGGAAGAAAGCCAGCCCTACCTTATTTGTTAAGGGAGGCTTGTTATGTGAAAGTCCTAATGAGTCAACCCCTATTAAGGTAACAAACCCAATCACTGGTAAGGCTGTTGACCTTGGCTCAAACACTGTTAGAAAACCTAGTGTCAAGTATGCAGAAATGTATAGGAATACTAGGTCACCTAAAAGCCAAGTTAGTAATGATGGAACAGGCTTCTTCTCTTCTAGACCTAGGGTTGTGTCTAGAAAAGCCTGTTACACTTGTGGTAGCTTTTGACATTTAGCATATAAGTGTGTCAACGCTTCCAAGGTCAACGCTGTTAGAAAGTCAAACGTTGTCAGACCCAAACCTTGTGTGCAGCAAAGTCCACAAGTTGTTAGACCTGCCCCATTCTTCACTAGAGGGTCTAACACTCATGGACAAAGACCATTTCAAAAGACAAATACTTGGTCTAATAGGCAATGGGTTTCTGCAGCAAACCCTAGGTTCAACGCTGACAAGGGAAATGTCAGCGTTGACAAGACCAAATCCAACGCTGACAGAAACGTGACCAGACCTAAATATTTGCAACCATAGGGTAAGGGGTCTAAAGCTTCTTCAAGCTTGACATGGAGACCTAAGAAAGATCAAAACCCTAATGATAATGGGATTTTAAAGACCTGCAACATATTTAATTACATTTCAAAGGTCATTACAAAACCTATTGGGGTTAACTGGGTATTTCATCCAAAGAGGGATGAACAAGGGGTTGTTATGAGAACTAAGTCTGTTCTTGTTGAACAACCAGATGAATCCAAGTCTGCTAAGGCTTTGGTTCCCACAGAAAACTAACTTGTTTTCTTTATGTGCAGGGCATTCAAAAACAGGTCAATGATTATGGATATTGGGACAGTGGATGCTCAAGGCACATGACAGGGAAGGAAGATTATCTTACTAACTTCACTCCCATTAAGGATGGTGATAAGGTTTACTTTGGAGGCGGATATGGTACTATAATAGGCAAAGGAACACTTCTCACCAAGAACTTGCGTTTTGAAAACGTATTTCTGGTAAAGGAACTTGATTACAATCTTTTTAGTGTATCACAAGTTTGTGATAACAAAAATAAAGTTCTGTTTACTGATACTGAATGCCTGGTGTTAAGCAAGGATTATAAGATCCCTGATGAGAAATATATTGACTATAGAACACCTAGACATAAAGACATATATAATGTGAATCTGAATGGGATTAGGATGAATAACAATATGTCATGTTTTTATGCTAAAGCTTCAGTAGATGAAAGTAATCTATGGCACAGGAGACTAGGGCACATAAACTTTAAGAATATAAACAGGCTTGTGAGACTTGGCTTGGTTGATGGTTTGCCTGAAAAGGCTTTCCACAATGACCACTCTTGTGTTGCATGTCTTAAAGGCAAGCAGCACAAGGTCTCATTCAAGTCCAAACAGGTGCACTCTAGTACTAGACCACTTCAATTGCTTCATATGGACCTATTTGGTTCAACCAATATAGAAAGTTTGAATGGTAAATCATACTGCTTTGTTATCACAGATGACTTCTCTAGGTTTACTTGGACTTTCTTCTTAGCTATGAAGATTGATACAGCTGACACTTTAATTGACTTTATCACTCAGATTGAGAAGAAGACTGGTAATTAAGTTAAAATGCTTAGGAGTGATAATGGTGGTGAATTTAGGAATAAAGTTTTAGATGATTTTTGTGCCAGGAAAGGGATTACTAGGCAGTTTAGTGTTGCCAGAACCCCACAGCAAAATGGGGTTGCAGAAAGAAAGAATAGAACCCTAATTGAAGCAGCCAGAACTATGTTGGCTGATGCTCATTTCCCCATAGCTTTTTGGGCTGAGGCTATGAATACAGCATGTTATGTTTAAAATAGAGCATTGGTCAACAAGATACAGAACAAAACACCTTATGAGTTACTTTGGGGAAGAAAACCCAATATTGGTTTTCTTAGACCTTTTGGTTGTCATGTAGTTGTTCTAGATACTAGTGATGCCTTAGGTAAATTTAGTGCAAAAGGTGATGAAGGCTATTTCATGGGGTATTCAGTGCAGAGCAAGGGATATAGGGTTTATCATAAAAAGGAAAAATGTATACTTGAAAGAGTACATGTTAGGTTTTTAGAGAGTAAACCTAGTGATCCTGAAAGTGGTCCAAATTGGTTGTTTGACTTGGAACCTTTATCTAGGACTTTAAATTATATGCCTGTCACTAATCCGAACATTGTGAAGGTAACTTCAAATGTTGTGGAAGAACAAGTTGTTGATGTTTCAGGTACACAGGTTAATGAAGAGGTTGGATCACAAGCAGAAAAGTCATCTCCTATACTAGAGTATGTCACAATTCCCATATGGACAGATGCTTTTGCTGCTGCTGCTGGAAAGGATAATGGTGGTCCCCAAGTACCACCAGATAACAACATGCATGGTCCTTCAGGCGCTGACAAAGGCAAATCTAGCGCTGACAGGACAAATTCAGACGTTGATGGCTCAAATGTTGACAACAACATTTCAAGCGTTGTTAGCCCAAACGCTGACAACCAAGGTTCAGGCGTTGACAACACTTTGCGCATCTTTTCTCTTCTACTTTTGAACAGGGTGAACCTTCTAATTTATATGAAGAGTTTCATCCTCATATTGATGAAAGAGAGTTTGAAGAAGAAGATATTGGCAACATGGATAATGAGATTGACGACACCAGACTTTTTGAAGGAGGAGTTCTCACTTATACTATGAAGAATCACCCTACTTCTCAAATCATTGGTGATATTATGACTCCTGTTCAGACTAGAAGATCTCATCAAGGTCTTGGTGGATTTATTGCCAATATTCACAAGAAGGTTGATACCCCTCTTGTGCAAGTATGTTTGTTTGCCTGTTTTCTGTCACAACAGGAACCCAAGAAGATCTTTGATGCTCTCAAAGAACCAAGTTGGGTGGAAGCAATGCAGGATGAGCTTCACCAATTTGCAATTCAGGATGTTTAGGAGCTGGTTGATTGTCCCAGATATGTCAGACCTATAGGGACAAGATGGGTTCTAAGAAACAAGAGAGATGAAAGAGGCATTGTGGTCAGAAACAAGGCAAGATTAGTGGCTCAGGGATATACACAAGAGGAAGGGATAGACTATGAGGAGGTCTTTGCACCAGTTGCAAGGATTGAAGCTATAAGGATTTTTCTAGCCTATGCATCCTGTATGGGCTTCACTGTCTATCAAATGGATGTCAAGAGTGCCTTCCTCTATGGAACAATTGTTGAGGAGGTGTATGTTATGAAACCTCCTAGTTTTAAAGACCCACAGAATCCAGACAAGGTGTATAGAGTCAAGAAAGCTATGTATGGACTTCATCAAGCCCCAAGAGCATGGTATGGCACATTATCCACTTATTTGGTAGACAATGGATTCAAGAGGGGCACCATAGATCAGACATTGTTTACAAAGAAGAAGGGTAAGGATGTTTTACTTGTTCAGGTCTATGTTGATGATATCATCTTTGGATCCACCAATCCAAAGATGAGTGAGGATTTCTCCAAGCTTATGACAGACAAATTTAAGATGAGTGCTATGGGGAAAATGAACTTCTTTCTAGGGTTACAAGTTCAGCAGAAAGAAGATGGTATCTTCATCTCCCATGACAAGTATGTGGCAGAGATCTTGAAGAAGTTTGGCTTTTCTCCACATGAAAAGAGGGCTACTACTCCTATGGATAGAGAACACCCTTGGGGAAATATTGGAGATGGGAAAGATGTGGATGTCAAGCACTATAGATCAATGATTGGTTCATTGATGTATCTTACAGCCTCTAGACCTGATATCATGTTTGCTGTGTGTGCTTGTGCACGCCATCAAGTGACTCCCAAATAATGTCACCTTTATGCTGTCAAGAGAATCTTTAGGTACCTAAGATGCTATCCTAGTATTGGCTTGTAGTATCCAAAAGATTCACCTTTGGAGCTTATTGCATATTCAGACAGTGACTATGGAGGTGATAAGTTTGATAGAAAATCCACAACTGGTGGATGTCAGTTTCTTGGGAGCAGGTTGATATCTTGGCAATGCAAGAAACAAACAGTGGTGGCTAATTCTACAACTGAAGCAGAGTATGTGGCTGCAGCTGCTTGTTGTGGACAAGTTTTATGGATTCAGAACCAGCTGTTGGACTATGGGTATAATTTCATGCATACCAAGATATTTGTTGACAATAACAGCACCTTATGCATTATTAAGAATCCTGTACATCATTCTAAAACTAAACACATAGAAATTAGACACCATTTTATAAAGGATTGTATCGAAAAAGGTTTAATACAACCAGATAGGGTTGACACACAGGAAAATGTGTCAGATTTACTAACTAAACCTTTTGATGCTGGAAGGTTCAATACTTGGTAACAAGTATTGGAATGATCAATCTCACATAATATGTGTTTTGGAGTCTTTTTGTAAAAGTGTGTACATGATAATGCATTGTTATTGGTCTTTTTGAGGATTTAGATTTTCCACTATATTTTTCTAACACTGACAAAGGTTACTTTAACGCTGATAAGTGTTATTGTGACGTTGTCAGCAATATATTTGTCTAACGCTGACAAAGCTTTCCTCAACGCTGACAAGTGTTATCGGGGCGTTGTCAGCAACAATGTTAGTTTTGTGGTTTTCAATCTAAATGTGCAGGTGGTGTTAGCATTATCCCATTGGATACAGAGTTGCTTATGGATCATTGGAGAAGCATTTGGACATGTTTTTATTTATGGATGATGGTTGGAATTTTCTATTCCTATCTTGACATAAACTTTTTATGGTCATGCATATTTTTAGCAACATATGTATCACAGTTTAAGGGGAGGTTTTAGGAACCTTTAGGACTTTTGGGTATCCTTATGATACTCTTATCACAATTCTAGATTGTGTCCACAGGTGAGTATGAGTTAGTTTTACTAAATCATGAGGCACTGTAGCATGCAAAGTTGATATACTATGCATGCTGCCAAGACATTTTTGGCCTAGAATTGGTTGTGGTCTGTTGGGAGACTTGGGAATGATTTTATCATGGGTTTTACCTGGGAGTAACAAGGAATTTTATAAGGTAACTTAGTTGTTAAGTGTTTTGGTTAGCAAGGGACACTAGAGGACTGTTATGTCTATCTTGCATAAGCAAGTGTGCATAACTGGACAGTGCTTGCCGCCCTATAATAATTATCAACTTATAGGTTATCTTCTCTAGGATAAATTACTTTGTTAAGGTCATTTTTCTTTTTTAAATATTTTTTTTTGGACGCTGACAAGTATTTTTCCAAGCGTTGTTGTGACCAATTTAGACGCTGACATGGCTTAGGTAAACGTTGACAAGAATATAGCCGTTGGGCGTTGATAGGTTATTTTTGACCGTTGACACACAATGGGACCTACCCAGTTGTTACTTTTTGACATATTTTTGGGCCATAATTTTGGGAGCAGATAACTCTCATTTAATGCATGAGATAAACTTATTCTTTTTCAATATTTTCATGATTGCATTTTGAAAATACTTGCCTATTTTTGGGCCAATCACATGCATTTTTCTCTCCTATATATTTGGCTCCTATTTTAAACAGGGTACCTATCATTCTTGTCTAAACACAATTTTTCTCCTATAACTTCATCTTTATCAATCATTCAAACAGCTTTCAACAATGGCACCAAAGTTTAAACCAAGTGATTTGGAATTGGGATTCAGGAGTCAACACAACATGGTAGCATATCTTGAAGCTGATGATACTCTGTTTCCCTAATACACACAAATGGTGGCGTATTTGAATGCATCCCCTCTTAGGTATGCTCTTTCTCATGCTCCACTCATTCATGTCACACATATTAAATAGTTTTGGAACAATGTTAGTTCCTCAACAGTTAATAGAGTGACTACATTATCTTCTATTATTCATGGGCGCACATGGGTGGTTACTGAAGCTTTGGTACGCCAAGCTTTGCATCTTGATGATGCTGATGGTATAACCACTCTCCCCATACATGAAATAGAACAAGGACTAAGGGCTTTGGGTTATCCTTTTCCTGCTGAAGGAACTTTAAATAAATATCATAAACAGGAGTTTCCCCCAGCCTGGAAGTACCTCATACATGTCCTCTTGCAATGTTTGAGTCCCAAGTGTACTGCACACAATGAGATCAATAGATCTATTGCTATTGCTATTGTGTGCATTGCTACTGGGCAAAAGTTTAATTATTCAAAAATGATTTTTGAGGGCATGTGTAAAAATAAAGGGAACAAAATGACTTTAGCTTATCCCAGATTTTTACAAATGGTTTTTGATGTCCAAGGTTACTACACAAGGGATCATGATGATTTTTATGAGATCCCTGTGCAAAAGAAAGCATTTTTTACAAAGATGAACTCACCCCCATATCGTGACTTACCCCTCACCCCTGCTATGATTGCTGTCATTGAAGCAGCACAACCCGAACCAGACCCACAACCCCAAATTGACCCAATCCCTGAACCTTTACATTCACCAAAACATATGCAAATTGACCAAGAACCCTTCGACGCTGACACATTTAATGTTGGCGTTGATGTGCCTATTTCAAACGTTGACATCAATCCTTCATAGACCCAAACACCCCTTAACCAACCCACATCCACCCAATCCACATATTCTTCTCCCCCAACACAATATAGGCTACAAAAACGCCAAAGGACTACTGGAGTGTTCTCCTCTAGTGGTCCTAGCCATGTAGCAGAGAGAACCACCACCACAAGTGTGGTTGGTGCTATGGATGAGGCTGGGACTATTGGTTCTGGCTTAGAAGCTGGCCAAGACAGTCCTACCATCATTAAGACCTCATCCATGCCCAATGAATCTAACTTGGGAGGTCAAATACCCATTTTAGAAGAGGGCAGATTGGAACCAATGACCCTAATGAAATTGACGGCTGTCTGCATAAGCTTGCAAAAGCAAAATGCAGACTTGGTACATATTGTCAGTACACAAGGCCTTGAACTCAAGCAATTGAGGGAGAGGATTGTTGTTTTGGAAAATGATAGCACCAGGAGAGGGATGGAGGAATCTTCCAAAGGGGAGGATGAACAAATAAATGTGAGTGATAAGGGCTCCCATGATGGTGAATCTTTAGGTGTTGCTGAGGCTCTAACAAGTTTGAAGAAACAGACAGGTTTTGATACGTCTCTAGTCTCTCCTACAAACTTAAATTTGTCATTTACAGCCATGTTGGAGGAAATTGCAAGAGGCGCTGAGACAGGTAATTTGAGCGTTGACAAGCAGAATTTGAACGCTGACATGAGTATCTTGGGCGCTGACAAAGCAAAATTGGGCGTTGACAGACCTGTAAATGAGGTTGATGTATTCCAGTCATCATCCATCATCAAAGAGGTTTCTTCACATGTATTACCATCTACCTTACCAACAGTTGATCCGTTAGATAAGGGTAAGGGTATTATGGTAGAAGAAGTTGTTCTAAAGAATGCAGCACAAATTGAGTTTGATAGAAGGTTGGCTGCACAAATTGTGGAACAAGAAAGAAAGAAGGTGGGTGAATCACCTTTTGTTGTCACTTCAGAAGAGCATGAAGGGAGTGATGAAGCTAGTTCTGACTCAAGTGTAATGATCATAGAACAACCAGAAAGACTTGAGTATGGTGATGAGCTAGCCAAAGAGAAGTTGAATGAGTTGAAATTGCAAGTTGATTTTGACATGCCAGAAGTTGTTCAGATGTACCATGCTTGGGAAGATAGGTGTATTGAGAATCCACATTTGACCATTTCAGATCAGATATGGGGTTTGAAGATTATTCTTAGAGTACAAAAGGATTGCAAGGTCATTCTGAAACACAAAGCAAGCAATGTTCTCTCAAATTTGAAAAGGGATAGAAGGGAGTTGTACTGCATGTTACTCAGATGTCATGGAACAGGGTGGACTTATAAGAAATTGATTGGATTGACATTTGAAGAGTTGGAGAGCAGAGCTTATCCCATTTGGGTTAGAGTGCAGGAAGAAAACACTCTAAGACTTCTTTCTGATGAAAGAAAAGAAGAACTTGCAGAGGAAATGGAGCTTAAGAAGGCAATGTTTGTTCCCAGACCTGTGAAAAAGGGAGTCCCTCTTGAGTTTCCCAAAGATATGGATCCATTAAATCCAAGTGAAGCTGTTATAAGAAGGAGCCTCAAGCTCTCACCATTAGAAGCTTCAGATATGGTACAAGTGTTACCACTTGATTCCAGAAACCCTATCATAAGCTATGAAGAAGATGAATGAGGGTTTTGGAAGATTGGCAGGTATGGAAAAGAGGTTCACACTTTTACCACTCTTATATCTTTGTTTGCGAGTTTTGATAGAGAAGACTTGGTAGACCTATGGAGGTTGTTAGAGGCCAAGTATGAGACTGAAGCACCAACTTCAGTCAATGGAATAAAACTGTGGTCAACATTCAAGAGAATGTGTGGACCAAGAGATGAAGATCCTGCTATTTGGAAGGATCTTGAAGATGACCTCAGTGGTCTTCAATGGAGATTGTATTCAGTTGCTGGAGTATATTATTTGAGTTCTACAAAGTTTGCTGAGTATCTACTAGTAGATGGTCAGTATTTCATGTCCAAGGAAGTCTTGGAGAAGATGAAGAACACACAGCTGGAAATTGATTATTCAAGTGACGTGGCCAAAGATTTAATCAGATTTATTTATTACCAATATGAGAAGGTTTGTAAGATTCCTCCTAGTTCTTAATGTTTATTCAGAAACTTGATTACTAGGGTAGATATCAAGTTTAGGGGAGGATTGTTGGGAATAAATTATAGCCAGTCTACTTGAGCGCTGACAAGAGTAAAACAAGTGTTGATAAGAAGAAAACAAACGCTGACAGATCAAGCGTTGACAAGAAGAAGTCAAGCGTTGACACATTGAAGACAAGCACTGATGGAAGGATATGATCTACGCGTTTATTATGTTCTAGATTACTTCTAGTAAAGATAGGAACAACAATGTATTTTCTATATTTATCTTTACCTAGAATAGTTGATACGTAAATTATTGTACAAGGCTTCTTATGTCTATAAAAGAAGACCTTTAGGTTATTGTTCAACATAAGTTTTTCATACGTTAAACACTTTCATTTTAAGCAAGTTTGATATCATTAATCAAAGTGAAAGTTTGTTTACATCTTGTGTGTTCTTGTTTAAGTGTTAATTCCGCATAACACTTAGATTGTCATATACATATACAAAGGTTTCTCTAAGTGTATTACTTGATCTAATCTCGTATACATAAAGCTAAATCGATCTAAGTTTGGGATCAACAGTGTTAACCCGTGAACCGGACCCAATACACCCTTGGTTAACCTAGCCGCCGGCTAGCCAAGGTTTCCCACCGGCTAGCCGGTGTCCCCTTGCTGCCGTGGCCTACCCGAGCACCATCATGCCCCGACCAAGGTCGGGGTCTCTCTTTCTTGTTGCTGCCGTGACACACCACCACCACACCGAGACCATAAGGTCTCGGTTGGTGCGAGAAAATTAAGCCGAGAACCCTCCTTGGGGCTCGGTTATGCGTCGGCCAACAAACAAACACCCCTTAACCATTTATTTAATTTACCCCATGATTAAATAACATGTTTTTACTTGTTTTTAATTTGTTATTAAAAACATTCATGATTTCATGTGATTAATAAATCAAAAACATAAAAAGAAAAAGGTTTAGGGTTTATACCGATCACGAGAATCAAGGAGGATGAACACGCTAACAATCCTTGCAATAATCGAACACCAAAAATCAACCAAAACACCCCTTTGGTGTGCGTATACCCGGCGGCCAAAGAGAACCAAAAGGAAGAAAAAATATTTTTAGGGTTTCTTGTTTTTCCAAAATTTATGTTATTATGAAAATAACTTTTCCTTTAATTTCATGTTTAGTAAATTTGCATGGGCTTGGCCCTTTGGTCTTTTTGTGTCCGCGGGTAAGGGGCCAACATGGGGGTAACCCGAACATTTTCCGTGTCTAAATAATAAGTGTGTTCTCGTGTTCGTGTTTTACGTGATTTAATTAATTATCGTTCGTGACTTAATATATTTATTCGTGCTTGTAATAAATATACATACATACGTAATATTAGCTCGTGATTAATTTATGTTCATGATTTCATGTTTGTATGTTCGTGATTATAATTATTATTGAAATAATTATCGTGTGTTAATACGTAATAAATACTTATCGTGTTATAACATGTACGTAATACTTGTAATTCTTGTTCGTGAAACGTAAACATGTTATAGGAGGAAAGTTCTAATCATGCACGTACTATCGTAAGGGTACTATTCATGGTAAAAGCATGCGGGTTTTACAATTAGGGTACTTGTACATTGTCTTAACATAATCTTATAACCTTAATGAAGTCCTATGAGCATTTGTATACTTTTCCTTAAAGAACTAGGTAATGATTACATGTAGATTACTTAATATAAGGGTTTATATATCACTAAGCCTAATGACTTTCTATTTTGGGTAATTAGAGTTTGTATCTTAATGTAAGCTTATTCTAGGTCTTATATAGTATGTTTATGACTTCTATGGGTTCTACATTCTTAGTTTAAGGTTTTATACAATGTTTTGAAACTCAGGTCAACCGGTTGACCCGGTTCCGGCCAAAAAAAGGGTCATATTGACCCGGGTTTCACATTTTCGAAACCTGGCTCGACGTGTCGGGTTTGGGGTGACCCGGGGGTTCTCAAGACCCGGCCGGGTTTCGATTTTTCGGGTTTTTTAAAAAATAAAATGTAAATTTTAACGTATTTGTGACGAAATTTTATTTTTACATATTATATTGGTTGGTAAACAATTTATATCTTTAATATACGAAAACTTTTTTGGTTTTTCTGTATAACTTTTGTTAATTATTAAAAATATAAAAAATAGTCTTTTTAAAAAACCGGGTCGACCCGAGTTGACCCGGACCCGGTGACTCGACCGGATCGATTTGAAACCCGGCTTTCAAAACATTGGTTTTATATAGGTTGATCATATTCTAGGGTTATTTAAGTAAGCCTAAGGTCCTATGCTTTTTGAAAACTTGTACTTTATGCTTTAATAATTTGTAACTTGGTTTAAGATAAATTTATTAACTTATTATGATAATTAGTTGAGTTTTATAATTTGTTGCAAAACATTAGAGTCAAATTCATTATAGATTGGATTTTATATGATAATCTTGGTTTTAGGTCATTTTCTTGTAATTAGCTTGTGATTAGTGAATATTAGTGCTTTGTGATTATTTACCTTTCCTTTATAGGGTAGATTAGAATTAGTATAATGTATTTGATAATAGTACATAGATTTTACGTAGTTATATTGCTTGGAACATTAGTTTATAAGGGAGGGTTTATATGGCTATTTAGGGTATCCTTGTTGTATTTGAGTTGTTGTTATCCATTGTTTATACATATAAGTACTTTTAGAACTCAGACTTGATATATACATAGTGTGGGTAACATATAGGCATATGTGGAAGTGATAATTCAGATAATGAGTATCCATATATTCAATAATTCAGTCACATATCATAATAAAATGCAGATTTTTTTTAGTAAAATCACCACTTTATTTATAAACATGTGTAGAAACTAGATTGGGGTCTGAATAGTTTCTAGTTAATTTTCAAACATTTCGTTTAAACCTCTGGCCGTGGTTCCTTGAATACCCCTGCGGTTATTTATCAATAAATAACCGTGGGCTCAATAAAGAACCACTGATAGTGGATGCCAAATATTGATACATTATAAACCTTGACAATCCTTTGTATCAAATTCTCGATTAAGCATGACTAGATATGAGATGTGTTTGTCATAGAAGTAAACAACAAGTAAGTAAACACACAAACACATCAAATCAACAGTACATCAAACAATAGTTTAAACACTAAGCACACATGTACTAAGCCTTAGCTATTCCGCAACTAGGATGTTTAAACAAAAGGATGCACACTTGACCATAATCTAAACATGAAGCACACACGTACTAAGCCTTATATTTTCCGCAACTTAGATGTTTAGATTATGTGATGCACACAAATACAAACAACACAAGTATGCAACTATAAAAGTAAAGACTAAAAAGTAACGACATAAATGTAAAGAAAAGTACTGACACGATGATTTATAGTGGTTCGGCCACGAAGCTCCTCTTTGCCCTACTACACTCCTCAAGTACCAAACTCGAGATTTACTTCACTAATCAACAAAACTCCTTTCAAGCCGGAGAAAACCATACACGTTTCTTACACAATTTACACTAAGCTAGATGTCGAGTTCTAATTAAAAGCTAGAACCAATCTTCACAATGTTGCCTACTTCACTATTTAACGACACAAGGCTAGATGTCGAGTTCTAATCGAATGATAGAACCAATCTTCACAACGTTGCCTAATTCACCATTTAACGACACAAGGCTAGATGTCGAGTTCTAAACGAAAGGTAGAACCAATCTTCACGAATCTTCACTTTGAAACTAAGTAAGAACTCACAAGACACAACTACAAGTCACTTTATAGATTAGTGAGAACTCACAAGACACAAGCACATCACTTTATAGTTTAGTGAGAACTCATAAGACACAACTATTACAACTCAATAAAACACATATCCATGTATACACATGTAAATTGGATCTACACAACACAAATCTAAGTATACATATGTACAATGGATTTACACAAGACTAGATCTAAGTATTCACAAATACATTAGATCTGCACAAGACTCAAATGAAACAAATGATGAACATGACTAGATCTAAGAAAGGATGATCTTCTTCAAGACTTCATCTTTAATCACATCACAAATGTGTGAGTGATCTTCTCTTTGCACTTAAGAGGATGAGAGGCTTGAAGGAGAGAATCACATCTTAAAACAAGATTAATCTAAACTAACTAATCAAGGAGTTTAAAGATGTTTTTGAAGAAACTATGCAAAAAGGGTTGAAAGAAAAGCTAGAAATGATCCACTATTTATAGGGCAAGAGTGCAACGACTATAAACACCCGCGGTGCCTTAATTGTCTCCACGGATCCTTATCAATAAGGAACCGCGGGTCTATTTAAAGGACCTCGGGCTTGGAGTCCGTGAATTTTTGTCGTTTAGTAGGGAAATGCCATCTAGGGTAGTTTATACCCTCAAAGGATATTCTTTGGCATATAGTAATATGCCAAATTCAAATTTCCATTTTCTTTTTAATAAAACATTTTCTTGAAAATAAAGTTTATTAAAATATTTTGTCACATTTGAATAAATGTGAGTTTTAAGAAATATTAATCCTTGATCACTTAGTAAGGTTAATGACTTATTTGTACATACCTTGAGTGATTCATGCCGAATGTGATCTTGGAGGTCTCGAGAGAAATATACAAATGTATTCTTGAGTGATTACGAGTACCTTAACATTTTACATAATGTAATGCGAATTATACTTTGTCATCAACAAAACACGAAGAGATTATATCGACTAAACATCGTAGTGTTTTCACTAACAATCTCCCCTTTTTTGATGATGACAAACAAGTAAACCGTGTTGGGTCAAAAAGTTGATGTGACAGAAACTCACAAACGAAGAAAACGTGAAGAGCAATCCAAACGGTGACAAGAACAAACTAAGCGTTGTTGGCTCAAGAGTTGTCGTGTGCAATCCAAGCATTGTCACATGTAATTCAAGAGTTGATAGAAACGTAGACAAGAAGCTTATGGAAGCTTCTATTTAGATAAACATGCAAGATATATTCTGCATAAGTTTATTTCAATAGAAGATTTACTTGTTTATTTGTTATTATCTCTTGTAAAACCCTAATCCTTACACTATAAAAGGAACCAAGGGTTATTAGGTTTTTCATACTTTCATTCACAATGTAAACCTAAAAGCGTGTGTGCACTAGACGTGGGATTCAATGTATACATGTCTAGTGGTTGTTTATTATTAATATAATGAGCAACCCATTTGTTTTAATTCATGTTCTTGTGCCCTAAACACCTTGTTAATGTATCATGTTCTAATTCCGCTTTGATTATCTAATCATATGAACATGGTACATTCCTAGTAGCTTCAAAGATCCGCTTTGATTATCTAATCATATGAACATGGTGCAGTAGTTGTTTAATTGGAAGCAGCAAGAAAAGGGTTTTGAATAAACCCTAGATCGACTCTAAAACAGAAAAAGGTATTCCAGATTCGTTATGATTTTATGGTGATCGATACTCAAACCCTAGGTTAGGGTTTTGATCTTCTAAAATTGGTTTTAGGGTTTCAAGAACCCTAGATCTGACAACAAGATTCTATTATCTGGATGAGTCCTATAGTATGTACGCTGTTGTGGAGTATGTTCAAAGGAACTGTGATTGTGACGTGATAGAATTATAAAAGTACAGGCAGCTTTGATAAGGACAGTTTGGTTCATTCAGATGTATCACATCTCGTGGGATACAAGCTAGGAAAAGGACAACAATGTGCATTATAGTGAATCGTCCAAAATTGGACAAAAGAAGTAAGTATTGCTTTTGCTTTTGGTTTAATACTATTTGTCTACAGACAATACTATTATCTGTTCGATTATAAAGTGGTACAAAGATCACGTGGTATGCTGCAAAGATAACGAAAAAGGAGGCGTGTAATTGGATGTTCTATTATGTTTCACGTGGACCCCAGGCTGTTTTCAATCTCATGTTTAAACAAAGGCTTTAAACAAATGGTTCATGTGGGATTGTGTAACATTATTGGTCAACAAGAAAAGTATATTTGAAGTCAAAAGTTGCAGCGAATATTATATTGGTATGGTAGTATATTCACGTGGTGTTTAAGGTATAAAGGTGACCAATTTGGTTTGTCATTATTCACGTGGGACATGTTTCAGACGTGACTAAACTATTCATCCAAAAAGTTCTTTTGTTCAAAAAAAGTCATTCATCAGTACTATGTTGATCACGTGAGTGGTCTTGGATAAAGACAAAATGATGGCAGGCTTTGGAGTAGAATACAAGGATAGAGGACGTACATCAATGGGATAAAAGAGAAAGTATTCAGTGACAGCTGTTTGATCTTCACATGATGATATGTGATGCTACTTTCTTGGAATTTGCTCTATTTTTGGACGTAATATATTGTTACAATATATATCTATGGGTTGATATGGTCTACGTGAAGAAAAGAAGTGCTGCATATTAAATATTCATTGTCAAAAGAAACTTGGCTGCAAATGACGTCAGTGTTTGGATGAAACGCTGACAGGAATAAGTTAAGCGCTGATAGAAAGTGCTGATACTTGTTGTCCGATATATACATTTTTAAACGCTAACACGTGTTGTCTGATATTGGACAACACACAGTGTTGATATCTTGGACAGTGAAGGATATTGGACAACAAAAGGAATAGCTGCTGTTGAGAAAATTGGTACGTTTTTAGCACACAAAAAGGAAGAAATTACACACGAAGGTACATGGAATCTCCGTTTTTATTTAGAATATCATGGTGATATTTATGGCTCGGATATTTTTAAAAGGAATTAATGATCCTAAAGCGAGTTAGCAACTATTCGTGGGAATTTGATGGATATTTTAAACTATGTAATCGGGATAGCCTTGTGAAAGAGTTATACATCAAATACTTTTACATATGGTATGAAGATGTTATTTCATTAAATTCGTCATGAAGAGGTGTTGGCTTAAGGGGAAGAATTCTTATGGTAAGTTTGATGATTGAATAAGATTTTCGCGAGTTTATGTTCTATCATATCTTAAAGTCATGCACTTCCAGCCACTGACTTTAAAGGTAACTTGTTCGTGCTTTACATGGTTGGTGACGAAGACTTGTCATAACACTTGAAGGAGTTACATTATCGTGCTCAGTGTCTCACAAAGGATGAGAATATTGACAAGGGATCGAGGTCTACTTATATCTCTTCTATAAGTTCTTCATCACATGGATAGTATAAGACATGGAACACAAGGTTGGGTTATTCTACTTCTACATCAAGAATACTTTATCTATTTTTCTTCAAGATCATTACATAGAGCTACATTTGGAGAATCTTCAAGATTGCCTACATTGTTTACTTCCCTGTTGATGTGACAAAAAGGGGAATAAATACATGCTACACTTGAGGGGAAGCAATTTGAAGATCATGTACAACTTACAAGAGATACACATAGAGTTTTGCCAACATCAACTACGGGAAGATTGTTGGGTCAAAAAGTTGATGTGACAGAAACTCACAAACGAAGAAAACATGAAGATATTGTCTAAGCGTTGTCAAGAGCAATCCAAGCGTTGACAAGAACAAACTAAGCATTGTTGGCTCAAGAGTTGTCGTGTGCAATCCAAGCATTGTCACATGTAATTCAAGAGTTGATAGAAACGTAGAAAAGAAGCTTATGGAAGCTTCTATTTAGATAAACATGCAAGATATATTCTGCATAAGTTTATTTCAATAGAAGATTTACTTGTTTATTTGTTATTATCTCTTGTAAAACCCTAATCCTTACACTATAAAAGGAACCAAGGGTTATTAGGTTTTTCATACTTTCATTCACAATGTAAACCTAAAAGCGTGTGTGCACTAGACGTGGAATTCAATGTATACATGTCTAGTGGTTGTTTATTATTAATATAATGAACAAGCCATTTGTTTTAATTCATGTTCTTGTGCCCTAAACACCTTGTTAATGTATCATGTTCTAATTCCGCTTTGATTATCTAATCATATGAACATGGTGCATTCCTAGTAGCTTCAAAGATCCGGAAACCAAGGTTTCCACAAACCGCAATGCATATTAAAATGTATAAGTTACTCGCTTACACTTACTTCTCCCCCTTTTGTCAAATCAAAAAGTTAGTCAACGTCTTTGAAGAAGAGAAGAATCTACGTCAAGAGAGCACACATCCAAAGTGGTAGTCATGGATTGCACGTCATTTGAGGAAGAGAATAATTGACGTCAAGAGAGCTTGCATCCGAAAAGTAGTCTTCATTGGTAGAAGAGGAGGATCAACTTTGAAAGACCTTGCATCCAAAAAAGCTAGTCGTCCCTCATTAGAGAGGCGAGAATCCAAACCATAAATCCATCATCTAAAAATATTGAGCTTGCGTCATCCTAGTGAAGTCTTCAATCACCATAGGTTAACCAACTCCATGCATAATAATATGCTTATTTTTGAGATTCCAAAATACATTACTTGCAAGATGTTTAGATGAATGGAATTTAAGTGAGTCAACGATCAAAAATGTAATGAGTTGAACTCTTAAAAATGATCCCCCTTGATATGAGCTCCCTCTTGCTTAAGGCACCAACAAAGCAAGAAAAGTGACGAGCTACAAAGAAGGGTTAGAAAAGTCCTACAAAACAAAGTTAGTGGACAAGAGCATATATAGAAAGGGTCACCCAAGAGGAATTAGCTTTAAACAACTCGAGTACAAAGAGAGGGACTCAAGAGAAGGCTAAAACAATCTTAACTTTTAGAAGTGTAAAAAATATGACAAGTTAAGAAAAATAAGAGGGCTATTAGATAGAAAAGAGAACCCAACTTATTTTGGTGACACCAAAAAATATAAAAAGGAATAAAGAGAGAAAAGAAATTACCAATTTATAAAAATAGAAAATATTATCAAGAGAACATACTCTGCTTTAATATCTTGGCAAAAATACCAAACTAAAGAGAGTATGACATGGACAATAAGAATAATTTCACATAGTCGAAAAGAGAGGAAGAATGACTATGATGAAAAGGAAAATGAGGATGATAAACAAGTCGTTTGCACAAACAATGACAAGCATTAAAGAAAGAAGTGTGCACGCGGTGCTATCAATCCAAAAACAAAGAGAGGATTTTGAGAAGATCAATTCAAAATTGTTGGAATAGAGGTAGAAAAGAAACATCCAATAATTTGAAGATATTATCTCAAGGGGTTAAAAACTTAGAATTGATGGAATCACCCATACCAATTGTAAATTTTAACCACAATCAACTCTCAACAAAGAAGGACAAAAGAATCTCAACCTAGAGACATTTTTTACCCTAAAAAATAATTCCTTTAGAAAGCTCCCAAAGGCTTTAAGTCACTTATCAAAAGCGGATAAATCGACGCTTTAAGAAAAATACTAGATAAAAGATATTATAGGCAATGATGCTTATGAATGTCGACACCAAAATGATGACTCAAAAGAATTCAAGAAGACATGATAGAATTAGCACAGAATCTAACACATAATTAAGTAAGCACATAGAATAATTCATGCAATGCCTAAAGTAATCATAGAAGAGGGATCGACATTAAGAAAATATCCTAGTAAATTCCTATATGCAACACAAAGGAGATGGCGTTACTTAACATACAAAAAAGTAAAACCTAACTCAACTAAGCATGCACAATCATTGAAAATTTTCTAACGCTCCTAGACCTAAACGCAAATAGGTTAGAGCACAAAGATTTAAGCATGTAAGCATACGCATGTAAGCATAAGCATGCAAGCCTAATCATGTAAGCATAAGCATGTAAGAATATGTAATCACATAGGTTTGCGCATGTAAGAGCAATTAAGAAAGCATCTAAATAATAACCATAGAGATTAATGTGCAAGACTAAATGTAATCTAGAGACTTATCTAGAAAAGTTAAGCTTAATAAAGTCTACAATAAACTAATGTAGAGAAGGTGCATAATTAACACATATGACACACAACAAACATAATTACTTAAAAAGAGAAGACTAAGTAAAACATGTTAGCACTTAGCAATTAAGGACATACATGAGTTAGAAACATCTAAGAGATATTATATCGGAATTGCTTGACAAAGACAAGACCTTTATAATAAGCATGCATTCATTAACTTAGCAATTAAGCATATAGCATAAGGATAAACAAGAAGATATAAAAGCAAGTAGCATAAAAGAAAGTCATCTATCTAGATAACACAAATCAAGCTACATGTAGTGTAAGTCTCCAAGAAGAATCCTAATTCTTATTAGTTTAAGAAAAGGACTCAAATTTAGAGAAAAGAAAGAAACGCAATAACAACAAGATCCAAGAAACATAGATAAATCATGTTGAAAATCATGAGAGAAATACAAAAACATAAAGATCATACAACGATGTATAAAACAAAATCCTATAACTTTAAGCATAATTCTAATCCAACTCACACTAGAATTCTAAGATGTTAGAAGTATTTAAAGTGATGGTCATATAATATACCGTTGCGAAGCTCGTGGAAAAAGCTACTTAATGGTGTCGAGAGTTATATGTTATTGTTATGTATGTAACAGAAATTATTCCCGAATACACAAATGAGGAAGGCCTCCTAACTTGTAAGCTTTAGTATAAAAGTCCAATCCAACCTCATTTGTGTGTGTGTCTCTCATAGTATTTTCCTTCCTTCTTGTTTTAGAGAGAGAGACTCTCCTTAGTTTCTATCACTAGAAACACCTACTTTGTATCTTTCTTCCTTCTTATTCATCTAATCTGATATTTCATTCTTAGTTTTAATCTTGTTCTTCTTCATCTTTATTTCTTGTTTGGTAAGTCGTGTGTATAAGTCTTACAAGTGGTATCATTCGCCAAGGGAGTCCTTGTTTTTCTTGTGTTTCGTGATTCATATATCTTTTAAGTAGTTGTAGTAGCGATTTAGGTATTTTGGTATCGCTAGAAACACGAATTACAAGGTAAGAAATCTCCATTTTTTGCTAAGTTTAAGTCTCGGAATCTTTAGTCTACATTCCAATCGGAATATTGCAATCGCAAAATCCCTGTGGTTTCTACATCGCGATCGAATATTCCGATAGCTGTGTTGCGATCACAACTTCTGATAGCTATGTTGCGATCACGACTTCCGATAGCTGTGTTGCGATCATGACTTGCGATCTGTGTTGCGATCACGACTTACGATCTATGTTGCGATCACGACTTGTGATAGCTGTGTTGGGATCACGACTTGCGATCTGTGTTGTGATCATGACTTGTGATCTGTGTTGTGATCACGATGTGCGATCTGTGTTGTGATCACGACTTGCGATCAGTGTTGCGATCACGACCTGCGATCTGTGTTGCGATCAAGACTTACGATCACGACTTGCGATCAGACTTGCCATCAGACTTGCGATCCAGTGCTTACGATCAGACATTGTGATCACATTACGATGGGTATTCCGATGGACATTGCGATCTGTTTGGTTAAATTTTGTTTGAGTATTTTTTAGACTTAGCCACTATCTAGACTAGTCCCGAAACATAGTTTACACAAAGATTTAAAAAAACAAGAGTTTTTTGGCGGGAAAACCGAAGTAAAATTTATTTTTTCCTAGACCATTTTTAGGCCATTTAAGCTTCGATTTCAAATTTTGGTGATGCGAAAAAAAATTTCGACCAAAAATTCAAATTTTCGGAACAAATTTCAAATTTTTAGTTCATTTTTAGGTTTTTTTTGTGTCAAAAAATTTCAATTTTTAAAAATTTTCCCTACTAGTTTTTGGCTATTTCTAACTTGATTTCAAAATTTGGCAATTCGAAAATTTCTCGATGTATTTTATATCGGACTGAGGTATTTTTTTGTCGGACTGGAAAATTTCGGCAAAGTTTGATTTTGTTGAGACTCCAAAACACGCTTTCTACGAATTGAGATCCTGTTTTTCACACAAATTCTACTATGACTTATCAACAAGATAGTGATATTGCGGGTTTTGAGCATCGTGATAGCCATGTAAGAAAGAAGAGGAATGCTGCCCATCTCCAGTCTCAGCTTCTTATAGCACAAAAGGAAGAAGAAGGAATTCCACATCTAGCTGAAGAGTTTGATCTCATGGTATCTACAGCAGCATATGATGAGGAAGAATAGGTGACTATCGACTCTATCTTGATGGCTAGTTCACAGAAATCATCCACATCGGTAGTTCAACCTGACAGAGCTCCTGTGTATGATTCAAACGGTTCCTCTGAGGTACACCAACGTCTCAATGATAATGGGTTATATAATATGTCTAATCAGGAGGAAGAGTATACTGAGTCACTTGAGCCTTCCACTGATACACACGGGGTTCAAACGAATAATAACAATATTATTTCTAATGCGCCCAGTGTGGACCTTAGTGGAGATCAAGTAGCGCAACCTACAACCCTTCCTGACGAGACGCATGCGTATTATAAATCATTATTTGATAAGCTTGCCAAGGATGTTGCTCATGCGAATGTGGTTAATAATAAGTTTAGAGAAACTAATGCCAAATTGACCACTGAGCTTGCGGGATATAAGGAACGGGAGAAAAGTTTTGAGATTCATCATGCTAAAATCAAGGAACTTGAACAAGCTCATGCTACATCGGTTTATCAAGAAAAATGCACCACTAAGAAATTAAATGCCTTACATTTAAGTAGTGCTAAAAAGATAAGCGAATTGAATGATGAAATCATCTCTCTTAATAAACAGCTTTCAAATGAAAAATCTATCATTTTGGATTTAAAAGAAGAACGAAAAAAGTTGAAACATGATTTCAAAATTCGAGAAGATGGGCTTCTTGAGGATTTTTGCAAAGCTCAGGATAGGATTAAGGAAATAGACAACCTTTTGGTAAAACGTGGCCAAACTATGCAAACGAAAAATATGCTCGCACCTAAAGTGAATGAGATAAATTACACCCGTTACAAAATGGCTTTAGGTTGTCCTCTTCCTCCCAATCCCGAATATCTTAAGCAGGTTCAAGCCACAAATCAAACTCTATATAATGGTAGTGTGCTCTTGTCTGAGGAGCATGATCCTCCTAATATGCATGATTCTGAGGAAACTACTGAACTTGCAGTAGAGACTCGTTTAAGAATGAAAAAGCTTGATAAAGAAGTGACACTCGTTTATTATCCGAAAGTTAATCCTCCAACTGTTTTGTTCGGTCTAAAACGAGTACTGAAATACTTTTGATACCGAGTGAGGAATTGTCGGATGATCCTCCTAAACTGAGTGTTGCACGACGATTTCTTAACGAGTTAAAAGATAACTTTGTCATTCTCAAACGTGTTGTTAATTCTAAAACTACTGGAGGAAACTTTACTTCACCCGTTCAGATTGAAGTTCAGAAAATTCTTCAGAACGAGATTAATCGATCATTAATCAAGTTGATGCTAGGATAAGCAATCTTGAGAACGCTTTTCTAAAAGAACTAGCCAAATTTGTTGAAGACTTTAAATCTTTGGCGAAGGAGGCTGATGTATCTCTTGATAGAATTAAAGTTTTGGAAAGTGACCTTGCATATCTCTCGAAAGCAAGTGACAGTGGTGATTGTGTTGATAGTAACCCCGTTGCAGTAAACATCTTTGTGTCAGACAATGAAACCCTCCAAAATGAGCTTGATCGTACGAAAGAGAAAATGGAGTCTTATGTCATCAAAAAGGACAACGAATTCACCGATCTTTGGAATAAATATGTCAAAAGATGTGATGAATGTAAGGATGACAAAATCTCGTATGATAAAGCTTACAATGAACTGCAACAAACAATCAAACAGCTACAAGCTCAGTTAGGAGGTGAATGTCACGACAGTGAGCCTTCAACAAATGTTTTCACGATTCTTCAACACCGATATGATTTTCTTCAGAAACATTGTCATTCTCTTGAACTTGCTTTGCAAAACAAAGTTGGAAAAGTTCCGGATGACAGTAATTTACAAGTAAAACTCTCTGAATCATTTCGTGAATTGAATGAAAAGAGTAAGGATATTTCTGATCTGAAAGCTCAGTTGCAAGACAAAGACATCGCAATCAGTGAGTTGAAGAAACTTGTTGGAAACATGGGTGGGAAAACGGTGGAATCCAATGGTGTGAAACCTGTTGTTCGTCAACAAAATGCGTACAAAGTACCAAAGCCATCTATTTTAGGAAAACCGCCTTCTAATGTTTCTAGGTTACCTCCTAATACCGATGTGCCATCGACTGTACCAAAACCAGCCATATCGCCCTATGTTCCTCCATTTAGAAAACCCACTTTTGCTAAACACAACCCGGTGAATGCACCTTGCACTACTCCTAAGAGTACTCCCCAAACGTGTAATTCTTACGCCCACAAAGGAATCTAAAGGTTCAAATGACGTTGGTCAAACCAACAACCTAGGGGAGGGTAAGCCAAAAGGAGATATTCAGAAAGTAAACCATGTGTAAAACCTAGTAAACCAACTACCGCCAGAGTTCAACACACTCCTAATGGTTATCAACCAAAATCTAGGACTCCTACCCAACAACCTAGGAATTGGCAACCATCAATGAGTAGTCGTAGTCGTGTTGCAAACACGATGCCTGAACTGTCGGCAAACCCTAGGTACACAAGGACTTTCGAGAATTCCAAATTCCCTGTATGCCCCACGTGCAAAAAGGGAATTCACTATGGAAACCATGCTGAGTGCATGCTGCAATACCTCTATGAGGTAAACTCTCGTGCCGTCTCACAAAGACAGAATGCAGAATCCCATAAGACAACAAGGAGATTCACACCCATCACAAAGAAAAGCAATGACAAGAAATCCTCAAGGCGGATCAATGCAGGACTTAGTTTCTCTCCAAAGAAGTCTTCTGCTATGCAAGAGAACGCTACTCCTAGATCTAGTCTTCAGTGGAAACCAATGGGTAGGATCTTCAAGGAAGTCGGTCTTAAGTGGATTCCTATCGAGAAGAGTGATGACACCTGCTCCAGCACTAATGCGAGTATTCTGAATGTAGAAAATGCATTTGTTACTCCTAACACTAGTATTTGTGCGAAATCTTCTTCGGTCATTGCAGGTACAACAACGGATTCTGAACCCACTTCATCATCAAAAGGTTCCAATTCTGTACATTCGACATCACCTTCTTCTGCTGTACAAAGGTCTATTTTGGATAATTTTCGAAAAAATTGGAAAAATAAAAATACAAAAATATAAAACCTATAAAAACAAAATAAAAAACGAAAAAATATTTCAAAAATACCAAATATATTCTTCTCGGCATGTCTTTCAGTTTTGATAATATGGACATGCCTAGAAATGTCGCTCAATAACGACACGGGTGTGTATATAAAGCTCGAATGAAAGTTCAAATGTTTTTCAAAACATGTCATTTCTTTTTTCTTCGTATGATTTACAATTACCTCATATTGTGACTCGTGCCTCATAGAAAGGAAAGTTGATCACGTTTGATAACTTGTTCTAAACAACAGGAAAAGCAATTTTCTCGGTCATGAGCTCTCATTAAAAACATTCCAAGTTTTTAAGCTCATATTTACGACTTACAGTGAAATGTCAGACTGTAACTCGAACTTCAAATAAAGGAAAGTGTATCTTTAAAGATAACTTATCCTAATAACGGGTAGCGCAATCTATCTCGGGTTGAGCGTGTCACAAAACATTCAAAATTTTGAGCTCAACATAATGGCTTATAGTCACATGTCAGACTATAACCTGGTCCCCAAATAAAGGAAAGTCTATGACTTATTCTCATCAACGGGAAATTAATTTTTCTCGGTCATGGGCTTATATTAAAACATTAAAAGTTTTAAGCTCATGAATTCAAGAAAAATGTTCATTTATGTACATTTTTCCTCAACAACGGGAAATTCAGTTTTCTCGAGTTTGAGCACAATTTCTCAAGGTATTTCGAAACTGTGTGCTCATATACTCCCCTATTATAATTAGAATTTCTTTTCGAGGGGAGTACAAACTTTCATGCAACATTATTCTCTCCATGTTTCATCACTAGTTTCACAAAAATTTCAATCACATGCAATTTTAAGGGGAAGAATAGTGATTAACATGTGTTCAAAATATGTCATCTTGGATAAGATCTTTGATATAAGTGATTTCTCTTCCTAATATGTGCAAAAACCTCTCTTCTTATGATGCACATATGTAGGGGGCGTTTTGGTGATATAGAAAACACTCAAGGTGTAAACATTGATTTCATCAACGCCTTGATTGCATTTTCAATTGGTTTTTATGGTTACGATATCTATACCCTTCAACACATTAACTCACGATGGTATTGGTGTCAAAAGGTGGTTAGGTATTCGTCCTATGATCCAACCAGAACCGGAGGGATCTTCCCAGAAACAATCCATTAGAACTTAGAAGTCCTTAGGAAAGATGGAGCAGTTGAGTGTACATGAATAATGCCGACTAATGACTTAAGATGGCACTGGAACAATCACAACAAAGTGATAGTTATGACGTCTTGGTAAGCATTGAAGGGGTTGAAGAATGAAAAAGAAATGTAAGGATAAAGGGTAAAAATAAATATCCCTCCATATAACTTAGGCAGAAACCGGGTCAACATATCTACTATCAGAGTCACTTAGATGATTTTTGGTATTGAAGACAAAGCATCATGGACCCAGTGATGCAATGCACAACCCTTCCCAGCCTACTCAAGCTTCTCTCAAAAGAAGTTTGTTTTATTGTCACGGAGTTCAACTCATTTCTATTGACTTTCTCACTCCGAGAAGGTAGATATTGAAAAGGTGTCAGTCTGCTCCAACCTCCGATCACCAAATAAACGTGCACTTATAGTGTCTAAAGCCAACGAGATTCATCAAAAATCTCATTAGGACACTTATTTCATATATCAATTGTTGTTCATCTTTAGAACACAACCGATAATTTACAAAGTCCTACGCTCTATCCTTGTGATATTTCCAGAACATTCAGAGTGATACTCTTTAGTATTCACAGTGATGAATGGAAAACCTTCCAGTGTTAACATCAAACAGCACTGAGGTAGGTCATATGTAAGATTCACTTGAATTGAACATATGTTAACTGGAAAGCAACAGTGGTTTGATTATTTCTTGATTCAAACTCGTTCCAGGTCTCGATGCAATATCTTTATGATTTTGCTAGAACATCAGAGTAATACTCCTTAGTATTTACAGTGACGAATGGAAATCCTTCCAGTGTCATCATCAAACAGCAACTACGGTAGGTAACTTGTGAGATTCTACATGAATCAAACTTGTGTCAACTGGAAAGCAACAATGGTTTGATTCTTTATTTATTCAAACTTGTTCCAGGAAATGAATTGACGACTTAATCAGCAGAATGGAACTGCATGATTCACTCTTTACTATGAATTATCTTTTGAGATATTCAAGTATTGAGAACGGTTACCACATCCGGAAACCCTTTCAAGGAAGTTCTTTGAAGTTACCTAATCACAGGTACAGTATTCGTACTGTATAGCAAGAAACCGAAGGAATGCAAAAGGTGGCAAAGAGTCATGATTCAAGACCACATGCTCAAGTAAATGAAGAAAGTTCAAGAACATCTAAAGACAAAGACTTCCGCTACTCAAATGATCAAGGGAGATTGTTAGTCAGCTTTTAACAATACTGCAAAGAATAAGTATGTGGGGAAAGACACAAATACACAAGTTGGCAAAGTTTCAAGATCAAGTCAAGGCAAGATTAAAGATCCAAGATCACAAGTCATGAAAGAAACGATGAAGGAACTCTCAAGACAACAAGCTTCAAAGTCTGCAACAACAAAGAAGTGAAGTCACATATTACATGACCACCACTTAGGGGGAGATTGTTAGAAGTATTTAAAGTGATGGTCAAAGAAGTGAAGTCACATATTATATGACCACCCCTTAGGGGGAGATTGTTAGAATTATTTAAAGTGATGGTCATATAATATACCGTTGCGAAGCTTGTGGAAAAAGCTACTTAATGGTGTCGAGAGTTCTATGTTATTGTTATGTATGTAACGGGATTTATTCCCGAACACACAAATGAGGAAGGCCTCCTAACTTGTAAGCCTTAGTATAAAATTCCAATCTAACCTCATTTGTGTGTGGTCTCTCATAGTATTTTCCTTCCTTCTTGTTTTAGAGAGAGAAACTCTCCTTAGTTTCTCTCACTAGAAACACCTACTTTGTATCTTTCTTCCTTCTTATTCATCTAATCTAATATGCCATTCTTAGTTTTAATCTTGTTCTTATTCATCTTTATTTCTTGTTTGGTAAGTCATGTGTATAAGCCTTACATAAGATTTGCTTAGATTGGATGTCTTATTAATAAGCAACACACATGCTTAATTAGGAGAAAAAGTGGTAGCGGAATTTGGTGGAAAAAGGCTTGGTGATAATCTTGTAATTCAACTCATCAAAGATATGAGACATGAAAAGATGTTGATATTGACAACAATGACAATATGTTCTATGATCCATGACATTATCATGTGATGGAGGAAGAACACAAAAGGGAAGTGGTGAAAAGGAGAGTTTCCAAAATCAATTTCCTTAGAAGGAGACGAGATTTCATTTTGGTTTGTTCTTTGGTGGAGAATCAAGGCTTTCATTTGGTAAAGAAGAAATTTTGCTTTGGTGTGAAAGAGATGAAAAAATGCTTAAGGTTAAGTAGAGAAAGCACAAGATATTTTAGGAGTGATCAAAGATTTATTGGAACAATTGGTAAGTTTTAGAAAACCCATTTTTGAAGGTGTCTTCCCGCGGTTCAATAATTGTACCCGCGGTTCCATATATATATGGATCTGCCGGACAATTAAAGATTCGCGCACAGAGGTTGTGTTTTGGTGGACAATGGAATTTTCCAATTCAGCAAATCCTAATGTTCTAGTTTAACTTATCATAAAGTTATCCTAAAGATCAATAAAAACTAGAACACACTCAAAGGAAAACACATAGGTTCATATAGCACGTAGGAAGAAAGCTAAGAAAAACCTAATGGCTACAAAAGAAAATGACTCCTAATGACATACAAAGTTCATCGATGTAAACTATCATTAGTCATACTTAGTAAGAGACATTTAATCAATTTAGATAATGAGTATTAGACTATCACTAGTGGTGCTCAATTAAGGCTAAACACGACCATTTTTACGGGTTATAAATGAACCTAACTTCTCCTCGAAGCAATCCAACCGTTAGGTCGAATTGAATTTCTAGTGCAATAAATTCTCTAGTAGTCATTCTCAAGTTAGACAAAATGTAATTTCTACATTTGCCTAATAAAGTGTAGCAAGGATGAAAAATTATATGACGACACAATGCACAACCTAACGAGGGTTAAGAATGCACCATTGCAAATCTTGTCAAAAGAGTCTAGTTAAGGTTATTTATCTTAATAGATCTTGAGGCCAATAACATTGAATTGTATAAACCAAGTTTAAACAATTTGTTAGAACACTCTTGATTGGTCTTTCAGAAATGACACATTTACCAATTGCATTGAAATGTAAATTACTTGAGTATTTCGGATGAAACATCCAAGTTGTCAAACCGACTCCATTGTGTATTATAAACAGTTATTAAAAAAATTTGTCTAATAACTTTGAACAAGTAGATTCAATATAAATAACTAACACAAGTGTGAGTTATGATCCAATGTATATTCTTAATAATCCACACTTATGTCTACACTAACAAACATGTCAATTAGATTTGATGATGATATCAATCATAATTTGAATAATGAATTGATATAAATTCGAAATCTTTCTTGATTCCCACTAACACTCATTTAAGAGAAAATAGCTAAGATTTTAAAAGAGTGTTTCATGTTTTATAGCGAGACATTAATCTACTTGAACTAATAACACAATGATCGAGTAAGACGACCGTCATCAATAGATTTGACAAGCTCACAAAGCTTTCAAACCTAAGAGTGTTATTAAACATAACGAGGTATACAAGATATTTATGTAACATTTGTAAAACTAGAGATGTTGATCCTATATGCAATGCACAAATAATATTGCAAACATAATGCAAGAAATCTAGCATAAATCCTACTAAGGGAAAAACTAGATACTAACAAATACCAAGCAATGCACAAGAGGCTAGAAAAATAATAGCTCTACTAAAAATAGTAAAAAACACTTAGTAATGTCTACACACAATAATAACACACAAGGAAACACACATAAACCATTAGCTTAAGACATAAAAGCATTCGTCCATGTTTTCAGAGTTAGATACGACAAAGTATCCATAGCTTGATTTTATTTGAAAATAGTCTTCGACCCATTTCAAAATTTAATTAAGTTTAACACTTTGTAAATATATCAATTTTCAAAGATATATCACCAAGAGATGTCCAACTTAATAGAAAAGAGTAAAACACAAGTTTTACGACAAACCGAGACTCAATACTTTGGAAAAAGTATATAATTTAGAAAACATCCAAATTTTAAAGTTTGAATAAAGGTTTGGAAGCATTTTTAATTCAAATAAAATTCAATTACGTTCGAAATGACGGGTGGCAGGACTTCTACGGACTTACGGTTGATATTATATGATTTTTTTAAAGTTTGCAAAAATCTGGGTCAGACTGACCGCGGTTCCTTATTGATAACGAACCTCGGGGAACAACTAAGGAACCGTGGACAGTGGACAAAAACTGAGTTTTTGACCAGAATCATATGGTAACTTTTTGTAAGGACTTAAGACTCTAAAAAATCATTTTAGACACAAGGAACTCGTATTTTAGAGTTAAATATGACACAAAAGATTTCTATAGTTCCAACCATAAAAAGATTTATCATCAAGCTATTATACAATGTTTATTTAACACAAAAACTTATGCGAATGAAACAATAAAACACATTTCATATGTAATCACTCTTCATGAACAATTTGATAAAAATATCGTCTCTATATTAAAAACGTTTCCATTTTTTAAAACCATTTGTTTTGAAAATGAGAGAAAAGATCGATCTAAGCTTTAAAGTACAATATACTTCACAGATCTGGAATAACCACGCTCTGATACCAATTATAAAAACTAGAAGGGAGGGTTGAATAGTTTCTAGTTAATTTTCAAAACATTTCCGTTTAAACCTCTGGCCGCGGTTCCTTAAATACCCATGCGATTCTTTATCAATAAAGAACCGCGGGCTCAATAAAGAACCGCTGATAATGGATGCCAAATATTGATACATTATAAACCTTGACAATCCTTTGTATCAAATTCTCGAATAAGTTTGACTAGATATGAGATGTGTTTGTCATAGAAGTAAACAAGAAGTAAGTAAACATACATGTTAATGCAATAATGCCTAAAAACGTTACTTTGTATTTTTCGGTATTGCTTAGTTTTGATTACGATAATATGTAAAAACAAGCATTTACGAAAACAACGAAAAACGAATTCTTGAGTTCAAGTATTTTTCATTTTACCCTTTTTCACTTATGGTATGAATAAACAAGTACTAACCTTAATCAAGTGATCAAGTGATTTAATCTTTTCTTAAAACTCACTTTTTATTAAGTGTGACAAGTTTTTAATTAAACTTTCTTTTTAAGAAAATGTTTTATTAAATTAAATATTTGAAAATTTGAAAATGGAATATTCCCTTTTGATTTGGAATATCCTTTCTGGATATTTTTATAATCATATATGACCTCCACCACTAAAGGACAAAAAGGGAGCGGAGTCTAGTCCGACGGTTCCTTAGCGCCTAGGCGGTTCCTTATCGATAAGGTACCGCCGGCCGAGATAAGGAACCGCGGGCAGATATAGCCGTTGTCCCTTTGTCCTATAAATCGTGAACTGATGTGACTCTAATTACACATCATATTTCCTCGTAAATCGTGCTCAAAATGCTCAAAATGGTCAAATAATCATCATAAATGCCAAATATATGCTTGTTTTGTCGTTTGTGCATGTGCAGGTATGGATATCAAAGAAATCACAAGAAACGAAGCTAAAGAGCCAAAACGAACACGATAAATGGAAAGAGGATGAAAAATCGAGTCCGACAGTGCCTTCATCTTTTATTGGGCCGGCCAAAAGCTATTTATTGAATTAGACCAACCCGATAACATCTAAATGGGCTCATTTGATTCACAAGGTGCAGCCCGCTTTTGTACATGTGGCCTGTTAAAGAAGTGAAGGCTGATTGTGAAGAAAGCCCACAAGCCCAATGAAAAAGGGGAGAGATCAGACGCAGCTTACAATGGACGCATCTTCTTTATTTATTTTTTGGTTGTCTTTTAGATAAGTAGAGTAGCGTAGATAGAAAGCTTCATATATACGCATCATTTATTTTATCTGTATATTTTTCATTCATGCGTTTGATGAGAATAGGTAGGTATTTAGTTTTATTTCTGCTTTCTTTCTACTTTCGGTCCTTTTAATCGTTTCTAGTATTTTTAGATCTCATAAAACACTCAATCACAACCTGTTATTTATGTACTCATTTAGTTTAAATAAAATCTTAATCTCAGCTTCATTGTTACAGTAAAACTAAACGCAACTTATTTCGATTTTGTATTCAGTTATTAGTTTGTTTTGGATTAGTGGTAATGAACAATTTGGTTTCGATTTGATGCAGCTTGTGTAATTGATTTTTAGTTAGTTACAACAATTGTTATTTCGATTTTGATAGTCAGGATTTGATTAATCGGATTTGGTTTCGGTGGTTTGTTTTATTGCTTGTGAATCGTAGTATTAATTTCCAGGTTTCGGATTCGTTTGTTTATTACAGAAGACGGTTCCGATTCAATTGATGTTTTGGATCCGATTGTAGTTTGTGTTCATTTGTAGTTTCAAGCTTCGATCTCGGTTTTGGTTCGTCCTTGATTTGAAGTTCTCGGTGTAGTTCGATATCAATTTTCGGTTCAAGTTCGATATCAGTTTCGGTTCGATAGCGTTGTAGCACTCGACATCAGTAGATAGAGATTGTTAGAGCATTTGGTGAAGTATTCGGTTCGAGTATAGTTTCGATAATCAGTCTCATTTATTCAGCAGTATTTCGACATCAGCGGAGGCCTTGAGACAGTGTAATCTTTCATTTTTCATTTTACGCATTTGTAATAAAATTACTAGATGTTACTTGATAAGTGTAGTGTAATTCTAGTTGCTATCTGCTGAAATTGCTAGCTAAATTCATGTTTATAATTGCCTTAGATCAGTTCCTTGATTCGTGTTGTTCAGTGTTTTGATAAAACTTCATTATCTGCATAATAAGTGTTTGGGTCTGGTGTAATTGTTAGTTTTCTGTTTGAGTTCACTTAGGAATTGTGTACCTTCATTTTACGCAGCCTATAACTAGTTGAATTCAACTTTTAAAAGTCAAAGTGAACAAGTTTTCGTGAGCAGAATAGTCAAAAAGGGTCACCTTATAACTTTCTTTTAAGTTTGATCAGATTAGTTGCAGATTTATTAAAGGTTAGATTTAGTGCTTTGAAAGTTTTTGATACTTGATATATGTTGACTAAACACTGAAGTTGATATGTTTTCATTTCTTTAGAGTACTAAGCTCATTTGACCAGCCTACAATTAGCCTTAAAAGAGCACGGGAAATCGAGTTTGACGGTGCATTCATGTTTTATTGGGCCGGCCTGACACCATTTAAATGGGTCGAACCGACCCATTAATACATCTTTAACCAACTCAGCCCAACAAGAAGCCAAAATAAAAAAAACCCACCACAAGGCCCAATGGAAAAGAAGGAAAAAGATGAGATGCGTACATAGCAAGCAGACCATATTCCATTTATAAAACATCTTATCTTCACATTATCATTTTGGGAGTTCTTTTTTTTTTCTTTTCATTAGAGTAGTATAGTTTTGGTTAGATTTAGATTTTTTTTTAAAGCAAAAACACAGCTTTATTTTTCTTACTTCAATTAATTACAAACTTGGGAATACTTTATTTTAAATGCAGCTTTATTTTCCTTTTTAACTTTTCAGATTCGAAAATAAAATGATGTTTTCAGTTTTGGTTAGATAAATATAAAACGCATTTTCATCATCTTGTTTCTTAAATCTTGTACCCGAATTTGGATTAATTTAAGTAAGTTTGGATTCGGTTATGATTTGGTGTTTTTGAATGATTCGGATGTGTAGTGGTAGTGATTCGGGTGAATATCGATGTGGTTTCGTTAACTGAGATTGATGTTTCGGTTATGATGAAGGTTTTTTTTGAAGTTGCGGTTTCTATCATAACTATTGGAATAATCATTCACAGCTATCGAGTTAAATTTTTGAAGTTTAAACGTAGCTTATTTTGGATATTAGCTCACTTTGAACTTGCTTAGTTGCCTTTTCATTTGATATAGCCATTAGTTTTTATTTTAGTCATTCTATTGGTTTTCTTTAGTTGTCTGTAGCAGTTTGGTCTAGCAGCATACAAGGGAAGTAAATCACTTAAAAAAAGGGTAAGAAAGATAGAAATAAGAAAACGTAAGAATGTTTGGTAATGAGTTCGAATCCGTGACCTCGTCCTTGCGTCCCAACTGTTTTACCATTTGAGCTATCACACCTTGTTGATAATTATTAAAAGAATATTTTAATTAAAAGGTGTTTAGTTTTTTTTTAAGTTGTAGTTTAGTTAGAATGTTTTATAAATAAATAGTTCGTATGTTTTAATTACTTTATATCTTTCAAATCTGTTTTTTATTAGTTTAGAAATAATATTTTTTCTTTACTAGTTTTACTCAATGCATAGTTTTCAAAAATAAGATTCCATTCATAGTTTTTTTAATTTTGCAAAATCTTTAAAATGTCATTTATCTTAATTGTCGTAATGTTTTATGTTTTTTGTTATCTCGGCGTCCGGTTCATATCTTTTGGCGAGGAGCTTTACGGGACTTTTAGCTAGATTAAGTTTTAAAGTTTAAAGCTCGATTTGTTTTTATCTCGTTAGTTAGTCGATAAAATTGACAACTTTATCGCCTAGTTAGTTTGATAAAAACTTCGAAAGTTATAAGCTTTTGATTTAATTTAGTTATTAGATCGGGTGTTTAATTTTTCGTCTCCGGTTCATCATTTCAGGTTAAATTCTCTATCTCTTTTCTTATTTTATTTAATTAGCTTAAATATATCGTTATTATTGCATGTTTAGCTTTTGTATCTAGATTCGAGTAGTTTTGATTATAGTTTTTTAGTAGCATCTTTATTGTCATCATTACTATTTTAGATATTTCTCGCTTTATAATTGTAGTTTAATTTTCATCCTTATCGCTTTTATATATTTTAATATTTAGTCGTTAAAAATAGTAGATTTAAATATTATTAGTAGTTTAATTATAAAAAAATCAAAATCACTTTTATTCGAGCATCAAACTTTAGACATAAAGGCGGATTTCCATTCACACTTCGCCAGGAACTACGATAACCTTCGGGTGTACGAAAACGACTGTATTAAAATGGCGCCGCTGCCGGTTCGTGCTCGTTACTGTTGAGTCTTAGGATCTAGACTCATCTGGGATATATAACAATGATTGTAATGCACAGCGGAACATAACAACAAACACAATCAAAGTTATGAACAAGGCTTTCTTATTCATAAACTGCTTACTAATAAGCTACTACTACTACTCCTGGTGCCTCATAGGCTTGACACCAGGAGCAACGCACACACACCTTTAGTTTACATTGTATATGAATGGATGCTCAACATGTGTGTCTAACCCTCTTTATATAATAGAGGGACTAGGGTTTACAAGCCAAACCCTAGCTTACTAACTAAGCTAACCTAATATTACATATTAGGTCCTTATTGTTTCTTCTGTCTTCATCTCTGCCTATAGGTTTTGTAATCATCAAATCTGTATGTCCCAACAATCTTCCCCTATTTGGTATTACAAAACAATGTTCATGAAGAAACAATTCTCGAACATGTCATCACGATAATAAGCTGCACATCGAACTATTCTTCCCCTTTTTGTAATCAGCAAATAGGGTCTTGTGCAACTTGTAGACGCTCCCCCTTAAGTGATGCATGTAGATGGTTAAGTATATAAACAATCATACTAACCATCTCTTGAATCTTGAACTCAGTGGCATAGATCATTTCTTCCTTCAGTATGAAAAAGACATGCTTATTACAATATCATGTAATAAAATGTCTTTGAATAATTCTTGTAGTCAATATATGCATGGCGATCGCATGCAATGGCCGATAGTCTAAGTGAGCTCTGATGGATCAACCAGAAACCACTCGATGCTTATGATCATGCTAATTTTGTGATGATCATATCATGAACTGTATGGTATCATATGCCCCCCAAATATTTGTAAAAGAGCGTGTAACTGTTCCAGTTAAGAATTATAGCATAAACTGAACCTCCAAAACGATCTATACCCCCCGTCAAGATGAATTCCCTTTTTTTTTTTAAACGAACAGCAGGAACCAGCAAAACCACCAGAAGAAAACATAACGTACCAGTAGGAACGACCAGTAGTAACGACCAGTAGGAACGACCAGTAGTAACGACCAGTAGTAATGACCAGTAGTAACGACCACTAGGAACGACCAGTAGAAAACCACCATGAAGGCTAAGCTTCCCCTCGATCCATGTATGCTTCCCCTGAAGAAGTGCATGTCCAATCCGATAGGTTCCTTGGAGTGTTCACTGATGAAGAAAATCAAGTATAACGAATTTGATGAAGAAGTGGAACCTCCCAAACTTGTGTCTTATATCATGCATTTTACCCAGTTTTTGGTACACGGGAACTGGTAACCTCACAAATATGAGCCAGCTGTTAGCTATAACAATATATTTAGTCAAAATGATATATTTTTGATCAAAATGACAAGGTGTATTGCTCACCAACAATTTTTGGTACATGGGAACTGCTAACATTCACAACTATGAGCCAGTTGTGAGCTATAACAATATACTTAGTCAAAAGACAAGGTGTAGTGCTCACCCAAATGCTGATACATTAAGAAACAAATTTGTGAAGATCAACTACAACATCAAATAAATAATCAAGCATCAACTTCAATGACCAGAAGGAACCATAGCTCACCAGTAGCAATGACCAACGAAAACCTACCAGTAGCATCTCGAACCCCGTTCTATTTTTTTTTATTTTTTTTTAATTACACACATTCTGTCACTAAGCTGTTATGAAAGCTGTTGCCGTTGCTAATGTTGTCGCTAAAACCTCCTCAAAATCAGGCAGAGTCCATTACGTCCCAAAAATAAATCAAGATCTTTCTCCTTATTTTTTTCTCCGTGGGACTCAACTACTTGATAGTCATCACACGTATTTATTCCAAGTATCACTTCCAAATATATCCCATGAAAGTAGGATCAATATTACCTCATGATTAATATCAAATATTATGAACTCCAACATTTTAGCAACAATATTCACACGACATGCAAATTGAAATTGCTAAAATCATGCATCCATGCTAACCTTTTGAAGATAGACACAAATTAAATCCCATACTCATGCAGCCCACGTCCAAAAATAGCGCATATATATCCACAATTCAAGGTAGAATACCCACGTCCAATATTGTCCAAAAGAATAGGAGATATTACGTTTGAATGTAGGAGATATTAAAGGATTAATCAGAATCCCTAAAATTCAGGAAGTATAGAACCGTGTTTCCAAAAACTCTCGCATCATAACTGTTTTAAAAGTATATGGAATGTAATTCCTAAAGATCAGGCAAACCATACCTCATTTAGCTGACCATATCTCGCGAACTTACGCATAGGAATCAAGAAACAACTTCCATATATAAGCAGTTACAAATCTCAACCCCACGTGTGTAAGAACAAATTCAAAGGAGATAAATATATATACTCCTGACAATCAGGGAATAATACTTTTCAACATAGTCCTACCTCAAAATCAGGGATTACACACGTCTTGGACTTCACCAAAACCCTCAAAATCAGGGATTAATATCCTTATATTTAGGATATACACGCCCAAAAACTTTCGCACCACATAAACACATACCATAAACATCACGTCCAAAGCAGTTTTACCAAACCATGCATATGGAAAGTATTCTTCCCAATAAATAGAATCCATGTTTCACGCTATAAGTAACTGTTCCAAGAAATTCGGCTTGACCATATCAACAGTTAATATAGCGAATGAATAATCCCGACAGTTTTGGCAATGATACTGTTTTCACGTTATTGCCTAGTCTCATGCATTTAAAAGTGGTGCCTAAACTATCGTGATCCATAACTGTTTCCAAAAACACCATGTGCTATTACAAAAAAATGACGCATAATGGAACTTTGAAAGCTCACGTGATAGAGATCAAAAACTACAATAATATACCTGCTCACCAAGGACCACTTGAGGTTCTGTTTTATTCCTCCCACATCAAACAACTTCAAGCGCCCAGTATTGCTTCAAAACAAGCAGCATATATCCTATAGTACCAATCTCACATGCAACAAAAAGAGTACTACATTCAGCAATCAGAAATCGTGCATAATGGACCACAACATCCTTTGTCCATCTTCTCCTTCGGATCACATGCTTCTTTACAAAATATCCCTAGTTCATGCATCTAACTTTTGAAATCCTAATAGTGAGCACTATTCTGATTTCATAGGAACATGATACATAAAACTTTTCTGATATTCGTTCTAAGCAGCAACAGCAATTCAATCTAGAGTTTTATAGAGACATAAACCCTAGAATGAAAATTGTTTGAAGACCACAGCAGCCATAAACACCTATGATCATACTAGGGTTCATCGTTGATTCCAGAATCAACTCACCAAAGCTAGTATGACCACCATCACAGTACCAACAGCAACATGATAGATCAGCAGCAACAGAACAACGAATCATCTAGGGTTTGTTGGGAGAAACCCTAGATCAGCAGCTTTATTTATTCAAAAACATAAAAAATAACATTAACATGAAAACCTTGTAGATCAACCAGATCGAGAGCCAACAAGCTCTGATACCACTTGTTGAGTCTTAGGATCTAGACTCATCTGGGATATATAACAATGATTGTAATGCACAGCGGAACATAATAACAAACACAATCAAAGTTATGAACAAGGCTTTTTTATTCATAAGCTGCTTACTAATAAGCTACTACTACTACTCCTGGTGCCTCATAGGCTTGACACCAGGAGCAACGCACACACACCTTTAGTTTACATCGTATATGAATGGATGCTCAACATGTGTGTCTAACCCTCTTTATATAATAGAGGGACTAGGGTTTACAAGCCAAACCCTAGCTTACTAACTAAGCTAACCTAATATTACATATTAGGTCCTTATTGTTTCTTCTGTCTTCATCTCTGCCTATAGGTTTTGTAATCATCAAATCTGTATGTCCCAACAGTTACGATTGACGATTTTTCGTGAGGCGATTTGGATTTTGGGATCCGTTCGATTTTGAACGTTATTTTTATTGTTAAAAAAAATTATTATAAAATCAATAAAAACAAAAAATATTTTCTTATTTTATATTCTTTTCTTTATTACTATATATACCTTTTAAAAAAATTAAAAAATTAAAAAAAAAAATATTTTTCATTTAGATTTTATTTTTCTTTAACTATATATTATAATATTTTCTATAAAAAAATATCACAAAAGCATTTCTTTCCTAAGATTTGCAAACAAAAAAAAATCAAAAAATCAAAAAAAAAAAATTATAATACTTTTCCTAAAGTATTACATCAAAAAAAATCTACGTATATATATATATATATATATATATATATATATATATTCTATCTTGGTTTCTTCTTCGTTTTTACGTACATATTATGTTCTCTTTTATAAAAAAAATAATATCGTGACGAGTCAAGCCGATCCCGAGTATCGTGCTTTTGACATGGCTATGGATGATCGATCGATATTGGAGCAGTTACAGTTTCATGACGAGGGATGTCTCGAGAGTGCGATTGTGATACCGGATATCGAGGATAATTTTGAGCTTAATCCGGATTTGATTAAGTTGATATCCGATCATCCTTTTTACGGATTTGAGGACGACGATCCTTACACTCATATCCGTCATTTTCGTTAATACGCCAATACTGTCAAATACACCAATGTGACACAAGACATCATCTATTTACACCTTTTTCCTTTCTCCCTCGATGGAGCAGCCCGGCTTTGGCTAGAAAAAGAACCACCACGATCTATTTTCACATGGGCTAATCTTGAGTCAAAATTCTTAAATCAATTTTACCCTTATGCTAAAACGAGAAAAATTCGGTTGGAAATAACTAATTTTGAAGAGTCTAATACTGAAACGTTTACCGAGGCTTGGGAAAGATTTAAGGATTTAGTGCGTAGTTGTCCTCATCATGGATTTTCCGCCTTGCATTTGATTGATTCGTTTTATCACGGGTTGACCCAATACGATCAAGATTCTCTTAACACGGCTGCAAGCGGAAATCTTTAGTCTCGGAGTACTAGTGAGGCTTTAATGATTATTGAGAACAAGTCTCAAGTATGGAGCAAGGCCGAAGTATCCGGTAATACGGTTATCATTAGGAGTGGCCCTCTTTTCTCATATACTCCGAGAGTTAGTGATGAGCCATGTGTTGATTCGGATGACCCTATTTTTGATGATTCTTCTAGTCCCCTTTCACCTGTGACTAGTGACTCTTTTCCTCCGGATTTTGAGGAAGAAGTAGTTATTGAGCAACTCTCGGTTGAGTTGACTCCTTACCCGCCACAAATTAATGAAGGGTGTTTTGGGGATTTTCAAAATCAAAGCTTTCCAATTCAAGAAGATTTTCAAAATCATATTTTCAAAGTAATAATCAACGGGATTTTCAAATTCAACCTTCACACATGGACGAAATAGTCGAAATATTTGAGGAACAAAAGAGGATGATAAATGATCTTCATGAATAAAACCAAAGTCTTACATATCAACTTTTAGAAGCTTTGAGAGCTCATGTTGAGGCTAACACCACTACTAGTAGTGATGTTCCCACTGTGGATCCTTCCATCTCTCCGCCAATAAAGGAGAGACAAGGCCCGAAGATTATCATGAGTTTTACTCCCCCTCCGGTGTTGACACCCACGGATACATTTAGCTCTCCTTCCTCATCTTGTGAGGAAATTCCCGAGATTGTACTTGAGCCTACATTTGTCCCTATTCCTTTTATGACTCCTTCACCTACTCCTCCAAATGATACTACTCCTCATAGTAGTTATCTGGATATGGATTTGTTAACTTATGATTCCGACTATACTTTTAATTCTTTATCGAGCTTGGATGAGGATGACTCTCCTATTTTACAAAAATCGACTTTTGAAAAACATGCTAATGATACTAATGATTTTTTGGATACTTCACTCCTTAGTGATGATGGTTTTCACATTCCCGAGATCGATGAGTTTCTTGATATTGATACATCCGTGGAGTACATATCCGGGTATTTTGATGTGGAGGGAGATATACTTTTTCTAGAGGATTTATTACACGATGACACTATACCTTCTATCCCTCCCGACCCACCCATTCATGATGCCAAAGAGAACAAAGACCCGAGGGTTCCGACTATTAGTGTTTTGACACCTACTTTTTCACCCCCGGTGTCTCTTGTTGATTTCACATTTGAGGGTGATTCTTTTATGGTTGACACCGAGTTGTCTTGCTATTTTCCCATAAAGGGAACGGTATTTGATCCGGGTATACACATTTTTGAGCAATCTCAATATCTTAATGATGAAATCAAAAGGAAATTTTTTGAAAAATTGGGATCATTACCTTATTACTATACCATTAATTGTAAGAAACTTTTGCTTAAAGGAAACTCATCTTTCTTATACTTATTTGCTATTGCCACCTTGGGGTCTATTTCTTTTAGAGATGGAAACCATGTATTTGACGCGGGTGGAATTTTATGGGGTTCTCCTTAATTGGGAGGTTATTTCACTTTATCATGGAGAGTTTTTCTTTTACGGTAAATCTTTTTCTCTCCATGATCGTTTCCCCAAGGACAATTTAATTCGGGGATCGAGTCAAGCTCATGACTCGGTTACCAAAAACGAGGTGCCTCGTGGGGGAGATTCCCATGCTTATCATTCTATCTTCTTTCTTATTTCTAATGTCAAGGGCTTGTGCCTTTTCATTTGTTTCTCGTGTTTCGTTTGTGATGTGATTTTAGGTTTCTCATATATCGAAGACTCTCGTGTTCGTTTTCATCACGTATCACTCGAGTTTCGATCCTTCATTTGAGACATTCGATATCCGATGATTATATCCTTTACTAACGCTTATTTTTATTGGCATAGTTAATAAACGGCTTTTAATTATTTGCGTCGTACCTGTTCCATGTTAGGATTTTACATTCGATTCTTCGTCTCTAGTAGGGGGGTATTATACCCTTCGACTTGAAACATTGAGGACAATTTTTGGTTTTAGTATGGGGGGTATCTATCGATATGCTTTTCCTTTTGTTTGTTGTCTTCACGTACTCCGTTTTTCATAAATGTGCTTAAAATTGCATAAATTTTTAAAAAAAAATTCATATTTTAATTAAGTGTTTTTGACACGAATGTAAGCTTTCCGTTGGTGAAAATAAGAATAGATTTTGACTCGACCGGTTTACCTTAGCTCATTCCTTAACCATGTAAATCGTTTATTCGGTTTATTAGGCTAAGTATCCACGAGTCTCATTATTTGAGATTTTAAATTGTAGAGAACGAGAGATGATAGAGTTGATAATAAGTTTTAAGGTTAATTCTTCCTTATATGAGTTTTGGTGGCTCTTTCTCCCCGCTTGTATATTTAATTGCTTAATAAATGAAGATTTTTGCGTTTTAGGTTCGATATTTTAGCTCTTAACCAACTCTTTTATTCCCTTGTAATTAAAGCAAGAACACATTCAGGGTGTCAGCGTCGTGGACTTTCGACTAAGGTGGCTCATAACCACTAAGTAGGAGGTATTCAGACCACGGGATTTCGAAATTTGGCATACTATATGTATAAAAAATAAATAAAGCACAAGTGTGCTAAAGTATTGTGAATAAGGCAAAAAAATGCCAAAAGTAAAAGTATACAATCCAAAACCGATAAAGGTCGCCTACTTCGATGCCGACTTGACAGCGAGGGGGTTCTAGATCCTAAGGTGGAGGAATATTATCCAAGGTCGTAATAAAAAGTCCGAAGGTCGCCTACTCCGACGGCTACTTGACGGTGGGGGGTTCTAGATTCTAAGGACTAATAAAAGACCAAGGAATATCATTTTTTATGTATGTATATAAATCAAGTTTTTGTTATAAATAAGCCAAATTTCGGGTCCGGGATGATCTTAGACTTCGCTTCTGGTCTCGTAGTTGAGATGTCGAGGTCGTCAATACAAGAGATTCCCTAAATCGTGTTAAATTATCCTTGATGTGGGCTTTCTTTAGTGACAACGGTTTTTGGGGGTGAGGTTAGGTTCGAAGTGTCGGGTTTACACTGTTTTGCCTTCATTTTTGGACTAATAATTATTAAATAAGTCAAATGAGCCTACGGGTGAATGACAATCCTTAAAATCTAGAGATACAATTTAGGAATAATGGAGAAAGAGTTCTACACAAATATCTTATATAAGTGGTCTTAACTTGAGAACTTATTGTTAACAATGATATTGTTTTTGAGCTTGGCATGGAAAGAGTGAAAAGTCGAGGACGATGAACCTATTCAAGTTTTATGATCCTAAAAGTTATTTTTGAATAATGAAAGCGATACATTATGTCATTTACACATTAAATATTAATAAAATGAATAAATGCTTTTAATAAATGAAAAACGGAGTTGCTTTATACTTTATTCTAGCATTGCGTGACGACACGGCAATGGTTTAGTAGGGGGTGTGATGTGACTCTAATTACACATCATATTTCCTCGTAAATCGTGCTCAAAATGCTCAAAATGGTCAAATAATCATCATAAATGCCAAATATATGCTTGTTTTGTCGTTTGTGCATGTGCAGGTACGGATATCAAAGAAATCACAAGAAACGAAGCTAAAGAGCCAAAACGAACACGAGAAATGGAAAGAGGACGAAAAATCGAGTCCGACAGTGCCTTCATCTTTTATTGGGCCGGCCAAAAGCTATTTATTAAATTAGACCAACCCGATAACATCTAAATGGGCTCATTTGATTCACAAGGTGAAGCCCGCTTTTGTACATGTGGCCCGTTAAAGAAGTGAAGGCTGATTGTGAAGAAAGCCCACAAGCCCAATGAAAAAGGGGAGAGATCAGACGCAGCTTACAATGGACGCATCTTCTTTATTTTTTTTTTGGGCTGTCTTTCAGATAAGTAGAGTAGCGTAGATAGAAAGCTTCATATATACGCATCATTTATTTTATCTGTATATTTTTCATTCATGCGTTTGATGAGAATAGGTAGGTATTTAGTTTTATTTCTGCTTTCTTTCTACTTTCGGTCCTTTTAATCGTTTCTAGTATTTTTAGATCTCATAAAACACTCAATCACAACCTCTTATTTATGTACTCATTTAGTTTAAATAAAATCTTAATCTCAGCTTCATTGTTACAGTAAAACTAAACGCAGCTTATTTCGATTTTGTATTCAGTTATTATGTTTGTTTTGGATTAGTGGTAATGAACAATTTGGTTTTGATTTGATGCAGCTTGTGTAATTGATTTTTAGTTTGTTACAACAATTGTTATTTCGATTTTGATAGTCAGGATTTGATTAATCGGATTTGCTTTCGGTGGTTTGTTTTATTGCTTGTGAATTGTAGTATTAATTTCCAGGTTTCGGATTCGTTTGTTTATTACAGAAGATGGTTCCGATTCAATTGATGTTTTGGATCCGATTGTAGTTTGTGTTCATTTGTAGTTTCAAGCTTCGATCTCGGTTTTGGTTCGTCCTTGATTTGAAGTTCTCGGTGTAGTTCGATATCAGTTTTCGGTTCAAGTTCGATATCAGTTTCGATTCGATAGCGTCGTAGCACTCGACATCAGTAGATAGAGATTGTTAGAGCATTTGGTGAAGTATTCGGTTCGAGTATAGTTTTGATAATCAGTCTCATTTATTCAGCAGCACTTCGACATCAGTGGAGGCCTTGAGACAGTGTAATCTTTCATTTTTCATTTTACGCATTTGTAATATAATTACTAGATGTTACTTGATAAGTGTAGTGTAATTCTAGTTGCTATCTGCTGAAATTGCTAGCTAAATTCATGTTTATAATTGCCTTATATCAGTTCCTTGATTCGTGTTGTTCAGTGTTTTGATAAAACTTCATTATCTGCATAATAAGTGTTTGGGTCTAGTGTAATTGTTAGTTTTCTGTTTGAGTTCACTTAGGAATTGTGTACCTTCATTTTACTCAGCCTATAACTAGTTGAATTCAACTTTTAAAAGTCAAAGTGAACAAGTTTTCGTGAGCAGAATAGTCAAAAAGGGTCACCTTATAACTTTCTTTTAAGTTTGATCAGATTAGTTGCAGATTTATTAAAGGTTAGATTTAGTGCTTTGGAAGTTTTTGATACTTGATATATGTTGACTAAACACTGAAGTTGATATGTTTTCATTTCTTTAGAGTACTAAGCTCATTTGACCAGCCTACAATTAGCCTTAAAAGAGCACGAGAAATCGAGTTTGACGGTGCATTCATGTTTTATTGGGTCGGCCTGACACCATTTAAATGGGTCGAACCGACCCATTAATACATCTTTAACCAACTCAGCCCATCAAGAAGCCAAAATAAAAAAAACCCACCACAAGGCCCAATGGAAAAGAAGGAAAAAGAGGAGATGCGTACATAGCAAGCCGACCATATTCCATTTATAAAACATCTTATCTTCACATTATCATTTTGGGAGTTCTTTTTTTTTCTTTTCATTAGAGTAGTATAGTTTTGGTTAGATTTAGATTTTTTTTAAAGCAAAAACGCAGCTTTATTTTTCTTACTTCAATTAATTACAAACTTGGGAATACTTTATTTTAAATGCAGCTTTATTTTTCCTTTTTAACTTTTCAGATTCGAAAATAAAATGATGTTTTCAGTTTTGGTTAGATAAATATAAAACGCATTTTCATCATCTTGTTTCTTAAATCTTGTACCCGAATTTGGATTAATTTAAGTAAGTTTGGATTCGGTTATGATTTGGTGTTTTTGAATGATTCGGATGTGTAGTGGTAGTGATTCGGGTGAATATCGATGTGGGTTTCGTTAACTGAGATTGATGTTTCGGTTATGATGAAGGTTTTTTTTTTTGAAGTTGCGGTTTCTATCATAACTATTGGAATAATCATTCACAGCTATGGAGTTAAATTTTTGAAGTTTAAACGTAGCTTATTTTGGATATTAGCTCACTTTGAACTTGCTTAGTTTCATTTTCATTTGATATAGCCATTAGTTTTTATTTTAGTCATTCTATTGGTTTTCTTTAGTTGTCTGTAGCAGTTTGGTCTAGCAGCATACAAGGGAAGTAAATCACTTAAAAAAAGGGTAAGAAAGATAGAAATAAGAAAACGTAAGAATGTTTGGTAATGAGTTCGAATCCGTGACCTCGTCCTTGCGTCCCAACTGTTTTACCATTTGAGCTATCACACCTTGTTGATAATTATTAAAAGAATATTTTAATTAAAAGGTGTTTAGTTTTTTTTTAAGTTGTAGTTTAGTTAGAATGTTTTCTAAATAAATAGTTCGTATGTTTTAATTACTTTATATCTTTCAAATCTATTTTTTATTAGTTTAGAAATAATATTTTTTCTTTACTAGTTTTACTCAATGCATAGTTTTCAAAAATAAGATTCATAGTTTTTTTTAATTTTGCAAAATCTTTAAAATGTCATTTATCTTAATTGTCGTAATGTTTTATGTTTTTTGTTATCTCGGCGTCCGGTTCATATCTTTTGGCGAGGAGCTTTACGGGACTTTTAGCTAGATTAAGTTTTAAAGTTTAAAGCTCGATTTGTTTTTATCTCGTTAGTTAGTCGATAAAATTGACAACTTTATCGGCTAGTTAGTTTGATAAAAACTTCGAAAGTTATAAGCTTTTGGTTTAATTTAGTTATTAGATCGGGTGTTTAATTTTTCGTCTCCGGTTCATCATTTCAGGTTAAATTCTCTATCTCTTTTCTTAATTTATTTAATTAGCTTAAATATATCGTTATTATTGCATGTGTAGCTTTTGTATCTAGATTCGAGTAGTTTTGATTATAGTTTTTTAGTAGCATCTTTATTGTCATCATTACTATTTTAGATATTTCTCGCTTTATAATTGTAGTTTAATTTTCATCCTTATCGCTTTTATATATTTTAATATTTAGTCGTTAAATATAGTAGATTTAAATATTATTAGTAGTTTAATTATAAAAAAAATCAAAATCTCTTTTATTCGAGCATCAAACTTTAGACATAAAGGCGGATTTCCATTCACACTTCGCCAGGAACTACGATAACCTTCGGGTGTACGAAAACGACTGTATCATGGACCTTTCTTAAATTTTGAATTCACATCTTTTGCACACAAATTTCTAGATTCAAACATACTTCTTAAATCACTCAAATTCTTGATCATTTGATTGATTACTACTTGTTTAGAAGTGAATCTATCGCATCCATCCCTTCCTTTTCAAGTACAAAGAGAAGAACACTATCATTGTGAAGTGTTGAGTCCACCACCAAAGATCCTTTGAAGATCAAATTTTATACATTTGTTGTTGTGTATTAGTTGTGAAGATCCAAGTAGTTGTGTCTATTTGGAAGTTGTGTATGTACTAAGTATAGTTGTGTAGATTGGTCCTAGCTACGATTAGGGCTCGACTTTTAGCTTAGAGACGGAAATTGGTTAAGCGACGTGTACGGTTTTCTCCACCATAAAGAGCTTGTTGTGTAGTGAACTCTCGAGTAAGGAGTACTCGAGGAGTGGAGTAGGAACGAGGAGTGAGCTTCGTTACCGAACCACTATAAATCCTTGGTGTTTGGTTTGATCTTTTTTTACACTTAACTCTTTACATTCTTTATTCTTTGTGCATATATATATATATATATATATATATATATATATATATATATATATATATATATATATATATATATATATATATATATATATATATATATATATATATATATATATATATATATATATATATATATATATATATATATATATATATATATATATATATATATATATATATATATATATATATATATATATATATATATATATATATATATTTGTTAGTATTAGTTTAGTTACACTATCATTATTTATATTGTGCATAAGAAGATTTCACTTATTTCCTTAAGTCTAAGTTTTTGAGAAAGGGGATTTTTTGAAAACCATCATTTAACAAGTAAATATAAGAAACTATTCAACCCCCCCCCCCCCCCTTCTAGTTTCTATAATTGGTATCAGAGCGGGTTGCTCAAGTATTTTTAAAGTATATTGTATTTTAAAACTTGAATCGATCTATGGATTCCAACAAGTACCTAGAAGGGCAATCTATGTAAAGACCACCACTTTTTGAAACCGATAGTTTTATTTATTGGAAAAGTAGATTTGAGACTTATGTGAAATCAAAAGATTTAGATCTTTGGCATGTTATTACCAATGGTGATTTTTTACCTTATCAATTTAATGAAGTTTCTAAAACAAAGGAATTGATCACTTTTGACAAAGCTAATGATGATACTAAAAAGAAACTTTCGAAAAATAATGAGGCTAAAATGGTGATTTATAATGCTTTGCCTAAGAAAGTGTATGAAAGAATTTTTATGTGTGAAACCGATAAAGATATTTGGAACACTCTTTTAGTAACCCACCAAGGTAATAGCCAAGTCAAAGAAAGCAAAATCGATCTTCTTGTCCAACAATATGAACAATTTGTCATCTTAGAAGATGAAGCTATTGATAGTGCTTTTGCTAGATTTAACACTATTATTACTAGTCTAAAAGCACTTGATGAAGGTTTTTCTAGCAAGAACAATGTTTGGAAGTTTCTTAGGGCCTTACATCCGAAGTGGAGAGCAAAAGTCACGGCGATCGAAGAATCAAAAGATCTCTCAACTTTATCACTCGATGAACTCATAGGCAACTTGAAAGTTCATGAGATGATAATTTTGAAGGACTCGGAATTGGTAAAGACCAAGAGTGAAAGGAATTCTCTTGCACTCTAAGCCAAGAAGGCACAAAGCGATCATGATAGTTCCTCGGATAGTGATGACGAGGAGTATGCATTGGCGGTGAGAGATTTCAAGAGGTTCTTTAAAAGACGAGGTCAACACGTGAGGCAACCCAACAATGATAAGAAACCATTCTTAAATAATCGGTTTGCCAAAAACGAAAAGGGTGATAGGAATTGCTTTAGATGTGGTGATCCAAATCATTTCATTAATGAGTGTCCAAAGCCTTCACGCGATAAGAATCACATGGCATTCGTTAGTGGTTCTTGGAGCGATAGCGGTGAAGATGTTGATGACAACCTGATAAAAAGATTTTGCTAGGATTTTATATTTAAGTTCGTTTTTCCTCGATTCGACTCGAATTTGATTTCCGGTTTTACGTTTCAACTTAACTTGTTTTTGGTACAATCTCTTTTTGGTATTTTTTAAACTAAAAGAAATTATAAATACTACTTAATAAAAATCTATTTAAATAAAACTATTTTATACTATTTCAAATTTAATTAAGACTAAAAATTATTAAATCTAATTTTAAAATCCTAATTAAAACTAATTTTAATTAATACTAATTTAAAAACTTAAATATAAAATCTATTTAATTAAAAGTAATTTTAAAGCTAATTTAAAGTAAAACTATTTTAAAGAAAATGAAAACAAATTAAAAGTTATAAAAGTAAGTAAAAGATTATTTTTTTTTGTCTTTTGTATTTTTGAAAAGTAAAAAAAAACGGAATTAGAAATTAATAAAACTTTTTAATTAAATTTAAATAAACCTAAATTGTATTAAACCTAATTAATAAAAGCTGCCAGATCTATTATCCTATATTAAGAACCTTACGCAAACTAATAAACAAAAGAGTAGCTAGCCTGGTGGTTATCACGTTGGATGGTTATGCGAGAGGTCACGGGATCGAAACCCGGCAAAGACGATTTATTGCGAATTATTTTTTTTTACCTTTTATTAAATTTTACTTGGAATTTTGGACAGTTAAATCCACAGACCAAATGGGTCTGTGAACCTTATCAGCAAACAAGTATTATACCAAATAAGGTAAAAGTAATAAACAAGCTAAATCAAAAATAAAACCGAAACCCAAATAAGCAGTAACAATAAGCTGAAAAACTCAAGCAGATATCAACAAACTGAAACAATAACCAGATTTAAATGATCTTAATACCTAGCATATCCAAATAAAACAATTCCAAAGGCAGTAGAAAAATCTATTTAAGCAGTGAAAAAAAAAAAAAAAAAAAACTTATCCAAAGTAAACTGAAATCAAATAAGCTAAGAAGTGAACAAGCAGATTATCACTAAGCTAAATCGATCCAACTTACTATATACCAAAACACAAGCAGTTATATGCAGGCAGAATAACTAACCAAATAAACAACTTAAATACGCAGATTTAACACTCTAATCTACGCAGATAGTTCCCAAACACAATCAGTAACCCCAAATAATCAGATTCGATAACTACCTAAACCAGACAGGTTCTAAATAACATAAGCAGATCCAAAACAACCTAGAGAACAATAAGCAGATATGCTACACGAAATTAAGCAGTTACTAAACGAAGATAATTAATAAGCAGAAAATTCAATTCGAGCAAGAGAAATAAGCAGTACATCAAACCTACGAACCTTAAGCAGAAAAACGATCGACTACAAACCTAAGCTATAGAAATAATGCCCAAAATATCTAAACTACTCTAAATACCCCTATAAAACGGAATAAGCAGATTCGATCAAACAGCTAACCCCAAACAGAAGCTAGATAAGCAGATCCATACGCAGCTATAACACAATTTAACCAAATACACCAAGAGCAAATCTAAACCGAATCCAAAGCTAACTAGGTAATAGAACAGGCAGAATCAAAACGAGTCTAAACTTAATTTAGTAATCAACTACTCAAATAAAACAGAATTTTAAACTAATCTTAAAAATGAATAACAAAGAAATAGAACCTCGTGTCGAAAACCTTTGAGCCGAAGGATTGGCGCTGAGCCACCTTAAGATCGAAATCGAGACCACCGTAATCATCAACTTCATCACCATCTTAAAACACTCGAACCGAACCAACACTTCTCGAACCAAACAGTTGTCTTCGACAGATTTATTTATTTATTTATTTATTTTCTTATATTTTTTTTTTATGTTATGATAATAATAACGAGAATAATAATAGACAGTAATATAAAAAGATTTTTAGGCAGATTACCAAATAATAAAAAAAATCAACATTAACAGTAATTAAAATTGGGACAGGAGTTAAATAACAGTAAACTTTTTCATTAATTAAAAATTAATTACAAATACTGAAAATTAAAATTACAAGATTAAATCTAATCTATTTTGCAAAAATTAAAACTAATTTAAATCCTACTCCTAAATTTAATTAAAAACTGAAAATAAAAATATAATGAAAAGCTTCCTTTAATACATGTGAAAAGGGGGTTTTTATAGGCAAAATCCCCAAAAACTTTCTTGATCTTTCTTGGTGCCCAAGGAGAAGGATCTTGGCCGCTTCTTCATCTTCTCTTTCTTCTTCCTTTGATCAAACGGTTGTGAATAACCCTTCACACACGGATTTCCAGCGTGGAATAGGATGATTGGTGGAGATGTGGTCCATCCAATCAAACCCAAGAGATTAGCCACGTAGGATTGGACCACCAAAGTGGATGCTGCGAAAAAATTGGGGATTTAATCCCTATGTGTGTGATTAACACGGGTGGATTAAAACCCCCAATTTTTTTGGTGTAAATGTTGGGTGAATTAGGGTTTGATGGGTAAAGCTGTGTTTGTATTTTTTTTTCTTTTTGAGAGAGAAAATAAGAAGTGGGTTTTTTTTCACTTTGGATGTAACGAAACCAAGGGGTGGGTAGATAATTGTTCTTTTAAAAAAAACGTGTGGTGAGGGGGTAGTGGACGGTTTGGAGTAAATGTTTATTTAAAACCTGAAAAGGGTGTGGGGAGTTGACTGGACAATTTTTGACCGAGTGTGAGTCAAATAAAACCAAGTTTTATTTTCTTTGTTTATTTTGACTTAGCCAGTTTGTTCATTTGTTTGCAATTTTGGGCTAGGCCCAAACTTTAAACACTCCCCTTCCGTTTAATTTTAAGCACATGGGCTTGTGGCCCATTGTAACGTTACCCCATCCGTTTAAAATGATAAAGAATAAAAATGGTTATTGGGCTTTTAAGCCCAATACCCAATTGTGGGGCCCACTTGGTCCAAAATCTTCATAAATAATTATATCCACTAAGGCGAGCTCGATTTCGGCTTTATTTGATCGTTTCTTCAAAACCGTGTCGACTTTGCCGGTTTTCGTGAACTTGGGCACATTTTGGTCTTTTGACTTTGTCTTCGTCCTTTCTTGGTCTTTTCTTCAACTTTTGACCGTGAAATCCCGTGTTTTCTTTCCTTTTGATCTTTTGTACCTATTTTAACACAAGAACACAAAACCACGCGTAATTCCGACATTTACGATATAAAACACATGATTCAGTCTTGTTTTTCCTTGATTTTAGTGGCAAAAGGATAAGTGTTTACACACTTATTACAACCCCAAAGAGAAGAAATGTCTCATGGCTCACACTTCTAAAGGGGTACATTCTGAAACCGAATATTATAGCAATGATAGCTCCACCTTAGATGATATTAAATTAGAAGGCCAATATGACAATTTACACAAACTTAGTCTTAAATTCATAGAAAAGAACAAAACACTAAAATCAACTAAAACTAAGCTTGAAAATGAGATTAATGAACTTAGGGAAAAACTAGGCAAGCTTGAGAAAAATAAAGAAGTTGATATAGGTTGCTTAAGTTGTGAGAAACTTAGGTTAGAGAATGAAGATCTCAAGAGCACCTCCATTAAACTGGAAAAGTTCATGAAAGGTACTAGTGCTCTTGATGATATGTTAAACAAACAAATTCATTCTAAGGAAAGACTTGGTGTAGGTTTTAACTCAGATGAAGCATCAACTAGTAAACCTAAACAAGTCCGATTTTCAGAAAAACTACCTGCTGTACGCGGTCCCAAACTGTATGGGGCGGTTCCTTATCGATATGGAACCGCCGCCATAGATAAGGTACCGTGGGCAGAAAGCATTTTTGATGAAAATCCTGAACTTTCTGAAAAGTCAAATTTAGGTGAACATCCTAAGCATCTTATTGTTAACAAAGTAAAATTACCCATACTTGACGACAATGCCGTTGATAAGTTCTATAAGCCTTTGAGTAAACCTCTAATGGGAAATAGAAGTTTATTAAGACCATCTTCTACTCCACCAAGAGTACGGAATGAGTCTAGGCCTAGAAGTAGAACGAAAACACCTAGAAGAGATAGTCAAAATAATTCACGACCTAGAAGTAAAACTCCAACACCTAGAAGGAATGACCATAACTCTAAACCAAGATCAAATACACCTAGGAGAAATAATAAACAACAAAATGGTTATATGAATTATTATCCTCCTTCATTTTGTTCTCCATGGGGAAACCCTCCTCAATTCATGCATCCCAACCAAATGCAAGGGATGTTTGGAACTAACAATTTTGGACCCATGAGATATTGGGGACCAAATGTTTGATCGTGTATGTTGTTACCTAGATATGCTTGGGAATTGATTTGGAACCCGGCGAGTGGATTAAGGATAGTGGTTGTTCTAAACACATGATGGGTAATCGAAGTTTGTTCTCACGGTACAAAGCATATGATGGAGGTAACGTCACATTCGCTAGTAGTCTACGTGGTAATATCATTGGCAAAGGTACGGTTTCTCTTGACTCCATGACTATTGAAAATGTTGAGCACGTAGATAATTTAGGGTTTAACCTTTTAAGAATAGGTCAAATTTGTGACAATAAGTGTAAGGTCATCTTTTCGGAAAATGATAGTGAATCGTAAAAGATGGAAAGGTCATTGGAAAAGGTGTTAGAAAGCATGGGCTTTATGTCATGAAGGTCAATAAGAAGTCAAAAGACAACATATGCCTTGCGACTATAGATGATAGTTCTACTCTTTGGCATAGGAGATTAGGTCACGCTAATATGCGTCTAATTCAATCTTTAGTCTCTAAGGAGTTGGTCAGACACCTCCCCAAGATGAAGTTTGATAGTCACTTTTGTGATGCTTGCAAAGTTGGAAAGCAAGATCACTCAAGTCACAAAGCCAAGAATTTGGTTTCAACCTCTCGGTGCTTAGAACTCCTACATATGGATCTCTTTGGACCTACCGCCATACGGAGTTATGGAGGTAACCTTTATACCTTAGTTATAGTTGATGACTACTATAGATTCACTTGGACTAGATTTTTGGCATCTAAGCATGAAGCTTTCGATCATTTCGAAATCTTTAGTCGAAGAATTCAAAATCAACTAGGATGTCCAATTGTCTCTATTAGGACGGATCATGGTAGGGAATTTGATAATGAAGTGCAGTTTGGTGCCTTTTGTGAAGCTCATGGTATTACCCATAACTTCTCGGCTCCTCGCACTCCACAATCAAATGGGGTAGTTGAAAGGAAGAATAGGACCATCCAAGAGATGAGTAGGATGATGTTAAACGAGCAATCTTTGCCTCAAAAGTTTTGGTGCAATGTCGTGGACACATCGACTTATATTCTCAACCGAATTCTTATTCGACCCTTCCTAGGAAAACCCCCTATGAGATTCTTAAAGGTAAGAAACCCTCATTGGAATACTTTAGGGTGTTTGGAAGCAAGTGCTTTATCCTCAACACCAAAGACTACCTTACCAAGTTCGACCCAAAGTCTTACGAAGGTATCTTTTTAGGTTATTCCCAAACTAGCAAAGCCTACATAGTCCTTAATAGAACCTCGGGCGTAATTGAAGAATCACTTAACGTGACTTTTGATGAAACCCCTCCTTTAACCAAGACACCACCATTGGTTGATGATGACTTGGATGAAGTAGAAGTAGTTAGAGCCAAAGAGGTTAGAAAAATAGGAGTTGAAGACCTTAGTGTTGAAAAGGAAGTAAACATTAAGGAGTCTAAGGATCATACTCTCAATAATATCATTGGTGACTTAAATCAAAGGACCCTAAGATCTCAAGTCTAAAACCAAAGTAACTTATTTTGTTTCGTCTCCTTGATTGAACCAAAGAATGTTAAAGAAGCTTTGACGGATGAGAGTTGGGTCATTGCGATGCAAGAAGAATTAAATCAATTCGTTGCTAATGATGTTTGGGAACTTGTTTCTCCACCTAGAAGTTCTACCATTATAGGAACCAAATGGGTATATAGGAATAAGCTAGATGAAAATGGTGTTGTGTCTCGTAACAAAGCTAGACTTGTAGCACAAGGCTATAATCAACAAGAAGGGATTGATTATGACGAGACATATGCACCGGTAGCTAGATTAGAATCCATTAGAATCCTTTTAGCCTACGCTTGTGCCTTAGATATTAAGCTTCAACAAATGGATGTAAAGAGTGCGTTTCTTAACGGCTTGATCAATGAGGAGGTATATGTGGCTCAACCTCCCGGCTTCATTGATTTTGAGAAACCGGATCATGTTTACAAGCTTAAGAAGGCACTTTATGGTCTTAAACAAGCACCCAAAGCTTGGTATGATAGACTTAAAGCGTTTCTTGTTAAACATGAGTATACCATGGGAATGGTAGACAACACTCTCTTTAAAAAGAAGAAAGATTCTCACCTCATAATCGTGCAAATATATGTTGATGACATTATATTTGGCTCAACTTGTCAAGAATTGTGTGATGACTTTGCCAAAATCATGCATGATGAGTTCGAATGAGTATGATGGGAGAACTTAACTTCTTTTTAGGACTCCAAATTAAACAAATGGACGATGGTATTTTCTTTAGTCAATCTAAGTACGCTAAAGAAAAGCTAAAGAAATTTAGATTAGAAGAATCTACACCAATGAAGACCCCTATGGCCTCGGATACTAAACTCACCGTAGATGATGATTGTGAGTCGGTAGACAACACCAAATATAGAGGTATGATTGGTAGTTTGTTGTACCTAACGGCAAGTCGACCGGATATCATGTTTAGTGTTTTCCTTTGTGCTCGCTTCCAAGAGGCTCCCAAAACCTCTCACCTTGAAGCGGTTAAGCGTATCTTCTGATACATTAAGGGCACTATACATTTAGGATTATGGTAACCTAAAGGGACCGGCGTAGAAACCATTGTCTACGCGGACTCGGATCATGCGGGAGACTATGTGGACCAGAAAAGAACTAGTGGTGTTTGTACCTTCATGGGTTGTTGTTTAACTTCTTGGTTCTCCAAGAAACAAACCGCTCTTGCGATATCCATCATGGAAGCCGAGTATGTGAGTGCCGGAAAAGCATGCCAACAAGCTCTATGGATGAAGCAAGCGCTTGTTGATTACGGGATTTGTCTTGATGATGTTCCCATCATGTGTGACAATAAGGGTGCTATAGACCATAGCAAGAATCCCGTGCAACATTAGCGAACCAAGCACATAGAAATTCGTCACCATTTTCTTAGGGATAATGTTCAAAATAGGAACATTTCAATTGAGAAGGTACCCTCCGAGGATAACTTAGCCGACATCTTTACTAAGCCACTTAAGAGGGAACCTTTTAATTACTTGCGTCTAGGTCTAGGATTAATGGAACATATTCCTTAATTGCTTTCCCTTTATTGAGTCTCTTACCTTCCTTTGAGTCTTTTATCACTTTGAGTCTTTGAGTCTCCTAAACTCTTCTTGAAAATCTCCTCTTCTCCTTTTCAAAATCCTCAAAGTCTCTTTCGAAAATGGTTAAGAAATGTTTTTACATTGTTAATTCAATCTAAAAACGTTTTTCATAGATTCTTGCTATTAATCTCGAGCTTACATAATTCATATGTATGATTCTCTCAAACATAGCAAGAACAAGATAGAATCATGGAGGATCATTGTATCATGACTTAAGGTCTTGCCTTACACACCTTCTACATCGATTTTTAAAATCCATGTATTTTGGTCAATCTCTATTTGGTGAGTTAGTATGTGTTCTCTTTGTCTATCTTTGCTTTTAAGCATATCCCTATGATAAGTTAGACTAGAAAAATAAGATTTGCTGAAAAATCTTCCTTCACCACCAAAACTCAACCACTGTAGGCGGTTCCATATATGAACCGCGGTTCCTTATCAATAAGGAACCGCCGGAAGCAATAAGGAACCGCGTACAGTGCTTCCTTATTTTTCGGGTATTTCTGAAATTCCAAATTTGTTCCAACATTTTTGAGAATCTTTGCTTCAACCCTTTGACCACCCCAAAAATACCTTGAGCCTTCCCTATTAAACCATAAGCATTTTTCCTTACTTCACATCCCAAAATGTCTTACTCTCCTAATGAAAGGCTTGATTCTCCTCCATTCTCCCTAATTGCTTTTAATCCCAACTCACCCAAGAACACTTTCAATCCCAACTCACCCAAGAACACTTTCAATCCCAACTCACCCAAGAACACTTTCAATCCAAATTCACCTAAGAACACTCTTAATCACATCTCTCCTACCAAGAATGTTGATTGTGGAACATCTTTTCTTCCACCACCACCCTTTAGTGTTCTTCCTCCTTCTCATGATAATGTCATGCACCATGGGACATATTGTCATTGTTGTCAATATCAACATCTTGCTATGGCAAACATCTATGAGGAGTTGAGCTACATCAAGAGTCTCTTAATCAAGCCTCCTCATCACTTTGATTATGAGATCTCCACCAAGCCACCACCACCACATTCCGCCACTACCTTGTATTTCATATAAGCATTGGTTGCTTATCCACAAGACACTTTATTCAAGCAAATCTTAGAATTCTAGATTAACTAGGATTAGATTTATGCTTTTGGCTTGTTTCCTCTTTCATACATCTTTGTATGACTCATTTTATTTTATATGACTTCACTTGGATCTTAGTCTTTGTGTTTTCTTCTCTATTATTTTTTTTGTGTGACCTTTAGCTATATCTTGTTGGTTGTTTCTTTTGTTCAACTAACCCTTCTATGTAGCTTGTCACCATATCTCGGTTCCTTGGTGTCCCAAGCAAGGGGGAGTAAGCACCAAGGGGGAGTCTTTGCAAAGTTCGTCTCTTCAACACCGACTTGTGCAACCTTTTTGCTTCGACAAAGGGGGAGAAATGAATAAACTCGTCTTTGAAAATCTTGTTTTTTGTGTGATTGAGTTTATGTATTGTCGGAATCAAAAAGGGGGAGATTGTTAATGCAATAATGCCTAAAAACGTTACTTGCATTTTTCGGTCTTGCTTAGTTTTGATTACGACAATATGTAAAAACAAGCATTTACGAAAACAACGAAAAACGAATTCTTGAGTTCAAGTATTTTTTATTTTACCCTTTTTCACTTAAGGTATGAATAAACAAGTACTAACCTTAATCAAGTGATCAAGTGATTTAATCTTTTCTTAAAACTCACTTTTTATTAAGTGTGACAAGTTTTTAATTAAACTTTCTTTTTAAGAAAATGTTTTATTAAATTAAATATTTGAAAATTTGAAAATGGCATATTCCCTTTTGATTTGGAATATCCTTTCTGGATATTTCTATAATCAGATATGACCTCCACCACTAAAGGACAAAAAGGGAGCGGAGTCTAGTCCGGCGGTTACTTAGCGCCTAGGCGGTTCCTTATCGATAAGGTACCGCCGGCTGAGATAAGGAACCGCGGGCAGATACAGCCGTTGGCCCTTTGTCCTATAAATAGTGGACCTTTCTCAGATTTTCAATTCACCTCTTTTGCACACAAATTTCCAGATTCAAACATACTTCTTAAATCACTCAAATTCTTGATCATTTGATTGATTACTACTTGTTTAGAAGTGAATCTATCTCATCCATCCCTTTCTCTTCAAGTGCAAAGAGAAGAACACTATCATTGTGAAGTGTTGAGTCCACCACCAAAGATCCTTTGAAGATCAAATTTTACACATGTGTTGTTGTGTATTAGTTGTGAAGATCCAAGTAGTTGTGTCTATTTGGAAGTTGTGTATGTACTAAGTATAGTTGTGTAGATTGGTCCTAGCTATGATTAGGGCTCGACTTTTAGCTTAGAGTCGGAAATTGGTTAAGCGACGTGTACGGTTTTCTCCACCATAAGGAGCTTGTTATGTAGTGAACTCTCGAGTAAGGAGTACTCGAGGAGTGGAGTAGGAACGAGGAGTGAGCTTCGTTTCCGAATAATAAGTGTGAAAACACTTATCCTTTTACCACTTAACTATAATAATAACCAAGCCAAAACGTGAATTTTATGTCATAAATGTTGGAATTATGCGTGGTTTGTGTTTTTGTTGTGATTTAGGACCAAAATATGAAAAGGGAAGAAAACACGGTCTTTCATGGGCTTTTATCGAAGAAAAGGACAAAAGACGAAGTCAAAAGATCAAGAGTGCAAAAAGAACGGAACTCCAAGGCCTATTCTGAAGATTTATCGAAGAAAAAGTCTAAATACGGAAGTTTAATAAAGCCGAAGAACTCAAGTCTAAACTAATGAAGAAATTAAAAGACGAGTTCAAATAATCCCGAGACAAAGTCGAAAAAGTCGAAGAATTTAGAAGACGAAAAGACGAGAAAGAAAGGAAGAAGGAAGCAACACATGCTTAGCCTCCCTAATCACTATAAATACCCTCCTAATGACACATTAGGAGGTGTTGGATAATTTGACAAACTAGTCTTCCACCATTTTCATTTTTATGCACTTTAATTTCATGTCATTTACTTAATTGTCAATTTAATTACCTTGTTTTGCACCTTAAATTTCTTGCCTTTAATTCCAAGTAAGTTAATTTTGTTGTTGAATCTTATTTTTTTAATCAAGCCTTTCTTTATCATTCTCATCCTACTTTTCTTGTCTTCGATTTGATTTTGGTTCGGATTAAGCATTGATTTTGCTTAATCTTATTGCTTATTTGATTAAAAAGTTTATCTTTTTATTTCTATCTAGGCTTTTATACGAATTAAGCTATAAGTTTGACAATCTTATTGGCTTATTTTGTATTTAGCTTATTTGTTTTAAATTTTTCTTAAAAATTTTATCTTTTTAAAGTCTATTTTATAAAGTTTTCGTATTTTGTGTCTTGAAAGTCTTTAAATTTTGCTTATTGTTTCGTCTTATTATTGTGTTGGTAAAGTTTTGATTTATGCTTTTTAGAGTTAGCTTATTTAGTTTTGCTTATTGCGAATTTCATTCCATCGGAAAGGGAACTAAGGTATTCCGACGGCTTTCACTTATTCCGATCGTGAAAATTGGAATAGGGTTCTTGGATTCCGACGGCTCTTTGCGATCAACATTTCGATCGAGTAATTCCCCCTTATTCCGATCGTGATTGCGATCGCTCATTGCGATCGTATATTGTGACGGGTCTTAAGGTTTTATTGCGACGAAGTGCTGCCAAATTTTTGGTAGCCATATTCCGATGGATTTGCTTTTAGATATTCCGATGCATTATTCCGATAGCTTCATTTGTTCTACATTCCGACAGCCTTAGTTTTTTACATATTTCGATAGATACTATCTTAATCATTCCGACAGGGGATTCCGATCACATTCCGATAGGTGAGTTGTTATTCCGACGGCTTTGTCGTGACAACATTCCGATGGTAAGCTTCATTCGATCGTTATTCCGATCGGAGGATTCCGATGGAGTTGGTTTTATTTTAATATTTTGTCGTTTAATTTTATTTTTAAGTTTGCATTGTTTTAAGTTTTCAAATTTTCATTTTTATTAGCTTGTTAAATTTACTTTTCGTCACGCTTTAATTTTACGTCATTTAATTTCTTGTCAATTACTTTTAAAGTTTTTAATATTGCACCATTTACGTTTTAATTAGTTTTAGTTTTAATTACCGTCATTTACGTTAAAGTCTTGCACATTTACTTTACTACAACGATCTATTATTTGTTTTCACCAAAAGACGACTGAGTCGCACGTTAATCCCTTTTTCAATTCGAAGAGACTGGAACAACAAAATTTTTTATACTAGGTAAAAACTTAGTTATTAAATGGCGCCGCTGCCGGCTCTTTTCGTAAAGATTAACGGTTTTCTGTGAGAGACGCGTTGAATTTTGGGATCCGTTCACTCGTGAACGTTATTTTTCTTGCTTAAAATTTTTCAAAAATCCATAAAAATTAAAAATTGTTAAAAATCCATAAAAATTAAAAATTTTCAAAAATCCAAAAAGATTTTTATTTTTATTTTTACACGTACATATATATTCTCTATTTCTTTGGTATCTTTTTCTTTTGCTTTTGCAGGTTTATGCGTACTAGATCTTCAACTTATTCTGAGCCCGAGACTCACGAAGATTTAGATATGGCTGGTGTGAACAACAACAATAACCCACCGCACCTCAACAATAATAATAACAACAATGTTCCCCCACCTGATCTTAGAACAATGGAGGAGCTTTGTCAACCTACGATGAATGGGCGGGTAAGACCGATTGCGCCAATGCAAATCACGGCTCCAGAGTTTTCGTTGAAGCATCACATGATCCAACAAGTGCAGAACACTTGTCCATTTTGCGGATTGTCGGATGATGATGCCAACAAACACCTCGACAAATTCATTACCGTTACTCAAAGCATGAAGTTGCCCGGGGTTACTATGGATTTTCTTCGCCTTATCCTATTTCCACACACCTTATCCCACCATGCCGAAAATGGTTTGATCGTCTTCCGAAGAATTCAATTCATACTTGGGATGAGATGTCTCAACGATTTTTGTCGCGCTACTTTCCACCATCCATGGTCACGAGCCTTCGGAATCAAATTAGTGGATTTACCCAAGAACCTGATGAATCACTTTTTGATGCTTGGGAATGATATAATGTTTTGATCGATCGATGTCCAAACCACAACATGCTCCCCGTTACTTTGATTGATACTTTCTACAATGGTTTAACTTTTCGTGATCGTGATACGATTAATGCAGCCGCCGGTGGCACATCTATGAAAAGAAGACCTGAGGAGTGTAGAGAGCTCATAGAGAACATGACTACTCATCACAAAAATTAGGATTCCTCCGCATCCTCAAGATCAAACCCGAGAGTCGATGTTTCTTCTACTTCTTCAAACCCTGATATCACCGAATTGACCCGCGCAATGGTCGAAATGAGCAAAAACATGCAACTTTTGGCTACAAATCAACAACAACAAGTTAAGGCTATAGCACTTTCTTGTGAAATTTGCGGGGGTCGTCATTCATACACTGATTGTCCTTCTACGCATGACAATCCGGAAAACGTGTATGCGGCTTATGGTAACTATTCAATGGAAAATTACCAAGCCCGACCTCAAGGTGATCGTAACTTGTTAAGTTACCGTTCTAACAACTTTCTTTCACCCGGTTTTTCTCCTCCAAACCACAACCCCAACAACTACAATAGAAGCAACCCAAACCCACCTCGAGCTTCTAATCCTTATCATCCACCCGCTCACCAACCACCCATTAATCAAGATGTTGAAACCTTAATGAGGACCCAATGAGAGCAAATCAAGAATCTACAAAGCCAAATCATCAACTTGAAAGGAGATATCACTAAGCAAGGTAATGATATTTGAACCGAGCTTCGACATGATATGAAAACCTCTTTTAGCAATCAAACGAATGATTTCAAGAATATGATGGCTAGTTTCTTTCCAACTACTCAACCCTTTACTTCGGGCTCTCTTCCTTCTAATACCATCACCAACCCGAGAGCAAATGTGAGTGCTATTACTACACGCAGTGGAGCAACCTTAGTAGGACATCTATCCCTCCCCCAGTTACTCCATCTACACCTCCTCCACCACCATTTATCCCGCCTACTACCACGCCTAGTACGAGTTCTCCATTACCGTCTCCACCTCTTAATGAAGAAGTACCCAAGAAACACCCTTCACCAACCCCACCTTCCACCTATAAACCCAATATTCCTTATCCTTCTCGCTTAGACAAGGCCAACCTGCAAACCAAGGATGAAATTCAAGTGTCAAACTTTTTGAAGAAGATTTCGGGAGTGACCATCACCCTTAGCCTTGTTGAAGCTCTAGCCCAAATGCCTAAATTTGTTAAGATGTTCAAGGAATTGCTTAATAAGAAGGAGAAGATGGCCGAGTTTGTTAATACTTAATTGAATGAAAACTGTTCTGCAGTCCTTCTTAAAGAACTACCGGAGAAACTTAGAGATCCCGGTCGTTTTGTGCTACCATGTACTTTTAACCAAACCGAAGAATTTACTGCCTTAGCCGATCTCGGGGCAAGTATAAATCTGATGCCTTTAAGTGTTTGGAAAAATTTATCATTACCCGATCTTACTCCAACAAAGATGACTCTTGAGCTAGCAAATCGCACTCTCGCTTACCCCGTTGGTATTGCCGAAGATGTGTTCATTAAAGTTGGCACCTTCACTTTTCCGGTCGACTTTGTTGTTGTTCATTATGAAATGGACCCTCGTATTCCCTTAATACTTGGTCGGCCATTCTTGAGAACCAGAAAAGCTTTAGTCGATGTTGCTGAAGGAGAACTGATTCTAAGAGTCAGGAATGAAGCACAAGTATTTAAAATGGGTAAGATCACAACCAAACCCAATGGAAGAGAATCAGCGAATATGATTAATGTGCTTGATGATTTTGTAATCTACAACAGTCCTCTTTTCGATTCTTGCTATGATAATCCACAGTTCCAAGATGATGTGGATGTTTCTCTCTCCAATTTAGATCCTCCACCAATTCAGAATCTCCTCCAATTTATGATGACTATGATGATGATTCTAGTTCCGATGAGGATGATTACGATAATTTTGTTTCAGAGTATCCAGACATGCCAACTTATGATGATTTTGATGATGTTGATACTCTCTTGAGTGATTCTTCTCATGATGACCTTACTCCTACTTTTGATGAAGATCCTCCACCAACAATGCTTGATCCTACTTTGGATGACTACTCATTTGAGGATGATTTTTCTACTTTTCTCAACACTTACTTCTCAAATGAGAGTGATTCTCCTCCTTTGTATATGAAGAAACCTATTTCAAAAGAGAAGAAGCCGGCCGACACCGATATCCGCAGCACTTATGTCTTGACACCTCTCTATCCACCTTCTGAGGATGAGATTGTGAGATTTATGAGCGGATCCTCTTCAAGGTCTACTGAGCCTGAGTGTTATTTTCCCCTAAAGGAAAAGGTGTTCGATCCCGGTATTGAAATTTTCAAGCCATCTCAGTATCCATTTGATGAAATAAAAGGAAAGATTTTTGGAACTTATGGAGATATGCTTGCACCTCAGCACCCTTGCTACCACCGTGCTCCATTTTTGCTTAAGGGAAACTTGCCTACTTTTCTTTGGCTTGCCTTGTTCACCTTAAGCTTGTGCTATGTGATAGACGAAAACCATGTGTTTGATCCCGGTAGATATGTTTCAAGCTTCTTCCTATGCTAATCAAGGTCGAGTCACGCTCACGACTCGGTTAACAAAAACAAGCTCTTCTCGGGAGGCAACCCGTAGTATCTATCCTTTTTATCTGGTGTAGGGGAGACCCTAGTATGTTGTTTGTTGTTTTCTTTCTAATCATGTGCAGGGATTCGAAGCTTTCAAAGATCCATTCTTGATGACTTTTGACGACCCGTGATCCCGTGTACCCGTCTTCCCGGTTCTATCCTAAACTCTTTTGATTCTCTATTTTATATTCTTCAATATTAAAATAGGAATCACTTTAGTTGTCTCTTCCTTAGCAAGATTTAAACAAAGTGCACAATGTCCTAAGTGTAGGGGAGTTTACTCCAACATGCTTAAACATTGAGGACAATGTCTATATTAAGTGTAGGGGGACTTCTATCGAAGTTAAGTGGTCTTTTCCTTGTATTTGTCCTCATTTTAACTGGAAAATTGATTTTTTTCGACATTTTTCAAAATTTTTGATCTATTTTGGCCTTGTAGTTTTTCCTTTGTTATAGTTATTTTCTTTCTTTGCTAGAATAAAATTTTAATAAAGTGGTTTTTAATTTTTTTTAAACGTTGTGAATCTTTGACTCAACCCGAGTTTACTTATCTAAGTTTGCTCTAGCTAGTATCCTTAACGTGTTTAAGTCAAGTTTTGCTAGGCTTTATATAGGGAACTTTAAAACGCGAAAGTCTTAACTCTCACGGGTTAAGAAAAAGAACTTTTCGCAAGTTCCTATAATTGATCCTAGAAAGTCATTTATCAAGGGAACTTTAAAATGCGAATTCTAAACTTGAAAGAGTCTAAGAATTTTCAAGATCCAATAGATGACTTGAAAACCCAAAACTTTGATTTAATAGGCTAAGCATCCACGAGTCTCATTCCTTGAGATTTTAAATTGTGGAGAACGAGATATGATAGAGTCAATTATAAGTTTGGTATTCTTTCATGAATTTATGTGAGTTGATTATAAGCTTTTTCTCTCATCGCTTGCTAATAAATTTAATTGCAATAAATAAGGTTGTACGATTTGAAAAGTTACTTAGCTTCTAGCGCAAGATCGTTTAAAAGTTGCTCGGTATTAATTAGAGTTCATAGCCAAGGCATAACTTATTGAAGCGGGATGCGAATATTGGCGAGTCCGAAAAGGTCCTAACAAGACATGAGGGCTACATTTTGTTGCTAAAGATCCCAAGTGATGTGAAGAATCATTTGTCAAAAATCAATATGAAGGATCGAGACACACGACGAAAAGCAAATACTCCCCTAAAGATCATGGAGAAGTCTATCCAAAAAGGCCCTAACAAGGTATGAGGATAAATAGATTCAAGTCCTAAAAGGAGGCGGATCGTTGTATATCAAAATCTCAAATAAAGATTGGAGAAAAATGAAGAAGTCGTGGTCCAAATATGAAGAATCTCTCAAGAAGTTCAAGTGAAGAAATTCCTATTATGAAGAGAAGACCATTATTTCATGAATGTCTCTCAAGATTTGAAGTATGAAGTCACTGCCAAATATCGGTCCGAGAAAGGTCTCAAATCGTGAAGCGAGTTATGCCAAGATATGAACTTTATGAGGTCCCGAGAAGCAGTTTTAAAAGATTTTGTCCTCAAGCTAACTATTAATTAAATCGTCCTACTTTATTTTCAGCCTAAATAACTATCGAAATAAGTCAACAATGCATCCTCATGATCATTCAAGACAATCATAAAATATAAGAGATACACCTAGGAATAAGGGAGTCTAAGTAAATAATTGGCCCACATGAGTTTGTGTTAGTTTGCTAACTTATAATAACAATGATCTCGTTTTTAATCTTGGTATGGGGAATGTGAAACTTGAGGATGATAACCATTCATGACATTCCAAAACCCTAAGGTAAGTTTTTGATTTCTTTCCTTGTGTTTCTTCCTTTAAATATTTTTTCTCTTTAATAAAGGCAAATGTGGATTGATTGTGATGAAAAATGTAAAGCTTGCTTTGTAATTAATGCATTGCAAGAGGACATTGCAATGGTTAAGTGTAGGGGATTCAATAAGTGTGAAAACACTTATCCTTTTACCACTTAATTATAATAATAACCAAGCCAAAACGTGTATTTTATGTCGTAAATTTCGGAATTATGCGTGGTTTGTGTTTTTGTTGTGATTTAGGACCAAAATATGAAAAGGGAAGAAAACACGGTCTTTCACGGGCTTTTATCGAAGAAAAAGACAAAAGACGAAGTCAAAAGATCAAGAGAGCAAAAAGAACGGAAGTCCAAGGCCTATTCTGAAGATTTATCGAATAAAAAGTCTAAAGAAGGAAGTTTAATAAAGCCGAATAACTCAAGTCTAAATTAATGAAGAAATTATAAGACGAGTTCAAATAATCCCGAGACAAAGTCGAAAAAGTCGAAGAATTTAGAAGACGAAAAGACGAGAAAGAAAGGAAGAAGGAAGCACCACATGCTTAGCCTCCTTAATCACTATTAATACCCTCCTAATGACACATTAGGAGGTGTTGGCTAATTTGACAAACTAGTCTTCCACCATTTTCATTTTCATGCACTTTAATTTCATGTCATTTACTTAATTGTCAATTTAATTACCTTGTTTTGCACCTTAAATTTCTTGCCTTTAATTCCAAGTAAGTTAATTTTGTTGTTGAATCTTATATTTTTAATCAAGCTTTTCTTTATCATTCTCATCCTACTTTTCTTGTCTTTGATTTGATTTTGGTTCGGATTAAGCATTGATTTTGCTTAATCTTATTGCTTATTTGATTAAAAAGTTTATCTTTTTATTTATATCTAGGCTTTTATACGAATTAAGCTATAAGTTTGACAATCTTATTGGCTTATTTTGTATTTAGCTTATTTGTTTTAAAGTTTTCTTAAAAGTTTTATCTTTTTAAAGTCTATTTTATAAAGTTTTCGTATTTTGTGTCTTGAAAATCTTTAAATTTTGCTTATTGTTTTGTCTTATTATTGTGTTGGTAAAGTTTTGATTTGTGCTTATTAGAGTTAGCTTATTTAGTTTTGCTTATTGCGAATTTCATTCCATCGGAAAGGGAACTAAGGTATTCCGACGGCTTTCACTTATTCCGATCGTGACAATTGGAATAGGGTTCTTGGATTCCGACGGCTCTTTGCGATCAACATTCCGATCGAGTAATTCCCCTTATTCCGATCGTGATTGCGATCGCTCATTGTGATCGTATATTGCGACGGGTCTTAAGGTTTTATTGCGACGAAGTGCTGCCAAATTTTTGGTAGCCATATTCCGATGCAACATTCCGATGGATTTGCTTTTAGATATTCCGATGCATTATTCTGATAGCTTCATTTGTTCTACATCCCGACAGCCTTAGTTTTTTACATATTCCGATAGATACTATCTTAATCATTCCGACAGGAGATTCCGATCACATTCCGATAGGTGAGTTGTTATTCCGACGGCTTTGTCGTGACAACATTCCGATGGTAAGCAACATTCCGGTCGTTATTCCAATCGGAGGATTCCGATGGAGATGGTTTTTTTTAATATTTTGTCTTAGTCTAATTTTATTTTTAAGTTTGCATTGTTTTAAGTTTTCAAATTTTCATTTTTATTAGCTTGTTAAATTTACTTTTCGTCACGCTTTAATTTTACGTCATTTAATTTCTCGTCAATTACTTTTAAAGTTTTTAATATTGCACCATTTACGTTTTAATTAGTTTTAGTTTTAATTACCGTCATTTACGTAAAGTCTTGCACATTTACTTTACTGCAACGATCTATTATTTGTTTACACCAAAAGACGACTGAGTCGCACGTTAATCCCTTTTTCAATTCGAAGAGACTGGAACAACGAAAATTTTATACTAGGCAAAAACTTAGTTATTACCGAACCACTATAAATCCTTGGTGTTTGGTTTGATCTTTCTTTACCCTTAACTCTTTACATTCTTTATTCTTTGTGCATATATATATATTTGTTAGTATTAGTTTAGTTACACTATCATTGTTCATATTGTGCATAAGAAGATTTCACTTATTTCCTTAAGTCTAAGTTTTTGAGAAAAAGGATTTTTTGAAAACCATCATTTAACAAGTAAATATAAGAAACTATTCAACCCCCCCCCCCCCCCCCCCCTTCTAGTTTCTACAATACAAACACATCAAATCAAGAGTACATCAAACAATAGTTTAAACACTAAGCACACACGTACTAAGCCTTAGCTTTTCCACAAATAAGATGTTTAAACAAAAGGATGCACACTTGACCATAATCTAAATATGAAGCACACACGTACTAAGCCTTAGCTTTTCTACAACTTTGATGTTTAGATTATGTGATGCACACAAATACACACAACACAAGTATGCAACTATAAAAGTAAAGACTAAGAAGTAAAGACATAAATCTAAAGGAAACTACCGACACGATGATTTATAGTGGTCCGACAATGAAGCTCCTCTTCTCCCTACTCCACTCATCGAGTACCCAACTCGAGAGTTACTTCACTAGTCAACAAAACTCCTTTCAAGGCGGAGAAAACCATACACGTCGCTTACACAATTTCCGACACTAAGCTAGATGTCGAGTTCTAATTAAAAGCTAGAACCAATCTTCACAACGTTGCTCACCATTTAACGACACAAGGCTAGATGTCGAGTTCTAATCGAAAAATAGAACCAATCTTCACAATGTTGCCTAATTCACCATTTAACGACACAAGGCTAGATGTCAAGTTCTAATCGAAAGGTAGAACCAATCTTCATGGCTCTTACCTTTGAATCTAAGTGAGAACTCACAAGACACAACGACAAGTCACTTTATAGTTTAGTGAGAACTCACAAGACACAACCAGATCACTTTATAGTATAGTGAGAACTCACAAGACACAACTATTAAAACTCAATAAAACACATATCCAAGTATACTCATGTAACTTGGATGTACACAACACAAATCCAAGTATACTCATATACAATGGATTTACAAAAGACTAGATCTAAGTATTCACAAATACATTAGATCTACACAAGACTAAAATGAAACAAATGATGAACATGACTATATCTAAGAAAGGATGATCTTCATTAAGACTCCATCTTTAATCACATCACAAATGTGTGAATGATCTTCTCTTTGCACTTAAGAGGATGAGAGGATTGAAGAAGAGAATCACATCTTAAAACAAGATTAATCTAAACTAACTAATCAATGAGTTTAAAGATGTTTTTGAAGAAACTGTGACAAAAGGGTTGAAAAAAAGCTGGAAATGATCCACTATTTATAGGGCAAGAGTGCAACGACTATAAACACCCATGGTCCCTTTATTGTCTCCACGGATCCTTAACAATAAGGATCCGCGGGTCTCTTTAAGGGACCTCGGGCTTGGAGTTCGTACATTTTTGTCCTTTAGTGGGGAAATGTCATCTGGGGTATTTTACACCCTCAAAGGATATTCTTTTGGCATATGCAATATGCCAAATTCAAATTTCTATTTTTTTAATAAAAAAATTTGTTAACAATAAAGTTTATTAAAATATTTTGTCACATTTGAATAAATGTGAGTTTTAAAAAAATATTAATCCTTTATCATTTAGTAAGGTTAATGACTTGTTTGTACATACCTTGAGTGATTCATGGCGAATACGATCTTGGAGGTGTCGAGAGAAGTATACAAATGTATTCTTGAGTGATTACGAGTACCTTAACATTTTACATAATGTATTGCGAATTATACGTTTGTCATCAACAAAACACGAAGAGATTATATCAACTAAACATCGTAATGTTTGCACTAAAAACATGGATATTACATTAGTCAAAACTATTGGATGTTAACTCTCCTAATAAGATTATTCACATAACTCACCTTATGCTTATCATACAGCTTCAAAACTCTATTTATAAGCTTATTTACACAACTCTATTCTAATTCATATGCTTATTCATATAACTCTCCTAATAAGCTTATTCACATTAAGCTTAATTATAACACCTCAAATAAGCTAACACAATCATAATCACATCAAAATAAGTTGGTAAAGAATAAAATGATACGCTAAAAAAATCTATCATCTTATTCATATCAAATTTAAGTATATGACTTCACATCAAATAATCTAAAAAATAAGCTTATTTACATCAAATAAGATATAAAAAGACATAGATCATGATGATATTAGTTGATGTTAATCAATTGTAGAAGGAGATGATTGAATTATGAAGGAGATGATGAGATAATAGATCTGGGATTGATCGAATTTGTGTTTTTAGACCGGGATAATGGATCGAATAAGGGTTTGTGTATGTTTTTTTGTGTGTTTTTGTTGTGTATGAATGGATCTGAGAAAGAAAGACGGGGTAGGGATTTTGAAGGTGGGGTGGATGGGGTTAAATGACCAAATGCCTTTTTATCTTTTTTAATTAAAAAAGAAGGGTTAATATCAACTATTAATCTGTTTGAATAGATGATTGAGATGTGTTCTCAGTATATAAAGAAATGTTTGTATCTATTATAACTGTTTTCATGAGTTAAAATAAGTTAAGTAATGGACTTATAGAAAATAAATACTACCTCCGTCCCAAATTTATAGTCTTGTATATCATTTCAGGACGTCCCAAAATTATAATCCTCTTCCAAAAATAGATGTAAGTAATGTAACAAGTTTACCATATTGCATCTTAGGGTACTAGGACTTACAAAGTATATATGAAGTTTTAATTAATTGAATAAGGGTAAGAGTGTCATTTTGCAAAAAAAGTAAGAGAAAGAATATGGTGATAGTGATGTTTTCTAAAACAATGTGTTCTTTTATCGGGGGACTATTCATTTGGGACCGAAGGAGTAGTTAATATGATGTTAAGATGAATGATCCGTTAAATAATTTAAGTCGGAAGAGAAAAACTATGTTTTAATTGCCTATTTCCACTAATGGTTCGTTAAAACAAAATATATCTGAGACACTTTGTGTTATGTGAAAAAAACGGATATGGTCAAAATCAGTACTTTATAATCAATTATGGGTCACTTAAAAAGAATATGACACATTTAGTTATACTCAAATGCATGAATGCTAAACTAAAGACGAATATAACCAAGTTGAGCATTTGATATGTCTGTTTTTTTATGAAGGGTTATCCCGATAAAATGGTAGTATTAATCACAAGAATCGTTTAAGTACAATAGAATACGACGGAAGTACCGCATTAACCTCAAACAAAACTTGAGCACCACCGATTAATTAGTTAAAAAGTATTTACTGAATACTTGTCATGTTTTAAGTGGTGATGATTATCAAATTCGTCAAAAAAAATTAAAATGACTTATGATTAAAATTATAAACTGATCAAATTGATCATATTCTTTGTGTTATTGTGTAGTAGTATATCTTATCTCGAGTCACCGCTATCTGTTTCTATTGAACCACGTGTTAGAACCAAACATATTGACTCGACATCATTTTGCTACATGGCATCCACCGAAACATCCTAAGCAGCTATATTTAAATGCAAGCACATCTTGTTTCTCGACAGGATCAGTACAATCAACCGTTCAACAGTTTAACGTGAAATATCATACGAATATTTTCATTTCATTTTCAAAGTGAAACAAAATGCAATCAGGCAAAAATGCAGCTGCATCCGTAAAGGAGTCGGCCTCGAACATGGCTGCTTCAGCTAAAGCTGGTATGGAGAAGGCCAAAGCCACCGTTCAAGAAAAGGTGAGGGTTGAACGATTTACTTGTATTGCAATTTCATGTTCTAATGTATGCGTCGTTTTTAAGTTCACTTTCACAAAGGAAGTAGCTTTTGAAACTTTCTGTGCTCAAAGATAAATACTGCTCGACACTTCGGTTTGCATTGTAATTTCTAGTTCTAACGTATGCTTGTTTGTCTTTTCTTGAAATAATAGGGCGAGAAGATGACTGCCCATGATCCCATGCAAAAAGAAATGTCAAGGGAGAAAAAGGAAGAGAGGAAACACGAAGCTGAGTACGAGAAACAAGCAGCCAAAGAGCATAACGCCGCAAAGACGGCAACCACGGGTACCACAGGAACAGGCTACTCGACCACTGGTGGTGTTACTGGCCACCACACTGGGACATACCGTTAAAAGCTAGAACTGCATGATGTCTCCATGATGTTGGAGCTGTATAATAGAATCATATGTTTTGTGTCTTATGTTGGGTGTTGTTTTGATTAGTTGTCTGGTAATTAGCTAATGTGGAATAAGGTTTTGTATATAGTCTGCGTATGATGTAATGGGGTACGTACCACGTACGTTCTATTAATAAAGATTTGTTGGACTTGCTAGCAACTACATGTTAAAATTAGTTGGACCGTTGGGTTGGTCTTGGATGATTTTTCTGCTGCCGTTCGTCATTATCCCAAGCTTGGAGAGACCCTAAAAACCAGGTAGAGCCGGTTAGAAAGGGACTCGGGGTCAAAGCTCGACATCCACTTTTTGATGGTCAAGTCGGTAATACTATAATGGGTAAACTATAAATTTCGTGCTCGGCTTCCTCTACAAAAAAAAAATAGGAGGAAGCGAAAGCAAAATACACTTGATTTTGCTACTGTATTTCAAATTATACATCTTATATATACACCAGTATTTTTTTAAAAATAGAATGTCACACTTACGTTAACTCACGTTTCCCCGTATCTCACAACCTCACTTCTTCACCCGTCATACTCACACACTTTTACTATTAACAATTGCTTTCTTCATGGCTGAGACTATAACCCGCCTCACTCGCCGAAATATACAAATCCTAAATCCCATATGTAACACGTATCCCACAAACGTGTCTTATCCCCTTAATCTCAACACATCTCACATCATCCAGAAGATTCATCACATAAAAAATCAATGATCTCACATCATCCAGAAGATTCATCACATAAAAAATCAATGGTGGATGGCTAAATAAAATTTTTGGATCTTTATTATCACTTAAAACCAGCATCCCTAAATAAACGCCACGATTTGATATTATCATAGTTGATGTTGATTAATTTCTCCATTTTTGGGTTTTATCCGGGGTTTTATCCCGGGGTTTCATTTTGAGTTTCTTTTTTTTAGTTGTTGATGGTGGAGAAATGTTTTTAGATTCGACAAGTTTACAATAAAAACTCAGGTATGTTTTTTTGTTTAATTTAATTTGATATTAGTATTCGTATTCTTATTAATTATTAGGCTGTATAATATATTCGATTCATTGAGTAAGAGTGTTCTCTCACAACAAGTTTTATTCAGGTTGGTTTGTTCAGAAGAAACTGGTCCATGGGTTTTTCATTTTTAGAGGTTTGTCTTCTTTAATGTTTCACCACTTTCATAACAATGATAATAATATGTATGTGCATCTGGTATAGGGCTGAGCACGGCAGACCCAAAACCGACCCGGACCGGAAAACCGGACAGGACCGGACCGAACCGAACCGGACCGAACAATTTCGGTCCGGTCCTCGGTCTAGGGTTTTGGACGAATTCGGTCCTCGGTCCGGTCGGTCCGGTCCGGTCCGGTTCGGTCTTTCCAAAATTTCGACAATTATGCCTAATAGGACCGGACCGGACCAAGGACCGAACCGGACCGGACCAACCCGGACCGGACCGGACCATTTCGGTCCGGTCTCGGTCCGGGGTTTCGGACCATTTCGGTCCTCGGTCCGGTCCGGTCTTGGCCGGTCCGGTCCGGTCCTGGACCGATGCTCAGCCCTAATCTGGTACATTGATTTGGGCAACTTGGTTGCGATTTAAATTGGCTGATTACATTGTAGTTTTGCGTAATACTAATAGTTGTTCATCTACTATAAGTTACTGTAACCGTTTCGTTATTGGTGACAAAATTTAGGTTTGGTTGTTGTCACGTATCAAGTTGATCATCCATTGTAATTTAGTGTAACCGTTTAGTTATGGGTGAGACAACGTGCACCTGTGGAAAACATGGTTGTCTAGAGCCAGTAGTTATCTTTAGTGACATGGATAAATACTCCTCAAAGACCGCAATACTTCCAAGGATTGTTATTTAGATATCTTTGACATCTTTTTAAGTAATCAGTTTGCTTGGGGGGGGTTATTTCCACTCTTACAATGGGCTTATGGCTTATTTGGCTTCGGGATTATATTTCGTAAGCTTACTTTTTGTGGCTTTTTTTTTAACTTTTCCGGCTTATATAAGTCTATTATGAATTATATATATAAGCCGGAATGTCTTAAAATATGGCATAAAAATGACCTTATGAACATAAGCCCAAAAATCAAATAAGCCATAAGCCCACTATATAAGATGAAAAAACACATCCTTAATGATTTAGGAATCACTTTAGATCCTGCTTAAACTAAATAAGCCATAAGCCCACTATATAAGATGAAAAAACCACATCTTAATGATTTAGGATTCACATTAGATCCTGCTTAAACTAATAACCTAATACTTTTAGCTTCGCTGAATTAAGGACATATAGTTGTGAGCTTATATAAGTTTATATCAGGATAAACGTAAAAGCGACAAACAACCCTTTATTGCTATACATGACACTGCTAATCTTTTAAGTGGTTGTTTAGACCACCCTTGATAAGCTAACAATTCCAATGTTAGGAGTTGAAATGGTCATCAGATTCCCAAATCAGATCATGCTTATGGACGTTGTGAGTATTAGATTTACTTCTCCTGTTGCTTATCAGATATTTGCCCTTAGATAGTTGAATATTTTTAGAAACTATGGCCTATAATGTAGAATATCATAAATGAGCATATGTCTGTGATACCAGGTAGTGTTTCATGCAGAATTATGGTAAACCATTAAACCTTAAACAAGCATGATGACCATGTGTCCAATTGCGTATTGTTGCATCAGGATACATATTTCTTTACACTGATTTCAAAGGACTGTTATGGATGTTGCTAGCGCAAGGGTTGTATCGTCTTGGTTTGATGCACGAAGCAAGGGATACTTCTTTGTCTTGCGGTTTGTAACACCATCATAGAATGAGCAACTCAATATAGCAACTGTTCACACTCTACAACTACCATGTAGGCGCCAGTGATCTTTGATAGTAAAGTGAGATGATGTTTATTTGATAATTATATCTATGCTTCACGTCATATGAAAATTGTTTCTTATTGGATTTTATTTTTAGGCAATAGAGAACTAGGGAGTGACTCCCATATAGGCATTGCAAAACTTAATGTTTGGGATATATGTTGCCTTTTTCGTGAAACTTTTCCTTTGGACAATGCAAGTTATAATTTTAGTGTAGAACTAAAGAAAGACGAGCTCGAAAAACAAACACATTAGCCCCGCAACAACCTGATCATTTGAACTTTGCTACTAAAGGTAATAATGTTGTTGTGTGTGTTTATGAAGGTAACATGTTAGTGACGTATCAGACGTAGCGATCTCCTATTGCAGCAAATGTTGATAGAAGCTTTCCAACAAACCGGAGTGGACGGAGGAACCAATCCAGTGCAGGTATGTAAGTACATGCGCGCCATATGCATATACGGAAATAAAGGGCTGGTTGGATTTGGTATGTCATTTCTATCATTAAGGGACTGTTTGGGTTTGTTATTTACAGTGTGACATTTTCAGTCACAAACTAGAAAGGTTAGACACATACTACTGCTGTCAGATTGCCAAAAAATACATATACTTACAGATGCACCACACACACACTCCTCTAAATTGATATTTTCCAATGTTAGTTGTGAATTGATCATTTGACAGAAGTCTAGGTAATTCGTTAGAGATAAGGAAACTTGAACTGTTTATTGGAAACAAATTTCTTCATCCTAACACACGGAAGTAATTATTCGAATTTATATAAGCATACAAGTTCTATAAATAAATAACCCCAAACACCCGATGGGAGTTTGCTTATTTTTAGATGTAGCGATTATCATTGTGTTTTTAGTTGATAATAGTGAATATGTGCTCATTTAAATGGTGGTACGTTATTCCTCATTCATGTTCTCTTCGAGAAGTAGTCAAAAATTTTAGGTAACTTATATAATCAGTCTTTCCAAATCATATTTGACTATATGTTTGTGTGTGCAGGTCACAATAAAATGAAGTTCGAGAAGCACAAGGAAAGTTGCATCAGGATTTTATTAAGTTTCTTATCGGGCAAGTAAGATCGAACGATCTTTAAAACAAAGGTGAATAACATTTAATTTCCTAAAACATTGTACAGATTTTAAGATATGCTTTTATAGGTTACCTGTATACTTTATCAACACATATATCATTTTTAGGCTAAAATAATTAGATATATGTTGGATCGTGTAAAGGGGTGTTTGTCTCAGCTTTTATAGCCAGCTTAAGCCTTATTTGGTTTCCTGATTATGTCTTATATGCTTTTTTGTCAGGTTTCACAGGTGACATTAAAAATAGTGAACGTTGTTGCCAAACCTGAAATGGAAACGATTGACGTAAACAGTCATCCCAAGTGGTAAGTTGTTCAAATTCTTTCCTAAAAAATTATTAGTACACTTGATAGGTGTGTAAACACCCATCCTTTTACCACTTAATTCGGGCTAAAACGAGACCAAAACACGTATTTAATATCATTTGTTTGGAATTATGCGTGGTTTTTGTGTTTATTGTGTTTTCAGAGCCAACCGGATAAATATTGAAGAAAACATGGGATTGCACGGGTTTTACTGAAGAAAAAGACTCAAGTTAAAGTCTATTGTCCAAGAGATGCAAAAGATTTGAAGTCACTGGGCCTATTCGAAGATTTATCGAAGAAAAGGACCAAAGATGGAAGATTTATATAAGTCGAAGAAACTCAAGTCTATCAAAGGAAGAAATTAAAAGACGAGTTGAATTTAATCGACGACAAATCCCGAATCAGAATCGAAAACGGAAACTTTTCTGAAAAGACGAAAAGACACAAAGAACGGGAGAAAGCCCACTCACCAACCAAAGGAAACACCTATAAATAGGCCATCCCACACACATTTTTGGGGCTAGCTAGTTTTTCTTTTCTTCCTCCTTTTCTTTCTCCTGGTTCGTTTAACACCATCACCACTAGGGTGATTGGTGATTTTTATTTTTAGTTCTTCAATCTTGTAATTTTAACCTTTGTTTCATCTTGTCAAAACATTAATCATCCAATTCAAAGTTCTTGTTTAATCTTTCATTTCATCTTGTTCATCTCCATTTTTATCTTCAAGTTCTTAAGTTTTATTTTTCTTGATTTGATCTTCAAAAGTTGTTTGGATTTGTGTTTTTATTAGTGGGATTTGTTGCTTATATTGTCTAAATGATTTGTGTTTAAATTGGTAAAACCTTTTTAAGTGTTTGATTTGATTTTGATTAATTTGGTGTTCCGTGTTCTTAGCTTTAACTGTTTCTGTAACTGGGTTTCCAAAAACTTCCGAGTCAGCCAAAAAGTTCCGAATGAGTTCTTCATTCGGAAACTTCCGAACCAAAAACTAAGTTCCGGATCAGTGACTTCCGGATCAGCAACTTCCGAATCAACCTTCATCCGGAAGGTTCCGAATCAGGCCATAAGTTCCGAACCAGTTCTTCATTCGGAAGTTTAAAACTTCCGAACCAGTGACTTCCGGACGAGACAAAAGTTCCGAATCAGCTCAGACTTCCGAATCAAGGAGAAGTTCCGAATGAACATTCATTCGGAAAGTTCCGGATGAGTATGTTCCGAATGAGTGAATAGTGTCTTCCGAATCAGTTAGTTCCGAATCAATTATTTCTGAGTATTTTAATGTTATTGTTTTACTGTTGATTAATTTACTGTTTCTCTATTCATATTTCACAGTTTATTTGTTAACTTTAATTTTAATTTGATTCTATTTTGGACTTTAAATTTTCATCCAAGTTTTTGTTAATCTTAATTAGAGTAATTGCCTTTGATTTAAACCTTCATTTCCCCTTTTTAGAATAGAAAACCAAACCCCTTTATTTAGTAACCAAGAACAATCATTCCACTTAAGGCCTAGATCAATTCGAGAGGATATCGAGAGACATAAAATCTGAACCCTAGCAAAATCAGTGTATCAAATGGCGCCGCTGCCGGCTCTTCTCGTTAAGATCAAAAGTTTTTTGTGAGAAATTGGATTTTGGGATCCGTTCCCCGTGAACGTTACTTTTTCAAGAAAATCTTCAAAAACAACTAAAAAATATAAAATTTTCAAAAATCCTAAAAAGTAAAAAACAATAAAAACCAAAAATATTTGTGCTTTGCTTTTCTTTGTTCGTTCTTTTACAGGTGTATGCGCACTCGATCCACGTCTTATCAAGAGCCCGAGCCTCTCGATAACTTAGACATGGCTGGTGTACAAAACAACAATAACATACCACCTCCGAACAACAATAATAACAACAACAACCCGCCTTTCAACAACATGAATAACAACAACAATGAGCACCTTCCGGATAATCGCCCAATGATTGAATTGCTGCAAGCTCATGTTGATGGCAACACGGATCCAATTGTAATCCCACCAATTGCCGCCAACAACTTCGAGCTCAAGTCAGGCTTTATCCAGATGGTCTCAGCTCAACCATTCTTGGGACGCACCATTGATGATCCACACGACCACATCAAGAGATTTCTACAACTCACTAACACGGTCAAGTTCAATGGAGTTTCACAAGAAGTGATAAGGTTACAACTTTTTCCCTTTTCTTTAGAGGGACAAGCCCGGCATTGGCTTGCTAAAGAACCGCCACAGAGTATTCTCTCGTGGACGGATTTGGAAACAAAGTTTATCAACTACTTTTTTCCACCCTCTCGTACTACCGCTTTGCGGAATGAAATCATAAATTTCGAACAAAAGTACGATGAGTCATTCAGTGAATCTTGGGATCGCTTTAAAGATCTTTTAAGAAAATGCCCACAACATGGTTTTACCAAAGTTCATCAAATAAATACTTTTTACAATGGTTTAAGCATGAATGACCAAGATTCACTGAATAGTGCCTCAGGGGGTAATTTATTGGCTAAGACTTCCAACGCTGCTTGGGACATCATTGAGAACAAATCTCGTGTTCAAACCAAGAGTGTTAGGACCAATGTTGCTAGTGCTAGCACTAATGACAGCGACAAGCGACTTGACAAAATTACCACGCTTCTTGAATCGCTTGTCACCCACACCGTCAGCAACAACAACAGCAACAACGCCAAAAATGCACAAGTGAACGCTGTCAGCCAACCTTGTGAAATATGCGGTGGTCCCCACTCCTACACAACTTGTACCGCCACCCAAGATTACCCTGCTGAGAATGTGAATGCGGCATATGGCACCTACCAACAACCTGCTTATCAAGCTAGACCTCAAGGTGACCGTAACATGCTTAGCTACCGTAGCAACAACTATCTTTCCCCACCTGGCTTTCCTCCGACCAACCCAAACCAACAACAAAACCTTAACCGCCCTGCTCAACAACAACAACAACCTCGACAACCATATATCCCACCTCACAAGCAGCAACAACCACCTCAACGTAACAATCAAGTATACCAACAACCCGCTTACCAACCACCTGCATACAATGCTCCTTCCAACCAAACCAACACTGCACTACACCAAGAGGTCGCCACCTATATGAGGACCAATGATGTAATAGTGGGAAATCTCCAAGAGGAAGTGCGCAACTTGAAGGCAGATTTGGTCAAGCAAGGAAATGATTTGCGAGCTGATATGAGAAACACGTTGGATAGCCAGACTAATGATCTGAGGAACATGATGGCTAGTTTTTTCCAAAGTAGTCAACCCTCTTCTTCGGGTACTCTTCCGAGTAACACCGTTGCAAACCCAAGAGGGGAGATGAAAGCAATCACTACTAGAAGTGGTAAAGGTACCAAGGAACCCGAGCTTCCTATACCTCCACCGGTGGTTGTGACTAAGGAGAACGAGTCGCCTGCTCCTATTCCTCCTCCTTCTCCTTCCCCAATTTCTCCACCTCTTCTTTCTACCCCTCCTCCACCCGTGGTTGTAAGTGATCCTATTCCCTTAAAGCCTTCCTCTTCTTCCAATATACCTTATCCTTCAAGGTTGAGGAAAGAGAAGCAAAAGAGCAAGGATGATATTCAAGTTTCGAACTTTCTAAAAATGTTCAAGAAACTGAATTTCAATATCTCCTTCGCTGAGGCTCTCGCTCACATGCCCAAGTATGCCAAAATGTTTAAAGATCTTCTGAGCGACAAGGAAAAGCTCTTCGATCTCGCCAACACCCAACTTAATGAGAACTGCTCTGCAGTGCTCTTAAGGAAATTGCCAATCAAGCTTGGTGATCCGGGTCGTTTTCTTATCCCTTGCAATTTCCCGGGAGTAGAGAATTGCATGGCCCTAGCCGATCTAGGTGCCAGTATTAATCTCATGCCTCTAAGTGTTTGGAAGCAATTATCTCTCCCAGAGCTAGTCCCCACCAAAATGACTTTGGAATTGGCCAACCGTACGGTTGCTTATCCAGTGGGGATAGCCGAAGATGTCATTGTAGGAGTCGACAAATTCACCTTCCCTGCCGATTTTGTTGTCGTCGACTACGAGATGGACCCACGTGTGCCACTCATTGTTGGTCGTCCATTCTTGAGGACCGGTCGCACTCTCATTGATGTTGAAGCCGGTGAGCTTATCATGAGAGTGGGTGACGATAAAGTAGTCTTCAACATGGGAAAGTTATCTAAACAGCCTTCTTCTTACGAGAATGTTAATTGTATTGACGTTCTTGATGAGGCTTGTGAAGAACACTTCAAGGATGCTTGTAAAAACATTCCTACCTCTCTTCCCAATGTTGAGACCGTTTCCTCTATCGACTCATCACTATCTCTATTTGGAGAGAGTGATTTCCTTTGGAAAGATTTGGAAGCCAGCCTAGGAGATGTGAAGCAAGACAATGACGATTCTACTGCCACTTGGGATGAAGACCTCAGTTTCATTGCAAACCTCCTCAAAGAAGACAACCCTTCCCCTCCGTCTCCCACTATCATTGCTATCGAGACTCCGACTTCGAATACGCCTCCCGTCGACAATCCTCCGGATTTGGAACTTAAGGAGTTGCCACCCCATCTTGAGTATGCATTCCTCGAAGAAGAGAAGAAGTCGCCAGTCATCATTGCTAAGGATTTGAAGGATGAAGAGAAAGCCCGACTTGTCGCTGTGTTGAAAGATCACAAGAAGGCTATTGCTTGGAAGATTTCGGACATTCGTGGAATTGATCCTCACTTCTGCACGCACAAAATTCTCATGGAGGACGACTATAAGCCCACTATTCAAAGCCAACGAAGGGTGAATCCAAAAATCCATGAAGTCATCAAAACAGAGGTTATCAAACTTCTTGATGCGGGTATGATTTACCCTATTTCGGATTCACCGTGGGTTAGTCCAATCCATTGTGTGCCCAAGAAGGGCGGAATAACCGTTGTTCCCAATGAACACAACGAGTTGATTCCCACTCGTCTCGTTACTGGGTGGAGAGTTTGTATAGACTACCGCAAACTCAATGATGCCACGAGAAAGGATCATTTCCCTCTACCTTTCATGGACCAAATGCTTGAACGATTAGCCGGTAATGAATATTACTGCTTTTTGGATGGTTTCTCGGGTTATTTTCAAATACCCATCGATCCCCAAGATCAAGAGAAGACTACATTCACTTGTCCCTACGGCACTTTCGCTTACAAAAGAATGCCTTTTGGCTTATGTAATGCGCCCGGGACTTTCCAAAGGTGCATGTTAGCTATCTTCCATGACATGGTTGAACAAACCATGGAAGTCTTCATGGATGATTTCTCGGTCTTCGGGGATTCCTTCTCTGCTTGCCTTGCCAATTTAGAACGTATGCTAAAGCGGTGCGAAGACACTCGCCTTGTTCTAAATTGGGAAAAATGCCATTTTATGGTAAAAGAAGGCATCGTGCTTGGACATAAGATTTCAAAAGCCGGTCTTGAAGTAGACCGTTCTAAAGTTGATGTCATAGCAAAGTTGCCTCCACCTTCCACTGTGAAGGGTGTGAGAAGTTTCTTGGGTCATGCGGGCTTCTACCGACGATTTATCAAAGATTTTTCGCAAATCGCTCGCCCAATGACCCACCTCTTGGAAAAAGATACTCCTTTTATCTTCTCCAACGAGTGCCTTGAAGCCTTCAACTCACTTAAGGATAAGCTAACTAAGGCACCCGTCTTAGTTACCCCTAATTGGGAGCTGCCTTTTGAGTTGATGTGCGATGCTAGTGATTTTGCTATTGGAGCGGTTCTTGGACAAAGAGTAAACAAACACTTCCAACCGATCCATTACGCTAGCAAGACAATGACTGGGGCACAATTGCATTATACGACAACCGAAAAAGAGCTTTTAGCTGTTGTCTATGCTTTTGAGAAATTCCGCCCCTATCTTGTCCTTTCTACCACCATTGTCTACACCGATCATTCCGCGTTGAAGTACTTGTTGACAAAGCAAGATTCCAAACCAAGACTTCTTCGCTGGGTTTTGCTGCTCCAGGAATTTAAAATCGAAATCCGCGATAAAAAAGGAGCAGAAAACCTAGCCGCGGACCATCTTAGCAGACTTGAGGATCCATACCAAGGGGATCATCCGACGAAAGAAATCAATGATTCTTTTCCCTTGGAGACCTTATTCTCTGTAAACTCGAAGCCGAATGAAACCCCGTGGTTTGCGGACTTTGCAAACTACTTGGCGGGTGGAATTCTCAAGGAAGGGTTGACGTCCCAGCAAAAGAAGAAGTTCTTTACCGACATCAAGACTTACTTTTGGGACGACCCTTACCTATTCAAACAATGTGCTGATTTGATAATTCGCCGATGTGTTGATGGACCGGCAGCGTCGGACATTCTTGATGCTTGCCACAAAGGACCCACCGGTGGTCACTTTGGTCCCAACTACACTGCAAAGAAAGTGTTTGATTCGGGATTTTATTGGCCCTCCATATACCGTGACGCTCACGATATGGTCAAGCGATGTGATGTTTGCCAAAAGCAAGGCAAAATTACACATAAAGACGAGATGCCTCAGAATTTTATACAAGAGTGTGAAATTTTTGATGTGTGGGGTATCGACTTTATGGGGCCATTCCCTTCGTCTAAAGGACACAAATACATCCTTGTAGCCGTTGACTACGTTTCCAAGTGGGTTGAAGCCAAAGCTTTGCCTACTAATGACGCAAGGGTGGTTTGTAACTTTTTGAAAGCTCTATTCGCTCGCTTCGGTGTGCCTCGTGCCATTATTAGTGATCGTGGGACTCATTTCTGCAATGACCAATTTGCTCGAGTCATGGCTAAGTACGGTGTCAACCATCGTCTTTCCACAGCCTACCACCCACAAACTAATGGCCAGGCTGAAATATCCAACCGAGGACTGAAGCGAATTCTTGAAAGGACCGTGGGAGAGCATCGTGCCTCATGGGCTGATAAATTGGATGATGCTTTGTGGGCTTTCCGTACTGCTTACAAGACCCCGATCGGCTGTACGCCTTATCGTCTTGTGTACGGGAAAGCGTGCCACCTCCCCATTGAGTTGGAGCACAAGGCTTATTGGGCCTTGAAGTGGGCCAATTTTGATATTAACAAAGCCGGTGACCTACGCAAGATCCAACTCAATGAGCTGAATGAACTCTGTAATGAGGCTTATGAAAACTCTTTGATCTATAAGGAAAGAACTAAGCTCATTCACGACTCCAAGATTAAAAACCGAGAGTTCCATGTTGGAGACAAAGTCTTACTTTTTAACTCTCGGTTGAAAATCTTTTCGGGCAAGCTCAAATCTCGTTGGTCCGGCCCATTCACCATCGCCCAAATTTTTCCATATGGTACTCTCGAGCTCGCTCAACCTAATGGACCAAATTTTAAGGTGAATGGCCAACGAGTAAAGTTGTACTTTGGTGAGGACACCTCTAAGGAGGTGATTCCATCCCTCACCACGTTCCCCATGAACTAACTTTGGGTCGAGTCAGGCTCGTGACTCGGTTATCAAAAACAAGCGCTCCTCGGGAGGCAGCCCGAGTATCTATCCTTGTATGTTTTAATCCCCTAAGTGTAGGGGGGGACTTCTATATGTGTTTGCCTTTGTGTGGTGATGTGATTACAGGGATAAGTGCACTCTTGGAATCTTTGAAGAACCGTGCTCCCGTGTTTATCCGAAATTCGGTTCTATCTCTCAACTATCGTGATTCAATTTTCTTCATACTCACATTTGAAATTGATCTTTAGTCGTCTCTTCCTTAACTTGAGTTAACCAACGTGCACAATGTCATAAGTGTAGGGGAGACTTCTCCCACATGCTTAAACATTGAGGACAATGTTTATCTTAAGTGTAGGGGGGACTTCTATCGAAGTTTTAAGTGGACTTTTCCATGAAAATGCCTTCAATTAACCGGAAAATCCTATTTTTCAGCATTTTTCAAATTTTTATTAACTTTGGCCATTTAGTCGTAATTTTTAAATTTTTATCGTTGCTTTCATATGTATATATTCCGCAATAAAGTCAAAAATATTAATAAAGTGGTGTAGCTAGTTTAGAAGTTTTTGACATATTAGGCCCGTTGCGTTTATTTTGACTCAACCCGAATAGACTTATCCAAGTTTATTCTAGCTAGTATCCTTAACCATGTAGACCTTAATTGGTTTATTAGGCTAAGTGTCCACGAGTCTCATTACTTGAGATTTTAAATTGTGGAGGACGAGAAATGATAGAGTCAATTATAAGTCGGTATTCTTGCGCAAGCTCACTTGGTGTAATTATTTGCCTATTCTCCCATCACTTGCTAATAACTTATCTGCAATAAGTAAGGTCTTACGATTTGAAAAGTTACTTAGCTTCTAGCCCAAGATCGTTTAAAAGTTGCTCGGTAATGATAAGAGTTCATAGCCAAGGCATAACTTATGAAGCGGGGCGCGAAGATTGGCGAGTCCGAAAAGGCCCTAACAAGGCATGAGGATTCAATTTTATTGCTGAAGATCCAAAGTGATGTGTAAAGCATTATTCCTAAAGTCAATATGAAGGATCAAGACTCACGACGAAAAGCAATCAACTCCCATAAAGATCATGGAGAAGTCTATCCGAAAAGACCCTAACAAGGTATGAGGATAAATAGATCCAAGTCCGAAAAGGAGGCGGATCGTTGTATCTCAAAATCCCAATTAGAGATTGAAGAAATAATCATGAAGTCGTGGTCAACAAAGTTGGAGAACCCCTCAAAAGTCTCCAAGTGAAGAAACTCTATTATGATGAGAAGACCATTATCTCAAGAACGTCTCTCGAAGATATGAAGTATGAAGTACATGCCAAATATCGGCCCGAGAAAGGTCTCAAATCGTGAACCAAGTTATGCCAAGATATGAACTTTTTGATATCCCGAGAAGCAGTTTTAAGAGATTTTGTCCTTTAGCTAACTATTGATCAAATCGTCCTACTTTGCTTTCAGCCCTAATCAACTATCGAAATAAGTCCAAAAATGCATCTTCATGATCATTCTAAGACAAAAATAAAATATAAGAGATACACCTAGGAATAAGGGAGTTTAAGCATTTAATTAAGCCATGTGTGTAAGTGTTTGAATTGCTAACTTATAATAACAATGATCTCGTTTTTAAGCTTAGTTTGGGGAACGTGAAACTTGAGGGTGATAAATCTTCGCAGCACCAAAGCCCTAATGTAAGTCATCGATTTCTCTACAAGTTATTTCCATGTAGCTATTTTCACGTGAAAATGGTTTTCTATCCCTTTGTTATCTTTGAAGGTTTATTTCTTTAATTTTTGTTTAGTAGAATTTTAAATAAGGCCAAGGTTGATTAATTATGAGAAAAGTGTAAGCTTGCTTTATCACTAAGCATTGCATGAGGGCATGGCAATGGTTAAGTGTAGGGGATTTGATAGGTGTGTAAACACCCATCCTTTTACCACTTAATTCGGGCTAAAACGAGACCAAAACACGTATTTAATATCATTTGTTTGGAATTATGCGTGGTTTTTGTGTTTATTGTGTTTTCAGAGCCAACCGGATAAATATTGAAGAAAACATGGGATTGCACGGGTTTTACTGAAGAAAAAGACTCAAGATAAAGTCTATTGTCCAAGAGATGCAAAAGATTTGAAGTCACTGGGCCTATTCGAAGATTTATCGAAGAAAAGGACCAAAGATGGAAGATTTATATAAGTCGAAGAAACTCAAGTCTATCAAAGGAAGAAATTAAAAGACGAGTTGAATTTAATCGACGACAAATCCCGAATCAGAATCGAAAACGGAAACTTTTCTGAAAAGACGAAAAGACACAAAGAACGGGAGAAAGCCCACTCACCAACCAAAGGAAACACCTATAAATAGGCCATCCCACACACATTTTTGGGGCTAGCTAGTTTTTCTTTTCTTCCTCCTTTTCTTTCTCCTGGTTCGTTTAACACCATCACCACTAGGGTGATTGGTGATTTTTATTTTTAGTTCTTCAATCTTGTAATTTTAACCTTTGTTTCATCTTGTCAAAACATTAATCATCCAATTCAAAGTTCTTGTTTAATCTTTCATTTCATCTTGTTCATCTCCATTTTTATCTTCAAGTTCTTAAGTTTTATTTTTCTTGATTTGATCTTCAAAAGTTGTTTGGATTTGTGTTTTTATTAGTGGGATTTGTTGCTTATATTGTCTAAATGATTTGTGTTTAAATTGGTAAAACCTTTTTAAGTGTTTGATTTGATTTTGATTAATTTGGTGTTCCGTGTTCTTAGCTTTAACTGTTTCTGTAACTGGGTTTCCAAAAACTTCCGAGTCAGCCAAAAAGTTCCGAATGAGTTCTTCATTCGGAAACTTCCGAACCAAAAACTAAGTTCCGGATCAGTGACTTCCGGATCAGCAACTTCCGAATCAACCTTCATCCGGAAGGTTCCGAATCAGGCCATAAGTTCCGAACCAGTTCTTCATTCGGAAGTTTAAAACTTCCGAACCAGTGACTTCCGGACGAGACAAAAGTTCCGAATCAGCTCAGACTTCCGAATCAAGGAGAAGTTCCGAATGAACATTCATTCGGAAAGTTCCGGATGAGTATGTTCCGAATGAGTGAATAGTGTCTTCCGAATCAGTTAGTTCCGAATCAATTATTTCTGAGTATTTTAATGCTATTGTTTTACTGTTGATTAATTTACTGTTTCTCTATTCATATTTCACAGTTTATTTGTTAACTTTAATTTTAATTTGATTCTATTTTGGACTTTAAATTTTCAGCCAAGTTTTTGTTAATCTTAATTAGAGTAATTGCCTTTGATTTAAACCTTCATTTCCCCTTTTTAGAATAGAAAACCAAACCCCTTTATTTAGTAACCAAGAACAATCATTCCACTTAAGGCCTAGATCAATTCGAGAGGATATCGAGAGACATAAAATCTGAACCCTAGCAAAATCAGTGTATCAACACTCTAATGATAATGAACTGAAATATTACTTTGATGCGGGAAACATTGTTGAGTTAACCTTGTAGGATGAGCTAGCGACACAGTTGAGAAAAGCTACATACAACAACTACCCCCACCAGTAATGGTTGCCGTCAGCTCCAGTAAACTTCTAAAATTTAGAGGTATGCTGTAATATTCAAATCAGGATACTTTAATTTTTTTATACTTAGGTGATATAACCATACCTGAAAACAAAATAATGCAGTTATCAACCACTCCAGCCACTCACTATTACGTCAATCCGAAATTAAAAGAAGCTGAAAGTGTATATGCTGCGTGAGTGACACGATAATTTAAATAGTTTGTCAAAATATGGTCGTACCGCAACCTTAATAACTAACGTCGACCAACAAGTAAATGCAGTTTCATGGAAAAATACATGACCACCCCACAAGTTCACGTATCATGATACGAATATACAACTTGAAAAACCAATAGAAGGCTTTTTAGCAATTTCATTTTCTGCATTACTTGGATGGCCTCCTGATGGAGAAAGATATTATCGTTGATTCAAAAGAATACCGATAATTAGGCAAACTCCAACAATCGTTGATTCAACGAATTCCCGATTATTAAGAGAAAATTGAACAATAAACCCTAACCTGGATTCAAGTCAATTAACAAAGACTAAAAGTCTGGGTTTTTTATTTCATATCTCAATAATCATTCAATACAAAAAGTCCTAATTATATAGAAAACTAAACTTGGGAAAAAAGATAACAATATTCTTCCCAAGAAACACAAAATCAGAAAAATAAATAAAATATACCACAAAATAAGAAAATTAAAATAAAAGATATTATAAACTAAGGAAACTAAATAATCAGTTTATTCTTCTTTCTCCATCATTCTCCCTCACTTCAAAAAACTCGTCCTCGAGTTTGTCTCATTCGTCCTTTGTACGCGTAAAATCCAAATTTGTATCCCTTCCATTAAATTTTCTTTCTTTAAAATGAATCGACCTCGAACCTTGATCGTCTTTAAACCCAACTTGTCGACCATGATAGTTTGGATCATTGTAGAACAAAGACTATTAACCACAACTACAATGTCTTCAATGTTGTCTTCTTTCCTACGAAATTCTTTTTTCTTCGTAAATCCTTCTTTTTCCTCAATGACATCTTCAATATTTGTATCATAAACTAGCATCGGTTGTTCTTCATATTCATCAAATATTGGAGGTCCTTCATAATCATCACTAGCCTCACCATAATCATTCCATTCATCAAAAGATAAACCATCACTCTCAAAAAACGGATATTCTAACATCTTAATCAGGAACTTCGGCTCTGATACCAACTGATGTAGCAAAAAATAAGAAAAAATAATTGAATCTGTTGATTCTAAAGAATACCAGAAACAACTCTTCCAACTATCGTTGATTCAAAAGATTACCGATAATTAGGCAAACTCCAACAATCGTTGATTCAATGAATTCCCGATTATTAAGAGAAAATTGAACAATAAACCCTAACCTGGATTCAAGTCAATTAACAAAGACTAAAAGTCTGGGTTTTTTTATTCATATCTCAATAATCATTCAATACAAAAAGTCCTAATTATATAGAAAACTAAACTTGGGAAAAAAGATAACAATATTCTTCCCAAGAAACACAAAATCAGAAAAATAAATAAAACATACCACAAAATAAGAAAATTAAAATAAAAGATATTATAAACTAAGGAAACTAAATAATCAGTTTATTCTTCTTTCTCCATCATTAATGATGGAGAAAGAAGAATAAACTGATTATTTAGTTTCCTTAGTTTATAATATCTTTTATTTTAATTTTCTTATTTTGTGGTATGTTTTATTTATTTTTCTGATTTTGTGTTTCTTGGGAAGAATATTGTTATCTTTTTTCCTAAGTTTAGTTTTTTATATAATTAGGACTTTTTGTATTGAATGACTAGTGAGATATGAATAAAAAAACCCAGACTTTTAGTCTTTGTTAATTGACTTGAATCCAGGTTAGGGTTTATTGTTCAATTTTCTCTTAATAATCGGGAATTCGTTGAATCAACGATTGTTGGAGTTTGCCTAATTATCGGTATTATTTTGAATCAACGATAGTTGGAAGAGTTGTTTCTGGTATTCTTTAGAATCAACAGATTCAATTATTTTTTCTTATTTTTCGCTACATCACCTCCACTATTTTGTGTCCCATCTTCACGATTCATAGGGAAAAAATATTACAAGATTTGTCTTTGTAGATATTAATATAGTATAAGGCAATTACTTGATTTAGCAGTCAAATGTAGTGATGCCCATAAAACATCATAATATTGCAACTTTTAGATAAAGGGCTACAAAAGGGAGATAAAATGATATGTAATAAAAGTCATTACCTAAATGTAGAATCTTCATATTTATAAGTTTTTAGTTTGGTTGATACCCTGTTGGATATTAAACGGAAACTAGGGTGTATGTTTGTTAGTGCGTATAACATAATTAAACAATGGTATCGTACCTTATTGAAGTTGTAGTACCAGATATAAATTCACTAAAATCACGTATTTAATCTTCTATCTCATTTTTATTTATTTAAAAGATGTTAAAAGAGTAGTACGAGAGACAATAAACACACGCTTAAATGATATCATCCTCATACATAAATCTCTAAATAAATGGATGTTGAGTCTTATGAAATACATGTCGAAGTTATATAAGCTTCAAGTTTGTCAATGGACAAATTTTGGGACTTGATTATGACAAATTCAAGAATTCTAACAAAATATTATTCCTAATTACAAATCATCCACTTTTATTCTTTAGGTAGCAGTGGGGAAAAGGCGAGTATAGCCAATCAAGGAAGAAGAAGAAAAGGTGATAGAAGTAGTTGCCACCATTGAAACTAAGGTATGGCTACTGCAACAATTTTCTGCAAGTTTCCAGCTTTATTGAGTGTTTGGCTATGGTTGCTGCAAAACTCTAGAGTGGTTAAGGCCGTTTTGTGTAAGACCGATGACTTATAAATAGGCTCTCGCCAAATATTTAATAATTCGACATGTCAGCTGCGTTTACCCACCAACCGCTTTAAAGTCGACCCAACAAGACTCTTTAGTCTTATTTTAATTTCATAGACATCTACTATGTGAAATAGGAAGTCCTAAATACATTGTAACTTCAAATTCTAAAGCCTCTTTTTCCTTTATGCTGACTTCCATGAACATAGAGTAAAACACTTTAGTTAGATTTAGGAATTTTAACTACATTGAAATATAAGTTTAGTTACGTCGTTAAATGACTGCTTAAAGTATTTATATTGTGATGGTGTACATGTATGCTCATGTAAGTTTTCAAATTTAATATATGTACGTGACGCCACCTAAAACAACGAGTTATCGGGTTTAACCTTCTTACGTTATTTTTTCATAATGTGCATATAGCAGTTACACTTACGATAAGCTGCTCATATGCGTACATTTTAGGCAAACAATTTAAAAAAATGAAGTTACGGGGTGTGTGGGTTAACTTAGTTTATATGTTACGCATGGTTTAGGAGTTGTTCAAGCCTTGGCTTGAGGTTAATGTGGTACTTCAGCCACATTCCTTTGTTCTTAAACGATTTTTTGGTGTAATATATTTAACCGGGGATTGTTGTCCCTTTTACCCAAAAAAAATAGTTTATATGTTAGATGTTTTAGATGGGGTAATTTGTTTGCTACGTACAAAAAGTAACATGTGTTTTTGGTAGAATGCATATACCTTGGCTGCTATTTGCAAAGATAGTGTATCAGGTATGAATTTGTCATAATTTTTTTTATATACTTTTTGGTCACTGGATCCCATGTGTGTACGTGTTTACAGCAAGTACAGAGTAAAAATGTTTTTATATTCCCTCATTGTAAAAGACACTTGATATTGTAGGTGTAGTAGAAGATCGAAATGCAACTACAAAAAGAGCTTGAACAACCCAAACAAAAGATGTGTTTATGCTTAGAGGTTGTTGAAGATTCAAAATTGCAAAAGGAAATATCAAAAGTCAGCTAACCAATTGAAGAAGGTGAGCGTCCTGGTGAAATTATATTTGATGATATAGATTTCGTGATAATTGAATCAATGTACACAAACAAAATAATAGTTGAATATGTAAATATAGCCGGCACCTTAGCAGCCTTACCTAATGTAAAGTGGATCCAAATATAGATTCATACCTTTTCCAACAACTTGGTATGTTATATAACTTTTTAACGCATATCCACTTAACAATGTTTGTTAACAACCCCGCGGCGAAGCGCGGGCTTCATACCTTGTTTATTTTAAAATACGGTGCAATATTGTCACCGTTAAAACTTTTTTTTTTTACATTTCGTGGTTTTTTTCGTCAAACATTTACACGTGCCTGGCACGTGAGGGTATATTCATCAATTTCAGTATCAGATCATCTCGTTACCACATCCCGAGGGTATATACGTCAATTCTGGTACCGCACCATCTCGTTACCACATTCGTACCTTTTTTTAATCTAATTTTCGTTCCTGAAACTATTTTTCGCCATTACTAACACTAACACGTGTGGTTGGAAGCTTGTATATGTAGGTATGTCGACACATTTATTTTTAGTCAGAACTTTTTATATTTTTTACACATCACTTATATAGTAATGGTGATCATATGTGAATGTAACAAAGTCGCAACAATCAAAATTTCATGGACTGACAGAAATCCGGGCGACGATTCTACTGTCTTCCTCACAGTGGTTTTATTAGCCGGAGTGACCCCCGATGTATTATCGAGCAGTTGATGTGATTCATGGGCTTTTAAGAGCTCGGAATAAGCTCGAAAAAGATCTGCATGAGCCACTGATGTTGTTGATTGAAAAGAAAGCTTTTGTTAATAAATTGAAGAAAACAATTTTTTTCGTGGATCTTTGTGTTCTTTGCATTCAATTTTTTTTAGTTTTTTTCTTGCGCTTAATTTCATGTTTTAGAGAATAAGGTAATCTCTGGTTGTATTGACTTTTTTCATGTTAAATAAAATCTGTGTAATGTCGTAATAGTGATTTATGAATCATTAAAATGTTTGTTTGGGGTTGTTAATTATTGTGATTTGTGTTGGATGTTTGGATATAGGGTGCTTTTCAACTTTGTTTTTAATCAATCAAAAAACCGGTTTTTGTTGGTGTTTTGGTACAGCTATTCAAGCTTGACTTTAATTAGTAAATAGCGGGGGTGTTTGGGAATAGGTTTTCAGCTTTGACTTTAGTGAGCTAACAAACGTTTTTTGTTAGTTTGGCACTATATGTTAGTCTACGTCTTATTTGATAAGGGAAAGTTGGTTGACAGTATTTCTAGCTTACTGCAGAAAATGGCCAACTTCTGACTGATTCAGTTTAAAAGTTCAACAGTATGCCTAAAATGAAAAACAATAACGTTTTTACAAGTATTTAACAAAGGGACACAACGATTCTTTTTGAACCAACACAACTTTTAGACGCACCATTTCGATTATAGGAATTTGTAAGAAACTCTTTAGATGGCATATTGATTGTAACAAACATGAATATCATTAGCAAGATTAATACCAGATTCATATTTTCAGTATATTTTGATTCCTCGATCCACGATCAAGATCAAGTCCAACATTTGGTATCCGAGAATGGTTTGATTAGAACCAAAAATCATCATATACCATTTTTTATTTTTCCTGTTCTTGAATTAAAAAAAATGCACATTTTGTTTCGGTAAAAGAAAATCATCCGAAAAAAAGGCACGATTACAGTTTTTGATCAACAGATTCAAAACACAAGAAAAACATACCAAAAGATCCGGATATCAAATCCATCTCGAGCAAGAAGGAGGGACAATATCAAATCAATTGAAGATTCGAAATCCCTTCAATAGAATCATCAATGATTCTAATTAGCAAGAAAAACGCCCCAAATCACAAGCGAATCTCAAGATCCCCAAATCTACGAAGCCCTAATTTTTCGCACAGAAAGATCAGGGAAATCATAACTACGAATAGATCGTAGATTAGCAAGAGGATAAGGGTCATCTCTTTGGTGAAATTAAATCACCAGTGAAGAACAGAGAAAGCGGTTGTGTGATTTCCACAGAGAGAAGAATGAAAGGGATAAGTTGGATTTCGTTATTTACAAAGAGAAGAAAGCAAGATACGTGTTATTTATTAACACAGAAAAGGATAGGACCGGGTATTATATTACCCACAGCAAGGACCGGGCTTTTCTTTAACCCACAAAGCAAGACTACGGGCCTTAGCCCATCAGGTTTCAAAAACCTTTTATTTCACCCTTTTATTTTTGTTTTCTTTCTTTTTACATTTAAATTAGTGTTTTTTATAAGGCTTTAAAAATACCTACATAAAGAAAATAAAAGTAAAAGTAAACAAAATAAAGTTTTGTATTTTTTATTAAAAAGAAAAAAAATCTTTTTTCACTTTTAAAATACAAAATAGCAAGAAAAAATTCGAACCTTTGTGGTTCATAGCAAAAACAAATCGAACCTTTGTGGTTCATAGCAAGATAAACCGAATCCTTTACGATTCATAGCAAGACCCGAGCCTTAAGATTCAAATAGCAATGATCATTTTTGATCAAAAATACGATATTGATTAAACCAATCAATATTTAGCAAGAAAATAAAACTAGGTCGTAGCCTAGACAACAAGATTATTGGGTAGTAGTTCAAACAAAACTAGGTCGTAGCCAAGACAGCAAGATTAGGTCGTAGCCTAGACAACAAGATTATTGGGTAGTAGCCCAAACAAAACTAAGTCGTAGCCTAGACAACAAGATTATTGGGTAGTAGCCCAAACAACAAGGACAAGAAAGCAAGAACATCAGAAACCATCTCGGAACTGATTAAAGAAGCAAGCAAGCATGGTAAAAGGCGACAAGAATGATAGCACATCGAACAACACAACATTTCGAGAACTAGGAAATGTTTCACTACAATGTCCAAAATTGGCCGACAAAAACTACACAACATGGGCATTGATGATGGAGACAATAATGAAGGCACACGTCATTTGGTAAACGATTGCTGCAAAAGAAGGAATAACAACGAATGAGAAGAAAGAAAACACATCAAAGGCAATAATCTTTCAAACGTTAACACAAGATGTATTAATGCAAGTTGCACACTACCCAACTGCAAAAGAAGTATGGGACTCGATCAAGGTCAAGCATTTAGGAGCCGATCTTGTTCAGAAAGCACGACTACAAACACTAAGGAGTGAACTAGAGACGCTAAGGATAAATCCTAAAGAAAAAGTAAGCGATTTCGGAGGAAAGTTAAGTACTATGAAGGTTAAGTTTAACGGACTTGGAGAAACATTTGTGGTTCATAGCAAAAAAACCAAACCATCGTAGCTCATAGCAAGATAAACCGAATCCTTTATGATTCATAGCAAGACTGAATCGTTAGGTTCATAGAAAGACCCGATCCTTAAGATTCAAATAGCAAGGATAATTTTTTTTATCAAAACTAGGATATTGATTAAACCAATTAATATTTAGCAAGAAAATAAAACTATGTCGTAGCCTAGACAACAAGATTATTAGGTAGTAGCTCAAACAAAACTAGGTCGTAGCCTAGACATCAAGATTATTGGGTAGTAGCCTAAACAAAAGTAAGTCGTAGCCTAGACAGCAAGATTACTGGATAGTAGCCCAAACAACAAGGAATTAACAAGAAAGCAAGAACATCAGAAACCATCTCGGTTCTGATTATAACAAGCAAGCAAGCATGGTAAAAGGCGACAATGATAGCACATCGAACAACACAACAGTTCGAGAACTAGGAAATGTTTCACTACAATGTCCAAAATTGACCGATACAAACTACACAACATGGGCATTGATGATGGAGACAATAATGAAGGCATACATCATTTGGGAAACGATTGCTACAAAAGAAGGAATAACAATGAATGAGAAGAAAGAAAACACATCAAAGGAAATAATCTTTCAAACGTTGCCACAAGATGTATTAATGCAAGTTGCACACTACCCAACTACAAAAGAAGTATGGGACTCGATCAAGGTCAAGCATTTAGGAGCCGATCTTGATCAGAAAGCACGACTACAAACACTAAGGAGTGAACTAGAGACGCTAAGGATAAAGCCTAACGAAAAAGTAAGCGATTTCGGAGGAAAGTTAAGTAGTATGAAGGCTAAGTTTAATGGACTTGGAGAAACCTTGGAAGATAAGATACTAGTAAGGAAACTACTTAACTCCGCTCTAAAGAAGTTTTTACCGATCGTAGCAACCATAGAACAATATCAAGACCTAGACGAAATGTCGTTTGAAGAAGCCGTTGGAAGACTAACAGCCTATGAAGAACAAATCAAGAGCCAAGACACACGCTAGAGGCAAATGATCAAGACAAGCTTCTCATGGCAAGTTCAAACAACAAAAGCTATGGTTAATGGCGAGGTAAAGATTTCAACAAAGAAAGCAAACAAAGAAAGCAAGGAAGGAATGAAATGGAATAATGATTCAAATGCACGTAGGACAAATACAAATCAAGGAAGCATAGGCAAAAGCAAGCTCAGATGTTACGAATGTGGCGAGCATGGACACTTAGCGAAAAAATGCATGAAGTGGAAAAACAATAAATACAAGCAAGAAGAGTCTCACCTCATCTATGACGATGACACTAAACCTACACTGCTTTGAAGATAAAAGACGCAGCGTTTGTGATTAGGAGCCAGAATATTGGGTCAACCCAATCCGAGTAATCACAACCCGCTAAATAAATCCGCAGCCCAAGGTTATAAGGCAGTTAAATAACTGTTTTTGGCAGTTATTTAACAAATGGACACAACGGTTTTTTTGAACCAACACAACTTTTAGACGCACCCTTTCGATTTATATAAATAGATAGGAATTTGTAAGAAACTCTATAGATGACAGATTGATTGTAACAAACACGAATATCATTAGCAAGATTAATACCAGATTCATGTTTCCAGTATATTTTGATTCCAAGTTTTATTCATTTCTCGATCCAAGATCAAGACCAAGTCCAACATTATTGCGCTCGCAAGTAAGACCATTCCTATAAAAATTGCATTTTCCATAAGCAAAGTCAGCTTTACAAACGCAATCCCAAACATTCCCTTAAAGTTGTGACCAAATGACAAAACTGCTGTCAGTATATACATACCGCATATTCACAGAGTGTTCCTTGCTTTCAAACAAGGAAACAGACTAAGCATTGGGTTCGAATTGCTATCTCAAGAGAACATTTAGACATATGCATTTGTTTACTGTAAAAACAATCATATATCTAGATGAACAGAAACAAAAGGTGGTTCTATACTTCTATCTATTACTGGAATTTAAATAAATTTCTCGTTCATAAATTTAACAATCCATGTGTTACGTTGTAATAATCCTTACAATAAAATAGATCAAAGTCACTACATATTATTGAGTACTCAAGCATAAAATGTGTGAATTATATTACATATGATATAGTACGAAAAATGTGGAGGATGAGATGCATATGGTAATGTGATAGAAAGAATCAAATCAGAAGTAGTATGCTATGAAGATAGCAACCGCCAAGCAAATGATAGTCGAAAGATCGTGAACTGCATTACTAGATGCTCCATTGCTGCCACCAGTTACAGAAGGGCCTGATGCTCCATCGGGCATTGGACCAGCTGTTTATACAAGGGAAAACATATCAGAACATAAACGCATTGTCATTTTAGTTATCCAAATCTCGTTGCTTTTCTTTTAAAAATAATTGAAAACCTCAGGTAAGGAAAAGTTTCTTCATCCAACCATTATCAAGTGTTTATACAAGATATGGATGAAAATGATTTGACTCTTAAGTTTTGTTCCTAATCATATTCGTAATAGAATATGTTGTGAATTGATAGAAGTGTGATAAAGTAGGCCAATTTCAAACATATATATAAGCTCAAAATTATAATCTGGTTTAAGCTAGTCTTACCTGCAGGCCAAATTAAACTGCAGTTTAGCTGGTCGATAGTAAAGATACATATAACAATATACTATACCGAGTATTGCATACTGCCCAATTGGAAGTCACTGTAAGCTCGAATCACTAACTATTAACTCGCCGTTCAAAAAAAAAAAAAAGTTGAAGAGTTGGTATATGTTCTTATGGTGTAAAACTAGAAACAAATGTAGTTAAAAACATGATCTCAGCGTCACATTACATAAAGAAACATTATGATTCATGGCACTTGATCAAATTTTAGCATTGCCAGTGCAATGTTACACTATACCATTGTTAATCAATAAAACTAAATCATACCGATTTCCATTAGACTAACCATGGTTTCATTAGCTATAAGGGATCACTAAATGCACAAATAAAGCATGGCTGAGTCAGAAAGTGAAGTATCAAAACTAAGTATAGGTTGAATTCAGATACCTGCTGTTGATCCAGGTGCTCCACTTGCTGAGCCAGGTGCGTCACTTGCTGAACCAGGTGTAGGAGCTGACACCGGAGTCGCTGTAAAATAATAAAAATCAACAAATTGTGCATAGATAATTCATAAGAAAAAACAAGCTTATGACCGATTCAAGGTTAACAGATTAGCATTTAACTATTTGTTAACAGCCTACAATTACGACACTCAAATTTGAGGAGGTAGCGGAAGTAATAGGCCTCCAATGTTTCAATTTAGACCCGAGTACATTTCGTTCTTAAACAAATCAACTTATAATAAATCCAACTTAATTGCGTGTTGTTTTTGTCAAACTGAATGTACTACATCCTTTGTGAAAATCATTTGGAATTTGTAAAAATAATCGACATCACATAAGGGCAAGATAACTTAATTCGATCATTAATGATCACAAGAAATGTTTCATGAAGTTTCTCTGTTTGAATCAAAATTAGCTTCTTTTTTGTCAGTTGGTGACATCAGAATCCATACCAAGTCTGAAATATGTACTTATGTTTTTCGGCAAAATAAGTTCGAACCATAAAATTTTAATGTGTTTCCATTTTTGTATAGGGAAATGATCGAGGATGTACAAATTATTGAAATGTCATTACTAATAAGCTACCATAGCCTTAGCACATGTATATATATTGACCATCCACCAACAATAATAAAGACGTTAGTTCAGCAATGCATGTGAACGAGTTAAATACTATGTCGATATATAAACCGTGCATTAATATCTCATATCTGTATACACTAACTGGTCCAAGCTAGAACTAATCAAGTACTAAGTACTAACCAAAACTTACGTAAAGAACGTTCAACTTATGTAAAAAAGGTAATAAACTTTTATAAGACCTTATAGTAAAATAGACATAAAGAGAGATATAACCTGGGCAAGAGTCAAGTGAAGGAATTTCCACTTTACAAGCATCAGGAAGCATGAGAGCCCTACTGAGATCAACATTATATTGGTCAGATTGACTTATCAGACTACATAAGCAAATAGGGTTGCTTTCTAGCAACCCTGCAAATTCCGGACAACAGGCTTTGTCCGGTTTAGTAAGGTTGCTTCCAACCTCAACAAAAGTCAAACAATCTGTAACATTAGCCAATGCGGTAAGACAATCAGGCGCTGCCGTTGGTGGCTTTGTAGTTTGTGTCCCGGGCGTCATCATTGGTGCGCCCATAGGTGATTGGGCTTTCAGAACTGGAAGCCCAGTCAAAATTAGTCCCACTAGCATGGCAAGAACCATAATGGTGGAGTTTGAATTAACCATATTTGGAAAATGATGGTGTGATGCTAGGGTTTGTGTGGAAGCAAGATGAGAGAAAGGGTTTTGAAGGGAAGTTAAAGTGTTGAAGAGTGAAGAAAATGCATTGATGAGTATGTATGTATATAGAGTAATGATGCATGGTGGTTGTATTGCATTGAGTGAGAAAGGTGGAAAGATATGGCCTAACCTCAGGCTGTACAAATTAAATTCTCCTTTCATCTTCCACCTACCTATACTTCTTTATTTGGCTTTTGTTTCCAAAAAACTTGTCATAGCGGTCATTAACCATTATTTGGCAGTTGTCAGCTTCATAAAAGCTTGCATTTCATTCTCTATTTTTAAACACAAATGTTGTTTTTGGTTCTTTTTTTCTTCATAATTCTTGGTTTTTTCGAAATAGCATTCATACGATGATCTTTTCTTATCTCAATATATAACCTGAGTTCTTTCCTGTGATACTTTATAGGTTATCTTTATTAAGCATCAAAATGCAATGCAATGATTATCTAAAGTGCAAAAAATTCATGAGTCATGTATTTCGCGTATACGGCAAAAGAGATTTCACATCCTCGGGAGCTAAGGGCGAACGAAAAATCATAAAGCGTACCATGGAAACGATGAACTTTAGTTTTTGTCGACCGAGTAGAACAAGAAAACCTTGACCTAATCATAAAAACTTAATTCTAGGTTTTTAAAGTTAAAAGTAAACGCGTTCCAGAATCTCTATAGAACCAAAATTGCCGTATGCACTACTTCAATTATTAGTCACATTACCTTTGGTACTTAGATTCGTTACGCATGCATTAAACTGTCTCATTCATAGGAATGGAAAACTAGGGCATTTCTAAGTCAATTGTACTTTTCTAAGAGCACACGGTACGGTTGAGTCGTCAAACTCGTGTCGTGAGCAAAAACTGATGCCACGTCACTTTTTACTCTCACGACACCAAAATTCCCCATGATGGCATAACCCCTCTCCCTGGTTAACACGAGAATTCTCGTGTCGTCGTCACCCAACAACTTTTTTTTTTCAACAATTTATTTTAAACTAAAAACACATTTCATTCATAAATAAAAATACAAATACAAACTTTTAAAAAACAATACACGAAAAAAAAAATAAAAAAAATTACATCTTAAAAAAATAACAATAATAAAAAGACATCAATGATTAAGGTTCCATAAATGCTCAACGAGATCACGTCGAAGTGCATCGTGAACTTTCCTATCCCGAAGTTCCTTATTTTTCCTTCTAAATGTCTCACACCATTCGACCCAAGTACGTTCGAGATTGGCTTCAGGCGGAGCATACATATGGTCATATTCACTAATGTCAAACCTTTGGTCTTCCAATATCATGTTATGTAGTATAATGCAACAATACATGATTTTTTTAAGCGTGCTGACTTGGTAACTTCGTGCTGGTTGCTGAATAATCGCCCACCGACCTTGTAATACCCCGAACGCTCTCTCAATATCTTTTCTAGCGCTTTCTTGAACCCTTTTAAATTTCATTTTATTTTCGTCCGTTGCAATTGTATACGACTTAACAAACGAATCCCATTGAGGGTAAATTTCATCTGTTAAATAATACCCTTGCTTGTATGTTTTACCGTTAACAACAAATTCAGTATCTGGAGCCTCGTCCAAAAGAAGGTCATCAAATAACGGTGAACCATATAAAACATTAAGGTCGTTATTTGCCCCCGGCACCCCAAAATAAGAATTCCATATCCATAACTGTTGATCAGCGAGCATAAGTGTTGGGTATTTATTATCACGCCTTTTAAATTGACCATGTAACGCTTTAGGACAATTTTTCCATTCCCAATGCATACAATCTATGCTACCGAGCATACCCGAGAGATTATGTTTCCTATTGTGCAAATCATAAATATGCTCTACATCCTCAGGAGTAGGCGTTCTAAGATACTTTTCAACATACAATACATAAATGCATTTGGAAAAGTTCCATAAGCATTCACGTGAACAACGTTCGGCTACTTGTATATATTCATCTAGTAAATCGGGTGTTGTACCATACGCCAATTGGCGTATTGCCGATGTGCATTTCATAGTGGGGCTAAAACCTAAACGACCTGTTGCATCCTTACGTTGTTTGAAGAAATAGAAGTAGGGTGGTAGTGGATGAACGTTGTAACTAGTTATATCATGAATTATTCTTCTAAAAATGGTAGAACTCATACGATACCTTCGTCGGAATCGATCCTCCGGATTCTTTGGCGGAGTTTCAAGGTCACCAAAATAATCGGCCATAAGTTTTCTTTCCGCATCTTCTCGTTCACGTGGGATGTATGTTCTAACGCGATGACCGGCATTACTCCTAGTTTCTTGCTCTTCGTCATCTAACATCTCAATTTGTTCCCAATATTCAAGATATCGGGCATAATCTTTCATATCTTCTTGATCGTAGTTTTCGTAAATAGAGGACAAATCGGAACTTCCGGGATTCATATTGATAAAATAGTGTGTGAATTTTAGAAAATAGTATGTGTTTGTGTGATATATAGTGAAAGTATATGGAAAAAAAGGGGTATTTAACCCTAGAAAACGGTCAAAAACAAGGCGAAAAAAAAAACTAGCCGTTCTCCAACGGTCATATTTTTCAAATTTTCAAAAAAAAATTAAAAATTAAAAAAAAAAACATAACGCCACCCCATGGTATGAGCCACGGTGTGGTTGGATGCGCCATAGGCTCGCGGCGTCGGCTGGTTGTAGCCAGCCCAAAGACAACGACGCTACCCAGGGTACGGTTAGCGCCGTCATGACCAACCGAACGGACCAGCCACCATACCCTGCCCTCAAAGCATCACGACAAACCAAAGGTTTAGACGTATTGGAAAAGGCACCTTTTTTTCATGTATAATCTTTTGGAAAGAAAATGCATCTTAGTTTCGTGTCAACTCTTCCATGATATTTGTGATAAAAAAAATTGTGGATTTTAATTTATTTTCTTTCTTTCTTGCGTGATGGCCGGTGGTCCAAAATTTATGATCGATTTTAGTGTCAAAGATTATTCTAATTATATGTTTTCTCTTATTCACACAATATATATAGTTAGATGAAAACATTTATTTTTTCTCTTTGGCGTGTTTGAAAATAGCACTAGCTAGCAAGCAACTAATAATCACTTGGTTGACAACATTAATGGGCTTCGTTTTAGCTCTAGCAACCAGCAACTATATATTGCCCGACTCGAGCATGGGTGAACACCCTTGGTCACTTGTCAGATCGTATCGGTCGATTAATGTGACATCATATGTCTAACATATTAACTTGTAATTATTAGATGATAAGAATAATAATTGGGTTGTAGTTACTAGTCAACATCTCCAATTTAAATCGTGTATGTGTGCATGTATTACTACTATATGAATTTGTCATCAACACGTATAAAAACCAAGTTCTCAACGTTTCGTACAGAAAATATACTCGTAGCATCGAAGAAATAAATTATTTTTATGTGGTGAAAATCGTTTTCCGGAGGTCAGTTAAGTGTCACATTGGAGTGATATGATCTCAAAGATTTTATTCGATGTCGTAATTCAAAATATCTCCGACGTCTATTTTTCTTTTTTGGTGCAACTCGAACCTTCCGAAATTGTACACTTCGATTCTTTAATAGACACATATAAATTCCTAACATATCATGTTGGTAAGAAACATCAATTTTGGCTTATATTACTCAGAAAACGGCTTTTAGGAAAATATGGGAATTTCGTGTAGCCTTACTTTTAATAACTCAAAAGTAGATAGCTTTTGGTATGAAATTTATGAAGAAGGAATAAAAGGTTGGCATATGGTTATCCATTAAGTATAGCACATGTCATCGAAGAGGCTCTTTAATTCAGCCATTGCTTTACACAACGACATTCAAATCTGTGATCCCAAAAAAACTAACATGAAAGTAGGTAATATACCATAAAGACTGTCTTACGAAACCCTTAGTTAAATAATGTATCATGTATGTATCGAGCGCAACTAAGCATGTTATGTACTTATGTTACTCCCTCGATCGGTCCTCGATCCGTTCTAGTGTTCACAATGTATATACTGTAGTTTACAGCAGAAACTTTGTAAAAAATCTGAACTATTATATGTTCTTTCAATTTCTTTCGCTAAGATCAGGGGTAAGAATGGTTCGGTTTGGTTCGGTTTTTGCATAAAACCAAAACCGAATCAACCAATTTCGGTTTCTGATTTTTAGGAACCATTCGGTTTCGGTTTTGTGTCGGTTTGGTTTTTCGGTTTTCGATTTACTTTCGGTTTGGCTTTTCGGTTTTTTCGGTTTCTATATGATTTATCGAGCTTCGCTTTTACAAGTCGATTTTGAATATACCATAAACCGACACGTTAAAAGCTTTAAATAAACAATAACAACAAGAAACACAACATTAACAATAAGGAAAAAATATCTTATAAAATCCTTAAAAAATCATTTATGTGTATAAATCAACACAATAGTAATGATAAAAACCTAATTATAAAAATAATCGAGAAGAAAACTTATTATTTATTCATGTTCAATAAGCATATGAAACAATGATTGTTATTAAACATGATAGAATTAATCTAGCATATCAAATTTATCGTCCATTAGCTTCGACGTAAACTTATATATATATTCTCATGTTTATAAAGATCGGTTTGGTTTATATCGGTTTTCTTTAATGCTAAAACCAAACCGAACCAAAAGCTTCGGTTTTTTCAAAATGCAAAAACCAAACCATCGGTTTTTCAATCGGTTTCGGTTTTTTAGGTTTCGATTCTTCGGTTTTTTTCGGTTTAGGTTCGGATTTTCGGTTTCTTGCATACCCCTAGCTAAGATCATCCAACATTGGTAAATGAAGATGTATTTAAAGAATTTTTTTAACATTAGGATAGTTATAAAAATTATTAAATAGTTGAAGGGTGTGTTGTGAAAGTATTTTTCTTTTATTTTTAAAAATATATATTAACTTTTTTTATAAATTGTACGCACGTCTATAACATAAGATTTTTTATTCTTAATCTAGAGACATTTATATGTATTTTTTATTAAAAAATGGCTACATATTTGTTAGATATTTAAGAAATAAAATTTGTTTGATAGAAGAAAAGTCATAAATAGTACGTATAAAGCAGAAGTTTTTTTGTTTATAAATTTCCTTTCATGTAAATGTAAATAATTTTCTATGCTGGGCTTAGCGGGCCGTGGTTTGGACAATCAAACAATCCTCTTGTCTCGAACGTTTTTGGATATAGAAGAATAAGAGGGGCTAAAATTAGTTTATGTTTTACTGACTCTTTAAGCTAGTTAGCTAAGGTAGTACAGTAATAAATACTGGAAAAAACCACGATTTGCTAAAAACCAATCAGCAAAGGTAGTTTTTTTATTGATTGTTTTCTATGTTTGAACCAAAAACCCTACCGTTGTTTATAATTCGACAAATGTAGTTTTTTTTTTTTTTAATATTTTGCGTTTATTCAAAGTTTATGTTGGTAGAATTTGCTCTTTTATATAATTACTGCTAAAAACGTGGGTATTCATGTGTTCCGTACATAACATTGTGTTTTCATTACTTTAGGCCAAATCTCCATGGATAATGAAGAATATGTATCAAGTCACCAGTTTTATATCCCTGGAGGCAGTTTTCCAGGCGTTACCGGATCTACCTAGATAAAACTGTCCCATGCGTGTGTCTTCGGTGGGTCGTTGCTGTAATCTTAGCATCTCTCTTTGTTCTACGGGTTTTTTACCTTCGAGGGTTTTACCTTGTTTCGTTTTGTCTTGCGATCATCTACGTAACGTTTGCACTGATCATCGCTATGACTCCATATCCTAACCCTAACGGGACTATTAACGAACCCTACCTTCCTGTCACAACACGCACAGATGACTTCAATCCTTTCGTTGGCCAACTTACTGAGTTTCAGCTCTGGTAATTAATTTACACCTCTCACGTTATTATTCCCAGTTAATTAATATAATCCTCAAAACATTCACCCATTTGGCTTTAGAAAAACCCCTAAAAACTATCTTTTTGCAATGTGAGAAAAACCGCCAAATAAATGGATGTTCAAGGATTAAACCCTGAATTTTTAGCATTAGCAGCTGATCCCTAGTATTACTATACTTTTGATCTTATATTTATTAATGTATCTCATATAACTAATGTTATTATGTCTTGAGTTAAATAGGTATGCCATGACAAAAGGGTTAAACTATATCGACTATGCTGACCTTCTTCTCGATCTTTGATGTCCCTGTTCACCCGCCCTTCCTTGGTTTATTGTATCTTTCAATGAGTGGGGCAGTGTATCAGAGAATCAGACATATGATTAAATACAAATATGTCCCCTTCACCACTGAGAAAATGGTCGGTAAATTGTCCCATTTTGTTGTTGCAATGAAGTTATTGCGGGTATTAACTTAAATTGGTGTTTTAACAGGTATTCGGTGGTAAGAACTAGTCTTTGGTAGGGCGCAGTGGTGGTGAATCTTTGGCATGCTGAAGGGTGGTTGTTTGTTATAGTAGTTAGATTGATGTGGTTGATATTGAATGTCAAACATATACTAGTACTGTCAAACTATAAGTTTGTGATCTTGAAAGTTCTTACTCTAGTAACAAAATTTTTTATCAGTGGACAGCATGTTGCTAGGTGTTTTATAATGTTGTTAATTTGGAATTGGCAAAACAGATTTGAAGGATTGCTATACAAGGCTAGTGGATTTATAATGTTGTCAATTGTAGTTGTGGTTGTGGTTCTGATTGCTATTATTTCAGGGTATAGAACAAGATTAAGGCATTCAGGCTTTTGTTCATGACCAAATAAGTAACTCGCAATGGTATAATAGACTCTTATTTTTAAACAGGTGGTGTTCATGTTTGGGTTGAGTTAGTGCGTCGACGTGCTTGGTTAACCCGCTAATCCAATTAGATTAACGTGCTAATCGGGTCGTGTAGGGTTAGTTGTCCTGCACCAATTATGTGCGCCAATTACTTAAACTAGTCATGTGGGGGTTGGAGGTTTTTGAACCGCCAACCCGAACCAACTCGAATTGCCACCTTTAGCTCTGGTATAGATGATATAGTTCTTGTTCTCCTGCACTCTTATCTAATCATTCATTATTTCAAAGACAATATATGTACTTAAATCATAAGGCTAACATTTTTGTATATAGAAAATGGTTCATGTTGTCTTATACTCTTATCTAATCATCCACCACATCTTCAGAAGATCTTGCGACAGCAACATTGGGCACCTCGGGAATGGGAATTTTAGTCTTTGATTACAATCGTTTAACTTTGGCACAGGCTTGAATCTCTAGAGCACTAGTCCATCAACTGTGTTTTGTTTTATCTCATTTGGGCCAAATAGGATAGCTAAAGGCGTTCGGGTCAAAAGAATTATGAATCACCCAAAGTCTAATGCATACACATGTAAATGGTTTTATTCATAGCTCTATCATAACTCGCACATTTTCTATTTACTACTACATAAAGCAAGTGTTTGAGCCCGCCCTTCGCTATGGGGTGCCCGGCCTTACGAAGTTTTAGACACCTGAATAAGTGTTTAGGGTTGACACGCAGTGCGTCAGAGGTCTAAATTTACATTTACATTACTGTCGCTGCATATCAACTCTTTCCAAAATAACAGTGCTAATGTACGGGTATCATTTGTTGTTAAGCAGGCCAGGTGACCTCATTCAGCACATTCACGACACCACTTTCCAGTATCTTCAAACTTGAGCCAAAAAATCAGGGAATTAAGACCAGCTTCATTCATAATATATTAAATCAAATGAAAATAAGGTTACTTAACATGATATTGGTAGCAGAAAGAAAATGTATGTAACATATTTTGATTGTATTAATGGAAAAAACATTAGCACAGCCTCTACACACAATACCAAATTAATGGTAAATTTTTCAAGACATTTAGTGTTTACGGTTTATCTAAAATGAGTCACATAAAATATTAATGACGGGAGGTACCCTTGTATCCACAAAAGGAAATGGATGTGATGAATGTTTTTTGGTATTACCAGTGTTGGCTTTCTTATTGGGATTGAATTGTCTCATTGGGATTGAGAGTATTGATGTTAATCTTTAAAAGCCTAAAGTGTTTGACACTAAAAGAAGATAAAGGACCTGATATAAGCCTTTGCAGGTCGGATTCAACAGCTCCTGAAGAAATGATATCAAATCCCCAGGTGTTTAGCTCTTATGAGTTCTGCCTGTAATCAAATCAGATATCAAATCCTCAATGCACACATTTTTATTACTATTTTTGTTATGCAGTGAAGCCGACAGCAGCCAGTTTATTTGCACACATTTTTACTATCATATATATATATATAGAATACTTTATTGAGATAAAATTTGAGAAAAAAAAAGTTTGTCATGTTAACCCAAGCCAACCCATACCAATGTTAACCGTTTCTAACGGCGACGAACCCGTTAAATGCCCTTCTTAACTGTATATTATGAATAATTGTTATTACCTCTTCTTCTTTGCAATCTTCATCACTTCTTTTAAGCATTCTGGCATACATGTCAAGTTTTAACTTAATTTCTTCTTCCATGGTTCTGATGTTCACTTTCTCTATCTGCATCTAGTATCTAATACAAGGTTTTGACCTAGTATGAAAATTAAGTTCGTAGAAGTGGTCTAATCGAATTGATTTCCGGTTTAAGTGCGACTCAGTTGACTTTGGTTAAGAAAACAAGGATTTGTCGTTGTAGTGTAATAAAATTGCAAGACTTAAACGTACATGACGGTAATTTAAATCTAAACCTAATTGAAAATAAATGACGGTAAATAGAAACGTGACGAGAAATTAAAAGGCAAACTTAAAACTATCCTAAAGGCAAGCTTAAAATTAATCTAAGGCAAGTAAACTTAAAGTGCGACTAAGTAAAAAGGCGGGAAAATTAAAGCTTAAAAATTGAAGTTATAATATTAGAGAAACTAAAAATCACTCATCCGGAATAAATCCTTCATCCGGAATAACACTCTCATTCGGAATAACCAAAAGATAACCTTCATCCGAAATAAAGTCTTTCGTTCGGAATAATCAAGACAAAAACACTCATTCGGAATAAAGGCTTCACTCGGAATATTTGTTCATTCAGAAACTTTCCTTCATCCGGAATAAATACTCATCCGGAATGTTTACTTCATCCGGAATAAATGGTTGATCCGGAATTTTGCTTCGTTCGGAAAGTGGGCTTCACTCGGAATGAAAGCTGTTCATTCGGAATATCATTTCATTCGGAATAACGAGGGCTCATCCGGAATAACTAGTTCATCCGGAATAAACACTTGATCCGGAATAAAACCTTTATCCGGAATAAACTGCTGGTTCGGAATAAATTGCTGATCCGGAATAACCTGGGAAAACAGAATATGCGAAGAACAAGGAAAATAGAGAGAATTCGAATCTAACAAAAACTAATCAAAAAACCAAAAGATTAAGCAAGACTAATCAATAAACATCTACTAATGATAACCTATCAATCCAAATCAATAAAACTAACAATAATAACCAAAATAATCAAACCCACTTAATCAAATCTATCAAAAACACATAAACACAACCAAAAGCATAAACAAAGATTAAACCATAAAAAGAAAGGAAGGATGAGAGATTAACAATAAAGACTTGATAATAATAAGATTCAACAATAAAAAGTAAAGATTAAACTTACAAATTTAAGGTGCAAGACAAGGTAATTAAATGGCAAGAAAGTAAATGACTAGAAAATTAAAGATGGAAGAGCTAATTTGTCAATTTAGCCAACAAAATGAAAAATGAGACTAATTATCCTATTTATAGGGGAGGAGGAGTATGATGGAAGCTTCCTCCTCTCTTTCTTTCTTGTCTCGTCTTTCCGTCTTTTAAGTTCTTCGACTTTATCGACTTTGTCTCGGGATTTCTTTAAACTCTTCTTGAAATTTCTTCATAAATAAGACTTGAGTTCTTCGGCTTTATTAAATTTCCGTCTTTGGACTTTTTCTTCGATAAATCTTCAGAATGGGCCTTGGACTTCCGTTCTTTTTGCACTCTTGATTTCTTGACTTCGTCTTTTGTCTTTTTTCTTCGATAAAAGCCCGTGAAATCCCGTGTTTTCTTCCCTTTTAACATTTTGATCCTAAAATCACAACAAAAATACAAACCACGCATAATTCCGACATTTACGACATAAAATACATGATATGGTCTTGTTTTCATTATAATTAAGTGGTAAAAGGATGGGTGTTTTCACACCTATCAGTATCCAACTAAGCAAGAAAAATGAATTAAAAAATTAGCAATGCAGAACATAAAAAATTACAGTAGTATGTAACACTAACATGTCGTTGACTAATTAGTATGACTATGAGGGGTCCCACGGAACCAGGACTAAATATCACCGGGTCCACATAAACTTTTGAACCGTAATACTAGAAACATATTTGATGAACCTGGTGAAAAAATCATGGGGTTCCGGGCACCCACGGAAACCTGTTGGTTTCGTCCATGGGGTGCCCACCAATCAAAAGGTAGCCGCCTCAAGTCCAAACAGAGGCAAGTGTGTTTGAGCATTTTCCTTTCAAGAAAAGTGTTGGAAAAAATGTTTGCAAAATAGGTTTTCACAATACTTTGGACATAACTTTATATATGTATATATTATATATATTCGTAGTACTTAGTAGCTTCCCGTTCTCCATAAAGAGAGCTTCGCAATGAGCTAAAATATGTCTATTATGGAGTTAATATGAATGAGATATCGTATCTCAAAATGAGGCACGTGAAACACAATATTTGGAAAATAGGTTGTCCCACATCGCTCAAAACATGAACTGAAAACATGTTTATAAAGAAATCTTACTTTCTACCTTTAATATTCATTTTTCGGTTTTTACTCTCACGCCTACGCGCGCGCAAGGGTGCACAAAGTGAGATTTCTAGGCGATAAACAGGTTCGAAGGCTCGAAGCTACTGAACGTATTTTTTTTGCTGCGAATTCGAATTTTTTTTTCAAGAAAATTTTGTACATCTATTTTAGGAATAAATTTAGACTTACTGAATAAGTCTTAACAAAATATTTTTGTGTTTATAATTGATATACAAGTCGTGTTATGGAAATAAAAGATTTGTAAATCAATGTATATCTAACAGGAATATGCCATATGGAACAGAATATCTTGTCTTGGTGACCAAGACAAATTTTCCCTATATAATGAATCTGTCTCATTCGGTTTTAGACACAGAAAAAAAAACACAGCTCCTTTACCAGAATTATTCCATTAATTCATCGATCAGAAAAACGCAAGGCTTCCGTGATCTTTCAGGCAAGTTTGTATAGTCCGGTTGTACAACAGCTTTGGACGTTGTACTATGGAAAATAGACGGCGAATCTGTTTTAAAGGAGACGTGTTAAACACGTGCCTCGTCTTAATCTATATTGTTTTCTGCTTTACTGTTATTTAATTTCTTGTATTTATTTTATGTTAGTTTTATTAATTGTAATCTGATGTTATATTAATAAAAGTATATAGTTTTCCTTACAATCTTAAAACAGATTCTATGTAATAGAATTAAAACATTTTATTAAATCAGATTAATATCATTAACAGATTATATATAAAAAAAATTATGTCGAAATCAAGATTGAGTTTCATTATAAATTAGTTTTAAATTTATAGATTTTAATTAACAGTTTATGATTTTTTAGTTGTTCTAATCGGTTTATATAGAAAACAAGATTGAGTTTCTATTTAACCGACTGATTGTTATATCTGATTCATTGAAACCAAGATTGAGTTTTTTGAAGCATATATGATATAATATAGTGATCACGATTGAATTTCTAATATACAGATTTATAACAGTTGCCTATCTGTTTGTGTTTTTGATCTTGTTTGATCTTTCAGGATGACTACCGAAACTCTTGTAACCCCTGCTACTAATACTGGGAATCTAACTGGTGCGCCAATTACCCACACAGTTGCTAATCATGCTGAAAAACCAGAAAAATTCAATGGGCGGAATTTTAAGAGGTGGCAGCAGAAGATGTTCTTCTATCTCACTAATTTGAACCTTGAGAGGTTCTTAAAGGAGATTGTACCTTAAGTGGAACCTCCTAAAGAACGTGTACCCACTAATCAACAAGCCGTGCAAGCTATTGAAGCATGAAAACATTCAGACTTCTTGTGTCACACTATGTTCTGTATGGTTTGGTGGACTCTTTGTACAACGTGTACTTCAAGACTACGACTGCCAAAGAATTATGGGAGTCGTTGGAATGCAAGTACAAAACTGAGGATGCTGGTACAAAGAAGTTCGTGGTAGCTCGTTTTTTGGATTATAAGATGGTGGATTCTGATGACGTATAGTCCCCAGCCGGGTCATGAACCCGGCCCACGGGTACTACCTACATCCGGCCCATTACTGATGGGTGGGATTAATGTCATTTAAGCTTATGGGCTTAGATGAACAGTAACCGCACACATGTGTGCGGCCCACGGCCCGGAATGGCCGGTACAGGGTTAGACAGAATCATACTCTTACTATGATTAGGATGTACCCCAAAGAAGAGGATATTCACTCACCATAATTAGAAGATAACAATCAATCTAATTCACGTACTTATCCTTTCCTTGGGGCCGAAGCATCAGTGACAGCCCATTAGGGTTTCACTGCCTATATAAGGAACCCCCAAGGGTTCCACAAAGGTATTATATTCTACACACTCACAACTCATCCGATTCTTAAACCCTAACTGATTACTTACTCTTACGCCGGAGCTTAATCGTGGGATACATTCCCACGGTAAGTCTAACGCGTGTTGTTTTAGTGTGCAGGATCCCAACCAGATATTTCACTTGGTGCAGGAACCGGACCCCAGCCAACCCGAATTACGCCCAATTCGGGTCTAGCAAGGATCATCCAACTTTTGTATCAACAAGTTGGCGCCATCCGTGGGACCAATACACTAAGCTAGAGCAAATCTCATCTCGATCTCTCAATGACGAAAGGACATCCGCAAGGAAATCCCAGGAACACAAATCCTGCGAATCGGAAGTCCACAGGGGACGGGATACTCATTCCCACTCAGTCCCCCGGCAACCAAACAGGTGGGCCGAATAACTGGAGCGTTTTTTAGTCCATGGGTGGAGTAGGCACGTCCGCTATCACCCCACCACCAACCTCGACCTTGGACAACCCTGATCCAGGGAGCGCGCCTAAGCCCCCTAATAAGGAGCCGCGCAGGCCATCAACCGAGGAAGAAGTGGAGGTCGAACCATTTAGTGAGGAAGATCTCACTCGAGTTCTCACGCAGAACTTCGAGAGGATCGTACCAGGAATCGAATCCAGGTTAAACCTAGGGAGGAACCTCCAATCTAGGCTCAACTTTGGCAGTACCGGACCCGGCACCTTTCCTCAGACTCAAAGGAAGCGAAGGGCACGACCCCAGGAACGAAACCTCTTTGAGGAAACCCCCCAACCTAGGAATGTGTTCGAACGCATAGGGGATCGTATCATGCAGGAACTACTACAATCCCGTGAGGATGAAGAGAGGTCTGACGATTCAGCCGAACGACCAGATCTGGAGCTAACCAGAACTAATCGCCGCACAAGCGTGTGGGACAGGATGAACACCGGGAAGAAGGCTCCTAGCTCTTCTCACAAGAGCGATCCTCAGCCAAAGAATGGGGCACCACCCCCTTCTCCCGGTCCATCAGGAGAGGATTCGGATGACCATCCACCCAAGCGTCGCCGACCTAGGCGTACTCCTCCACCGCCGCCAGACGATGACGAGTTCTACGGTGGCCCCTATTATCGTGAGGCGGAAGCAGAAGATCTTTCCCGCTCATGGTGTGATCCTAATCTCACCCGTCCATGGTGCGACCCTAGGGAGGATCCTTTTACTCTCCGCATACGGAATTACTCCGAGGACAAAAAGCGTCGCATGCCAGCGTGCGTCAAGACTTATGATGGGTCTGGTGATCCGGATGATCACCTAAAGATATTTGACACGCAGGCGAAAATTGAACGATGGCCCATGCCTATATGGTGCCAAATGTTCAATTCAACCTTGATCGTCAATGCTCGTGATTGGTTTGAGGGACTTCCTCCCCGAAGCATTGACAACTTCACTGAACTGCGTACCGCATTCAAAAACAATTATACTCAGCGAAAGAAGTATAATAGGGACCCAGCCTCATTGGCAACCGTCAAGAAACGGCCTGGGGAATCTACGGAGGCCTTCATCGAACGCTTCAATAACGAGTGCACGCGCACAAAGACAATGCCAGAACTTCTAAAAATTTCCGATTATATGCATGCCATAACAGACAAGGAGTTAATCAGACGTCTCAATGACAAGCGACCGGAGAAGTATGACGACCTTATGGAAAGGGTCAGGAACTTCATATAAGGAGAAACCACGGTAGCCGCGGCCTATCCTTCAAAAGGAAACAACTATCGATCGAACGACCAGTCCAGGAGACAGTCGGGTGGTCAAGGCAACCAGGGCAGTGGAAGGAGCTCGGACTACAAGGGCCAAAACAAAAGAGGGCGGTCGGAGGACAAGTTTACCCCTCTAAAGATGTCCTACCGGGAGATCTTGCTGACAAAAGGGGCCAACTTCCCGAGACCTCCCCCAATGACGACTCTGGTGGACCGTCGTCAAGGAAATCGCTTTTGCGAATTCCACAACGACAAGGGTCACGACACTAAGGAATGTATCCAGCTCAAGAAGCACATTGAGTCACTGATCAAGTCAGACAAACTCAAACATTTGGTTAAAGATTGGAAGGACGGAAAGGACAACAAGAAGTATGACAAGAAGGATCCCCAAAAGGACAAACCTTCGACTATATACATGATCCAATCCAGGCAGCGCCGCACAAGGCAGAAAATTAGTCAAAAATTTTCACGCGGCAAAGAAGTCTCATTCCCTCCCATCACGGCAAGTGACGTAGCCGATGCATCTCTCACGATTGAGATAAGCATTGGAACACACAATGTCCGCAGTATGTATGTGGATGGAGGGTCATCGGCAGAAGTACTATACGAACATTGTTTCGTACAGTTACGACCAGAAATAAGAAGCCAATTAGTACCGGCCATGTCGTCGCTCATCGGCTTTAGTGGAGACACCAACTGGCCAATAGGACAGCTGCGTCTGCTTGTAACCATTGGGAATGAAGAGCATTCTACCACGGCGTGGATGAACTTTATGGTGATACGCTCACACTCTCCATACAATGGGATCATAGGCAGACCAGGTATCCTGGCCATACGGGCAGTACCCTCCACAGCTCACGGAATGATTAAATTCCCTGTGGAAGGAGGAATTGTCACTATCTATAACACAATCATACCAGCATCCGAATGTCATGCCGTGACAACACCAGTTCCACCTGTTCCCCCCAAGGATGGATCACCACCTCCCAACTGGAGGGTGGCAATCCATCCTGATTATCCGGAACAAGAGGTATCCATAGGAGGAACACTCTCGGATAGCGGCAAGAGGGCCATGTGCTCTCTCCTAAATTCAAACTTAGATGTATTCGCATGGGAGCCCAAGCATATGACGGGCGTACCACATGCGATAGCAGAACATAAGCTTCGAATCCGCCAGGGATATCCTCCCGTTAAGCAAAAGAAGCGCGGTCAGGCACCAGAACGCAGCCAAGTAATATTGGATGAAGTACGGAAATTGGTGGATGCAGGTATTATGCGCGAGGTATACTACCACGAGTGGTTATCCAACCCGGTCATGGTCAAGAAGCATGATGGGAGCTGGCGCATGTGCGTGGACTTCACAGATCTGAACAAAGCCTGTCCGCAGGACTGCTATCCGTTACCGTAGATTGATTGGAAGGTGGACTCCCTATGTGGATATCCCTTTAAGTGCTTCTTAGACGCATACAAAGGATACCACCAGATCCAGATGGCGGAAGAGGACGCAGAGAAGACGGCGTTCCATACTAGTCAACGCGTATACTGTTATACAAAAATGCCATTCGGACTAAAGAACGCCGGGGAAACATATCAGCGGCTTGTTGACAAAGCCTTCGACTCACAGATAGGCCGCAACCTTGAGGTCTATGTTGATGATTTGGTCATCAAAAGTCATACAGAGGATGCACTTCTCCGTGACGTCCAAGAGACGTTTGACACATTGAGGAGGATTAATATGAAACTGAATCCAAAGAAATGCACGTTTGGGGCAACGGAAGGGATGTTCCTTGGATTTATGATTGATCCAAACGACATCAAGCCTTGTCCAGAAAAGACGGACGCGGTAATACAGCTACCATCTCCCCAGACGCAAAAAGAAGTACAATCACTAAATGGGAAGCTGGCCGGGCTAAACAGGTTCTTGTCGAAATCCGCGGAGAAGTCACTCCCCCTATTCAAAACACTCAAGAAGTGTATCAAGAAGGGAGATTTCTGGTGGACAAAGGAAGCGGAGGAAGCTTTTGGTCAGCTTAAGCAACACCTCGCAGCTCTTCCCATGTTAGTGGCACCCGACCTAAGGAGGAGCTCATCATATATATGTTGGCCACACATGGAGTGATAAGCGCGGTACTCATGACGGATAGGGACACAGTCCAAACTCCGGTCTACTTCATAAGTAGAACACTGCAAGGGCCGGAGTTGAATTATTCTTCTATGGAGAAATTGGTTTTGGCATTAGTGTTTGCCACAAAGCGGTTACGCTGGTACTTTTAGGTGCACCCAATTGTGGTTATTACTGATCAACCAATAAAACAAGTCATCTCCAGACCAGACGTGGCTGGTAGGCTACAGAAGTGGATTTCTGTTTAGAGAGCATAACATCTCTTATAGACCAAGGACAGCTGTTAAAGACCAAATCTTGCCAGATTTCTTGATAGAGAAGCCGGACGAGGATGGACCGGTTATACAACGAGAGGAAACTCCAGCAGAACCATGGGTATTATTTATGGACGGATCCTCGTGCACGGATGGATCAGGAGCTGGTCTCATCCTTACGAATCCGGAAGGAATGGAGTTTACATACGCCCTGCGCTTTGAGTTCACAGCCACCAATAATGAGGCAGAATATGAAGCGTTGATTGCGGGTTTAAAAATTGCCGCTAGAATGGGAGTCCTCGACCTTGAGGCCTACGTGGACTCACGGCTTGTCGCGAACCAAATTCTAAGGGGTTACGTAGCCAAGGAGGATAACATGGTTCGATACTTGGAGAAAGTCAAGTCACTCATCGATGCTTTCAGCAAGTTTTCTATCAAACAAGTACCAAGAGGTGAGAACAAGAAGGCGGATGCTCTTAGCAAGATCGCGTCTACAAGTTTCGCCCACTTATCCAAGCAAGTCTTGGTAGAAATACTAAAGGAAAAGTCTATAACGGAAGGGGAAGTTGCATCTATAGTTGAAGAAGACGAACCTACATGGATGACCCCGATCATCAACTATTTAACTAACGAAACCCTTCCGGATGAGGAAAAGGCAGCACAGCGTATAAGAAGGAAGTCGCAGCACTTCGAGCTTCGAGAAGGTATTCTTTACAAGCGCTCTTTCTTACAGTCGTGGTTGCGGTGTGTTGGGCCACGCCAGGCTACTTATGTGATCAGTGAGATACATGAAGGGTTATGCGGCATGCACGCGGGTCCCCGATCTATAGTAGCTCGAGCTCTACGCACAGGATATTATTGGCCTACTATGCATAGGGATGCACGCGACATGATTCGTAAATGCAGTGATTGCCAAGTGCACAGACCAGTACCACGACATCCGCCGTAGGAACTGACACCCATTACATCCCCATGGCCATTCTATAAGTGGGGGATTGATATTGCAGGACCTTTCCCCGTGGCTGCAGGGGGAGTTAAGTTCTTGATTGTCACAATGGACTACTTTACACGCTAGATAGAGGCTAAGGCAGTTAAATCCATCACAGGCAAACAAGTTAAAAAGTTTGTTTGGGAGAACATCGTGTGTCGTTTTGGCTTGCCAGGAGAAATCATCTCGGATAACGGGAAGCAGTTCGCGGATAATTCATTCAAAGACTGGTGCGCAGCATTGAATATCACGCGGCGCTTCGCATCTGTTAAACATCCGCAGACAAATGGTCTCGTGGAACGAGAAAATAGAAGCTTGGGTGAAGGCATCAAGGCACGCTTGGATGAACGAAGTGCCAAATGGGTGGATGAACTGCCACATGTTCTATGGGCACATAGGACTATGATCAAAACAGCCAATGGGGACACTCCATTTGCACTGGCCTACGGCACTAAAGCTGTTATACCAGCAGAAATCGGAATGCCGACCATCCGCACAGCGGAGGTTAATGTTGTCACAAATGACGAGCAACTCCGGATTAATCTGGACTTGTTGGAGGAAAAAAGAGAAATAGCGGCTATCAATGAGGCCAAGTCCAAGGCACGGATGAAGGCTTATTATGACGCCAAGGTTAAAGGTGTTTCTTTTCGACCGGGATATTTTGTTTATCGTGCCAACGAGGCAAGTCGAGCGGAGAATACAGGAAAACTGGGCCCTAAGTTGGAAGGACTGTATAAGGTTACGGAAGCCTTAGGACGGGGCGCGTACAAGTTGCGTGACATGGATGGTCGAGACCTGGAACGCACATGGAATATCTGCAATCTTAAAAGATGCTATCTTTGAAAAGCTACGGCTTCCGCATGGACACTTCGCTATATCTGGCTTCAATGATGATCCATGTGTTCTCTTTGTTTTGTTTTTTATGCTTTCTAGGTTCCCTTTGTTTTTAGGATTTCCCATTCTTGTCAAAACAAAAAGCGTAAACGTTCTAATAAAATGTCGTGGTGCCTAGCTAGATCCACGGCGCGTTCTTGTGCAAATTATTGTCTTATTTTTTAGATTCTATGAACAAATTATTGTCGTACAGATTTAGTTTGTTATTGCTATACTGTGCTATCTCTTATTCATATGCATTCATTCAAAATCGTACATGTACTATGCGCCTCCAGGCGGGGTAAGAGGATTAAGTGAACCTAATAATTCAACTTGTCATAAAAGAGGGATGCAACCCCAGTGACGCGGATTATGTATCCTTACTAGACACCTTACTCACAAGACGTTGTGATAAGTTTTCCATATGATGCGCTCACGTAGTGCCTTGCATGGTAAAGACGCACGCCACACGTCTAGTAAAATATAGACTTGATTGTATTTTTGAGTAAGACGTGACATGTCATGCAACACAGGTATATGATATCTAAAAAGAATACACAAGTTTCAAATTCAAACCACAAAATAGTCGTGGTCATCACGGACTTGCTTAAACAAATATAACAAGTTATCACAATAACATCAGTTCTAGCCGTGTACATACACGGACGAATAAAATGGTACAAATGTTTACAATGTATATTACAAAGGAGGTAGGAACTCCCCTATCTCTTTCTTCCTCAATCAAGGCGCGGAGGGCCTCCCCGTGAGCATTTTTTCCATCATGTGCCCTGATCATGTTCGCATCCAGCGCCTCGGCTAGCAGCTTATCATCTTTCATCACCTTCGACACAGAGTCGTAGGTGGACATGGTCAGTTGGATGGGATCGACGGTGAGCTTGGACATTATTACCCCATTGGGAGCATCCTTCAGCGACTCTAGCTCGTCTAGGAAGGGGTGCTGGATTTCCCCAAGGGCGGCCATTGATGCGGTCATCTTGTCTTCGACTAGAGGGTTGTGGTAGGCATGTTGGGTAAAAACTTCTTTCTTGCTATTAGCTCCGCAGCTTTGATCAACCCCTCGTGCCTACCACAGTCAATACCGTCTGATACAACGTCAGCAAAAGCCTGCAACAGGTAAGGAGCCTCCGTTACCTTGCTCACGGCAAGTCGCATTCCCTGGCCAACCATCCATCTACGCCCAGCTATGGCTGTGAGCAGAGGAGGACATAGCACTTCGGCGCAGTCCGTTGCCATCCTGCTTAGTTCACCCTCAGCTACCGCAGCTTGCTCTTCCAAGGTAGTCCGCGCATGGGTAAGTTCATCCTTCAGCGTGTCGCGCTCCTGAGCAATAGTGAAAGCTTGTACTGTTACGGCTTTAGTGGCGGCTTTGGCTGCGGATACCTATACATGATACTTGGAGTTACTACAAAGACAATGTGGGTTTTTTGCGTGAACAAATAAGTGTCAACATAAGCATATACCTTCTCATTAGTTGCAGCTAAGAGGGCCTCCAGCTCAGCAATACGTTCCTCACGAGCGTTGGCGTGGTGGGCCTGCTCCTTAACGGTTGACTCTGTCACGACTAACGCTTCTTGCAGGGATGTGATAGTTTTCTCGTGCTTGTCCACCAGTTCTTCGCGGCGAGCTATCTTTCTATCAGCACGGCTCACGTTAGCCAAGGCTTTGATCAGACGGCGTCTCAGGGCCGCACCAACTGTCACCTGGTGTGCGGAGGATACATCAAACTGCTCCAGCACCGTCTCGTGCTCTAGTTCGTCCAAATCTTGCGCCAGCGCTGGAGGAGTGATGTGTTCAATAAATTCAGTGCACTCAGACTCCGCCTCTAATCTTGTTAAGCTAGACAAATTCCAGGCTAGGCGAAGGCTGGTGTCAGGTCCCTCAGGACGTGGCTCCTCTACATGAGTTACGGGAGGGGATGGAGGTCTCATTGATGTCACTGGTGAGGCTTCCCTTTCCACCTCCTTCCCTTGGGCTACTGTCGACAGGTCCGCCCTGTTATTCACACACTTATTAGTTCTGTTTTATGGATTTATATCCTTTGGAGTATTAATGGGTACTTACGTAGTGCCAGTCACGGGTTCCGTGATGGTAGGAGCCACGGCATTCACAAGGGTGGCCATCCAGACTTGCACATCTGCACGCAGCAAAGAGTCGACCTGGGCCGTAGAGGCGCTGATCGCTTCCTGGAACTGCGGATGATCCTTCCTTAGCTTCTTTGGGGGAGCATAGTGCGCCCCTGCCCCAGCCTCCAGGCTTTTTGCTACCCTCCTAGTAGTCTTACGCTTTCTGGACTTGGGCTTTGATGGCTGAGGAGACCCAGAATCCTGCATTGTTTCATCTTCTTCACCGGTGCGGTTGTCAGCTGGATTGGTGAGTTCTTCTTCTTCTTCCTCGTCTTGGTGCGGTGCGGCATTATCCAGTAATAGCTTTTCACCATCTTCATTGTGGAAGTCTAAAGGAGACTTCTCGATCACGGGCTCTTCCTCTTCAGATCGCTGCTCAGTTGTTTCTTCTAGAGGGATAGTCATATTGATGGTGGCTTCTAGCAAGGGGGTTCACCTTCTTTTAGTGGTCGTGATCCTTCAGGAACTTTGCTTGGATCGCCCTGGCGTAACAAGCCAAACAGCTTCATCTCTGCGGACATAGGCATACACACGGATTAGTAATTTCACAAAGTACTATCAGACATGTTTGTGTTTACAGTATGAAAGACCTACCCTGCCTACATTCGGTCAGAAAGCACAGATATCTATCCTCCCTCCCATAGTAGTAGCGGCTGATCCCTACTAGGCACAGGAAGTGCTCCGGCAGGCCCCTATGGAATTCTGTGCGGTGGGTGTCTAAAATTTTAAAATCCGTACTACTATAGTCCTTTGATTTGGGAGGATTGTCTTTGGGTGCTCTGGTTTTGAGGACAAAAGGGGTGGGGAATACTTTCTCATCTACGAAAAAATAATGGTCGTACCAATTCTTGAGGGAATCTAAGGGTTTCTTATAAGTCATGGGGGCGTTCGCGGATCGTTTCTTAAACGATAGCCACCCATTCACCAGTTGGGGAGAGTAAAAAGCCCTAAATAGATTCACGGTCGGGGTTACCTCACAAGTATGGCAGGTAATCTCAAACTGGTTGATTTTACATGCCCCTATGCAGTGAAGTTGGGTTATGTGGAAGTCATAATATACAAGAAGATCTACTAAAAACTTAGATAAGGGGATGCGATAGTTAGTCGAATCAAATAGGCGCGTATACACGCATATCTTTCCCTTTGGAGCATCCGTAATCACTTCACCATCACCTGGATAGGTCGGATGTACGCTTTCAGGAATATAATACTTAGACAAAAAGTCTATGTATTTCTCCACAGGCATCACGTTAAGGACATCCGTAATAAGAGGATTGTCCTTCACCATGGTTTATAAAAAGTATTTGAGAGGCGTGATGATCTAACCTGCAGTGGAGAAAATCCGTGGGATAAGAAGCGAAGGTAAGAAGGAATGAGCTTGGGGATAACAATGGCGGAATGGAATATAAACTGTATGTGTAACAGTAGCACATACCAACTCTTATATAGGGTTGCCTCGATTTCCAAGGTAGCATGGATGTTCGCCACGTGTAAGCCACTACGCCCATCCAACGGATGGGATTTCTGACACTTCTGAAACGTCGGAAGGGACCCACGGGTCACTTCTTGACAGTTTTACGTGGCTCGAGGGTGGGCCTTTCTGGTGCACTTTTTCAGGCGTGCGTCCGACTATTGATTACCATTAATGCATTCATTAAAGTTGTCCCGGTCGGCTTTTTTTGGAGTGCGGCCGTAATTACAACATACAGGTCTATGTGACATTGTATAGTCTAGAGGTTACGCCTACGGCTGTAACAACTAGACTGGGGGACATGAAGACGTATAGTCCCCAGCCGGGTCATGAACCCGGCCCACGGGTACTACCCGCATCCGGCCCATTACTGATGGGTGGGATTAATGTCATTTAAGCTTATGGGCTTAGATGAACAGTAGCCGCACACATGTGTGCGGCTCACGGCCCGGCATGGCCGGTACAGGGTTAGACAGAATCATACACTTACTATGATTAGGATTTACCCCAAAGAAGAGGATATTCACTTACCATAATTAGAAGATAACAATCAATCTAATTCTAGTACTTATCCATTCCTTGGGGCCGAAGCATCAGTGACAGACCATTAGGGTTTCACTGCCTATATAAGGAACCCCCAAGGATTCCACAAAGGTATTATATTATACACACTCACAACTCATCCGATTCTTAAACCCTAACCAATTACTTACTCTCACGCTGGAGCTTAATCGTGGGATACATTCCCATGGTAAGTCTAACGCGTGTTGTTTTAGTGTGCAGGATCCCAACCATATATTTTACTTGGTGCAGGAGCCGGACCCCAGCCAACCCGAATTAAGCCTAATTCGGGTCTAGCAAGGATCATCCAACTTTTGTATCAACAGATTCAAAGAATGTGATAACTCAGGTTCAAGATCTGCAGGTTTTGCTACATGACATTCATGCTGAGGGTATGAATTTGAGTGAAACTTTTCAAGTTGCTGCTATCATTGAATAGTTAACTCGAAGCTGGGTAGAATTTAAAAACTACTTAAAGCATAAGCGAAAGGAGATGACTATTGAATACTTGGTTGTTCATCTTCGTATTGAAGAGGACAACAGGTTGGCTCAGAAAAATACTTATACACCTGATTTTACCAAGGCAAATATGGTTGAGCATGGTTTGTCTTCTTCAAAGTCAAATGGCCAGAGCTTTGGCAAAGCGAAGAATGACAAGAAGAGAAAAGGGAAGGCTGAGTACCTCGCTCTTAAAGCTGGAACTGTGAAGCAGAAGTTCCAAGGAAATTGCTTCAACGGTGACAAGCCAGGTCATCGTGCTGCTCATTGCAAAGCGCCGAAGCGGGTGACTCCACGTGAGGCTAATATGGTGAGTGATAATGTGGAGATGATTGCTATGATTTCTGATGTCGTTTCCATGATCTCTAAGCTTAACCAGGTAGGTTCTAATAACATTGATTGGTGGGTTGATACTAGGGTAACCCGTCATGTGTGTGCTGACAAGAGTATGTTTCACTCTAGTTGACAATGGAGAGAAGTTGTACATGGGCAACTCTGCGACTGCTGATATCAAAGGCGAAGGAGATGTTATTTTGAAGATGACATCTGAGAAAGAGCTCAAGTTGACTAAAGTATTGTATGTTTCGGAGATTCGCAAGAACCTTGTGTCTGGTTGGCTTTTGAATAATTTTTGTTTTTGTCTTGTTTTTTAGTCTGATAAAGTTGTTCTTTCTAAGAATCAAATGTATGTTGGTAAGGGGTATGCCCTGAATGGTATGTTTAAGCTCAATGTAATAATTGTTAAGAATGATATTAATAAAATGAATTCTTTTACTTACTTGATTGAGTCTTCTAATGTGTGGCATGGTCGTCTTGGACATGTTAATTTTAATTCAATGCATCGTTTGATTAAATTTAAAGGCATACCAAATTTTTATATTGATTCAAATTATAAGTGTGAAACTTGCGTTGAAGCCAAACTTATAAGATCATCTTTCAAATCGGTTGAACGAAAAAACGAACCACTTGATATGATACACATAAACATATGTGATTTGAAATCACTACCCACAAAAGGTGGCAATAAGTACTTCATCACATTTATTGATGATTGCACAAAGTACTTCTACGTTTACTTGTTGAAAAGTAAAGATGAAGCTATAGACAAGTTTGTTCTATACACAAAACTGAAGTTAAGAATCAACTTGGTAGAAAAATCAAGGTTGTACGAAGTGATAGAGGAGGTGAACATGTGTCTCCGTTTGCTGATCTATGTGCAAAACATGGGATCAGACACGAGTTGACTGCTCCTTATTCACCTCAGCAAAACGCTATTACCGAAAGGAAGAACCACACCTTGAAAGAAATGGTTAATGCTATGTTGTTAAGTTCTGGTTTGAGCCGGGACATGTGGGGGGTAACCATTCTAACGGCTACTTATCTTTTAAAAAAGATACCTCGTAAGGATAAAGAGGAAACCCCATATGAACTATGGACGGGAAGAAAACCATCATACCAATACTTACGAGTGTGGGGGTATCTAGCCAAGGTAGCTGTGCCGACACTGATAGTCCCTAAACTATGCTTGAAACAATAAACATAACTAATCAACACACTTAATTACTTTTCAAACGTAATACTTATTATTTTATAATAAAGAATTAAAAGTGTTATGGATAACACCGTTTGATGGCAATGTGTTGTGCACACTTTGAACAAACTAAAACCTCACTTATGAACACAGTCGCAGCTGTTTGGTTCTATAAGTTCTAAGAGTTAATGTGTGAATTCTATCAAAGTGTTGAACATTAACGCTAGGCTACATAACCTATTTATAGTGGTACGAGGTTGACTCCAAGTACTGGTTGATGGTGACTACACTAGACAGACACTTGTCAGACCTTTGTCACAAGATGCTCTTCTATTCTTGGTAGTCTGCCACAATGCTTTGGGGAAACAGAGCTGACACAGTTTCCCTTTTCTTCATAGTCTCGTACACACTAAGATATGTCCAAAGTGTGCTGAGTGTTAACAGGGTCTTGCCACCCCTGTTAACCCTCAACCTCTCAAAGTCCCTGATACATCTTGGCTGTTATCCATCACAGCCAATAAGTATGTCTTCAAGTAATCTTCGACTTCCTTGACAATGTCTCTGACATGGACTCCTCTGAGGTTGCTCACAGAGACTTAGATCTCTGTGAGTCTTGGGATACTTGCCTGCCTCCTAGGCACAAGCAAGTTAATATCTAACAGCTTGATTTGTGTTTAAATCTATGATACAAGGAATATACTAAACTTAGATTCCAAACAATCTCCCCCTATTTAAACATAAATACAACTAAATCTATCTAAGTTAAGGTAAGTGAGATGACAACTTCTTCTTACTCATAACATATCTAAACAAACATACCTCATGATTTTATTAATACTTAAAGGAAATTACAAGTACAATACAAAAGTGAAATAAAACATGAAGGTAAAATTCAGTTGTGAAATCCTTTAATAGTCATCATTCTTGATTCTTTCTTCAGCTTCAGCTAAGTCTGTCCTAGTATCCAATTCGGCCTGCAAAGCTTGTGCAAATACCTTGGAATACTCTGTGTTGATTTTAAGTGCCTTTTTGAGATAAATCAGCTGAATGGTTGATGCTAACCCTAGCTCATCTTCCCTTTGGAATGCATATTGACAGGCCCTGTTCGTGAAGGCCATACCTCTTTCAGGCTTAGTGTAAGTCTGACCATTAATAGGACCTATGATTCCATTTGGTAATACCAAATCCCTGTGCATTCCATCCACTTGAACATCATCAATAACGAAGGTTTCCTTAACAAACTGAGTCATCCTTCTTCTTTTCTTTCCAGACTTTGGAGGTTCTTGTTCAAACAGCTGTGGTGGGGGATCTATCTTGAGCTTGGCTGTTGTTTCTTTAACCCAATTAAACTTAGCTTTGAGGGTCTTAAGAAGAGTAAAATTTGCCTGTCCAGTTCTTTTAGCAGCCAAAGCCTCAAGTTCAAACCATTCAGTCAAGCCAAGTTTCTTTAACCTAAAGTCTTCAAAGATATTCATATTGGCATGTTGGTTATCTCTCCACAAAATCATTTGTGGTGTGTTAGTAGACTTGTGAATAGTATACTTAAACTTGGTGATTTCTCAAGGTGCAAACCTGTTGTTGAAGCATGCATCTTAATCAGCTTTTACCTTATTCAGTGCCTCTGTGCGTTTGACTTCCATCTCTTTCAACCTTTGTCTTTGTTTCTCCCTTTGAAGTGGAATCATTTTTCTCAGAGTTTCCTCATTAAGCTCCTTGGCTTTCTTGATTTCATTCAACCTCTTGAATTCAATAGCCTGTTTCTCAATTTCTTCAGGTGTTAGAGGATTCTCATTTGAAGCTGTGAAGGTTGTAAATTGGGATGGGTATGTGGTTGATCCTCCTGTCTCTAGCATCGCAGCTATTTTCTTTAGTTTGGCGTCTGAGTCTGCCATAACTATTTCCTTTCCTTTCTCTGAGACAGAGGATACCACACTTATGTTTTTCAGCTCTTCAGCTTGTTTAAGAAAATCCATCTAAGCTTAGGTTTGTATAACTTTGGGTAGGGAGCTAACAGTGAACTTGAGTTTCTTGGCAGCTGGTTCACCATCATCCACAGCCTCGCTGGTGTTAACCAGAGTCGATTTTGATGAATCAACCCCATCATTTGTCTGTTGATCCCCCTTAATTTCATCCCATCATCAGGTATAATTACTGGTGTGATGACTTGGAAAGGGACAGGTGAAGGGATAGTGTTGTCAGCAGAGTCTGAGCTTTGTTTGGCAGATTCAAGGTTGAGTACCTTTTCCTTCTCCCCCTACGTTCAGCCTGTCTTTTCAGACGTTTGGATGAACGTGCCTGAAAGTGCTTAGCAATCTGCTCAACAGAGGCAGACATTTCTCGTTGCCTGATTCTTGAAGCTCTAGCAATTTTCAACAGGTGGTTGCAATTGTCATTTGTGTTGCGATGAACACGATCAATTATAAAGTTGGTGTGACGAATTTGCCTGTTTCGTACAGCTTCAAACTCTCTATGCATCGTTAACTCATGAGCATTGAAAAGTGCAGGTACCTCTGTGACGATGGCATCTTTGATTCGTGTGGACAAATGACTAAGTCCTTGGGACACTTCCTTTCTTGTACCATCCTTGAGAGGTTCAGTGACTGCATCCTTAACCGCCTGTGTTATGATCCTTGGAAAGTTGACAGTGAAAGAATGCATTTCAGATTTTATGATGTCCAACTTTCTTGACAGGCGTTCCATGTCTGATTGGTGGTGTTCAGGCTTAAGATCATGGATGTTCAGACTTTGTTATGCATAATCATCCTCCCTTGGCAATATATCAAAGTTGGTTTGAGTAGGGTGATCAAACAATAAGAATTCAGCTGTCGGATCATATGCATGTCTTTGGAAGACTGTAGTGACAGAGGTAGCAGAGGTGGGAGTTACTACAGCTTCCTTGGGAGGAGGAGTGGTATCAACAGCTGGTGTGGACACAGCGATTTCCTTTAGAGGAGACAGAGATTGCTGGTCGTCATCTTCTTCATCCTCCTCCTCCTCAATCATCCCCTCAGGGAGAATCTCATCATCAGGCATGGATTCAGGTTTAGAGAAGTCATCCACTAAGGAGAGCACATCCTCTTCAACATCAGGCATTGGCTCTTCCTCGTTTGGTTGATCCTGAATCAATGTATCAACTTATTTATCTGGCTGCTCCAGAGATTCAATGTTTGGCTGTACAACATCAGCCTGCAAGTTGTTTTAAATTAGTAACAATGAAATAAATAAGGGGAATGGTCGCCAGTTCGCTGTCCTAGAGAGGCTGAGGGTGATTATTCAGCCACTCCAAAGGATAAATCCTTGGGATTTTTTTAAGAGTGAAATGCATGAGGTTAATGGTCGCCATTCGCTGCCCCTAGGAAAGCTGAGTGTGATTATTCATCCCCCCAAAAGGTTAAAACCTTTGGGACTCTTTTATTTGTGAAACATATGTTGGTAAGGATCGCCATTCGCTGCCCCTAGGAAGGCTGAGGGTGATTATTCAGCCCCCCCAAAAGGTTAGGAAACCTTTGGGACTCTTTTAAGAGTGAAACTGATGGAGGCCCGAGTATTGAAGAACAGGCTGACTTGTTTCTGGAGGCCCGAGATCGCGTGAAGAAGAAGGGTTTAGTAAAACGGGCATAACTTTTGCATCCTAAGTCCGTTTTCAGCCCGTGACCTGTCAAAACGTGCGTAAAAAAGAGGCCGACGACGCTGTAACCACCTTTTAGCTGGTTGTGGATTTCCAAGGCCCGGAAAGCCTTTTTACTATCAGTTTTTTTGCATATTTATGTTTTTTCACTTTCAGTTGGACTTTGTCATTAGGCTACGGTCCAGCCCGTTGGATTTTTAGGGTTTTTCTTTGTTTGTAGTCATTATTTAATGAATCTGTTGTAACCCTAGCAAGACAGTTATCAGTTTAATAAAAGTTAAACCACTGGCCGTTGTGTTGCCGTTTTTTACCCTAATTTTCGAGCATTCTTTAGAATCAACGATTATTAGCAGAATTGTTTCTGGCATTCTTGTTGAATCAACATATCCAATTACTTATCTTTGTTACTTTGTTTTTTAGTCTACATCAGTTGGTATCAAGAACCAAAGTTCATGATCAAGATTCCTCCAAGGAGAACTAGGCCTATTCACGATGAGAATGAACAGGAATTTGAGTAGCGTATGATGGACAGAATGGAGGAGCGATTCGATCAAATGTTTGATCAATTGACCGACCAGATGAACACTTTGATGAGCAATAGGAGGCCTCGTAATCGCCGTCATGAGGACGAAGATACAGATCCGGAAGAAAATCCGTTTGGTGATGGTTTGTCTGATGATGAACAATTAGTAGGGCGACGGATGAGAGATCGCAGTGGGAATAATGATAGGCGTTGGGAGACTAGAATGAGGGTTAATATTCCCGAGTTTAATAGGGACACTTTAAAGTCTGATGAGTTTATTGATTGGCTTGTTGTTGTTGAAGAAGTATTTGAATTCAAAGAAGTTCCAGAAAACAAAAGGGTTTCGTTGATCGTTACCAAGTTACGTGGTCGGGCATCCGCGTGGTGGCAACAAATGAAACTGTCAAGGAACAGAGTTGGGAAGTCAAAGATCACGAGTTGGCAGAAGATGAAGAAAGTCATGAGGGATAATTTTATTCCTCTAACTACTAGCGAATGATGTACTAGCGGTTACAGAATCTGAAACAGGGGGCCAAGTCTGTTGAAGATCACACGACCGATTTACCAACTAATTGCAAGGAATAACGTTCAAGAGACGGAATATCAGCTTGTCTCTCGATACATTGGTGGTTTAAGAGTCCAGATCATGGATTCTGTTAACATGTTTGATCCGATGACACTTTCTGAAGCGTATCAACGTGCACTAACTTTTGTGAAGCAGAACCGAAGAACGGGGAGTTCTTCTTCTCCTGCAATAACAGGTGCTTCTGGTTCGTGTAATGCGGCATCTCGTTTTGCCCCAAGTCAGGCTAAAGTAGTTGGTGAGAATACTAGACCAGTTCCTAAAGCGACCGGCAGTGGTGGGTTCAAGTGCTTTAACTGTGGTGAACCTGGTCACCGACAGTCGGAGTGTAAGAAGGCTGGGAAGAGGCGGTTATTTATTGAACCTGAGGAAGATAATGATGTGGCTTATGATGACTATGTGGGAGACACAGTTTATGATGCAGAACCTGAGTATGAAGAGGAGTATGTGTCTGGAGATGTGGGGGTGAATTTGGTGGTAAGGCGCTCCTACTTAACACCTAAAGCTGATGGTGATTATTGGCTCAAACACAACATCTTTCAGTCAACTTGTACCATTATGGGTAAGGTTTGCACTTTTGTATGCGATTCAGGTAGTTGTGATAATTTGATAGCTGAAGGAGCAGTCTAGAAATTAGGGTTGAAAACTGAAGATCGTCCCAAACCTTATAAGTTACAGTGGCTTAAAAGGGTGGGGAGATAATTGTTTGCAAGCGTGTCCAAGTTCCGTTTTCTGTAGGAACAACGTATAAGGATAATCTTTGGTGTGATGTGATACCTATGGATGCTTGTCACTTGTTGTTGCGTAGACCTTGGGAGTATGACCGTGATGTAACTTACCATGGGAGAACTAATACTTACAGTTTCCTGTTTGGGGGTGTGAAGATTACTTTGATGCCAAATAAACCTAAGGAAGTAGTTACTAAACCCACTGGTACTTTACTAACTCTTTCGCAGTTCGAAAACGAGCTGGAGGTGGGAGGTGATGTTTTTGTATTAATAGGGAAGAAGGTTTCTGAAGACGGTGAAGTTCCTGAAGCCATGATCCCTTTACTTGAGGAATTCTCTGATGTTTTCCCCGATGAATTACCTGATGGTTTGCCACCATTGCGTGACATACAACACCATATTGATCTAGATCCTGGGTTACAGTTGCCTAACAGGCCACATTATAGGATGAGCCCGGGAGAACATGAGGAGTTGCTCAGGCAGGTTGAGGAGCAGGTTTCCAAGGGTCATGTTCGTGAGAGTATGATCCCGTGTGTTGTTCCTGCCCTATTGACTCCAAAGAAGGATGGTACATGGCGTATGTGTGTTGATAGTCGAGCCATCAACAAGATTACTGTGAGGTACAGGTTTCCTATTTCTCGCCTTGATGATTTGCTTGACCAGATTAGTGGTGCTACCATTTTCACGAAGCTGGATTTGAAGAGTGGGTATTACCAGATTCGTCTTAGACCTGGTGATGAGTGGAAGACCGCTTTCAAGACCCGTGAAGGGTTATATGAGTGGTTGGTCATGCCTTTTGGTTTATCAAACGCACCAAGCACATTTATGCGTGTGATGAAACAACTGCTCAGGCCTTTTATTGGCAAGTTTGTGGTTGTTTATTTTGATGAAATTCTTATATATAGTGCTTTTTATAATGAGCATGTCAATCATGTGAGGCAGGTCTTGACCTTGCTTCGGAAGGACAATTTTTATGCAGCCACGAAGAAGTGCGTGTTCATGACCCCTAAAGTTTTGTTTTTAGGATATGTTGTTTCTGGTGATGGCATACAGGTGGATGAGTCTAAGGTAGCAGCTGTTCAGGAGTGGCCAACTCCAACTACCATTACTGAAGTTCAGAGTTTCCATGGTCTTGCTTCTTTCTATAGGCGGTTTATCCCTAATTTCAGTTCCATTATGGCCCCTTTGACAGACTGTATGAAGGGTAAGTCATTTGTATGGACGGAGGAAGCAGAGATGGCTTTTCAGATTGTCAAGGAAAAGCTTACTACAGCGCCAATCCTGGTATTGCCCGACTTTTCTAAAGTTTTTGAGCTTCATACTGATGCTTCTAAGGTTGCAATTGGTGGAGTTCTTAGTCAGGGTGGGCAGCCTGTTGCCTATTTTAGCGAGAAGTTGACAGGGCCGAAGTCGAGGTACTCTACTTATGACTTGGAGTTTTATGCAGTGGTCCAAGTTGTGAAGCATTCGCGCCATTATTTGTTTCATAAGGAGTTTGTTTTGTTCACTGACCATGATTCCTTAAGGCATATTCGTACTCAAGATAAGGTTTCACATAAGCATGGGCGTTGGTTGGCTTTTCTTGAGAAATTTACTTTTGTGGTGAAACACAAAACGGGTGCTTCCAATCGTGTTGCTGACGCCTTAAGCAGGAGAAGTGGTTTACTTGTAACCATGCAGGTTGATGTTCCAGGACTGGATGTCATTCGTGACATGGTGACTATGGATCCATACTTTTCTGTTGTTCTACAGGATTTGCAATCCGAAGAGAAAACAGATTTTGTTATGCATGATGGGTTCCTATTCAAAGGGAATTAACTTTGTATTCCTGATTCAAGTCTTCGCTTGCAAATTATTAAGGAGTTGCATGGTGAAGGGCATGTTGGTCGTGATCGCACTTTACAGTTGGTTCAAGCTTCTTATTTTTTGCCTACTATGAGGAAGGAAGTGGATCGTTACGTCAAAAGGTGTCGTATTTGTCAAGTTTCAAAGGGGACGGCTACTAATGCAGGACTTTATATGCCTTTGCCAGTTCCTTTGCAGCCCTGGGTTGATATTAGCATGGATTTTGTGTTGGGGCTACCTCGTACTCAAAGGGGTAATGATTCAATTATTTGTTGTTGTTGATCGTTTTTCTAAGATGGTTCATTTTATTCCTTGCAAGAAGACAACAGATGTAGTTAATGTAGCCCAACTTTTCTTTAGGGATGTGTACCGTTTACATGGTTTACCTTCCTCCATTTTTTCTGATCGGGACACCAGGTTTTGAGTCATTTTTGGCGTAGTTTGTGGAAGATGGTGAATACTCAACTCAATTTTAGTAGTGCTTATCATCCTCAAACTGATGGGCAAACTGAAGTTGTTAACAGGTCACTTGGTAACCTGTTAAGGTGTTTGGTGGGTGATCATGTGAAGGCATGGGATCAGAAGTTGTATCAAGCTGAGTTTGCTCATAATCATGCTGTTAATCGGAGCACTGGGTTTAGACCTTTCCAGGTGGTTTATTCTGCTCAGCCACGTGGTCCTCTTGATCTTATGACTCCTCAGATTTCTAGGTCTGTCCCGGAGAAAGTGCAGGATTTTGTTGAGGGGTTGCATGATGTTCATAAATCTGTTCGTGACAACTTGGTTCGAGCTAATTCGAAGTACAAGCAGGATGCAAATCAAAAGAGGAGACATGTTGACTTTGAAGTAGGAGACTTTGTGTGGGCTGTTTTGACTAAGGATCGTTTTCCAGTTGGTGAATATAATAAGTTGTCTGCTAAGAAGATTGGTCCAGTGGAAGTTGTGGATAAGATGAACTCAAATGCTTATCGTTTGAAGTTGCCAAGTCATATTCGTTGTTCTGATGTTTTTAATGTGAAGCACTTGTTGCCTTACCATGGTGATTCTTCAAATGATGATACAGTTGGGAGTTCGAGGGCGAATTTTTCCTATCCAGGGGGGAATGATGGAGGCCCAAGTATTGAAGAATGGGTTGACTTGTTTCTGGAGGCCCGAGATCGCGTGATGAAGAGGGGTTTAGTAAAATGGGCATAACTTTTGCATCCTAAGTCCGTTTTCAGCCCGTAACCTGTCAAAACGTGCGTAAAAAGGAAGCCGGCGACGCTGTAGCCACCTTTTAGCTGGTTGTAGATTTTCCAAGGCCCGAAAAGCCTTTTTACTATTAGTTTTTTTGCATATTTATGTTTTTTTCACTTTCAGTTGGACTTTGTCATTGGGCTACGGTCCAACCCGTTGGATTTTTAGGGTTTTTCTTTGTTTGCAGTCATTATTTAATGAATCTGCTGTAACCCTAGCAAGACAGTTATCAGTTTAATAAAAGTTAAGCCACTGGCCGTTGTGTTGCCGTGTTTCACCCTAATTTTCGGGCATTCTTTAGAATCAACGATTATTAGCAGAATTGTTTCTGGCATTCTTGTTGAATCAGCAGATCCAATTACTTATCTTTGTTACTTTGTTTTTTAGTCTACATCAGAAACATATGTAGGTAAAGATCGCCTGTTACGCTGCCCCTAGGAAAGCTGAGGGTGATGATTCAGCTCCCCCTGAAAGGAAAAATCATTTGGGATTCTTTTAAGTGTGAAAAAGATGTAGGGTAAGGTCGTCTTGTAACGATGTCCCTAGGAGAGCTGAGGATGATTATTCAGCTCCCCTAAAAGTAAAACTTTTGGGATTCTTTTTCTGAGGGAACCAAGAGGCTGTGTGAGGTACAACTACTCTGGGTCGAGACATATATGTATTCAGATTGTTGTTTGCCTGAATACTGTCTAGAGGGTGCAGGGTCATCGGGGTGCTTTATAAACACAAATGAATCACTCCCTGGTGCATAGACAGGGTGTACAGAAGTCTTAAATGATTTCTAAGTGCATACAATGACTCATATGGGTTGAGGATAACCCTAACTTCACCACTCTCACCTACATACATTTGAGAGTGGCTGCTTGTGGACCTCTAAAAGTGATAAGACTGATTACCTATGCAATATCAGCAGTATTTGGTAGGTTCCCTGTTGTCTCGGCTGACATCGAAACACTAGACCCTTGTTGTTAGTCAGCTGAAGTCTCTAAATCCACAGGAATCTCTGGAACAGAGGAGGTTGAGAGGTTCACGTTCTTCTTTACTGTGACAATCCGTCAATTTATGGTTGATATTTTCTTCTCAAATAATATTCAAAAACATTATTTTAAATGTTATAATATGAACTCACTTATTTTTGGGAAGTAATTTGGATTTACGTCTTGAAGTAGCGTCGACTACGTCTAAACCGGAGGATTCAACGTTACGTGCTTACGTTTACATACACCGTCTTTGGTGACAGTCCGACATTTCAGAAAATAAATTTGTTCGTGAATATTATTTTGGAGTTTTAAATTTGTGTTGGTTCATAAACTCACAAATTTACGAGAAGAGATTAGGACTTACGATTTTATTTTAACGTCCTTTACGACTAAACCGGAAACCCTAGGATTACGTATTTACGTCTTCGAACTCCGTTTTTGATGAGACAATTTTTATTAAATTCGTTTCGTGCCGTTGATTCATAATTTATAAAAACATTTTTCGTAAAACGACCCGAGGGCACGTAAATCGAGGAAACTAGAATCGAGGAATACCCGTAAATTAGTGGGATGAGACAAGTATACACTTGTCCCACCCCACTATATGGGAAGGCTACACAAGTGACACCACACTTGTGATGTGTCAAGCTTGTAGCAACAAGCTTACACTTGTTGCTTAAGGCTTACAAAGTAAGCTACATTTCCCACTAACCTAACAAAACCACCTCAAACTTCCCATTAGCTTCCATTCTTACATGCAAAAACCACACAACACTCCTCCCTCTCTCTAAAATTCGTCCCATCCTCACCATCCACCCTATTTTGATCAATTTTAACCACAAACATTTGTTATAATTAACATATGTTAATCTCCATTCAAAAAGATGAAGATTGGTGCAAGTTTTAACATCCAAAAAGGAGTTTTCAAGTGAAGTAGGGGCTGATTTTCCATGAGAAGCTTATGAAGATTTGGTGATTCTAAAGTGGTGTTGGTTTATCACAAGTCTTGCCATCAAATCTAAGCCTTGTTCATCAAAACTCATCTTTTCATCACTAATGGTGGTATAGAGATTGTTCTCCTCATCCTCTTGTTATTTTTGTTATGTAATCATGTATTTTATTTCCTATTGTATATGTATATGATGATTATATGATGATAAAAGTATTGTGTGGGGATTTGGTGTTGATAAACATGATTAAAAAGGTGAAAAACTATAAAGAACAAGGCTAAAACCTTGCTTAAAAATGATGGCTGTATAAAACAGTAAAGAAACATGTCATGAACTGATAAAATGATGAAGTAGAATTAATATAAAGTAAGCTATGGGTCTTGTACACATGTGAGAGTTGGCCATGCAATGGAATCATTGTAATGAGTGAGATATGATCAAAACAAGTTTAAGGTACAAATCTGGGTTCACTGTTTTGGACGATTTTTAGAAAATACTTAGAAGATGATTCAACAGTAGATATAGAAGAGTTAAATGGAGCACATATCATTTAGTTTATGTGATAAAAATTTGAGCTTCTATCTCCATATAGAACTCTAGATATGGCAGTTTTTGTGAAAGTGAAGATAAAAATCAGATTTTGGAAATTAAAGTATAATACTATTATATAAGCACTCAAAATTTAATAGTATAAAATATAAATTAAAACCCACTAACTTATATAATACATTTATATAAATATGTACAATGGTAAATAAGTGGACATTTTATAAAAATGGTAACTTGTTAAGTTTTATAAGTTATAAAACTATAAACATGATTTTTACGACTTTTTCGGCTATTACCGTAAAATTAACGTTTTTGTTAAATAAAACTTAGATGGTTGGACCCGTCTAATGTAAACTTTATAAAACTTATATACTGATATATAAACATGTATAACAAGTAAAAACCGATAAGACCCGAACTATAGGACATACGGACGTTAACAGACTAAATTAACGTTATTGGACTAATAATACAACAAAAATGGACTAAAACGCTTATAAACTTATTATTGGGCTTAACTCATTTAGACCCAACTTGTAAAGTATAACTACTGATAATATAAGTATGAAAAGGATTAATAAGAGTTAAAGAACTTATAATAAGTATATTGGACTTAAAACACGTAAATAGGTAAAACGAGCAAACTAGTATAAAAGTTATCGACACATAACACAAAAATGAGTAAATGAGGATATGTAGACCCACTTGATCATCATATATATATAATCATCATATGTATACATAATTGTTATTTTTATAAAGTCATTAGACATGAGTCTAAGACGAGTATTATTTGTCTAGGTTTTCGTGATTGAAGCACGCACCGTACGTCCGAATTGCCGATAACCCGCCTTCCCACATCAACGTGAGTTCATAGCCTCGCACTCTTTTAAATGTTTTTATGAAATGTTTTATAAACCCGCGAGGGAGATAACATGTTAGCTTTTATAAAATAGGACACCATTTGTCCCGATTGTTTGTTTATTGATTTGGACCCGAATGATTGTATGACCCGATTGTATGACCCGATAAATGATTAAAGGACCCGATAGATGAAATTAAATGGATTATTAAAGTTAGGTTATGTCACTAAAAGTCCCATTAGCATGAATTGTGAACTACCGGGATTTGGTAGACGCTTGTGCATATAATAGTACTATTTGGGGACGATCACCCCAGTTCGCGCCTTGACGGTTGATCCCCGTCGTGCCACATTGATTGGTAAGCGAATTTATGTATGAGAAGATTTCCATAGCGTGACCTTTGTGACGACACGCTACTTTAGATGGGCAAATTGAGTATCGGGTTAGCTACCCGTTGTTGGTTTAGTAAGGTAACAATGTCATGCGGCTTATAATAATCCAAAACTAACGAAATACTACTAGACGCTCCGAATTACGATGTATTGCCTGACTAGCAATACAGGGTCATACTATTGATATTATGTTTGTGTTTTGGTTTGCATAACCATATTCATATAACGGTTTTTATTTTTATACAACGTCATAAGACGTATTGTATGATATTTTTACGACATTGGCTCGTATAATGATTTTTAAGGCAAATGCCTATATTATGATTTTGATGAAGATTTGTATAAAATGACTTTGGCTATTTTATGGCTATTAAAATGATTTGTACAAAATGATTTTCAGTAATAATTTTATACTGATATTATATTGATGGATTTTATTAAACTCTATGAATTCACTCGGCGTTATCGCTGACCTTTTCTTTTAACATGTTTTATCTCAGGTACTTGAAGGTAATTCTCGGGAAGACGACAAGAATTCATGGCCCGCACTTAAACAATATTTTTCCATTCAAATACTTTGTAAAACTTTGTATGAAATAATATGACTTGGGACCTATGTAACTTTGATATTTATGAATGGAAATTCTTTATTAATAAACGACGCGATTTTTATGCGTTGTCTATGATGTGAGTAATCTGCTATCCCGTAACACCAACTAGTCTTCCGCTGAACTGAGTTGTATAAATTTGGAGGTGTTACAGTTTGGTACCAGAGCTCTCGTTATAGAGAACGAAAGATTTTTAAAACCAAGGTTTTGAATAAAACATTTCAAAATCTTTTAACTATAAACATTTTTCACAAAATGTCTAAAAATCTTTTGACTATAACGGTGCCGAAGAATTCCCGAGTTACCGACAAGGCCAGACTGAGAAGTGTTATTTTAATATATATATAACTCGGATTATATATATGATGTAATTTGATTACATGATTGTTTGATGATTATTTTGATATTTATACGAGATATTTATACGACGTAGATTGTCACAAGGAACCCTAAATCCCCTAGTAAATTAATCGAAGCTATTCTCGTAGGAATTCTAGCTATCCTAGATCTAAACCAAGTTGTGGATATTTATGATCCCAACAAAATGGTTGATATTCGTAGAAATGTTGATATTAGTTGATTGTGATATTAAAGAAGAATTGGCTAGATTAAATCTGATATCGATGTCATGACGATCTTTCCTTATAGAGTGGAGTTTGACAAAACGTTACCACCTAGAAAGATGTCATCTGACTCGTTGTCATCCAATTCTTAAATTGAAATCGAAAGGGTGAATGTTGCACTTGAGGCTGTCATTGGAACCATTACCCAAAAGCCTCATGCCACTAGTACCTTTCAGAGAAATCTAATTGAATGATCGAGTCATTTCATACTAGTGACTCATTTGATAATTGTTGTTGTAAGAGCTATAGGATTGGAAATTAAGCGTTGTTGATATCGAACTTTTATCGCCCTTTCAAGATGTAAGAATAAGATTGAAAGTATTGGAGAATGAGGTAGGATATCAAATTGAGTATAAAATTGGTTGAAACTTGAATAAAGTAAAATTTAACCCGTATGAAATATGAGATTGATAGAGGAAGTCGTTAAGTCCTGTGATTGAATTATAAGGTTTTAATTGATTGTTAGTTTGTGTTAAGGGCTGTTCCTAGGCCATTGTCCACTGACGAGGATGCCCAGTGTCCAAGAAATAAATTGAAGAAATCTTCTTCTGAATTGAGACCGATGGATCTTCTGGGACATGTGGAACACCTAATGACTCTTGTAGATTAGTATTCATTGTGGTATCTTTTAAAAATCCCTAACTTAACTGAGATATCAGTTGGTAGGATGAGTTCTGAGAATTGTATGACATAGTGACGCGTAATGTGTTACGGTACAATTTTGACTTGTTTGTGATTAATGAAAAGACTACCTTTGATTGCTAAATCCTACATGTATCGATGTTATCTATCTTTTATTGCTTCATCCTAATGTTCGCATTAGTGATGCAACCATTGAACAAGTACTCATCTCGAATTAAGTTACGTTGTGGATTATTCTTGTTGGGTGCCATCGAGATCATGAACCTCATGATTAACCGGCTAAGCTCATTTCCTATCATATTGTAGTTAGTTCTTGGTGAACAACTCTTCGTCACTCTTTTGCAGATCACACCTTGTTTTTATAAAGTTAAAACGGTATCCTTTGAGAAAATTGAATTTTCATCACTATAAGGATTATTCAAAGTGAGATTTATAAGTGATTGTTATCAAAATGAAGTTGTTTATGAAACACATTGGAAAACTTAATTGTTTTCATAACCAAGAAAATCTTTGTAAATTTATTTTTGATTCTTATTTAAGAATTAAGCATGAAAATGTTTTTATTATAAACATGATGATAAATTTTGACGAACTGAGTATTGCATCGTTAATCTTGAAATTGTATATAGTTGCGCGCCTACATACAATTTGGAATGGACCATGCAAGACTGATTAGTAGTCACCATAAAACTGATTAATAAACACTAAATTTTCTTTGGAGATTGTGAAAGATTAAATTTTATGAGATCGGCAAGAAGTGAAAAATAGGGACATATTGATAGGGACACCTACATATGTGCCCGTACTATTTATTCTTCTGAGTCGAATTTACTCATCTATGGAATTTGTCTTATTTGACAATTGATATTCCCTTCTTGTCCAATTCTCCCGTAGTGAGATTCTTAGGAAAAATATCTGATTACCGAGTGTTGATACCCGACTGGATGTATTGACGTTCTTATCATTTCTTATGATTTGATTTCATTTGAATGACCTGGGCAACGATCTAAGGAGCTTTCGAATGCGTACTCGAATTATGAAAACATGGGATATATTCATATTCGTCAAATATTTTCGTCTGTATCTGATTTGAAATTCTATCGCGTGAATTATGCGTTGACCTTACTCTTTTAAGGCTAGTTATGTCTCCAGATATCCTTGAATTTGTGAAGTATTATGAATTATTATTAGTCTTTTGAGAAGTTCACATCTTATCGACGGCAATAAAACTGAAAAGTTGGTAAGTGCCAGTAGAATGGATTGATTGATTATGACATGACAACATTGTCTTAATTCATGGGAACTCGAGTAGAATTCCCCTAAATGATAAGATGTTGATTATCAAAAGTGATCTATCTAAACTTTAGGAGGTATTTGTTAATAAATTACCTAGACTTTTGCCATTAAGGCAAGTTGAAATTTGTATTGATTATATTCCCGGTGCTGCACCTGTGGCTTGTGCACTATACGTCAGCACCATCTGAATTTAAGGAATTACCGTACAACTGAGGGAGTTGTCAGAGATAGATTTTATTTTACCGAGCTCGTCATCATGAAAGAGCTATGGTGTTATCATTCCTTATATTTATAAGATTACTGTGAACTGAGTAAATTGACAATCGAAAACGATATCCATAACTCGAAATGGAAGATTTGTTCGATCATTTACAAGGTTTTAGCGTATGTTTTAAAGATTTGATCCATAGCATGGTTATCATCAACTTCGCATATGCGAAAGAGATTATCTATTCCAATCACTACATCCGGTGCTTGTAATGAACATTATGAGTTTCACGTGGTGACGTTTGGATTGACTAATACACATGTAACATTCATAAATTGGGTGAATCACGTGTGTAGGCTGTAATTTGATAAATTCATGCTCGTGATCATTAAGGACCATTTATTTGTTTATAAGAATAAGAATGAGTTAATAATTAATTATAGATTGCCCTGAATTGGCCAAACAATAAGAACCTGTACCTTGAATAATTAACCCGTGATTTAAGACTTAATCTTTTACATTAGTTGACCGTGTGATTAAAAGATAATGGAATCTATATTGACTCTTTAAAAATTAAAGCCATTTGAAACTTTGGGTTTTACCAGAAAGAAAATGGAAATATGTTTTGACAAATGTTTTAACAAAGGATTTTAAGGGATTATTACCATATACACAAACCATTTAACTAAACTTCTGTTTAGGGGTAAATGTTTGTGTATACTTCTAGACAACCTAAGAAGAATTTAGGAAACTATATAACTTATTACTTGAAATTAAAACGACAATTTTTGCTTTTCAACTAAGAAAATTTTGACCACAGTATAACCAAAGATTTTTCGAACATTTACGAATGCTATTAATTATTTTCGATAAATCAACAAAAATCGTGTTAATTAAATTCAAATTTATTTTTTAACATTTTATATAATTGGTCGAACTAAGAAATTTAAAACTTTTACGTTTACGCTTCATAAAAATTAACTAATAATTATTTAATTAATTATAATAATTATCGACGCTTTAGACGACGGATTGAGTAAAACGGATAAAGATGATAGTTGAGAAGAAACTAAAACTCGGAAAATGTGAAGAAATAATTTTTGAATAAATATGGACATGATAATTATATCATCAGGAAAAATGAATATAAATACTGACACATTATGTAGAAAATATAAAGAACCAATTAGGATGTGTTCCTTAATAATGAAGGTGCAAAATAAATTGCTGAACGATATAAAAATAAACAATGTTTGTAAAAAGGATAATATAAATAGTGAAAGGTTTCACGGCTAGTGTGAACCATTAGAGTTGAGAAGCCAATAGCGTTAAATGTTTTAAAGACCACATGTGATTGTCTAAATATGGAGGATTGTGAGATATAGTTATGTTGAAATTTGTAAGTATAAGTATTATATGTATGTCATTTTTGACTAAAAGTATCTTTGTCTGAAGGAGTTGTACTAATGGCAATTATGAAGGCAGACATCGCCTCATACATTAGTAAACGTCTAGCTATTGCAAAGGTCATCATCTGAATTTGATTCGATTTGGGTCATCGTCGACAGACTGACCAAATCTGCTAATATCATTCCCGTTAATGATAAATGCAAAAGAGTTATGTAAACATAGTGTGCCTGTATCGAACATCTTTATCAAGATCCTCGCTTCGCATCGAATTTCTAGAGATTTGCTCAGAAATCATTGAGAACGAACCTTGATGAGAGTACTATGTACCACCCCAATCGAAGGGACGAGGTAAAGTAACGATACAAAGTAATATAAGTGTTGTTTTATGTTTGAATGATTGACCTTTGGTAATAGACCGTATAATCGTTTTCCTTTGAAAAGATTATCATTGATAACCATCGTGTTAGGATTAAGATCGAATCTTGTTAGGATCTAAATATTAGAGCATCTGTAAGCAGGAGTTGAGATGAAGACACCCGACATACACCCATTGTGAGTTGGACATGTCTTTTAGGTTTAAGGTTTCCTATGATGGCGAACCTAACCTTACAAAATACCCGACCCGCGAGATCTGAAATGATTGTTGAAATTAAGATCTGATTATCGACTGCCGATAGTGGGCAGGAGGTTATGTGAATATGAAATGTAGATCTTGAAGTGCCAGATGGGTAGCGAAGTTATGCCAAAATTTTTAACCTTGGAAAAATGAATTCATGATCTGACAAATCATGGGATATAAGTCTCTGTTGTATGGGACCATTGAGGTGATGTAAAAGATTTGGTTTGAAAGGCATATAAGCTGGATCTACCCAATGACTTCAAGAGATGCGTGAATTATGTTTCGTATATCGAACTTGATGGAATATCTATCAAGTGAAAATCTGAATTCTTCTTAGTAGAGCTTAGATCGGCGAAAAGTTGCATTCATCAAAAACCCGTGAACATCATGGATAGAGAAAGTAAGTCAACATTAAGCCTGATCTTATTCCCGTAGTTATGTTTGATGAAACTCGCGTATTGTAATGAATTACACTTGTGAGAAAAGACCGAATGTGGAGGAAATACCCACATGGCTTTAACTCTATAAGAAGCGAGTAGTAAGGTAAGATGATCTTTGAGGACAAAGATCCTGTTTAGGGGTAAATGCTGTGACAATCCGTCAATTTATGGTTGATATTTTCTTCTCAAATAATATTCAAAAACATTATTTTAAATGTTATAATATGAACTCACTTATTTTTGGGAAGTAATTTGGATTTACGTCTTGAAGTAGCGTCGACTACGTCTAAACCGGAGGATTCAACGTTACGTGCTTACGTTTACATACACCGTCTTTGGTGACAGTCCGACATTTCAGAAAATAAATTTGTTCGTGAATATTATTTTGGAGTTTTAAATTTGTGTTGGTTCATAAACTCACAAATTTACGAGAAGAGATTAGGACTTACGATTTTATTTTAACGTCCTTTACGACTAAACCGGAAACCCTAGGATTACGTATTTACGTCTTCGAACTCCGTTTTTGATGAGACAATTTTTATTAAATTCGTTTCGTGCCGTTGATTCATAATTTATAAAAACATTTTTCGTAAAACGACCCGAGGGCACGTAAATCGAGGAAACTAGAATCGAGGAATACCCGTAAATTAGTGGGATGAGACAAGTATACACTTGTCCCACCCCACTATATGGGAAGGCTACACAAGTGACACCACACTTGTGATGTGTCAAGCTTGTAGCAACAAGCTTACACTTGTTGCTTAAGGCTTACAAAGTAAGCTACATTTCCCACTAACCTAACAAAACCACCTCAAACTTCCCATTAGCTTCCATTCTTACATGCAAAAACCACACAACACTCCTCCCTCTCTCTAAAATTCGTCCCATCCTCACCATCCACCCTATTTTGATCAATTTTAACCACAAACATTTGTTATAATTAACATATGTTAATCTCCATTCAAAAAGATGAAGATTGGTGCAAGTTTTAACATCTAAAAAGGAGTTTTCAAGTGAAGTAGGGGCTGATTTTCCATGAGAAGCTTATGAAGATTTGGTGATCTTAAAGTGGTGTTGGTTTATCACAAGTCTTGCCATCAAATCTAAGCCTTGTTCATCAAAACTCATCTTTTCATCACTAATGGTGGTATAGAGATTGTTCTCCTCATCCTCTTGTTATTTTTGTTATGTAATCATGTATTTTATTTCCTATTGTATATGTATATGATTATTATATGATGATAAAAGTATTGTGTGGGGATTTGGTGTTGATAAACATGATTAAAAAGGTGAAAAACTATAAAGAACAAGGCTAAAACCTTGCTTAAAAATGATGGCTGTATAAAACAGTAAAGAAACATGTCATGAACTGATAAAATGATGAAGTAGAATTAATATAAAGTAAGCTATGGGTCTTGTACACATGTGAGAGTTGGCCATGCAATGGAATCATTGTAATGAGTGAGATATGATCAAAACAAGTTTAAGGTACAAATCTGGGTTCACTGTTTTGGACGATTTTTAGAAAATACTTAGAAGATGATTCAACAGTAGCTATAGAAGAGTTAAATGGATCACATATCATTTAGTTTATGTGATAAAAATTTGAGCTTCTATCTCCATATAGAACTCTAGATATGGCAGTTTTTGTGAAAGTGAAGATAAAAATCAGATTTTGGAAATTAAAGTATAATACTATTATATAAGCACTCAAAATTTAATAGTATAAAATATAAATTAAAACCCACTAACTTATATAATACATTTATATAAATATGTACAATGGTAAATAAGTGGACATTTTATAAAAATGGTAACTTGTTAAGTTTTATAAGTTATAAAACTATAAACATGATTTTTACGACTTTTTCGGCTATTACCGTAAAATTAACGTTTTTGTTAAATAAAACTTAGATGGTTGGACCCATCTAATGTAAACTTTATAAAACTTATATACTGATATATAAACATGTATAACAAGTAAAAACCGATAAGACCCGAACTATAGGACATACGGACGTTAACAGACTAAATTAACGTTATTGGACTAATAATACAACAAAAATGGACTAAAACGCTTATAAACTTATTATTGGGCTTAACTCATTTAGACCCAACTTGTAAAGTATAACTACTGATAATATAAGTATGAAAAGGATTAATAAGAGTTAAAGAACTTATAATAAGTATATTGGACTTAAAACACGTAAATAGGTAAAACGAGCAAACTAGTATAAAAGTTATCGACACATAACACAAAAATGAGTAAATGAGGATATGTAGACCCACTTGATCATCATATATATATAATCATCATATGTATACATAATTGTTATTTTTATAAAGTCATTAGACATGAGTCTAAGACGAGTATTATTTGTCTAGGTTTTCGTGATTGAAGCACGCACCGTACGTCCGAATTGCCGATAACCCGCCTTCCCACATCAACGTGAGTTCATAGCCTCGCACTCTTTTAAATGTTTTTATGAAATGTTTTATAAACCCGCGAGGGAGATAACATGTTAGCTTTTATAAAATAGGACACCATTTGTCCCGATTGTTTGTTTATTGATTTGGACCTGAATGATTGTATGACCCGATTGTATGACCCGATAAATGATTAAAGGACCCGATAGATGAAATTAAATGGATTAAAGTTAGGTTATGTCACTAAAAGTTCCATTAGCATGAATTGTGAACTACCGGGATTTGGTAGACGCTTGTGCATATAATAGTACTATTTGGGGACGATCACCCCAGTTCACGCCTTGACGGTTGATCCCCGTCGTGCCACATTGATTGGTAAGCGAATTTATGTATGAGAAGATTTCCATAGCGTGACCTTTGTGACGACACGCTACTTTTGATGGGCAAATTGAGTATCGGGTTAGCTACCCGTTGTTGGTTTAGTAAGGTAACAATGTCATGCGGCTTATAATAATCCAAAACTAACGAAATACTACTAGACGCTCCGAATTACGATGTATTGCCTGACTAGCAATACAGGGTCATACTATTGATATTATGTTTGTGTTTTGGTTTGCATAACCATATTCATATAACGGTTTTTATTTTTATACAACGTCATAAGACGTATTGTATGATATTTTTACGACATTGGCTCGTATAATGATTTTTAAGGCAAATGCCTATATTATGATTTTGATGAAGATTTGTATAAAATGACTTTGGCTATTTTATGGCCTATTAAAATGATTTGTACAAAATGATTTTCAGTAATAATTTTATACTGATATTATATTGATGGATTTTATTAAACTCTATGAATTCACTCGGCGTTATCGCTGACCTTTTCTTTTAACATGTTTTATCTCAGGTACTTGAAGGTAATTCTCGGGAAGACGACAAGAATTCATGGCCCGCACTTAAACAATATTTTTCCATTCAAATACTTTGTAAAACTTTGTATGAAATAATATGACTTGGGACCTATGTAACTTTGATATTTATGAATGGAAATTATTTATTAATAAACGACGCGATTTTTATGCGTTGTCTATGATGTGAGTAATCTGCTATCCCGTAACACCAACTAGTCTTCCGCTGAACTGAGTTGTATAAATTTGGGGGTGTTACATTTACCCTGGCCTTTGCAACAGTTTTGGTTTGGGAAGAAGATGGGTTTTTCTTCTTCTTTGGTTGTTGGCCAGTTGTTGCCTTGGACATCGTGGTGTGCTGCCCAGAGGTCAAAGACACAGACTTGCCAAACACATCAGAGGTATTCACCTTCTCAGAGGAAGGGAGCAAGGACTTCACAACAGAAGGTTGTTTATTGGCAATCTTCAGCATATGAGAAGTAGCAGGCACATCTTCAGATCCAATCTCCTTGTAGATAGCTCCAGTAATACGATAAGGCTTCAGGGATGTGAGTGCAGAGTTGTGGTAGCAGTCACCCAACATGCTTTTGAAGAGAAGAGAAAGGAAGTGAACATAGCAGATAGTCTTCTCCCTGACCTGATTTGGTCCCTTAAGCTTTTCCATAAGGTTTGAGAAAAGTATGCTTCCAACATCAACGTTTGTGCCCCAGATCAGCCCAAAAGCAATGGATTGGTGATTAAAAGACATTTGGCCTTGAGAACCCTGCATACCACCCAAGGACTTGACTATGTGAGTGAAGAGGACACGCCACATAGGGGAAAAGTATTTGATCTTCAGGGGAGACTTGGAAAGAACTTCAGCAGGAGTGAGAGCTGGGTTTACATCATGAATAGGTTTAAGTGTGGCATGGGTGTCCTTTACAGCCTTTTTGTCTACAACCTTCAGGCATTCATCTCCATGTCTTAGCCCAACCACATTTTCAAAGTCTTTGAGAGAGAAGGCGAAGGGGTGTTCATTGCACGAGAGGCTAAAAGTGATGGTGTCGTCAATGACTTCAGCAGAATACCAGAATTCCCTATGGTATTCTTGGTAGAAGACGTTTGGGGTCTTTGTGAGTGCTTCACTTACATCACAATTCTTCATAAAGTTCACCAGATCTGTGTAGGAATCGTTAGGATCCTTGAGCCATCCAATCGAGTTGTTAGAATCAAGGATGCTCTCATTGAGTTCGAAGGTGACGTTTGAAGCCTTGGGAACTGGGAACGCCATAGATTCAAGGTTGAAGAAAAACGAAAATGGTGGAAGGGTTTAGAGAGAGAGCTTATAGAAAGAGACGAGATGTGAGAAATGAGAATAGTGGTAAGTGAGAAGAAACGTGAGACAATATTTATATTCAAAAATTTGAAACAGTTATTCAAACTCATTTAATGCGTAGTGGAAAAAAGACTGCACAAGTGGGTCCCTTGACCTTTCAAAACCATTTGTCTCCTCGTTATTCGGAAAAGAAATAATTAAATATGGGGAATGTTTTTTAGCATTTACTTGGAAAGTAACTAACTAGTTTCATGTGAAAAACATTTATTATTTAATCAGACATTTAATAAACACATTAATTATCAAGCCACATGCTTTGAGATATTAAGCATCCCTAGCTCAACAACTAGCCTGTTGAATGAAGGTTCAACCAAAGGCTTTGTGAAAATGTCAGCTAGTTGCAGCTCAGTGGGAACGAAATGCAGCTCAATATCTCCCTTCATTATGTGATCCATGATAAAATGATACCTGATATCAATGTGTTTAGTTCGAGAGTGAAGAACAGGGTTGTTGGAGATGGAAATGGCGCTGGTGTTGTCACAGAAGATTGGCACTTTGTCATATAGGATCTCATAGTCAGCCAATTGACTCTTCATCCAGAGCACCTGAGCACAACAGCTGGCAGCAGCAACATATTCTGCTTCAGCTGATGACATGGACACGGAGTTTTGCTTCTTAGCACTCCATCCAACCAATTTTCCTCCTAGGATTTGACAACTACCTGAGGTGCTTTTCCTGTCAATACATCATCCAGTATAGACTGAATCTGAATAGGCCCTGAGATCAAAGCCTGATTCCTTAGGATACCATAGACCTAGGGAGGTTGTTCCTTTGAGATAACTGAAAATTTTTTTTAACAGCCACTAGATGGGATTCTTTTGGGTTAGCTTGGTACCTTGCACAGAGACATATGGAGAACTGGATATCAGGACGACTAGTTGTTAAATACATGAGTGACCCAATCATGCCTTTGTATAAAGTCTCATTAACAGAGACCCCTGACTCATCAGGACCCAAGTTGTTGGGTGGAAGCATGGGGCATTTCACTGATGCACAATCAGCTAAGTCATATTTTTTAAGTAAATCTTTAACATACTTTTCTTGACAAATTGAAATTCCCTTAGGACATTGTTTAATTTGAAAACCCAAAAAGTAAGTTAATTCACCCATCATACTCATCTCATATTTCTTGGTCATTAATTTAGCAAAACATTTACTAAGATTAACATTAGTTGACCCAAAGATGATATCATCCACATAAATCTGCACAATGATGAAATCACTCTTGTCCTTGAAGGTAAAGAGTGTTTTATCAATGGAACCCCTGACATATTTATTTTCAGTTAAAAAATTAGAAAGAGTTTCATACCATGCTCTTGGAGCTTGTTTCAGCCCATACATGGCTTTGTGTAGTCTGTACACATGATTAGGAAACTCGTTGTTCTCGAATCCTTCAGGCTGTGCAACATATACTTCCTCAGCCAAATCTCTATTGAGGAAGACACTTTTAACATCCATCTGATACACAGTGAAGTTCATATATGTAGCATAAGCAAGGAAGATTCTGATGGCTTCAAGTCTTGCCACAGGTTCAAACGTTTCATTATAATCAATCCCTTCAGTCTGTGTATACCCCTGTGCCACCAGCATGGCCTTGTTTCTGATGATGTTTCCAATTTCATCCATCTTATTTCTATAAATCCATCTAGTGCCTGTGATGTTCTTACCAGGTGGAACTGACACTAGAGTCCATACCTTGTTCCTTTTGAACTGATTAATTTCTTCCTGCATAGCAGCTACCCACCCATCTTCCATCAGAGCCTCAGCTACTCTCTTAGGTTCAATTTGAGAGAGAAATTCAGCAAAGAGACATTTGTTGGTTGAGGCTGACTTTGAGTCATGAATTCGCTGTCTAGTAGTAACCCCTGCATTAGGTTCCCCAATAATGTTGACAAGAAGAATGTGTTGATCTTTTGATCATTTAGTTTGAGGAGTTGGGGAATCATGGACAGGGACGCCTATAGGGGTAGCTTGCACTATTTGATTTTCATCCTGTTGAATAGGAGGACTTTCTTTAAAGATGACCTCAGTATCTGTGTCAACTTCAGCTATATCAAGGGGTACAGATTCATTGTCAGCATGAGAGTCTTCAGGGATTTGAAGAATTGGTGAGTCATCTTCAGCAGTTGAGGAAGAAGGACTACAAGAAGGCTGTAGTTCTTCTTCATCAAGTTCCTGAGAAGAAGGAACTTCAATGTTGTGTGTTGACAAAGGGTCAAAAGCAGGAACATAAGGAGTGAGAGTGTTGGAGTAATGATGGTGATGACAGGTAGGTCTTGGTTCTGAGAATTCATCACTTGGGAAGGACACGTTTTCATTAAAATCAATTTCATCACCCTCTGTTCCTGTTCTCTGTATGACATCATCGTCTACATTGAATCTGACATGAAAGGTTTCTTCTACTTCTTGTCTTCTAGTATTGAATACTCTGAAGGCCTTGGCAGTGGGAGAGTATCCTAAGAAGAAACCATCATCATCTTTTTTATCAAATTTTCAAAGTTTATCCCTGTAGTTATAAATGAACACAGGGCATCAAAAAACATGGAAATAGTTGATGTCTGGAGCTCTATTTCTGAAAACTTCATAGGAAGTTTTGCCATGTCTCTTGACAATGATTGACCTATTTTGGGTGTAGCAAGCTGTGTGAACAGCTTCTCCCCAAAATTGCTTTGGTAAAGCTGCACCATTTAACATAGTTCTGGCTGCTTCAATTAGAGTCCTGTTTCTTCTTTCAGCCACACCATTTTGCTCAGGGGTGCCAGCTGAAGAGAAGTTTTGTGATATTCCCTTTCATCACAAAAGACTTCAAGTTGTTGATTCTTAAATTCGGCACCATTATCACTTCTTAGAGCTTTGACTCTAACATCATTCATATTTTCAACCTGTCTGATGAAGGACATGATGGTATCAGCATCATCACTTTTCCTTCTGAGGAAGAAAACCCATGTATACCTTGAAAACTCATCAACTATGACCAAGGTGTATTTGTTGTGATTAATGGTCTAAGGTTTGACAGGTCCAAACAAATCCATGTGAAGGAGATGTAAGCACTTGTCAATAGAGAATGATTGTCTGGTCTTAAAAGAAGGCATGTGATGCTTTCCCTTGACACAATCTGAACAAGTCTTGTCTTTAGAAAACATCACTGAAGGTAAACCAACAACCAGGTTTTGTGTGGCTATCTTGTTGATGTTCTTAAAGTTGAGATGGGACAATCTTTTGTGCCACAACCAGAAAATAGTTGGAGCTGTCTTCAGAGCAAGTAGCCATGTTGATGACATACACATCTCTCCTTCTTGGTGCAATAAGCACAACATCATTGTTCTTGTTGAATATGGTTCCCTGAGTCTTAGTAAACAAAACCTTGTAGTCAGCATCACACAATTGGCTGTTGCTAATAAGATTGTGCTTAAGACCATTCACATATGCAACCCTTGTAAAAGTTATCCCATTGCAGTTCACTGAGCCGTATCCCTCTGTGTCGCCTGAAGAATTATCCCCAAACACCACTTTAGGACCTGGCTCCTTTGAGTATCTGTGTAGGTATTGTCGAATCCCTGTCATGTGTCTAGAACAACCACTGTCTAGATACCGTACCGATTCCTTAAGATGTTTCTGCACAGATACATAGAAACAAGTTAGTTCCTATGGTGAACCCACTTTCCAGTGGGTTCCCTGAATTGCTGATTAGCAACTCTTGAGTTCCTGTAGAACTTTTGATGATGGGAAGGGCAGTTAGCTGTCTCATGGGTGAACCTTCCACAGATATCACATCCTGGAAAGTCACTACACTCATCTAAGTGTTGGTCTGTGAATCCACAAAATTTACAAGGAGGATAAGGTCTGTAGTTACCTACTTGTCTCCTAGAAGCATGTTGTCTATCCCTAGAAGGTGTCTGAGCTCTCTTAATAGCCATTTGTCTATCATGATCTATGGTCATGTGATGAGAGTTTTTACAAATATTGCAGTAAGGTTTGACTATCCTTTCACCTTTGGGTTATCCTAGAATAGACTTAGGTTCATGGGAAGTAGAGCATTCAGCGGAAGGCTTAATATGTTGTTTCAAGAGTTCTACTTCTTTCATTAATGACAACAGGCGTTCTTCAGTTGAGGAATCAACTTTGTTAATAGATTTAGTTGAGACAGGCTTAAAGGCAACTTGCTTAACTGATTGTTTAGCAAGAACAGTGAATACCTTAGCTGGTGGTTTCTCAACTTATGCTTTGAGTTCAGCCTTAGCTCCTCTAGAAGAGCTACTGGGTTTAACTCTTGAGAGTTTTGGTAAGGGTGGTAAATCAACCACATCTTCATAGACAGGGACATCAGTCAATAGGGGATCTGACATATGAATTGTCTCTATAGATTTGAAAAAAATCTCTTTGGGTTTGGTGAGAATTTTCAACTTATTTTTCTTGGCACAGATATCCCTTTTAATATTAGCAGGTAGTTCATCATTAAGCAATTCATCTATAGTGAACCTACTGCACAACTATTTTCTATAACCTTATTTAATTCAGATACTTGATCATTTAAGGCACTATTCTTTAAGGTTAACCTATTAACTTCGTTTTGAAGAGATATCTTTTCAGAACTAACCTGTTTGAGAGTTTCACATTCAGCCTTAGCAGTTAACAGTTCATGTTTAACAGAGTGAAACTTATCTAGCAAGTTATTTCTTTGTTCCTCAACAAAGTGTAAATAAAAAATGGTGTAATCAAGGACATGTTTGCGTTCATCACTTTCAGACATAGATAGAAGCCTGTGTACCCTTTTCATAGTGATGTCAACCCATTGTCCTGATCTTGCATCTCCTTTCCCAACAGCTGGTTCATCCTCAGCTATTGCCATGAAAGCCCTGACTCTAGTAGTATCTTCTTCATCTGAGGTTAGCGGCTCATCATTCCAATCATATGCTTCAGCTACCAACCCTTTCTCTGTTTTTTTATCACCCCTTTCTTCTTAGACCGAGCTTCAAGCTTCAAATTCATCTGTTCTAACTCAGCTTTAAGTGCCTTATACTTGTTTTGTATTTCTTCTTCTCATTGTCTGAGGAGTTGAATTGGTGAGATGAGTTGTTATGTTGTGATTTGAACTTGTAAGTTTTGGTGGAAGATGATGGATAAGAAGGTGAGGATGTCTTTGTTGAAGGACAGTCTTTTTGAAAGTGTCCAAGTTTTCCACATGTAAAGCAAGTTTCTTTTGATTTGTCGGTTTGTTTGCTAGCTGATCCTACTCTCCCTGATCTTTTGTAGAATCTCCTTTGATTAGCTAGCAAGGCTCTTTCATGAAATTCGGCATTAAGGTCTATCAAGAACTCTTAGCTGCTGCGTGTCTCTTCTTCAACATCAGAGTCGCTGTCATGAGGGTGTGGGGTAGAAATCAAAGCTTTGGAAGTTGCTCCCTGAACTACAAATCTTTTAGTCTATGATTTGTATATGGTATCAATCAGCCCTTCTTCATAATTGTACTTTCCATAAAGCTGAGCTAAGGTGTCATTCTTGATTGAGTTATTGGCTCTCTGAGTCTGATTCATACTCAGCCATTTTCTTGGAAGGATGTTGACAAATGTGGCATTAACTTCAGCTTGACCAATGGTGACGTCATTCATAGCAAGGTCATTGAGAAGAATCTTCAGCCTTGTATATGTTTGTTGAACCTTTTCACCTTCAAGTGCCTTGAAAGCATTGAACTGAAGTCTGAGTGCCTGAATCTTGGTTTCTCTGGTTTCAGAGGGTCCTTCATGACCAAGGATAAGGTCTGTCCACATTTGTTTGGCTGTAGGACACTGAATTACAGACTTCATGATGTGTTTGGGAAGACAGGATATAATGATGCTCTTGAGACGTTTGTCTTGGTTTGCCAATTTCCTATCAGTTGGAGTCCACTGCTTGAGAGGTTTGGGAAGAGGATTCTCATCAGTAGAGGTGAGCTCCATGGGAACATAAGGTCCATTGTCTAGAATTTCTAGAAGAAATGGTTCAAGTCCGTCGAGATACACGAGAAATTGACTCTTCCAACTTGCAAAATCTTCTTCATCAAAGACTGGTGCATTGGTGACATGAGATCCGCCTCTTGAGTCAAGAAGTTGAGGTAAATCATCTTCATTTGGAGGTGGAGGAGTGAGTCTTGGTGATGTTGGTGGTGCATTGTTGTTGTTCCCAGAAGACGGTGGTGTATTGCTTGTTTCAGGCATGGTAGATCTTGATTATAAAACTTAGAACGATGTTTATGAAGGTTTTAATATCAAACACTACTCTGATACCAATTGATAGTCCCTAAACTATGCTTGAAACAATAAACTTAACTAATCAACACACTTAATTACTTTTCAAACGTAATACTTATTATTGTATAATAAAGAATTACAAGTGTTACGGATAACACCGTTTGATGAAAATGTGTTGTGCACACTTTGAACAAACTAAAACCTCACTTATGAACACAGTCGCAGCTGTTTGGTTCTATAAGTTCTAAGAGTTAACGTGTGAATTATATCTAAGTGTTGAACATTAACGCTAGGCTACATAACCTATTTATAGTGGTACGAGGTTGATTCCAAGTACTGGTTGATGGTGACTACACTAGACAGACACTTGTCAGACCTCTGTCACAAGATGCTCTTCTATTCTTGGTAGTCTGCCACAATGCTTTAGGGAAACAGAGCTGACATAGTTTCCCTTTTCTTCATAGTCTCGTACACACTAAGGTATGTCCAAAGTGTGCTGAGTGTTAACAGGGTACTGCCACCCCTGTTAACCCTCAACCCCTCAGAGTCCCTGATACATCTTGGCTGTTATCCATCATAGCCAATGAGTATGTCTTCAAGTAATCTTTGACTTCCTTGACAATGTCTCTGACATGGACTCCTCTGAGGTTGCTCATAGAGACTTAGATCTCTGTGAGTATTGCGATACTTGCCTGCCTCCTAGGCACATGCAAGTTAATATCTAACAGCTTGATTTGTGTTTAAATATATGATACAGGGAATCTACTAAACTTAGATTCCCAACAGACACCTAAGGCCCAAGCGATTGGACCTAAATCTATGGATTGCATATTTATTGGATATGATAAGAATAACAGTGCTTATAGTTTCATTGTACATGATTCGAGAAATCTAGATATACACAAGAACACAGTAATGGAATCAAGGAATGCTTCCTTCTTTGAAAACATATTTCCTTGTTTAAAGAAGGAAACTAGAAGCACATCTAGAATAGATGATACAGTTGTCTAAGATAAGAGACAACGATATGATAAAGATCTCCAAGATGAGAGACAAGATCAACCCGGGGAAGAAGAGGTTGAACATAGAAGAAGCAAACGGGCGAGAACCAAGAAATCATTTGGACCCGTTTTTTCTCTTTTATGGTAGAAAATGAACCCACTTCTTATCAAGAAGCGTAAATTCCTTAGAAGGACCTCGATGGAAAGAAGCGATTAACAGTGAAATAGATTCTACTTTACAAAATCATACTTGAGAGCTCGTAGATTTACCTCCTGGTCGTAAACCACTAGCCTATAACTGGATATTCAAGAAGAAGATGAAAGATGATGGCACCATTGACAAGTACAACGCAAGATTGGTAATGAAAGGATTTAGACAACGCGAAGGTGTAGATTACTTTAATACTTATTCGCCTGTTACGTGAATAACTTCTATTAGAATGATTCTTGCTATTGTCGCATTAAGAAATTTATAAGTTCACCAAATGGATGTGAAAACGGCTTTTCTAAACGGAGATTTAAATATACATAAACCAACCCGAGGGTTTCATGGCTCCTGGACAAGAGAGCAAAGTTTGTAGGCTTGTTAAGTCATTGTATGGCTTAAAGCAAGCTCCCAAACAATGGCATCAAAAGTTTGATCACGCCATGTTAGAGAGTAGATTCAAAATTAATGAATGCGACAAGTGTGTTTATGTCAAAGACACAATAGTGGTTATGTAATCGTGTGGCTTTATGTTGATGATATGCTTATCGTTGGTAGTAACGACAAGATGATCAAGTCTACTAAAGACATGTTGAAATCAAATTTGACATGAAAGATATGGGTTTTGCTGATGTGATCTTTGGAATAAAGATCATACGAACTCAAAGTGGACTTGCATTAGGTCAAGCACATTACGTGGACAAAATTCTTAATACTCATAATGCGGGGGATTCCGGTCTAGCTAAAACTCCAATTGACACCAGTTTGCATCTATCTAAAAATAGAGGCCCATGTGTTGCCCAATTAGAGTATTTAAGAATTATTGGCATGTTAATGTATTTGATGACATGTACCCGATCTGACTTTGCATATGATGTTAGCAGGCTGAGTAGGTATACTAGTAATCAAAGTGAAGCACATTGGAAAGATATGACTAGGATACTTCATTATTTGAGATATAGTCGTGATTATGGACTGAATTATGCTAGATATCCAGAGGTTATTGAAGGATACAATGATGCAAATTGGATTTCTGACATAAAGGATTCTAGATCGACCAGTGGATACGTGTTTACACTAGGAGGGGCAGCTATATCTTGGAAGTCTTCCAAGCAAACAGTAATAGCTAAGTCTACGATGGAATCAGAATTTATCGCGTTAGATAAATGCGGAGAAGAGGCAGAATGACTACGTCAATTCGTAGAGGAATGGGTGTCTTCGTTGGCAATAAGCCGAGGAAATTAACATTGTTTTCCTTGTGGTACGTTGTCGTTTTCGAGGATTCTAATATTGGATTTTTCAAACCCTCTAAGTGGCATACGTTGGAACCATAATTGCAAAAAGTTTAACGCGATTTAAAAACGGTTCAAACATTTGGGAAAATGTGGGGAAAATGTGTTTGATGTTTTAAAACGGGCTAAATGACTTATGGCCCAACGAAAACAAAGGGAAACCGTTTAATCACGAACACGCGTAGGAAATCTTAAAAAGCCATTCCAAATGGGATGTACACCGATTGATCCAGTTGATCTAGTCGGAGGGGAACAAGTCCCTCGACAAAGCCCATTCTGCAAAAACAAAACAAAAACAGAAATACGAGACTACGAAGAGAATTGAGGGAAGTACCTCGTCAAATCCATTCGGAGTCCGAGCATGTTATGACAACCGAATTTCGTCTCAAAAGGCAAGTCGCTACGAGGTAGTTAAAGAAAACATTTATGCGTTTAGAAGAGATGAAATTTCTCTTTATTAGTATGAAGGATTTTTCAGAGGACGATGCGTATTGGATTAAACACCAAAAACAAATGATCAAAGACAAAGACTTGTATAATTTGTGTTTGAATTAGTCATTGCATCGTATACTTTTTTGAATGTTTTTTTCGCTCGTTTTTTATTACATAAGTTTTTTATTTAGTAATGTAATTTTTATTTTTATTAAATGAATGAAATATTAAGTTTATTTAAATAAATGAAAAAAGGAAGATGCGTTCTAAAAGTACGCTGTTATTTAGTGTTACGAGTGAATGCATATCTTTTTGTGTTGGTATTAAAATGTTAAATATGATCAGATGCTAATGTCACTGCAATTCTTAGTGTTATAACATTTATGACACCTAGTGCTCTTAAAGTAACGTTACCGGTTAAAAGAAAAATCAAAATAAATATTTAAATGTACAAACTATGAATATTGTCTCAGTATGTTAAACATAAACAACTAGGTTAATAATTTGCACACTCAAAAATTTGATTAAGACACTTTAAACTGTGCATTGAATAGTTGTGTTGTTAATTTAACAGACTCTATATTTGAGTGTCTCAATCAAAAGTTTGAGTGTGTCAATCAATTCTCTTTTAAAAAAGTAAGCACATGTTTAGAGTTGAAGGACCAATATTCAACACTAACAAATGAACAAGTAGTTATTAGTTATTACACAAAACACCTCCGAAAAAACCAACCAAACAGCACACTAGATCTAAAAAAAACACTCGGACAAAGAGTAACAGAATCCCAGAAATGACGAGCAGAGAATCAGCAACAATAGAATCCACAAACTCCATAAAACTCGACGCCAGAATCTACAAACAAACAAGAAACGACAAAAAAGAAGTAGCTGTTGTTTTAGTCCATCCTTATTCAGTACTAGGTGGTTGTCAAGGTCTTATGAAAGGCATTGCACGCAACCTTGCTGATCAAGGCTTCCCATCTGTCACTTTTGATATGAGAGGTGTCGGGAAGTCTACCGGGAGATGTTCCATTACGGGGTTTAGTGAAGTGGCTGACGTTGTTGCTGTTTGTAAGTGGTGTTGTCAGAATTTGGATGTTGATAAGGTTTTGCTTGTTGGCTCTTCTGCAGGTATTTATGTTTTCATTTAATTATGGTGTTTTTTTGAGTTAATTGTATGAGTTAATATGGTATTTATGAGCATATGTATGAGTTAAGACTTAAGAGCCCTGGGTAGGGTGAATATTTTGTGGCGTTCTGATGAAAACATAACACGAAAGTGCCACCCATTGTGTCGTTTTCGCGTCTCGAGCCATAGTTGCCAGCCCAAATGTTCTGGGATGTGGTTTAGGTGCATTTTATTACACAAGCATCAATGAGTAATTATGATTGACAAATAATATGGATGTACAACAAACCACTTATTGTGATTAGATGATTTAGCTTCTTCTTTTAGGTTAATTTGGGTTTCCGACTCGACATTGCAAGCCGACTAATCCCAAGACGAATACCGTTTTGGATAACCCGGAGTCGGCGCAGGTGAACCTCCGTACCCACCCTCAAATGTACACACCTACACCTAGCGAGGTTTGAACCCTTGACCTCTTGTTTGAGAGTCAAAGACCTTACCACTAGGCCATTTGCTGGTGGTTTAGATGATTTAGCTTCTTACAATGAATTGTAGTAATAATTATCGTAAAATGGCTAAATGTTTTCATTAGGAAAATCCTTAATATAATGGTTTTATAGCAAAATCCGGTCCCAAATGTTGTCACTTGGAAAATCCTTAATATAATTGTTTTTATAAGCTTGTTTCCATTATTTAGTTATTAGAGAAACCAATGTTTTATTTACCCGATTGAACCTTCTAGTCAAACCGGTTCTATAACATATGTATACTTGTTTCCTTTAATAGTTGGTGTTTTCAGTTAGTTTTTAACTCGGATTTACTGTTCTACAAAATTGGTACTAACATTAGACCCTACCACTTTAAATTGTTCTTTGAACTTAGAACGATTTATGAAACAAAAGGTTTCTGTTAGATTTTTATAAATAAGTCATGACCCGACCTGGTTTATCAAGCCAGGTCAAGGAAAACCGTTGGTTCAATCTGGTTCTTAAACAAGCAAAAACCCGGTCACGTCCGGCTGGTCTCCTAACGGGTAATCGGCCGGGTTGGTCAACCCGGGTTTTCAAACATCGATAGAAACATGAAAGAGTTTCAAATCCAAAGTAATATTTCGGTATTGGTCGAAACCGTATGGAAAGAAAGATACTGATACGAACCTATACCATACTAGGCTCGTAATCGGTTCATAAGTCCCAAGTGTAGAACTCACTCAAAAAGCTAGCTTGTTTGAGGAGGGGTCACCTCGACATTATAAACCATGAACCATTCCCATACATGGCCGACGTGGGATCATAACATTACCCCACCCTTTGAAGATTCAATGTCCTCGTTGGTCACGGTTGGCACCCCCTTTGGGTCCAAGCCACCACTCCATAGGCCACCACTCCGAGTGTTGGAACCTCGAAAGGCAGGGCTAGCTCTGATACGAACCTATCCCATACTAGGCTCGTAATAGGCAACCATGACCAACATAGCCGTGACCAACGAGGACGTTGGTTCTTCAAAGGGTGGGTAGTGTTATGATCCCACATCGGCCAAGTATGGGAATGGTTGATGGTTTAAAATGTCCAAGTGTCCTCTCCTCAAACAAGCTAGCTTTTTGAGTGAGTTCTTCACTTGGGACTTATGAACTGATTACGAGCCTAGTAAGGGATAGGTTCGTATCAATTCACTCAAAAAGCTAGCTTGTTTGAGGAGGGGTCACCTCGACATTATAAACCATTCCCATACATGGCCGATGTGGGATCATAACATATACAAACCATTAGGTCAAAATCGAATTGTCCCAATGGACATTCTGGTTTGTCTAGATAGTGTACATCCTAATTCATGTTTCTTATTATTGCCTTTGATACAAGTGATACGGATTACAAAGTTGAGTATTTGGATATAAGCAAATTGAACTGCTTGAGGGTAAGTGGTTTAAGAGTTGATTATTTAAACTGGTCATCTTACGGAAAATCGTTGGTTCAATCCGGTTCTTAAACAAGCAAAAACCCGGTCACATCCGGCCGGTCTCCTAACGGGTAATCGGCCGGGTTGGTCAACCCGGGTTTTCAAACATCGATAGAAACATGAGATAGTTTCAAATCCAAAGTAATATTTTGGTATTGGTCGAAACCGTATGGAAAGAAAGATACAAACTATTAGGCCAAAATCGAATTGTCCCAATGGACATTCCGGTTTGTCTAGATAGTGTACATCCTAATTCATGTTTCTTTTTATTGCCTTTGATACAAGTGACACGGATTACAGAGTTGAGTATTTGGATATAAGCAAATTGAACTGCTTGAGGGTAAGTGGTTCAAGAGTTGCTTGTTTAAACTAGTCATCTTATAAATGTTATACGGTTATACCCTGAGAGATCCTTAAATAAGCAGGCTTGCCTAACACTAGGCTGCTTGTGTGATTATTGTGTTCCGTTAAAAAGAGAAGCATTTGTAAATTCAAATAGTGCAGCTCGCGTTCTGTTTAGGGACAATTATTATTTGATTATCTGTTAAAAAAAGTATATGCATGATTAATAATATATAATATAAGTGAATATTTTATGAGAATATATAATCCACATTTTTTAGGTATATTGAATACATGCGATTCATGTATGTATATGTTTGCAAAGTGTTTAGTCACCATCCCTTTGTTATGTCTTCATAATGCTTGTTTCTTAGATCATATGTACAACATCTCATCTAATGCCTACATGAAAGCATGCGCTTAATCATGACGTACCGTAACTTAAATAAGTTGTACATGGTGGTGTATAAGTGCACTATGTTCAGGTGTTGTATAAATCACCTTCCAATGGCTATTTACTCACCGTTTATGAGTAAAATAGACTATAATGGTATATTTGTTATCAAACTACGCAATGATAGTACGATTCTAACTATGTAACAAGAATAATATCTCTATAACGAAGAAATAACTATAAATAGGAGTTGTAAAATGTCAAGTAATATGCTTAATTTGATTATTGATAACTGCAATTAGGCATCTTGTAATCATTACAAACAGGCCGATTTAGTATTCTGTATAATCATTTGGATCCTAACACTGATCCTTAAAAAACAGGTGCACCGATAGCAGGGTCTGCGGTTGATCAAGCAGATGAAATTGTAGGCTACGTGAGCCTGGGATACCCTTTTGGCTGGACAGCTTCCATTCTTTTTGGAAGACACCACAAGGCCATATTACAATCCCCTAAGCCTAAACTTTTCGTAATGGGGACCAAAGACGGGTTCACGAGTGTTAAACAGTTGGCCAACAAGATAAAAACCGCAGCAGGCCGCGCGGAAACACATCTTATTGAAGGAGCTAGTCATTTCCAAATGGAAGGTCCTGCTTATGATACTGAAATGGCAAATCTTATCGTCACATTCATTTCTTCATTGTAGTATATGGTATACCCTATCATCTTAAACTTGTAGCATATGGTGCTTGTAATTCATTAAACTTGTCATTGTTGAATAAAACTGTGTCATTATTGTAGAAGTAAAGCCAAGATGACTATAAGAAGTTTCTACATTATTTTACTCATGGGCCACATACTCATTAAACGTTACAACTGGCATGTCTTAAGTTCAGACGAACTTATAACTGCATACGGTCTGGTATCTGTCATAACTCATAGAACATTGTGTGGTGACAGATATCATTCTGATTTAAGTAAAGGAGCACTGGAAATATGTGATCTGAGGTAACACTTTAAAAACAATAATAGTTGGGTTAAGGAGGACAATAATGATGCAGAAGATGGCCGGATGGCAAAATGTGATACTCAATAAGGGTATGCTCAAATCAAATCCTAGCCATTTTTCTCCAGTCCCCTACAAAATGTCACTGTACGTCATGTGTATGATTCAATTCAGTATATGATTGCAGATTTTTTTTATTTTTTTGACAAAGAATATAACAATGTAGCCCAAAGTTATTATGCCTACAAAACTACACAAACCACGAATAGAAGAACCATGTGTGTATTCATGCTCCTAGATTAGTATTAGTACATAGAAGAACCACTGAAAAGCTTGAAATCTCACAGAAACCATAATACAACTGTGTAAGCTTTTGTTTCATTTCAAATGATGAACGATTTGGGGATTTGAACAGAGCAAATTCACTAAATGGCTCAAATGAACTTAAATAAGATACGAAGTTATAATCTAAAGTTCCCTTTCCAACTTTTGGCATTGTGCAGAACAGTTGATACTTTCTAATGATCAGAAAACCAAAGTTTAGAAAAAGCATGTAGTCTAGAACATAATTGACAGTACATATTGTGCTTCCCATACGTTCAACCATTTACATCTATCACAACATGGAATCTTTGAATCATGGACCTTGATAAAAAAAACATCAAAGAGTGTATGGTTAATGCACATTATGATACAGTCAAGAACACAAGGAAACTAATAAGAGACAATCAGCATGAAAATTATTAGCTTATTATTAACCCATGTATAGTTCACCTCAGGAGTCAATGATCACAACTGGTGATATAATGATATGCTAATGCCCATGTTAAAATTCTGCAGACGATCTCCACCTGAAGCACCGGAAAGATATGCTTTGATGTGCGTAAAATGTAACATCAGTTGGAAGTTCATACAATTAAACAGCCTTCACTTTGACATAAATTTCTTAAAAGCGAGGAGGAGTCTGAAAGGGTTTCTATGGGATGAGCATAACAAACGGAAACTCTATGGAACAATTACCAATATACCATAATGGAAACAGGACAGGAAAGTTATTTCAATTTTCACCCACAACATGACTTCATACAAGAATACAAGGTGACACTCTATCTCACCAGTTATCACGCACGGTTAAAGGTCATTTTCCATTGCCCGTTATCCGGAATCTATCACTTGAGAAGCTTGTGATTTTTGCATGTAGGGACTTAAGGTTACATTAACGAAGATACATATATCACCAACTAACCAACTTAGATCTTTGAGTTAACACATATATTAGCAGCTGCCTAAGAAGCATATACCTCTTCCTTATCCATCCTATCATAGTGTTAAAGTGGAAAAAGTGACCATGTCGGGCGAGCTGGATAGGGTCGAAACAGATTTAAGTCAAAATAAGTCATCTGTAATCGCAGATCAAAACAGGTCGGGTCAAGTGACCCACAATATTGTTGTATCCATTTGTTTATATATTATAACTAACTATTCTATGATTCCTATCAAACTAACCATAGATAGCTTTACCAGTTGTCTTTTCTCGTAGACGCCCGGCCTCTTGATCCCTTCAAAAGCATGCTATGCTTTGCCTAGAGTGTGTGGGAAAAAGAGCTGCAAATTTGCTATGTATATTATGACCATCCCACATCGCTCTAAGGGGTGAAACGAAGTCAGTTTGAAGAGTTATATATACAAGGCATATGCCTGGCATACAAACTTGCCTTAAACTAATGAGTAAGGAAAACAAAGCAACCGGTGAGAACTGGGCGCCGCGCAACTCATAATAAAACTTCGGTTTTAATTATCAGCGCGAAGAATTTATGGAGGGGTCATAGGCTGGCCGAGTGTTGACGCTGCTTACTTTGCAGAACTCACTTGTGCGGGCCTCCCGACAACCCACCCCAATTCACTGAGTTTCAAATATTAAGCTTAGCTTATTTTTATCTAACAAGGGTCAGTGTTATCTTTGCGGTAACATTCATTATTTGATAGAGAAAATAGTTGGGTGCCCGCACACATAGCGGCAGCAATAATTTTTTTTAGCAAGAAATCAAGACTCGCCCGGGTTTATTAGATCGGGTCAAGAGTCAACGAAAATCTGCTGTTCAATTTGGTTCTCAAACAAGAAAAACCCGGTTACTTCCAGCCCAGCCTTCGTGCCGGTTCACGAGTCAATCACTTAAACAACCAGGTCAATCCGGGTTTTAAAACATTCGATCTAACTCAAACAAACATCTATAATACACTATGTGTAGCCCTTTTGGAAATAAATTTAGCAAACACGAACACGCTGAATGGTTTTAATACTTGGTTCCCATAGACATATTTTGAAGTAAACAAAAGGCGTTTTGCGTCATTAGCCCACAAATTAAGAGGTTGCAGAAGTCTCACTTGAACCATGAGTTAGGATTATGTGAAATAGTAGGTAGTTTAGGTGGGAATAATTTGCCTGTTCAAAAAAAAAAAAATCTACATCAGCTCATAAAACAACAGGAGAAATGAGTATAAAATGTACAAGGCAATATTTTAGCATCAAGAACCAAACAAAGAACTCAATTAAACCAAATATCTTTATTACCAGTACCACCATTTTGGAGCGAGTGAATAATATTTAGAATATGGATCCCTATATGATCACGAACACTAAAAGGTCAAAAATAATATTTATACGCCAGTGAGCAATGGTCGTTGGCCGAGAACATCTCGTGATCAAAGAACATAAATCATGTCTTATTAAAGCTTAATGACTATCAAAGGCATGTATAACTATAGCAGCATTTGCATCACAAAACTTACACTGAAACATCAACAATGTACGAAAGTTAATTAAAAACCGATATTGGGATTGTTAGTTAATAAAGTCGGCTCACTTGTTTGGCCCACTAGTCCGTCTAACTTAAGGCATTGTCTTTTTATATTTTGCTTGTACCGCTCTTTATATATGTTACTCGCGTAATACAACGACAAATAATTGATGATAATTTATGAGTTTAATAAATGTATTTTATCAAGTAATACTATCATACTTGTGTAACCAACTGCTTTAGAGTAGTTGGCCACCTGGCCTTCTTCTGGAGCTTGAGGAGAGGGTTTGGTATTGGGTTCAAGTCTTACAAAAGACAAAATTTTAAAATTTTCCTCCTAGTGTGAAACCGTGAGTTCTAAGGGTTTCTCTTCACGAGTTTCTCCTACTAGTTCGGGTTCTAAAAAAAGGATATTAAATTAAAGAGCACTTATGAAAAAAAAAAAATATTTCAATTTAGAAATGAAAGAGAGTTTTGAATAGGTTGTTACAAAAGATTGTTGCAAATGAGATGATTATCAAAATTGCACATGTTGTTACAAATGTATATTTCCATAACAAGCAATTCAAAATTGTTCAATGCTTTATAATGTAAATAGCATGGTACCCGCGTAATGCGGCGACAGATGCCCAGTAATGATTTTTAAGACGAAAAAAATATTAATCTCTTACTCATCAAGTTTTAGAAAATACTACATAATTAAAGTTGTAAAAAAGTCTAACCAAAATAAATGCACTAAATAAAAAAAAATTAAAATTAATAAAAATATATCAAAATGATTATTGAATAAAGAGCAATTTTTTTAAAAAAAATATAATGAAATTAGATTGTGTAAAAAATAAATAGATTAAAAGATATTTGAATTTAAAATTAAAAATATTTTTTTTTAGGTTGTTATAAAAATTCGTTACAAAAGATTGTTACAATGAGTTGTGGTATACAATATACGAATCAACAAGTTGTTTTATTTAGCAAGTAAAAGTAGTTGAAAATTCAACCTTACTATATTTAGAACGTTTCAAATACTTTATTATTTAGTTATAAATAACATAAGATAAGATAAGGTATGATTTAATTTGGTTTATTAGTTTCTACATGTTAGTTTGCGGATCGTACTTTTTTAAGTACTTAGATTATACAAGACTGTTATTTGCATGTCATCTACTTCAACTATTTGTGATTATGGTTTGTTTGTTTGGGGTTACTTGAGTGTTTTGTATTAGCGGTTGAATTTTGATTTATTGGCTATTGGTAGTCATGATTGCTTGCAAAGATGACTCGTCTCAATCAATTAGTTTTCAATTATATGGTAAAAGTTTTTCGTATTGGATCTATTTATGAATTGTTTTTTTTTTGGTGTGGGGGGGGGGGGGGGGGGGGGAGAGTTGATATGGCTTTATGTTTTGAGTGTCAAGACTGAACTGATTGACGGATTATTAGTGAAATAATATATAATGGTGTGTTTCTAGATACATAGGAGGTCGAAGATTCTAATGAACCGACTATCTCGAGTTATATATTTTGTAACTAGCCCGGACCAAACAACTTTTATAAAAACACGTCAAATATTGGATGGCACGCTTATGGTTAATGAAATCATAAATTGGTGCAACAAGCGAAAGCAATCTCTTATGATCTTAAAAGTGGACTTTGAAAAAACTTTTGATTCAGTATCATTGAACTTCTTAGACCGAGTTATGGGTTTCATGGGTTTCGGTTGTCGATGGAGAGGTTGGATTCGCACTTAAATTCTGCAAAAAATTCTATTTTTTAACGGCGAGTTAGTAATTAGTGATGTGAGCCCATCGTGACATCCAACTGGGAAGTATGCAAGTCTCGAACCTTCTTCTTTAGGGGATAAACCCAACTATTGCTTCTATTTATTTTGGGCCCCTGAAGGTCCTTAGTGAGACTCTGTGGGCAAAATCTTCTGTTTTAATTAATGGTAGTCATTCATCCAAATTTTCTTTACATCGTGGTCTTCACCAAGGCGACCCTTTGTCCCTATTTTTATTTATTTTTGTGATGGAGGCTTTACATGTTGCTGTTGAAGATGGCATTGTTTGTCTTTATCATGGTATTAAAGTAAGATCCATTCACATTTCACAATTACTTTTTGCTGATGGCGTTCTTTTCTTAGGGGAATGGTCGCGTTCTAATATTATCGGGCTTGTTAGTCTTCTTAAATGTTTTTATAATGTCTCGGGACTCAAGATTAATCTCCATAAATCTAGTTTATATGGTATTGGGGTTGACAGGCATGTAATTTCCAACCTTGCTTCATTTACGAATTCTACTCCCCATCAACTTCCATTTACTTACCTCGGTATTCCGGTTGGTTCTAACATGTAGAGAATTAAAAAATGTAATCCTATTATAGATAAGTTCAAAAAGAGGTTATCGAAATGGAAAGCAAGCATGCTTTCTATCGATGGCATGTCTACCTTGATTACTTCGGTGTTAAGTTCTCTGGGATTCTATTATAGGTAGTAAAATACGTCTTTTAAGCTATAAGCTGATGCCATAAGCTCAAATTAGACACACAAGATTCTTTTGAGTTACTTAAGAGTTGTGTAAAAAGAAATTTGAAATAAGCACAAGGAATAAGCCTGAATAAGCAATAAGCTATCATCACAAAACGACAGAATAGTCGTTTTCGAGTTCTAGGCCACTCCAAGAGTTGATTCAAGTTTCTAAAGCTTTTAAATGACTTAACTAAGCTTAATAAACAAAAAGTTTTTCAATAAGCACACTCAATAAGCTGAAATAAGTAGATAAGCACTTAGTTAAAAGTCAACTTTATGAGTTTTCTAGCAAAAAGTCAAAGCTAAGGTCTGATAAGCTCCAGTTCAAATAATTGGGTCAAATAATGAAGATCTATTACAAAAAGTAAGTTATTGCAAGTCTGGATAAGCCAAATTGGCTTATTAATAAGCTGGATGAAAAATTACACTACCAGGGGCTAGTTTTGGGTGTTGAGCAGTGGAAACTTTTTCCACTGCTTGACTTTCTTGACTATTTGTCTTTAGTGACTTTTCGTGGATTCAAGTTTCACAAAGGCACCCAAATGATCAGTTAAGTATAAGGAGTCAATAACAATCACAAAAACACAATCACAATCAGCCAATTAGCACAGTTAATTCAAAAGATCACCAGACTTCACACAGACATGAACATAAGCAGTTATGAACTTAATAAGCTGTTTAAGCAAATTTCAGCCAACCAAATTGCACCAAAGGCATACACAAGGTATATTTAATTCATATGAGCATAAATTAACAAGTTACATGCATTGGTTCAAGGCCTAAATCAAGATTCAAGCACCAAAAGTTACTGATGAACACTTAAACAAGCAGACTTTTCACTTTGCTGATATACTTGACCAACAAGCCAAATTCAAACACTCAAATCTCTTAGATAGGTTACGTAAACTTTGATTTAACAGCTTTTATCCCTAAACATGCATATACTCTAAGTATTACCAAAATTTTAGGTCAAAAACAGTCAAAACCAATGAGATATAGCACAATCTTGAATTTAAGGTTTAAAGCCAATAACTTGTAGGTTTTAGTACTCAGCCAAGTAAATAACAGATACAAAGCATAAACAACTCTTTCCAACAACACAATACCAATCTATGATCTTAAACAGATAATCCCAAACACCCCTTATCTTTTTCAAATCAAATTTAAACAAGTATAAGTGTATTCCAAGACTACCCAAGCCCAATCAAACACATAAACAAATGTAATATGCACTATTAAGCAATATTAAACCATAAATTCAGGAAGAACACAAGCAACACACAAAATCACCAAAAATCAAGATTTTAAGTAGTTTAAGGTAGAATGGTTCAAACCTCATGGATGTACATCCACACCCACGAATTTTGAGCTTATGTGCTAGCAAGAACAAGCACAAGCTTCCACAAACAAGCCTGCTAAGATTCAACAAAGTTAGAAGCAAAAATATAAAAACAGTAAAGTGACAAATCCTTGATTAATGCAACTCTTGTACTCCACACTTGATTATCCCCAAGTTATAAGCCTCACAACACCATGATATCACAATATCAGGGTGTTATGATCAACTTATAGCCCAAAAATTCCAAGGCGTACCAAGATCATAGCAAAATATCAAGATTTAAGGAAAATATGCAAACTTTTGCACACTCCTTTGAAAACAGGTTTTAGGATTCAGATTTAGTAAACATGTAACATTAACAAGCAATAATAAAGATTGGCACTTGGTTTCTCTTCAAAGTTTCAAACACTTTTCATTCATAAATGACAAAGGATTTACAGAACTTGAACAAAGGAAAAATCAAGAGCAAGTGAAAATGTTGCACATCCTATGCCTTTTATAGGCTACAATGAACTACTAGAAAGCATAAAATCGTAACCCTAATGTGTGGTGAAGTCCCAAAAATGCCCCTTGAGTAGCTTGAAGAATCTTGAACATGTGACTTTGTTTTGGAGTTTTGTTGTTGTTGGCAAGGTGAAAATGTATCCAAGGGTCCAAAACAAGCTTAAAGTGTAAGCTGGAATGTGGTGTGTTGGATGACTGTCAACTTTTGGCTGTATCTTCAAAAACCGTGTGAAGGGGTTTCAACATGTGAGCAAGATAGTGACGTGGCATGGGTTTTTAAAGTTGGGGTGTGTTCATAAGACCCTTAATCACTAATCTGGAAAAGATTAATGATTAATTCTTAGCAAATAACAAAAGCCCAATTCATGTTCTTGACTGAATAGTGTTTTGTTTAATCCAGATTAAGGGTGGGTTAATTTTAAATTTGTGTTAAGGCGCCAAGTTTATTTAATAAATAAACCGCGTTAGTGGATTGATGAGGTTGAGGAAGGGAGAGTGTTGATTGGTTGGTTTTGGTGAGTGGGCTACGTGTCAAGTGGTGGTTGGTCTAGGTGTCTTATGTTGTCTGCCCATTTTAGCCCCTATTCTTTCACACTCCTTTCATTTGTAAATAAATCAGCCCAAATTCGTTTTCCTTTGTTAACAAAGTTTGTTTTTTTCACACTTTTGCCCCCAAAAAGTTTTGTAAAGTGATTTCAGGGGTATTTCTTGCCAATTGTTGATTCTTGAAGGGCTGTTTTGGCATTTTCTTCATAGATAATGGTCTTGACTGTTTGATTGACTTCTTGGAGGACTGAAATTGACAAGTCATAATTAATGAGGGACCATTTTTGCCAATTCTTCATAGTTAATGGTCCTTTTGGTAATTTGACATTTTTAAAGGACCAAACTTGTAATTTCTTGTAACTTGAAGGCCTTCATGATATGTTTGACTTTAAGGAGGACTAATATCGACAATTTAGTTTTGTTGAGGGACTAAATTTGCCAATTCTTCAAAGTAGAGGGCCCTTTTGGTAATTTTGACAAACTTTAGGGACCAATCTTGTAATTATGAAGATACAAGGGTTTAAAGTGTCAATTCTTCAATATTGGAGGACCCTTCTTGCATAATCTTCAATTCTTCAAGGGTTATTCTTGGAAAATCTTCATTAGGGCTTGGTTCATTGTGCAACTTCGTTTCCCGTGTTCGTTTTTGCATGATTCTTGTGATCTTTTGTCATTTTCTCAATATCCATACCTAAAATACACAAGTAACAAACACAAGCATATATTTGGCCATTTTCATGATATTTTATGCATTTAAAGCTCGTTTTGGATGATGAGACTATGTATAAAAGCAGTCTCATCAGTCTACTATCTTTCTTTATTCCATATGCAAAAGTTGATTGACAAGCGTCTAGAATCTTTACGGGCCAATTTATTTTGGGGTTACACGGATTGGATAAAAGAATTCCTTGGATCATTTGGAATTCTGTTTTAGTTTCAAAGGTGAAAGGTGGTCTTAGTATTGGTTCTCTCGAGGCTTTGAAATTTTCTCTTTTTGAAAAATAGAGATGGAGTTTTTTAATAACCGTCCATCTTTGTGGGTCAAAGTTGTTTCAGAAATACATAGTTTGTATGACACGGTAGATTCGATGTTTTTTTCACCAATGTGGAGGTTCTGGTACTTGGTTTAGGATTGTGAGGGCAATCAACACCATGCATGAAAAAGGTATCATCCTTCATTCTGCTACTAGATTTTGGAAAGCTGCATGGTTTGGTGACACCCCTCTTTAGCGCCAATTTCCTAGTCTTTTTTGTCTTGAAGAAGACAAATATTGTCTTATCCGAGATAGGTGGCAAAATGGTTGGGTTTTGTGTTGGACGCGTAATCTTAACAGATGAGTTACCGGGTTTCAGTTAGATTCATTGATGTCCATGCTAGTGAATGTTGAGCTTATAGAAGGTTGAGATGCTTGGCAATGGAGTTTAATAGGTTTGATACCTTCACTAGTAAAGATACTCAGATTTATATTGGGTTCATTTCTCTTCTAGATGTCCCTATTGAGATAATATGGTGTCATTTCATTCCTAGAAAAGTTAATATATTGGTTTGGCGTGCCTTAAGAGATAAAATTCCTACTAAATGAAATCTAAGCAGAAGAGGTTTGGAGGTACCTTCTCTTCTCTGTCTTATTTGCAACATCTCTCCGAGACCTCTGTGTATCTTTTCTTTTCTTGCAACCTAGCTACTACAATTTGGCGCCTCATTTTCAAATGGATAGATCTCCCCCTTCCACATTCGAACAACCTGAAAGACGCTTTCAATTGTCTTGATCACGTACGTCTAAAGTCAACGGCTAAGATGATTTTTTATTCTATCTTTGGTGTAGTGGTGTGGATGTTATGGAAGTCTCGTAACAACGAAATCTTCCAGGACAATAAAATGCTTCAAAGGCATTTATTAGATCAAATTGTCGATGTTTCATTTTTGTGGTACTCTTCTAGAAATAGAAATTTTAAAGTTTCTCGGTCATATTAGACCCAAAACCCTTTACTTAACTCTATTATGTAGTTCACTTTTTCTAGCTTCTTGCTAGTTTTATATATTTCATCCGTTAAAAAAAGCGTGTTATGCCATGAGTAGGGTCTCATTTGGTAAAACATGACTTTGCTAATGTTATGTGGGATCATCTTGCTAGATTTTAGCACATTATAACTTTTCCGTATCATCAGTTTGAGACAATTATTCATTCAGTTTAGCAAAATGATACAAGCATTTAGGATATTTATTCAACCATGTCAGCCTTATGGGATTAGTGAGCATTGGCATAACCACCATAATTGAGCAGTTTGGATCCTTATATTAAAAGGAGAGACTTACATTGGTTCAGTTTCTTATGGGATTACATCATGACTTTGAGAGATTGTTAGGTTCATTTATAGATCATGATCCCTTGTCATATGTTAATTATGTTTAAGTGATCTATTTGCAGAAGAGATTCATATGAAATCTCATGTTGATAAAAGAATTTTAGGCCTTCCATTTTTTCTTCCACATATCATACCACGACATATAGTGGAACTCAAAATGGTCCTAACTCCACATTTTCTATTGATGAGAGTGCTTATTCAAAAACATAATAGGTCACTGTAAATGAGTGTCTTAATACCCCTCACGTCAACCAGTAGACACATAAGCAACCATAGAATTGGCCACCACATCAGCTACGACCATCTCAATCTAATAATGTTTCTATTCCTCCTTATTTGGACCCAACTTTGATTAAGCAATTTTAAAATTCTTGGTTTTTAGCGTCAAGCCTTAGAAACCTCATGCGGTAATGGTCTGACATCATCCACGTGTATTTTTTCACTAAGTAGATCTCAAATTTTGGTGTTAGTCATCATATTGGTCATCTTTTGTCTCAATTTATTTCTTTATATCTTGATTCTTCGAAGTGATTTATGGCTCATAATGGTGGTTCTATGCCAGTAGCAGGTGTTGATCAATTTTTAGACCATTTGTATTGTTGTGTTATGTTAACTATATACAAAGTCTTACTATGAATCTTGCTTCTGTTGGTTATTTTGTGATTCTAGATTTAATGTCAAAATTTCATTTCTGATTGTTGTATATAAGACCGAAAAACTCAAGATGTGATTAGGACAAGTCGTGGTGAAGGGGGACTATATGTCTTGGATTTATCATCTTTTTGGTTAAGTCGTTGTTCTTCCAAGCAATATTACAGCCTCTAGTGTGGAATTATCATCTTTTTGGTTAAGTTATTTTTCTTCAGATTTTTATTTATGGCATTCTCTTTTAGGTAATGTTTGCATATCTTTTAAAAATTTTTAAGTGTCTTCAAAAGCTTTGAGTAAGTAAGACAGTCATGATATTATGACATTAGCGGGGTGTAAGTTTGAAAATTTTCCAACATTACCATTTAATAATTTGTTTCTTTTTTTGATGCTCCTTTTGATCCTATGCATTTTGTTGTGTGGGGACCTTCTCCCAGTTCTACAACAGGGGGTTCCAAATAGTATGTTTATTTACTAATGATCATATTAGGTATACTTTCCTTTACCTAATGAAATGTCGCTTTATTATCATAGCATTTTAAAGACTCAGAGTTCTTATTAAAACTCAACACTCAAGTGTCATAAAATGTTTTTGTTTTGATTTGGGAGGTGAACATTTATAAGAAATTTACCTTTTTACTTGCTTTAGATGGGACAATGTACCAACCATCTTGTAAAGACTATCCTTAACAAAATGGTGTTGTTGATTGGAAGCAATGTCATCTTGTTAAGGTTGTGAGATCGTTTATGTTGCCTACAAAAGTTTCTAGTGTCTATTGGGGAAGTTTATCTAACAGATGCATGTGTTATAAATATGATATCGATTGCAAATAAACGTGGTCTATCACCCATTGAATGTTTATATTATCATGTTCTTGATTACTTATCTTTGATTATTTTTATACATGTTGAACATGCCAAGTTTTCTCCTACGTCATCCATATGTGTCTTCATAGGTTATAGTGTGAATCAAGAGGGGTATTGTTTTTATGATCATGCTAGTCAAAAGTTGTATACCTCTCGTCATGTTAATTTTTAGGACACATTTTACTATTTTATAATTTGGCACGATGTTGACTTATAAAAATTTATCTCTTTGATGTTTTCACCTAAAAACCTATACCTGTTGTGTCTTCCATAAGAAACAACCATATAAATTACCAAATGCCACTAGCAACAACTCCACAAATCATCAACACTACTAAAACACCACTGGTAACAATTTTTGAGGCAACATATACTGATACTCAACCCCTGACCATAACTGCCCAATCATTACCACAAGTTGCAATAGTTACCCTCTAAATGTTCTACCCACACATATTTGTATCTCCACTAAAATGATTTTGTTTATTCTTGTTATTCTACTTCGTTTGATTCTTTGTTTGATTATGTACAAAGTATTCATTTGCATTTGGCCTATATGAAAGTTGTTTGTGATTCACTTTGGTAGGGTGATATTGTTGAGGAACTTACTACATTGTATCAGACTCACACATGAGACTTGGTACATTTTATAACACACAAGCCTGCTATTAGCTCTCGTTGGGTCTGCAAGATTAAAATAAAATTTAACGGGTTCACTGAAAGATACAACTTGTCGCTAAAGGCTACCTTAAGAGTATGACGTGATTATAAATAGATATTCACTCTTGTTGCAAAAATGATAACTTTACAAACTTTGATTGGAGTGGTTTTTAGTTTTTCAACTCAAAATATCTCAAACATATGTCAATAATGCCTTATTGAATGGTGAGATATATGAATAAGTTTATATGAAACTACCTTCTCATGCTCCTCATTTGTGAAGTTTATAAGATCCGGAAAGCTCTTTATAAACTCAAAAAGACAACACGTACTTGGTATGAGAAGTTTTCCTTAATTCTTACATCTCTTGGATTTGTTTCTATCCATCACGATTCATCGTTATTTTGTTAAACATTCGACATATTTTTCATCTTTGTATGTTGAGGATACGCTTATTACTGGAGATGATTGCGGTGGGATTGAACTATTGAAGGCAGAGTTGTCTCATTGCTTTTCTCAAAAGATTAGGTTTACTACGTTATTTTCTTGATATTGAGGTTGGTTGATTATCGAAAGGTTGTCTTCTATCTCAGTCTAAGTTTACTTTTAATTATTTGTTTGGTCGTGCCCGAATGACATATAATAAGATTGTCGACATTCCTTTTGATGCTAAAGAAAATTATACCCCCTATAGATGGTAATCCTTTACATATATGATCCTAGTTGCTATTACAATACTGTTAGGACTTGGGAGTTTGATATGTCTTGAGATGACTAGACCACATATTGTTAGGTCAATTCAGTTCCTAATAATCTCACTGATAAATTTGAATAACAGTTAGCCTAAATGTAAATATCCTTGAACACTAAAAGGTTACTTAGTGAATAGTCACTTAGTGAGTCGCCTTCAAGATTCTCAGCCCGAGTCTAAAAGAAAGACTTGAGCATTTAGCTAGGCGACGCTCAGTGAATGATGTATCCGAGACAAAGAAGAAGGTGATAGATTCAGTGAGTTGTGCTAATAAACTTATTGAACCTCATGTGATTTCCTCAATTATGATGAAGTCCTGAGGATCTAAGAAGATTGAAGAATGAGTGTGATAAGTTTGAAGTAGAAAAGATCAAAGGACAATACGCGAAATCAAACGTACCGTTTAGGAATAGACAAGGGTACTGACCTTTGTAAAGGGCATTGTCCTCATACTTAGAATATGTATAGACAAAATATACCTTAGTAGATGTAAGAGGTATTTCACATCACAATCCCTTGTTTTATCTAATATCTAGGTCTATAAATAGTCTTCAAATGTGAGTAGAATAAGTTTGTGCATTACATGTTTATACATTCACAAACATATTCTCTCCTTCAAATACGAAAAACACTTGAGTTATAATTCATTATTGGTCTTCTTCGTCAAGTAACGCCCCAACGGACGTTGACCGACGTTAGGAGGCGTTATGACACCACCCTTGCCAAAACCCTAACGCTGTTTCCCCCGGCGTTGCCTGGGCAACGCGCGTTAGGGATACTTTCTTTATTATTTTAAAAAAATCTTTATAAAATTTACAAAACACTCACTAAAACGGCCCATTTTTGAAATAAAAAAATATTTTTAACCCCCGATCCAAATCATTATAAATAGCCAAACCCTTTTAATTGTTTTACACACAAAAAACACATACACAAATTCTAAAATTCACAAAAATGAATACAAATTTATAATCCGCTCGAAATGTACACGACATCGATGATGAAACGGGCGTTTTCTTGTTACAACAAGCCTACAATTATCATCAACGACTAGTACAACAAGAAAACACCCCAAGATTGGCCCGTACGCCAATTTTTCGTGATCGTGAAGATGCCGAACGCCGTCTACGTGCCAATTATTTTGATGAAGGTTGTAAGTATCCTTTAAAATATTTAGTAGAATATTTCGTATGAGTCATAGACTTTTTACCACAACATTTTCATTTTTTGCGTATGTTTTTTTATTCGTAATGTGATTCGTATTTTTATTTTATGAATGAAATGGGTGTTTGTTTAAATAACGCAATAATTGTTGAGGGGTTTTTTGAAAAAAAAGGAAAAATGGTGTTCGTGGGTGTTATAATTAGAAGGTTGGTGTTATTTGGGTCTTATGCTGATATGATGGTAATATTTAGTGAAAATGATGTTACAACACCTAGAGCTCTTAAGATTAATATGACTTATTAGTGAGAAGATCACATACAAACAAATTGTCTATTCAATTATATTTTAGTTTCGTATACAATAGTGCATAATTCTTTACTTAATAAAACTTAAACATTGAAAAATCTTTGTGTATTCACTACAACAATTTTCAACCCTAGGGACGACTTATTCGTCTCTAGGGACGCCATTATTCGACCCTAAACTCCTAGGGACGATTAAGTCGACCCTAGGAGGTAGTGCCTAAAAAATCGTCTCTAGGATCCTAGGGACGAACTCTCCTTTGTAACCTAGGGACGACTTAGTGGGTCCCGCAACCCACTACGTTGAAAAAATTGACTAACCTAGGGACGACTCTCTTTGAAACCTAGGGTCGACAAAGTCGTCCCTAGGTTATTAATAAAAATAATCTTTTTGAAAATTTTTCTTAAAAATTCTTTTTTTTATTATTTTTAATTAAAAAAATTTATAAATATTAAGAAAAACATTTTCAGAAAATAAAAAAAAATATTATTTATTAACCTAGAGACGACTACTTATTACTTAAAGTGTTTTTATTTACACTACTTTATTATTTGTTAGATTAATAATGAACTTTCTAGTAAATAGAAATTCAATTACAAGATACTAACAATATTGCTTATGCTGTCCACATTGCTAGTTTCTTACTAACACTACTACAATTCATTACAGATTATTCAGTATATTTGAGGTACTAAGTTTCAAACACACGTCTTCTTTAGACTTGCTTGCCTATTGTGATGCGATTGGCATGGCGATTACGTTATTCGCCAGCCTACAATGTTGGTTTATGTTTTTTTAGACACAATATTTTCTTGCATGATCTTCTATTGAAGTTGAGTATCATGCCAGAGTTATTATTACTAACGAGATTATAAGATTATTTTTGATGATTCGATTCAACTCATGGCCGAGACCCTGATTGATTCAAACATCTGGGCATCTGGCAAACCGTTTGATAAAAGATTCATTTTAATAATTACCAAAAAGGGATAGTCGCACCTATTAGTACAACCTCGTTACTTATTTCTGTAATCTCAATTGCCCCAACATCACCTCTGCAACATGGATATATATAAATACATGCTTCCACTACCAAAATTTAGAATCTTTAACCTGTATTTTTTAGTTGATCAAGTTGGAAAGTTATTTACGACATCTTTAATATAGAAGTAATAAGTCATTGTTTTTTACTATCTCTTAACTCTTTTCCTTTTTTTGTATTTCAATTTTATACTTGAATGCAAAATAATAAAATGAAAGAAAATAGCACAAAGAAATAACAACTTACATACTGTAGATACCCTAAGAATTTGTAATTGAAAATCTCAATGATTGAGAAGAACTACAAATGACTACTTATTCTAGTGATATATTTAGTTTAAGGGGTCTAATTAATAAATATTCCCTAATAATCTTCCACTTATAAACACAACAATTGCAAATATTGCAGACATCTCCCACCTCTACCATTTTCTCAAAATTCCATCCCTAAATACTTGAACCATGCACTTGTTGTGTTTACTATACTACTACCCCCACCCCTTGATACATAAGGGAAACAAGCATGTAAAGTGATAAAAAAAAGACTTTCTAATCACACACTTCTAGCCATCATTTCTTGAAATCTCCTGTAAGATTCCTGTTTCTCCAATCTGAACTTCTCGTGGCAGTTTGCGATAAACTTATCGGCTAGACGATCAATCTCATTCATCTCATCAACGGTCATTCGAGAACTATTATTCCCATTATCACTGCCCATGTTCTTCTCCTCAAGCCATTGTAGGTACCCTGAGAGTCCTAGCTGAGACTCTGGGGTCATTTCGTCTAAAAATGAATTCCAAGTGGAATCATAGTAAACATGACCATTAAACGGATTGGAGGAAGTCATTGGGACAACATGGGATGAGCACCAATTGTAATGCAACCTAAACGAGCCAAAGTAAAGCTTGTTCTTATTCTTGTTCTTTTTTAAGATCAAAGGTTCCAGGAAATGGACATTGTTGAGATGGATTTCTTTAAAAAGTGTCATGATAATGGTCTTAGCCTTGGTGAGGGCTCGGGCAAGACGAAAGATATGCGAGAAGATGAAGTTGTGGATTAAGGTTTTGAATTTCATGGAGTTGGCTAAGGAAGAAGATGGAGAAGGTGGTGGAGCTCTGATGGAGATAGCTTGGGGTGATGAGGGGGGTGTTTTTAGTTGAGAAGGAGTAGTCATTTTTTTGGGTATGTATTTGGGACCTAAGCTTCACTTGGTATTTATAAGGGAACATGATTACCAAAATGCCCCTCAATGTTATCCTTAAATCATGCATGTGTTTTTTTAATACATACTACGTAGTACTCCGTATATGGATTTATAAGAATTATTAAAAATGTGTTTAGGTTTAATGCAATTGGTTCTGTTTATTTGATACATTAAAGTTATGCTAAACAAAACACACAAGTATAAAGGTTACAAAGGTCAAACTCATGTTGTTAAGCTTGTCATAGTAGCAATTTATCTGCCATGTTTTTAATATCAAGAATAGAGATTATAAAAGTAGATAGTATTAAAACTATTTTTAATTTTTAAGTTCAGATTAAACATGCATAGTGAATCATAATGTTAAACACTAAACATAAACATGTGATAGTGGACATGGTCTAAATCAAAAAACTCCAATGATAGCTTAGAAATATAAAGGGATTGGAGTTGGTAATTTAAATAAAAGAGACAACAACTTTGCAGATTTTGTAGTGTCCACTTTAGTGTTTCTCTTCTTTTTCTTTTAACACTGAAATGTTAATGTGTTAATAGTATGCAGGACCACTTTTGATGGTTACAATACCCGACCCGACAAGACCAACTTCTGCTACCATGTCTTACTTTCTTGGATCAAAGCCATGCATCAAAAGTAGTACCATAAAGAACTTGAACTAGTACTATTGGACCAGGACCAATCACTAATTCATAAGTGGATCCTATAAAGCTAATGGAGGGGGAAAATTTCGAAAATATATTTTGTGACCAAAATTCCAATATTTTATTTTAGTATTATGTGAGTTCAAGTGTCACGGGAACATCTTACTAATTAATACTCCATGTTAGAGCATCCACAATGGTGGCTTTTTATAAAGACTTTTTACTATTATGAAAAGCTATTCATGTCATTTTATGCATTGGGGCAAGACTTTTAGAAAGGCTTTTTAAGAATGACTTGTGTATCACCAAGTCTTTGATAGGAAAAGTGAAAAGCTATTAGCATAAAATGAAGTATGTATTAATTGTGAACCAAAAAACTAAATTTATTTTCCTTTTCATTCAATGCACCAAGTCTTTATAGCTTGGTAGCATTGTAGATGCTCTTAACATGTTATGACTTTGTCAGTGTGAGACTGTGAGGTTCTGACCAATACAAGTATGCCCAAATTAGTTTCTAGGTTTGTTTACTTCATGTATAATCCTTTTATTTCATTTTATACATTATTATTATGTTACCAAACACTTATAAAATAAATAAATTACATAATCTATGTACCAAAACAAAAGATACAAAGCATTTTTGCTCCTATATACATGTGTACTGAAACTATTTATTATTGATGAACAACCAAGTAATATAACTGTTCAAATCAGTCTCGTGTTATGAAATATCCCTTTGGGATGATCATTTTTTGTTGTCATGTTTTTGAATGATTATTTTTTGTGGTTTAGTTCAATGGTCTTGTGGTTCTTGTCGTCTCGGATGGTAAGGTCAAGGTAGTATCCATGTATACGGATGTCTTACCAACTATAGGGTTTATCTTGGTTAACCATTTTAACGAATTATCGTACCACCACTTGATATGTTAGTTTTAGTCAGGACTATTTAGCTTGAGGTTTCTACGAGGGTCAGTGTTAGTCTTGGATAGTTTTCAGTTGTTTTCATGATTTCTAGGGTGATGCTCATACCATTTCTACGTATTATTGTGCCACCAGACTTGAATGTTTTATGTAGAGAGGCTGAAGTGAAAAGCATTTATTTTTTAAGAGGGCTGACATATAATACATTGAAATTTTTGTATTAAAAACGATTCAAACCATACATAAAGGGTATAAAATATACATAAGGCCGGGCCACAACTCCTTTGGTTCCTACTAAGTTCCGTTCTTGGCCACCACTTGATGTGTATTTAGCTTGAGGTTTCTGTAAAAACTTATGAATCAATGACTAGAATCACCAAGAACATATAACAGAGAACCCAACCAACATCCCCTTGGCTCTCTTTATTAATGATTAATTTACAATATCTGATTACAAGAACAACACTCACAAGATTTGATCAAGAACGATCAAACAAGTATTTCTCTCTCTAGAATGAATAACAGAAACAAAAGATGAAAAAAGTGAAAAGTAAACGAGTGAATGATTGAGTACATAAGCTCCAAAGCTACAGTTGAGTCCAAGTCTTTTCCTTTTGTACGCTTCTAGTCCTCCAAGTTGTAGAGTTGTCACTTGCAATGTAAAATATATCCTCCATCTTTCACTTTAAGTCCACTTTGGTCCTCCAGGTTATAGGACTTATACATTCTTAACACTCCCCCTTAAGTCCTTAACCTGCAAAAGCATTGTACGAACCCAACATACTACAAAAAGTTTTATGATCAGATATAAGCAAGCCTTCGGTAAAAACATCTGCAGTATTTCAGACTTGACCTTAATAGGTTTAATATATCCTGCAGAAATTTTTTCTCTTAAGAAGAAAATATCAATTTCAAAATGCTTGCTTCTCTCATGAAGCACAGGATTCATGGAAATTTGAATAGCAGAACTATTATCAGAATTCATATCAACGGGTAAAGTCACATCCACATTCATATCTGTTAACACTTTGTGAATCCACATGACTTCACAACACACATTACACATAGCCCTATATTCAGCTTCTGTGGAAGATCTAGAAACAACACTTTGTTTCTTACTCTTCCAAGAAACTAAATTACCACCCAGAAACACACAATAACCAGTTAAAGACCTTCTGGTTATCTTACATTTAGCCCAATCTGAGTCAACAAACACATTCAGCTTGCTACAATCACCATGCTTAAAAGTGATACCTAAACCAGGTTCACCTTTTAAGTATCTAAGAACCCTGAAAGCAAGTCTTAAGTGAGATGTCATAGGACTATGCATGACTTGACTAAGACAATGAACTGCATAAGCTATATCAGGTCTTGTCATAGTCAAGTAGATTAATTTTCCCACAAGTTTTTGATATGAAGTAATCTTAGTAAGTTTTTTATCATCTCCAAACCTTTTATTCAATTTTTTACTATCTGGATTAACTTCAATAGGAGCACTGCATGGCTTGCATCCTAACATACCAAACTCAGACAATAACTCTGTGCAATATTTTCTCTGGGTTAAACAAATACCATTATCAATATCAATAACCTCAATACCCAAAAAATATTTAAGTTTCCCAAGATCTTTAATAAGAAACTTAGTACTTAAAAATTCCTTAAATTTGTTAACTTCATCAAGGTTATTGCTAGTAATAACAATATCATCCACATAAACCAGTAAGACCAAGAAAACCCCATTATTGTTCTTAATGAAAAGAGAAAAATCATTTGGACTTTGTACAAAACCATTTTCAATAAGCACAGAAACAAGTTTCTCATTCCATTTTCTTGGTGCTTGCTTTAACCCATAAAGAGACTTAACCAATTTGCACACTTTATTACTGTTTTCATCATCATAACCTTCAGGGATTTTCATATAAACTTCTTCATCAAGTTCACCATATAAAAAAGCATTATTGACATCTAACTGAAATAATGGCCAATTATTACTCACAGCTAAACTCAAAACACATCTCACAGTAACAATTTTAACCACATGTGAAAAAGTCTCATCATAATCAATACCTTCCATTTGGTTAAATCCTTGGGCAACAAGCCTAGCTTTAAATCTTTCTATATCACCACTAGATTTGTATTTAACTTTCCAAATCCATTTACATGGAATAGCCTTTCTTCCCTCAGGAAGATCAGTAATAATCCAGGTATTATTTCTGTTTAAGGCTTCCATTTCTTGATTCATAGCCTCAATCCATCTACTATCTTTAATAGCTTCAGAATATGTGTTAGGCTCATGAATTCTATTAAGATTAGTAGTGAACACAAAATTATCAACACTCAAATTAGCATAGCTAACAACTTTGTTTATACTATACTTAACATCTTTATTAAGTACAAAATCTTTATACTTAGAAGCTGGAAAAGCAACTTTTCTACTAGTTCTCCTAACAATATTATCTGCTGCTGGTTCTGGTGACCAATTAAACACATTACCAAAAGACTCAATACCTTCATCCTCAGAGGAATTCTCTTTATCACTACCAATGTTTGGTATACTCTCAGAAATATTTTCTGTTGCATACTCATCCCTAATGTCCTTCCTACTAGAATCAGTATTAGTATCTGATGATCTATCTACCTCAGAAACAACATCTGTATCAGTAGTATGAACATCTTTTCTACTTTTACTAGACTTTACAGTGCTCTCATTAGGTTCTACATTGGTTTCAGGTATAAGCCCATGCTTTCTACCTATACTATCTCCATTTTCATCATAGGATTCACTAGGTACTTGACTGTGTATGTTAAAAAAATTTAAATCATCAACATCATTATCACAAAAGACAAAGTCTTTACTAATCATATCATTTTTAAAAGGAAAAACTGTTTCATAAAACTTCACATCTCTTGAAAATAAATATCTTTTATTTTCCAAACTAAACAATTTATAACCCTTCTTGTCAAAAGCATAACCAACAAAAACACATTTTTCAGACCTTGACTCAAACTTATCAGAAACATTAACAACATTAGAAAAACACAAACAGCCAAACACTTTCAAATGGAGTATACTAGGTTTAGACTCATAAACCATTTCATAAGGACTTTTACCAGACAAAACAGCAGTAGGTAACCTGCTAATCAAATAAGTAGCAGTTAGGACACACTCAGGCCACATGTTTAATGGTATGCCCCCCTGAAACATGAGGGCTCTAGCAGTATTAAGCAAATGTCTATGCTTCCTCTCAACAACACCATTTTGTTGAGGGGTATAAGCACAAGTGGTTTGATGAACTATACCATTTATTTTAATAAAATCAGAAAACCTTTGATTTATAAATTTTATCCCATTATCACTTCTGAAAACTTTAACCTTTTTATTAAACTGATTGTCAAGAAATTTAACAAAATTTTCAATACAACCAAAGATTTCAGTTTTACTCTTCAATAAATATACCCAAACAGACCTAGTATAATCATCAACCACAGTAAGAAAAAATCTAAACCCATCTCTACTAGTAACTTTATATGGACCCCATACATCAAGATGAACAATATCACCTAGATTTTTAGTTTTATGTTCACTTAAAGAGAAAGATTCTCTAGTTTGTTTAGCTTTATGACACACATCACAAGGTTCTAATCCTTTATGTTTAATATCAATATTATCTTTTCTTAGAACATCCAACACTTGATCTGCTAGATGTCCAAGTCTATTATGCCAAATAGAACTACTAATCTGACAACACCTCACATTTTTGCTAAAAACAGGCCTACCTTCATCAAGAAAGTATAAACCATCTTTTTCACTACCAGTCCCCATCAGGACATTGTGAGTTAAGTCCTGAATCATACAACAATTCTCATTAAAACTAACATTAACTTTATTATCTTTAGACAATTTTTGAACAGATAAAAGACTAACTTTTTATCCAGGAACAACCAGCACATCCTTAATAACCAAATTATTAATTTTAAAAGAACCAATCTTTTTTACATGTTCCAAAGTACCATTAGGATGAGCAACACTTATATTAAGATAAGAAACATCAATGACATCAAACAATAATTTTTCTGAATATGTAATGTGCTGACTAGCTCCTAAATCTATAATCTAACCAATATAAGTACTATAAGTACTTATATTTGAATTATAGTTAAAAAATCTACAAGCAAGAAAACTAACGACACAATTATTCACTTTAAAGGTACCTGTAATAGTAGCAGAACCCATAGAATTCTCTCCTGAAACACTCAGTAACCTCATAAGTCTTTGATATTGATCAGAAGTAAGAGTATGAGATGTACTCTTATTTTGATCACATTTATTATCATTAACACTTATATTATGAACATTATTTTGAGTTGAGTTGTTATTAATTCTTTTAAAATTAGGTGGATAACCTATCAACTCAAAACACCTGTCTATAGTGTGACCATTCATGTTACAATGTTTACAAACAAGATTACCATTTCTATAACCGTTAGACCCAGTCTGTTATTTCTATTAGTGTTTCCAGTATTAGAACTCCCAGTATTAGGATTATTACCACCTCTGTTCCAATTATTAGAATTTCCACCAGACTTAACAACAAAAGCAGATGGTCCAGATTTATTATTTTTAGACCCATTTCTATGTGATTCATCTCTGGACAATGTTGCAAAAGCAGTTATCACATCTCGTATGGGATCAGATGTGAGAATCTGACTTCTCACAACACTATAACAATCATCAAGACCCATAAGAAACTGCATCAGCTTGAGAAGCTGATCATGTTCCTTAAGTTCTTTAGAACCATCACAAGTACAATTAGGCAGATCAACAAGAGCATCAAATTGCCTCCACAAAGAATTACACTCATGATAATATTCAGATAAACATTCCAGATTGAGTAAGAGTGTAAATCTTATGATGGAGATTATATATCACAGAACAATCTTGTTTATCATATGTTTCTTCTAATTCATCCCAAACATCTTGAGCAAATTTAGAAAATATTTGACCCTTATCTAAATCTGGTGAAACACACCCAAGTAACCAAGAAAGCACAACAGCATTACATCTTTCCCATTGGTCTCTAGCTAGACCATCATTAGTGTCTTGAACACATTTACCAGTTATAAATCCAAGTTTATTTCTAGTTTGTAAAGCAAGTTTAACAGCAGCAGACCAAACTTTATAATTTTCAGTTCCTTCAAGTTTGAAGGTAATCAATTGAGAACCAATATCTTGAGGGTGCAAATAAAGAGGGTCATAAACATCAAATTTAACCACATCATCATTCTTGACAACTCCCCCTTTGGGTGGACCATCACCCTTAGGGGAACCAGGACCAGACCCAGACATAGAAAACCAACCAAGAAGCTAACAAATACGAAGAACACACACAACAGGCTGAAAAATAGTTCTCAGGCTTCCAAACCACTCAAAAGGTGGTAGGTTAAGAGCAGTGACCTGAAAGTGGTCTAAAAAACAACAATAAGAACAAAAAACACAACCTCCTTGTATCTCCTCTACAAATAAGCAAACAACTACCACAAACCTCGAATCAATCAACACCAGAATCAAACTAATCCCATCGACACCTAATCCCCACTAATCAACAAAAAACCTAATAAAACAAGATATAAAGGAGAAAGTGTGAAAGGTGTTACAATGCACGCGCAGCAAACCAAGCAAGAACTCTGGATCAAGATAATCCAGAGAAACCAAAAACCCAACCAAAAAGATCAAGAAGATCTATAACCAACGCAGCGGAAAAAAAAACAACCTGCACGTAAAGAATAACAAGAAAATAACAATAATCACAAAACCTTACCAAGATTAGAAAACCCTAACTTTTGGATTTAGGGTTTTCTAATTAACCAACAAAAAACAACAATTAGACCCAAATATTGAACCCACAGCTCACCAATTAGATCAGGAACAGTTATAATGAAAAACCCCCAAATTTTCTTGAAAACCTAATTTTAAAAAATCTTTCATTAAACTTGTAAAAAACCAAATTGATCAGTTAAAACAAAGATTCACCAACAATAAACCAAGATCTACACAAATAGATCAAAACCCTCAATTTTTTAAAACCCTAATTTTTTTAAAAACCGATTTTAATCACGATTCAGAGCAACCAGGCTCTGATACCATGTAAAAACATATGAATTAATGACTAAAATCACCAAGAACATATAACAGAGAACCCAGTCAACCTCCCCTTGGTTCTCTTTATCTGTAACACCCCATTTTGATAAATGGAAATGTCACGCGTAATTATGGCGTGTCATCAAAGCATACAAGGATAAATGTATAAAACATTACATGACCATAGGGATAATCGGAATCAAACATCGGTTCCTAAACATAAGCTCAAAACATAATAAAGCAAAAGAAATGAATGAAAGACTACACAAGCATAAATATATGGAGGCAAAAAGGAAAAGAAGTCTCTAGCAGCTTCCATCCGATGCACGTCCTCCAAATGCTCGAGTCTTTCCTAGGGTACCTGCCGTTTTGGGACATGGAAAGGAAAGTAACGGCTGAGCAAAAAGCTCAGTGCACGGATATAGACATAGTATAAGTGACTAAAACATAATAGAGACTTAATAGCAGCGGAAATACATAAGTCCTGGAAAACCTGGAACATGTTCATAAAACTGGTTTTATAGTTTGAAAAGCCTTATGTTTATATTATGAAAAATGTTTAACATATTTTACCATTAGCCAATATAGGTCATGAAAATCCACCGTGCATGAATACTTGGAGGGGTGACCTCATCATGCAAATTAGAGGGGCTGCCTCTAATTTAATATACTGGTTTTTGGGTAGGAGGGATCAGCTCCTTGTGAAGGATGCAAGGCACACACCACATTCACCATGAAATCCTGAATAAAACGTGTAACTAGGATGCACCCATACGCCCCACATGATAAATATAAATAAATGGCCAAAAGCTGAAGGGACGCCACGAGCAATCACTCCGCCGTGGTGAAGTCATAACATCAGTGCCTCTAATGTTATGGTCATTGTACCTCCATAACTAGGTGAAACTGGTCATGCATGTATATGGCTATAGGTAATCATATTAAAACATAAGCAATCAAACTCATACTTATACTACGGGAAAACAGTTGGCTGCATACGGGGAAATCCTAATAAGGAAAGAATGTCCATACTGAAAGGACGGGAATCCGTACCTTATGTCCAGTGAACGAAGAAGACGAACGGGAAAGAGTCCTACTCCGGTAACACTAATGCTACATAAATACATATGTGTATAAGTATGTGATCACTGAGTACGTAACTGGTTAAATGTTATGTCTTAGCTTATTTTATATATTCATGTCATGTTGTACTGATTTTAACGTTATACTGTATTTATCGTGTATTCTGGATATTCTGTTTACGTATTACTTGTATTTCATGTATTATTATACTTGTTGTGTAATAATAAGTGACTTTCTAAAAAAAATAACAGGTTTCCTAAAATAGAAAGTTACCAAAAATAGAATTTACTGCTTAAAATAGATAAGTTTCTAAAAATAGAAAGTTTCCAAAAATAGAAATAAGCTGGTTAATTAAGCTAATAATATAAGCTAAGTGTTTTCAGATTAATATTCTAAGTCGTGAGATTATAAAGTATAGTTTATTAATTATTACATGTAATTTAAATAAACTATAGGTTAAAAGTATTTAATTAAATAAAATGTGATTTAATTAAATAAAGATATAAATACTTAGGTTAAAACATGCATTATTAGTTATATTAATATAACCTAAGTCATGAGAATTAATTAATTATAGGTCATGGTCTTAATAATTAATTAATTATTTAGTCTAATTTTTCATGATCACAATACTTAGGTTTAGTTATGTATTAATAGTAAAATAATTAACCTAAGTCATGATAATTAATTAATTATAAGTCATGTTTAATAATTAATTAATTACTATAGTCTAAATTAAATAATAAAATTACTTAGGTTAAAATCATGTATTATTAGTTAAAAATAATAAACCTAAGTCCATGTTTTAATTAAATTAATTATCTAACATGTTAAATTAATTTAATTAACTTGTAAATAAATAATCTTGTAATAATAAGTCATGATTTATTAATTAATTTACCTTGTAAAGTTGATAAGCATGTTAGTTAATTAACTCTTTAAAATGATAACCCGTAACCATGTATTATTTATTAAAACGTTGTCGTAAACCGAACCCGTGAAATCCCGTGAAAATATGTGTGTTTTTATACAAGGCCGAACCAAACAGCCCCTTAGTTATGTTTTATAAAACAGTTTGCCAAACGCACCCTTAAACCTGTTTTAAAACCCAAAACCAAACAACCCTTTAACTGCCAGTTACCCCTGGCAGTTAAACAGTTTCCCCTGACTACCCTACGTTCCCCCTGCTGCGTGTTTGGTTACCACCGAGACCACCCAGGTCTCGGTTCCCCCTGTTAGTACAAACACCCTGCGGGGTTCCCACTGTTAGACCAAAAACCGGCCAGCACCCTTTTAGGGTTGCGGCTGGTGGTGTAATTCATCACCGAGAGTCTTTTGACTCTCGGTTTGTGTGCCAAACCACACAGCAACATATATAAACGCAAACCCTCCCTATTAAACTCGTTTAACATGCTTTAATGGCCCAATAATTCGGGTTAAAAGAAAGAAAACAAAACGAATTAGGGTTTACCTTGTTTTCCTTCGTGTTAGGGTTTAGGATTAAACAAACAATGCAATTTGTTCTTCTTGGATCATGACGCCCTGGTTTATTTTTTTTCTTTATGTGAGTCGCGGCAGAGAAGAGAGGAAGGTTGGAGACAACACCAAACTGGCGGCTTGATAAATTTTTAGGGTTTTATGTATTTGCAAAAAAAAATATATATACTCTCTCCCGTCTCTTTAGATACACACGGCACAAAACATACACTTGGGCCTTGAGCCCAAGTCCTTACCTTTTCTTATTTGTCTAAAATGGCCCGAAACCTTACTCTCATGTGCTTGTGTTATTTGTTTAATAAAACGTACACATTTAATTTAATACGCGACTTGTAAAAAAAAGTTATGTATAATCATGTCTTTTGTATGTCGTGTATTTTCATAGTTATTGTTATACGTCTTTAAACGTAAATATTACGTATGTAATTACTTGTTATGTTAAATTAAATACATGAAATAATAATAATAATAATTGTTTAAATGTCTGTGATTCCGTGTTACGTAGTTTACGTAATTTAATTAGTTTTTGATCGTGACTAAATATATTATTTATTCATGTTCGTAATAATTATATATATACGTAATTAATATTAGTTCGTGTTTTAATTACGTTCGTGGTTAACTAATGTTAAATACTTATCATGTGTTCGTACGTAATCGATACTTATCATGTGTTATACACGTATGTACTACTTAAATAATAGCACGTGAATGTGATCATACTATATAAGGAAGGTTTTAATCTAGGACGTACGATCTTAAGGGTACTATTCATGGTAAAAGCATGCGGGTTTTATAATTCTTCCCCCCTAAAAAGAATAATTCGTCCCCGAATTATAGATAAAGTAACTGGAAAAGAATAACATACCCGAATTAGACTGGTGGGGTATGTAAAATAACGGAAAATGAAGTGACGTGGAACGTTACATGTCTTGAAAGGACATGGAACGTGACTTCACTGAAATGACATATCTAATCGATAAGAGAAAACGGATAAGAAGTCCGGATGAACTTGTTCGTTTCCGAGTCGCTTCCCTCTTGGAACGATTCCTTCTCAAGGTTTTGCCACCGATGATAAATCTTGGTCCTCCTGACCTTGACTTGAAAATCCAAAAACAAGTTGTTGGTTATCAACGTAAGATGGATTCCCTGGATTTGATCGAGGGAAAAAGAAGTAACGTATAAGAGTACTGAACGTTATTGTGCAAAACAATTTAACTTAACGAAGAATTTGCAACGATGCGCGAGACATAATGAAACGTAGTACGTGAAAAATTTTGAACGGAATACGTGAAAAATGTTGAACGGACTAAGTGAAAATGTTGAACGGAATACGTGAAAATCTGGTGAGTGTAGTATGAGTAAACACATCGCGATCCATGATATGGGAACATATCATGTACGTAGAATAACTTAGATGACAATGCTAAATGGTATGGGTAAGACGCGAAGTGTGACGTGAAACGTCTGTCTGAGGATGGAAAATTATTGAACTTAAGTCTGGTCTCCCAAGTTCTTATAATTTCCCGGAATGAAATTGGGAGTTACATCGTAAGCTAGAATACAATCATGAACATGAATAATTCATGAACGTAAATGATGAAGCAAATCATGAAATTGGCTAAAGGCATGATCGTAAGAAAATGAATCTGAATATGAGTGTAAATCTAATCTGATATCCTAAAGAGGCCCCGTGATCGTACGATCTTTAGCTGAAATATCTGAAAGTCTACTACTGTGAAATCTTCGCGGATGCAAGGATTTGGCAGACTTGGTCAACAGTTAATAATTCCATGGAGTTACTGTACTATTTCCATTTGGAAAGTGTTTCCGATGGAGATAGTTACTAGTATGTAGGTGTCCTATCTTAACCTGATTGTATAACAAGATATAAGATATGAACATAACTGTATCTTGTTCCCTAGAACTTGATACATAGGAGTTTGTAAAACTATGAGTCTTTAAAACTAGACTTCCTTAGCGTAGGATTTTCTAGAACACCTAACGAAGTGTAGGGTTCTCACCCTTACGCATAAGCTGAGTCATGGTAAGATTAACCATGCAAATCCATGTGATCCAGCATGTCACTGTAATCAACCAGAATTGATATTGGAAATTCCTAGGTGGAATTTATCCTGTCATAGAGTTTGTAACATGGTGCAAATATGGTCTTCCTGTTCTTCTCTAGGCTTAGAGAAAATCAGGTTGTCCTTGAAGAAAACACTGATGAATTTGTTTATGAGTTCATGGAAACTCGATTTACTAAGTCCATACTGCTGTTGGAGCATTTATGAGACTAAAGCAAAATCATGAATCTAGCATGCTGAGTCGTGAACGAATAGCAGTCATGGACATGTCCTGCTCTTTCACTCGTCACTGTTGGCAGCATGATCATGAGTTTGATCTTAGAAAAGTAATTAACACTATAAGGTCTATTGGACATGTTGTCTACACGTGGAGGAGAATAACGGTCATGAATGGTGATTTGTTTAAGTCGACGGTAGTCGACACATAATCTCATGGTGCCGTCCTTCTCCTTGTATTGGAATGTATGGGAAGATCTTGGAATAATCAGCTGACAGCTAGAAAATTTTAACGACCATGGCTAACAACGCATATGCTTATAAGCATAGATAATTGTATAGATTTTCCTGATGGAAAATCATGCTGAATTTATTCAGGAGCCTGCACATTACTGTACATAATTATGAATCGTAGTATGGTGTGCCGTTCCTAGTCCATAATTAGGATGGAATTCATCTCGTGTCTGTCCGAGTAAATGCGTTAGCAGCCTGGATCCCATCATTAAGCTGAAGGAAAATCTTCGTATACATGGAGAATACGAAAGACGTCCTTCATGGTCATGAATCGTATGAAATATGGTGAAAGAAGTGAAAGTGTCATCGACAACGTGACAGTTCTCACGATACGCCGGTAATGGTACTGAAATTCTTGTAGCCTGATTAATACATGGCACAACAAAATAGATATACCCTGGGAGGGTACCCTGAATTTCTTAGAGATGTTCCATTATTGGACGTGAGTCATGTTTCTTGACTCGTGTCTTGGAAGTATAAGCATGACATATGTCTTGACTGGTGTCTTGACATGTGTCTTCAAAAGTATACGTGAGACATGTGTCTTGACTGATGTCTTGACACGTGTCTCGAGGTGTGAAGCAAATAGAACTATAATGCTAGGTTATGTAAGCCAAAATTGGCGAATTGATTGGTACGCTAACCCTTGTAATACCCGATCACGTCCGTGACCGTGTTCTATGGTGACTACCAGGATGGTTGCAGTGACAGTAATGGTTACTATTGCCTTGTCTATTAGTTCCATGACTGTCATTTTCATGACTGTAATTCATGTAACTATTCAGCTGAGTGGCCGGCTGGTACCGGTTCCCACTCATGTGACTGAAAAGACAACTGCACGGTGTGTGACATATGATTAAAATAAGGACATGGATTGTGATGGAAATCCTCCGGTGGTGAAGCATCATCTCGTCCGACCGCTTCGATCTAACGCCTTTGTCTTCGTCTTTTTGGATCTCCAGGTTGTGAACAGCATCCGCATCTCGTAGCGTCTTCGAACGTCAGCAGCATCAACCTTTAGTAACATCTCCAAGTTATGAGCGGCATCAGCAATTTGAAAAGTATCAGCAAGTGGAAGTATGCACATGGGATACGGTACATAGAGTACACATGGAATGTACATGAAATGATCGGTATGGGGTCGATCATTTATCATGATTTAAGGAAAGTATACTGGTTAAACGGTTAGGAAAACCATCATGATAACCTGGCAATGCCAGTATATACCTCATTCTGGTTGCATAGAGAAACGCTAAAGTGTGGTTACACAAAATTCAACGATGATTTGCCTGACAAAATGATCAGTAAAAACCAACCATGACTATTGTGAAAGCAGAATTCAATGAAGTCCAACAATGTCTTACGTGAAAGCATAAATAACAAAAGAGACGTAAAACATAATCAACATGAAGACGGAATTATCATGAAGAAACATGAAACCATCTATCACGAAGAAGTGTATAGCATAATCAGCATGAAACTGAAGTTAACCATGACAATATGAGAACATACATGACATAAAAACATAACAATTTATCAGGGGACATGAAATTTTTTTTATGCCAATTTAAATCATGAGAAAAATTTTATGCATGAAAAACAGTGCATGAATGTGTAATGTAGTTTATAAAACCTTTATATGTGCGAATGGACGCCTATGGGTCGGTCCCAAAACAAAAGACATAGCGAGGGGACGCCTATGGGTCGGTCCCAAAATTAAAAGTTTCGATAAAAGCACATGCGACTAAATAGGGCCAGTCTTGTACCAACCATTACTTAGTCATAATCCCTGCAACAATGATACATGAAACATAAATAAATGAAACTCATATGTCAAAACTTATCAGAATTTTTTTTATGTGACTAATTATGAACTACTGGGGTTCAGTCCACATAGCCACAGTTCACGAGGAACATTATGCATGAAACAATGACACATAACTAAATATGAATGACGTTTGTCCATCCATATTAGTGAAGCAATATCGATGAAAACATCAAGGTTAAAACCTCAAGGTGCTGAAAACATCATGGTTAAAACAACAATGCGCTGAAAACATCAATACGTAGAATAACAGACGTTGGCTTAGGAAGCTCCTGGTGACTACCCACTAGTCACAGGTCGAGTTTTAGAGCCTACAGGTCGAAGCCTTGGCTCTGATACCATAATTGTAACACCCCATTTTGATAAATGGAAATGTCACGCGTAATTATGGCGTGTCATCAAAGCATACAAGGATAAATGTATAAAACATTACATGACCATAGGGATAACCGGAATCAAACATCGGTTCCCAAACATAAGCTCTAAACATAATAAAGCAAAAGAAATGAATGAAAGACTACACAAGCATAAATATATGAAGGCAAAAAGGAAAAGAAGTCTCTAGCAGCTTCCATCCGATGGACGTCCTCCAAATGCTCGAGTCTTTCCTAGGGTACCTGCCGTTTTGGGACATGGAAAGGAAAGTAACGGCTGAGCAAAACGCTCAGTGCACGGATATAGACATAGTATAAGTGACTAAAACATAATAGAGACTTAATAGCAGCGGAAATACATAAGTCCTGGAAAACCTAGAACATGTTCATAAAACTGGTTTTATAGTTTGAAAAGCCTTATGTTTATATTATGAAAAATGTTTAACATATTTTACCATTAGCCAATATAGGTCATGAAAATCCACCGTGCATGAATACTTGGAGGGGTGACCTCATCATGAAAATTAGAGGGGCTGCCTCTAATTTAATATACTGGTTTTTTGGTAGGAGGGATCAGCTCCTTGTGAAGGATGCAAGGCACACACCACATTCACCATGAAATCCTGAATAAAAACGTGTAACTAGGATGCACCCATACGCCCCACATGATAAATATAAATAAATGGCCAAAAGCTTAAGGGACGCCACGAGCAATCACTCCGCCGTGGTGAAGTCATAACATCAGTGCCTCTAATGTTATGGTTATGGTACCTCCATAACTAGGTGAAACTGGTCATGCATGTATATGGCTATAGGTAATCATATTAAAACATAAGCAATCAAACTCATACTTATACTACGGGAAAACAGTTGGCTGCATACGGGGAAATCCTAATAAGGAAAGAATGTCCATACTGAAAGGACGGGAATCCATACCTTATGTCCAGTGAACGAAGAAGACAAACGGGAAAGAGTCCTACTCCGGTAACACTAATGCTACATAAATACATACGTGTATAAGTATGTGATCACTGAGTACGTAACTGGTTAAATGTTATGTCTTAGCTTATTTTATATATTCATGTCATGTTTTACTGATTTTAACGTTATAGTGTATTTATCGTGTATTCTGGATATTCTGTTTACGTATTACTTGTATTTCATGTATTATTATACTTGTTGTGTAATAATAAGTGACTTTCTAAAAAAAATAGCAGGTTTCCTAAAATAGAAAGTTACCAAAAATAGAATTTACTGCTTAAAATAGATAAGTTTCTAAAAATAGAAAGTTTCCAAAAATAGAAATAAGCTGGTTAATTAAGCTAATAATATAAGCTAAGTGTTTTCAGATTAATATTCTAAGTCGTGAGATTATAAAGTATAGTTTATTAATTATTACATGTAATTTAAATAAACTATAGGTTAAAAGTATTTAATTAAATAAAATATGATTTAATTAAATAAAGATATAAATACTTAGGTTAAAACATGCATTATTAATTATATTAATATAACCTAAGTCATGAGAATTAATTAATTATAGGTCATGGTCTTAATAATTAATTAATTATTTAGTCTAATTTTTCATGATCACAATACTTAGGTTTAGCTATGTATTAATAGTAAAATAATTAACCTAAGTCATGATAATTAATTAATTATAAGTCATGTTTAATAATTAATTAATTACTATAGTCTAAATTAAATAATAAAATTACTTAGGTTAAAATCATGTATTATTAGTTAAAAATAATAAACCTAAGTCCATGTTTTAATTAAATTAATTATCTAACATGTTAAATTAATTTAATTAACTTGTAAATAAATAATCTTGTAATAATAAGTCATGATTTATTAATTAATTTACCTTGTAAAGTTGATAAGCATGTTAGTTAATTAACTCTTTAAAATGATAACCCGTAACCATGTATTATTTATTAAAACGTTGTCGTAAACCGAACCCGTGAAATCCCGTGAAAATATGTGTGTTTTTATACAAGGCCGAACCAAACAGCCCCTTAGTTATGTTTTATAAAACAGTTTGCCAAACGCACCCTTAAACCTGTTTTAAAACCCAAAACCAAACAACCCTTTAACTGCCAGTTACCCCTGGCAGTTAAACAGTTTCCCCTGACTACCCTACGTTCCCCCTGCTGCGTGTTTGGTTACCACCGAGACCACCCAGGTCTCGGTTCCCCCTGTTAGTACAAACACCCTGCGGGGTTCCCACTGTTAGACCAAAAACCGGCCAACACCCTTTTAGGGTTGCGGCTGGTGGTGTAATTCATCACCGAGAGTCTTTTGACTCTCGGTTTGTGTGCCAAACCACACATCAACATATATAAACGCAAACCCTCCCTATTAAACCCGTTTAACATGCTTTAATGGCCCAATAATTCGGGTTAAAAGAAAGAAAACAAAACGAATTAGGGTTTACCTTGTTTTCCTTCGTGTTAGGGTTTAGGATTAAACAAACAATGCAATTTGTTCTTCTTGGATCATGACGCCCTGGTTTCTTTTTTTTTCTTTATGTGAGTCGCGGCAGAGAATAGAGGAAGGGAGGAGACAACACCAAACTGGCGGCTTGATAAATTTTTAGGGTTTTATGTATTTGCAAAAAAAATATATATATATACTCCCTCCCGTCTCTTTAGATACACACGGCACAAAACATACACTTGGGCCTTGAGCCCAAGTCCTTACCTTTTCTTATTTGTGTAAAATGGCCCGAAACCTTACTCTCATGTGCTTGTGTTATTTGTTTAATAAAACGTACACATTTAATTTAATATGCGACTTGTAAAAAAAAGTTATGTATAATCATGTCTTTTGTATGTCGTGTATTTTCATAGTTATTGTTATACGTCTTTAAACGTAAATATTACGTATGTAATTACTTGTTATGTTAAATTAAATACACGAAATAATAATAATAATAAGTGTTTAAATGTCTGTGATTTTGTGTTACGTAGTTTACGTAATTTAATTAGTTTTTGATCGTGACTAAATATATTATTTATTCATGTTCGTAATAATTATATATATACGTAATTAATATTAGTTCGTGTTTTAATTACGTTCGTGATTAACTAATGTTAAATACTTATCATGTGTTCGTACGTAATCGATACTTATCATGTTTATACACGTATGTACTACTTAAATAATAGCACGTGAATGTGATCATACTATATAAGGAAGGTTTTAATCTAGGACGTACGATTTTAAAGGTACTATTCATGGTAAAAGAATGCGGGTTTTACATTATCAATGATCAATTTACAATATCTGATTACAAGAACAAAATCAGGAACAACACTCACAAATTCACAAGATTTGATCAAGAACGATCAAACAAGTATTTCTCTCTCTAGAATGAATAACAGAAACAAAAGATGAAAAAAGTGAAAAGTAAACGAGTGAATGATTGAGTATATATGCTCCAAAGCTACAGCTGAGTCCAAGTCTTTTCTTTTTGTACGCTTCTAGTCCTCCAAGTTGTAGAGTTGTCACTTGCAATGTAAAATATATCCTTCATTTTTCACTTTAAGTCCACTTTGGTCTTCCAGGTTATAGGACTTATACATTCTTAACAGTTTCCGTGCGACTTAAAGTATTTGTTTCCATACCTATTGACTTATAGCACCTATCTTATATAGGTTGGCGGGAAATACATATACCACTCGACCAAAGGTGTTGGGTTCCTAGGGTGTGGTGCTCTTAAGTGCATGGTTAGGTGTTTTAGGTTGCTGTCTTTCAATTGTTTGAACTTTGAATCTTCCATACGGTTGACGTAAAGGTTTGTTTTAAAAAGTTTAGAGTCGTTGTAATTTCTAATATTGCTGAAAAAGTTTGATCCATTTCTTTGGTTTTTTCACAAATTCAGTAACTTATTCGTGACCTCAACCAACGACAGTTTTTCTTCCGAATTTTAAGTGTATATATGCTTTTTGGAAAATGTAGACCTCCGAACCCGCTTAAATGATTTGAAACCATGGTCAAAGTGATAATGTGCCATTTAAATGGAAACAAAACAGCAAATAAAAAATAGGAAAGTGGTCCATATGAATCAGAAGAAACAAAATAAAAAGGACGATCAGTCTGTGCAACTCGATGAGGTAAATATGGCCGATTCTCCGCCGTAATTACTATCGTATTTAAATAAAAACCAACAACTAAAGGGATCTATAAATATTATTCAACTAAAATCATCTTTTGTCTTGGAAATACAAAGTTCATACATTTCTTAATGACATCATGGATCTCGAGCATATGATTTTCACAATATTAAAGAGAAGCATCAGCGTGAAATTTGTGAATTTCTATTATATCAAGACATTCCAATTTAGTTCTCTATATGGCAGATTTAAGTACCCAACAAGTCTCATTGTTAATAAGTTTGATATCATTTGAGTATATCTTGATAATCTACTTCATGACCATATAGACCTTGATCTTGTCTCCCATTAAGTTTGATCATATCATATCATGTTTTCCCTTTAATATTTAAGCGACACAACTATAAAATATATGTTGAACTTCAAGATGAATGCTCTATACACACTTAAACAATGAAATCCCCGTAAAATATTATATGATGGATAAGTTATTTATGATGCGACATATTTAAAAACCATCATGGATATAAAGGGCACAAGCGGGTTTGGATCCCATCTTCATTGGCAATCTGAATGATGAAATCGTAAAAACTTAATCTAAAAAAGAAGAAGAATAAAACGTTAAAACATTCATAATATCTGATAATCTATTTGACACCATGCGAAAATAGGTCTTCACATACTATCAAATCAAAAGCATACAAACGATAATTAATTTGTTATTGAAGACATCCGACAATAGACACAGTCAAATCTTCAACCTACAAATTTAAAAACTGATACGCACAAATAACACAACTCAAATCTAGACACGTGGTAGTCCAATAAAGTCTACTTTAAGCGGGGAAAACAGTTACATTTCTCTTTTGTAAATCCTTGTTTCCAGTAGTATAAATACTAGTTTTTCCTTTATTTTCAGTATTCATGTATGTGTAAATCACAATTTCTCTCTCTAAATCTAATTCCATATTTGAATAATTGATCTCCAAATACGGGTAAATTTCTCTATTATGTTCCCCTATTTGTGATCTGCTTAAGCTACGGGTTATTGATTAATCCCTGGCCTAAAGCAACTTATTGAGCTTATTGCTAGTGCTTATTGGCTTATTACCTTTTGGTTCACATCAATTGGTATCGGAGAAATTTGCTGGCACCAAAACGCTTACTGTTTCGCTTTTCTGTCATTCTTGATCAATTTCAGTTGAAGGTGGTTAGTTTGTTACAAGTGGCAAAAGTTGTTAGATCACTTACAACAACTAACAGAAATTATAATAACGGTGAATACAAGAAGCAGTGATAATTCTTTGGGACCACCACCAAACACTCTTGCTTCTTTACAAGATGCTATCCTAACACTTACATAAAATTTCCAACTCAAGTTTGATGAAATGGCACATCAACAGAATCTGTTACAAGGTCAAGTCAACGTTTTGAATGGAGGGAGTACTAGTCGTGGTCAAGCAGCAAGAACTACAACTAACAACAACCAAGTCAATCCTAATGGTCACTATAGAAGAATTACTAAGATTAATTTCCCTATGTTTACTGGTGAAGATGTTAAGGGATGGGTTTATAGGTGCAAACAGTTCTTTAAGATTGATGTAGTATCAGAAGAGATGAAGTTGGAGCTTGTTTTAATGCATGTTTATGATAAAGCTATGGTATGGCATCAGTAGATGATGAAGAGGTATGGAGCAATATTAACATGGGCTGCATATGAGAAAGAGGTGGTTAAAAGGTTTAAGGCAGTGTATGAAGATGCATTGGTAGAGCTTAAGAATCTTAGGCAAGAAGGAACAGTACAAGCTTATCAGGAAGATTTTGAAGTGATTTTGAATAAGCTTGATATACGTAGAGAAAATGCAATTAGTTTTTTCATTTGAGGGATTAAAAAAGAGATAAACATGCCTGTGAGGATGTTTAAGCTCACTAATCTAGCTGATGTGTATTGTATGGCCAAGATGTAGGAAAGTACCAATGATGCCCTAAAGACTAGGTATGCACCAATACTGCCTACTCCTAAAACTAACTATTTTAATACTTTTTGTGAGAACCCGTACTTTCTCAGCATTATTTTATTCTTTTTATTCGTGCTTCTTGAATTTTCCAACGTATTACGTTTTCTTGTATTGCTATATGTAAATCCTGAGATTTTTAAATTATACTTTTTAAGTATTTTTTCTGATCGTTGATAATACTTTATCTAAAATTATAAAATTTTTATTTTATTTTTCCATATTTATTTAAATCAAAGTTTTTGATTTAAAATCACCCGCGTGCGTTTTACAACGAGTTTATTCAAAATCAATGAACAACCTAGTGATCGCGATACCGACAGATGCCCAAAATTTAACGCTTTATTATCGATTGTTTCGATAATTAATATTTTCGATGATGTCGTTTTAATTACGTATTAAGTCGTGTCGAGAAATCATATAGTCATTTAATGATGCATTGTAACTTTTGAAAAGTATTTTTACGAAACCCGAGCCCCGTAAATATTTTCAATATTTACCAATAACCGTTTTTTACCCTTTAAAACTATTAATTATTTTTAAGTCCACAAGTTTCAAAGTTGGCAATATTGGTCCCTCCATTACCACATATATAAATTCACTTTTTCCACCAACAAACACATACAATCACACTTAAATAAATCAAACACACCAACTCTCTTCCCTAACCCCCCCCCCCCCCCCCCCCCCCCCCTTGCCGTCACCTTCACCCCAAGAACACCCCTAAATCATCAAGTTTTTCTTTGATTCAATAAAATCTAACTAAAGACCCATCCCTAAAATATTGTGGTGATTCTAATGATACTAATTTTTCACACATGCATCAACTTTCAAGAAATTTTATAATTCCATGGTAGATTTGTGTTTTGATGATCTTACATGTAAAGTTTTTGGTAAAATCTTCATGTTTTCATGTTAAAAAGTCTAAGTTTTTATTTTGATCTTTTGATTTTGATGCATGCATGTGTTAACGAGTGTGTTTGGTTGATGGGTTTTATAGTATGATGATCCTAAAGATATGGGAATGATTAGTTTTGGTGGAAAAATTTATTTGTCATGTTTTCTAAAAGTATAATTTGGGACAGCAGGTCTTTATCAGATTTTTCAGGTTTAAGGTCTGATAAAGGCTGAGATTATTTGATTTTGTTGTAGAGTTTTCTGAGACACTCGTTTTGGTATAAGATAGAGCTTCTAAGTCATTACGAGTCAAAAGTTATGCTAGTTTTAGTTTTCGTGTACCGGGAGACGCAAGTCGGCACAATCCGAAATTGTGGCTGATTTTGGGTCGACTCTCGGGAACTTTAGGCTTGGTTAGATAATGTAACTACTGATTTTCAAAGTTTACAAACTTAGTTTGATGAGTCTAGTAGTGATTTCAAAAGACGGATTGTCGAATTAGCACTTTTAAAGTGGTCCAAACGATTTTACAAAACAAGTGCACAAATCTGTCCCAAATTTGGAGTCGAGTAAAGTGTCGGGCTGATGGATTTTAAAGTGTGAACTTTGGCTCAAATTTTGGTGAGGTCTTATACAGGTTATAAGTGACCTTGACATCAATTTTCATCTAAAACAGACAAGTCTAGATAGGGTAGATCGGTGTGTACATTCGAGGTGTACTTGCTGATTTTTATTTTAGACACATAGTTCAATGTTTGTGTTGCGTGAGTTTGAGTATTCATCATCGGACATGATGAATTATTCAAGTGCTTAGTCATTATATAAATGACTTAGCTACTGGTCTGAGTGATGTAAAAGGGTAGTTTGACTTGCGTTGACTTGACGTCGTATAACGGGTCGATTTCAATTGTACAAGTGTTTTAACGTATAGTGTTGGAATAAATGGTTAGTATGAATTCATTTGTTTCGTGTCACTGGTTTTGAAATACGAATACTTTGAAAACATTTTAGTCATATTATATTTGGTACATATCGATACTTGAGTTCGAGTCTTAACGTGCGCCTTATTTTGATAGGTTGCGGCTTTCGTGTTTCCTGGGCATCCATATCGTCGGTCGTCTTACCACTACCGTTTCTACTCAGTTGCTGAGTACCGTGATCGACTTACCTCGTGGCTAAGGTGAGTTCATAGCCCCTTTTTACTAGTACATGGTTTCTAAACACGGGGTGAGATTTTACATTGTGGAACACAATCATTTAAAAGCTGTATGCTATCCAGAACTTGTATGCTATCCAGATCGTGTAAGATTTTCAGATTTTCGATATTATTATTGTTTTTAGACGTTAGCCTTGAGTTTCATCTCTTCGATCATGAACTGTTAATTATCCGGTGTGCATTGCGCGAATGTTGTGGGTGGATCCATTGGGATTGACTATCCCCGTCCCAACGATGCGGTTGTTTAACCATGACGCATTACATTTGTTTATACCTGAGTATTTAGGTTGAATACTTACGTAGTTAAGCTTCGGTTCATGAAACTAAACAGCAATAATAATAATAGTATCGGACTGTGGTTGACGTATATAACCATTTCCCCTACTACGTGTTTACAAATGAATGTTTGTGTTCCACACTTTTACTGCTAAACCTATGAATATCCCTCAACTTTACGTTGACGATTTTACATGTTTAATCTCAGGTATTATTACTTAGTAATAAGTGTGAAAACACTTATCCTTTTACCACTTATTTTCAATAATAACAAGACCAAAACGTGTAATTTATGTCGTAAAAGTCGGAATTATGCGTGGTTTGTGTTTTTATTGTGTTTTAGAACCAAAATATGAAAAAGGAAGAAAACACGGGCTTTCACGGGCTTTTATCGAAGAAAACGGGAAAAGACGAAGTCAAAAGATCAAGAGTGCAAAAAGAACGGAAGTCCAAGACCTATTTTGAAGATTTATCGAAGAAAAAGTCTAAAGACGGAAGTTTAACGAAGTCAAAAGATCAAGAGTGCAAAAAGAACGGAAGTCCAAGACCTATTCTAAAGATTTATCGAAGAAAAAGTCTAAAGACGGAAGTTTAACGAAGTCGAGGAACTTAAGTCTAATAGAAGAAGAAAATTAAAAGACAAGTTCAAATTCCGAGACGACATCGAGAAAAGACAAAGAATTAAAGTCGAGTCGAGAAGACGTGAAGAAAAGAAAGAAAGAAGAAGCAACACATGCCCTCCTTCCCTATAAATACCCTCCTAATACACATTAGGAGGGTGGTTAGCTTTTAGTTTTAGTTTTTTTTTTTTTTTTTACTTTTCTCTGTAGTTTTAGAGAGAGAAAGTTCTCAACTTTCTCTCACTAAATTTCATCTTTTCTTTTAATCTTTCAAGATCAAATCTTTATGTATTGTTGATTTCATTAATTAAGTTTGAAGTTTAAGCTTTTAATCTTTATTCTCTTTCTACCTTTCTTTGATTTTTAGATTGATTTTGGTGCGAATAACTTATGATCCGTGTTGTTCATTGATGTTTTCGTGCTTAAAAAGTTCATCTTTTTATTATTTGATTTATAAGTTTGCTTATTTAAAGTTAGAAAAGTTGTTTTTAGTGCTTGTTTGATCCGATTTAGTTTAGATTCGAGCTAGTTTGGGGATTAGCTTATTCCAATAGCTTATCACCCTAGCTTAAGTTTCGGATCAAAGAGTGTTCGGAAAGGGTAAAACCCTTTTCCGACTACGTATTCCGACCACCACCTGCACCCTCTTTCCGATCATCCGATCGGAAAGGGGTTTAGCATATTCCGATTGTAGGGGATTCTCCATATTCCCGATTTGTACTTTTTGTTAAACATTCCGATTGAGGGTATTTTGGCAACATTCCGATCCATATCCATTTTAGGTCATTCCGATTGTAACTCATTTTCCCACATTCCGATTTAAGCTATTCCCCATATTCCGATCAAACTGATCGGAATATATTCCGATTTGGTGTTTGTTTGTTCCGATCAGTGTAGGTTTCAAACATTCCGATGGATTTAGTTTTTCATTTTTACAAAGTTTTCAAGTGTTAGTTTTATTAAGTGTTCAAGTAATTTTTCTAATATAGTGTTTAAGTTTTTTAGCATTTATTTTTAACTCGTCAATTTAGTTTAATCCTTTAAAGCTTTAAATTTTTTTTCTCTTCGACACTTAAATTACTTGCTAATAGTTTAAAATAGATAAACAAACCAACACCTTTCTATTAACCAAGAACAAATCATTCCACTTAGAACCGTGATCAATTCGAGGAGATACCGAGTGAATTAATCTTGAACCCCATACAAATACCAAGTATCAAATGGCGCCGCTGCCGGCTCTTCTCGTTAAGATTAACCGTTTTTTGTGAGAACTTGGCTTTTGGGATCCGTTCACCGTGAACGTTACTTTTTCATAAAAATTTTAAAAAACCTTAAAAAAATATAAAATTTTCAAAAATCCTAAAAATTAAAAAAACATAAAAACCAAAAATATTTTTGCTTTGTTTGTGCCTTGTTAGTTCTTTTGCAGGTGCATGCGTACACGATCAACGTCTTATCAAGAGCCCGAGCCTCTCGAAGACTTAGACATGGTCGGTGTACAAAACAACAACAATAACCCACCTCAAAACAATAACAATCCACCTCTCAACAACAATAATAACAACAACAATGAGCCTCTACTGGACAATCGCCCGCTGATTGAACTTCTGCAAGCACATGTAGACGGCAACAATGATCCAATTGTTATATCCACGATTGCAGCCAACAACTTTGAGCTCAAATCCGGTTTTATCCAGATGGTCTCTGCTCAACCATTCTTGGGGCGTACCATTGATGATCCTCATGACCACATCAAGAGATTCTTGCAACTCACGAATACGGTCAAATGCAATGGTGTTCCACAAGAGGTAATCCGTTTGCAACTTTTTCCTTTCTCCCTAGAGGGACAAGCCCGACATTGGCTTGCTAAGGAACCGCCACAAAGTATTCTTACGTGGACGGATTTGGAGACCAAGTTTATCAACTACTTTTTTCCCACCCTCTCGTGCCACCGCTTTGCGGAATGAAATTATTAATTTTGAACGAAAGTACGATGAGTCTTTTAGTGAATCTTGGGACCGTTTCAAAGATCTTTTGAGAAAATGCCCACAACATGGTTTTACCAAAGTGCACCAAATTAACACTTTTTACAATGGTTTAAACATGAATGACCAAGATTCACTAAATAGTGCCTCGGGGGTAATATTTTGGTTATGACTTCCAATGCCGCTTGGGATATTATTGAAAATAAGTCTCGTGTGCAAACCAAGAGTGTTCGGACCAATGTCGCTAGTGCTAGTACTAGTGACAGCGACAAGTGACTTGACAAAATTACTACGCTTCTTGAATCGCTTGTTACCCACACCGCTAACAACACCAACAGCATCAACGCTAAAAACGCTCACGACGCTCAAGTCAATGCTGTCAGCCAACCATGTGAGATATGCGGGGGTCCTCACTCTTACACCACTTGCACTGCCACCCAAGACTACCCATCTGAGAACGTTAATGCAGCATACGGTACCTATCCTCTGGCCGCTTATCAAGCTCGTCCTCAAGGTGACCGCAACCTGCTTAGCTACCGCTCTAACAACTATCTTTCCCCACCCGGTTTTCCTCCTAACAACCCAAACCAACAACAAAACCTTAATCGCCCTCCTCAACAACAACAACAACCTCGTGCACTGATAGGTGTGTAAACACCCATCCTTTTACCACTTAATTCTGGCTAAAACAAGACCAAAACACGTATTTAATATCATTTGTTTGGAATTATGCGTTGTTTTTGTGTTTATTGTGATTTCAGAGCTAACCGGATGAATATTAAAGAAAACATGGGATTGCATGGGTTTTATCAAGGAAAAAGACTGAAGACGAAGTCTATTGTCCAAGAGATGCAAAATATTTGAAGTCACTGGGCCTATTTGAAGATTTATCGAAGAAAAGGACCAAAGACGGAAGATTTACACAAGTCGAAGAAACTCAAGTCTATTTAACGAAGAAATTAAAAGACGAGTTGGATTTAATCGACAACAAATCCCGAATCAGAATCGAAAACGTCAACTTTTCTGAAAAGACGAGAAGACAAGAAGAAAGGGAGAAAGCCCACTCACCAACCAACCACTAGGACTATAAATAGATCTCTCCCTTCACATTTTAGGGAGTTAGTTCATTTTTTTTCTTTTTCCAGTTCTTGTTGGTTCGTAGCTTCACCAACACCATTAGGGTGTTTGGTGATTTTTCATTCTCTTTTTCAAATCTTGTAAGTCTTAATCATTACATCTTGTTTCTTTTACATTAATCAATCTATTCCATCTTTTCATTCATCTTGTTCATCTCCATTTTCATTGCAAGTTTTTAAGTTTCTTATTTGATTCAAGTTTGATTTTAAAAAGTTGTTGATTTAGTGTTTTTATTGGTGGGATTTGTTTCTTTTGGTAAGTTAATGACTATTGGTTAGTTTGGTAAAACCTTTTTGAGTATTGGAGTCGATTTGGATTTAAAACCGGTTCCCCTGTTTTTACTGCTACTGTTTCTGTTCTTCGTTCCCAGACTTTCCGAATTGAACCTTTTATTCCGAATAGACTAGTTCCCATTTCCCTTATTCGGAATTCTGGATATTCCGAATAGGGGTGTTTACATTTCCTTTACTCGGAATATTTTACATATTCCGCATAGCCTTAATTTTCCGCATAAGAGCATTATTCCGAATAGCCATAACTTTCCGAATAGGACATTTTTTTCCGCATAGGTGTGTTTTTCCGCATAGGGTATGTTTTCCGCATAGGCTATATTTTCCGAATAAGCAAGTTTTTCCGAATAGAGATATTTTATTCCGCATAAGCCATGTTTTCCGCATAAAGGTAACTTTTCCGAATAAGGTTTTTCTTTCCGCATAGGATTTTATTCCGTGTAGGACTATTTTTCCGAATAGGGTAATTTTCAGTTTGGGTATTTTTCATTTAATGTTTAACTTAACTCTTTAAGTCTAGCTTTACTTTTTAATAGAATAGAAAACAAAATCCACTTTTTGTCACCAAGAACAAATCATTCCACTTTTAACTGAGATCAATTCGAGAGGATTCCGAGAAAACGAACTTTTTCACCACACTAAAAAGCTAGTATCAAATGGCGCCGCTGCCGGCTCTTCTCGTTAAGATCAAAAGTTTTTTGTGAGAACTTGGATTTTGGGATCCGTTCCCCGTGAACGTTACTTTTTTCACAAAAATTTTCAAAAATCCTAAAAAATATAAAATTTTCAAAAATACAAAAAAAATTAAAAAACATAAAAACCAAAAATATTTTTGCTTTGTTTTTCTTTGTTCGTTCTTTTGCAGGTGTATGCGCACTCGATCCACGTCTTATCAAGAGCCCGAGCCTCTCGATCACTTAGACATGGCCGGTGTACCACCTCCAAACAATAATAACAACAACAACCCGCCTTTCAACAACATGAACAATAACAACAACAATGAGCACCTTCCGGATAATCGCCCGATGATTGAATTGCTGCAAGCTCATGTCGATGGCAACACGGATCCAATTGTCATTCCTTCAATTGCCGCCAACAATTTCGAGCTCAAGTTAGGCTTTATCCAGATGGTCTCTGCTCAACCGTTCTTGGGACGAACCATTGATGACCCACACGACCACATCAAGAGATTTCTACAACTCACTAATACGGTCAAGTTCAATGGGGTTCCACAAGAAGTTATAAGGTTATAACTTTTTCCCTTTTCTTTAGAGGGACAAGCCCGGCATTGGCTTGCTAAGGAACCGCCACAGAGTATTCTCTCGTGGACGGATTTGGAAACAAAGTTTATCAATTACTTTTTTCCACCCTCTCGTACTACCGCTTTGCGGAATGAGATTATAAATTTTGAACAAAAGTACGATGAGTCGTTCAGTGAATCTTGGGATCGTTTCAAAGATCTTTTAAGAAAATGCCCACAACATGGTTTTACCAAAGTACATCAAATTAATACTTTTTACAATGGTTTAAGCATGAGTGATCAAGATTCACTGAACAGTGCCTCAGGGGGTAATTTATTGGCTAAGACTTCCAATGCTGCTTGGGACATCATTGAGAATAAATCTCGTGTGCAAACCAAGAGTGTTCGGACCAATGTTGCTAGTGCTAGCACTAATAACAGCGACAAGCGATTAGACAAAATCACTACGCTTCTTGAATCGCTTGTCACCCACACCGTCAGCAACAACAACAGCAACAACGCCAAAAACGCTCAAGTGAACGCTGTCAGCCAACCTTGTGAAATATGCGGTGGTCCTCACTCTTACACATCTTGTACCGCCACCCAAGACTACCCTGCTGAGAATGTGAATGCGGCATATGGCACCTATCAACAACCTGCTTATCAAGCTAGACCCCAAGGTGACCGTAGCTTGCTTAGCTACCGCAGCAACAACTATCTTTCACCACCTGGTTTCCCTCCTGCCAACCCAAACCAACAACAAAACCTTAATCGCCCAAATCAACAACAACAACAACCTCGACAACCATACATCCCACCTCACAAGCAGCAACAACCACCTCAACGAAACAACCAAGTTTACCAACAACCTGCTTACCAACCACCTGCATACAATGCTCCTCCCAACCAACCCACCGCTCTTCACCAAGAAGTGGAAACTTATATGAGGACTAACGATGCGATAGTGGGAAATCTTCAGAGAGAGGTGCTCAACCTGAAAGCAGACTTGGTCAAGCAATGAAACGATTTGAGAGCAGATATGAGAAATACGTTGGATAGCCAAACTAATGATCTGAGGAACATGATGGCTAGTTTCTTCCAAAGTAGTCAACCCTCTTCTTCGGGTACTCTTCCGAGTAACACCGTTGCGAACCCAAGAGGGGAGATGAAAGCAATCACTACTCGAAGTGGTAAAGGTACCAAGGAACCCGAGCTTCCTATACCTCCACCGGTGGTTGTGACTAAGGAGAACGAGTCACCTGCTCCTATTCCTCCTCTTTCTCCTTCCCCAATTTCTCCACCTCTTTCTTCTACCCCTCCTCCACCCTTGGCTGTGAGTGATCCTATTCTCCCAAAGCCTTCCTCTTCTTCCAATATACCTTATCCATCTAGGTTGAGGAAAGAGAAGCAAAAGAGCAAGGATGATATTCAGGTTTCGAACTTCCTTAAAATGTTCAAACAATTGAATTTCAATATCTCCTTCGCTGAGGCTCTCGCTCACATGCCCAAATATGCAAAAATGTTTAAAGATCTTCTGAGCGACAAGGAAAAGCTCCTCGATATTGCCAACACCCAACTTAATGAGAATTGCTCTGCAGTGCTCTTAAGGAAATTACCAACCAAGCTTGGTGACCCGGGTCGTTTTCTTATCCCTTGCAATTTCTCGGGAATAGAGAATTGCATGGCCCTAGCCGATCTAGGTGCCAGTATTAATCTCATGCCTCTAAGTGTTTGGAAGCAATTATCACTCCCAGAGCTAGTCCCCACCAAAATGACTTTGGAATTAGCTAACCGTACGGTTGCTTATCCAGTGGGGATAGTCGAAGACGTCATTGTAGGAGTCGACAAATTCACCTTCCCTGCTGATTTTGTTGTCGTCGACTACGAGATGGACCCCCGTGTGCCACTCATTGTTGGTCGTCCATTCTTGAGGACCGGTCGCACTCTCATCGATGTTGAAGCCGGTGAGCTTATCATGAGAGTGGGTGACGATAAAGTAGTCTTCAACATGGGAAAGCTTTCTAAACAGCCTTATTCTTACGAGAGTGTTAATTGTATTGACGTTCTTGATGAGGCTTGTGAAGAACACTTCAAGGATGCTTGTAAAAATATTCCTACCTCTCTTCCCAATGTTGAGACCGTTTCCTCTATCGACTCATCACTATCTCTATTTGGTGAAAGTGATTTCCTTTGGAAAGATTTGGAAGCCACCTTGGAAGATGTGAAGCAAGACAATGACGATTCTACTGCCACTTGGGATGAAGATCTCAGTTTCATTGCAAACCTCCTCAGAGAAGACAATCCTTCCCCTCCATCTTCCACTGTTATTGCTATCGAGACTCCGACTTCGAATACGCCTCCCGTCGAAAATCCTCCGGATTTGGAACTTAAGGAGTTGCCGCCCCATCTTGAGTATGTATTCCTCGAAGAAGAGAAGAAGTCGCCAGTCATCATTGCTAAGGATTTGAAGGATGAAGAGAAAGCTCGACTTGTCGCTGTGTTGAAGGATCATAAGAAGGCTATCGCTTGGAAAATTTCGGATATTCGTGGATTTGATCCTCACTTCTGCACACACAAAATTCTCATGGAGGACGACTTTAAGCCCACAATTCAAAGCCAACGAAGGGTGAATCCAAAAATCCATGAAGTCATCAAAACAGAGGTTATCAAACTTCTTGATGCGGGTATGATTTACCCTATTTCGGATTCACCATGGGTTAGTCCAATCCATTGTGTGCCCAAGAAGGGCGGAATAACCGTTGTTCCCAATGAACACAACGAGTTGATTCTCACTCGTCTCGTTACTGGGTGGAGAGTTTGTATAGACTACCGCAAACTCAATGATGCCACGAGAAAGGATCATTTCCCTCTACCTTTTATGGACCAAATGCTTGAACGATTAGCGGGTAATGAATATTACTGCTTTCTTGATGGTTTCTCGGGTTATTTTCAAATACCCATCGATCCCCAAGATCAAGAGAAGACTACATTCACTTGTCCCTATGGCACATTCGCTTACAAAAGAATGCCTTTTGGCTTATGTAATGCGCCCGGGACTTTCCAAAGGTGTATGTTAGCTATCTTCCATGACATGGTTGAACAAACCATGGAAGTCTTCATGGATGATTTCTCGGTCTTTGGGGATTCATTCTCTTCTTGCCTTGCTAATTTGGAACGTATGATAAAGAGGTGCGAAGACACTCGCCTTGTTCTGAATTGGGAAAAATGCCATTTTATGGTAAAAGAAGGCGTCGTGCTTGGACATAAGATCTCGAAAGCCGGTCTTGAAGTAGACCGTGCTAAAGTCGATGTTATCGCTAAGTTGCCTCCACCTTCAACCGTGAAGGGTGTGAGAAGTTTTCTGGGTCATGCGGGCTTCTATCGTCGATTCATCAAAGATTTTTCTCAAATCGCTCGCCCGATGACCCACCTCTTGGAAAAAGATACTCTTTTTATCTTCTCCAAAGAGTGTCTTGAAGCCTTTAACTCACTTAAGGATAAGCTAACTAAGGCACCCGTCTTGGTTACCCCTAATTGGGAGCTGCCTTTTGAGTTGATGTGCGATGCTAGTGATTTTGCTATTGGAGCGGTTCTTGGACAAAGAGTGAACAAACACTTCCAACCGATCCATTACGCTAGCAAGACAATGACTGGGGCACAATTGCATTATACGACAACCGAAAAAGAGCTTTTAGCTGTTGTCTATGCTTTTGAAAAATTCCGCCCCTATCTTGTCCTTTCCACCACCATAGTGTATACCGATCATTCCGCGCTGAAGTACTTGTTGACAAAGCAAGATTCCAAACCAAGACTTCTTCGCTGGGTTTTGCTGCTCCAGGAATTTAAAATCGAAATTCGCGATAAAAAAGGAGCAGAAAACTTAGCCGCGGATCATCTTAGCAGACTTGAGGATCCTTACCAGGGGGATCATCCAAACAAAGAAATCAATGATTCTTTCCCCTTGGAGACCTTAATGTCTATAAACTCGAAGCCGAATGAAACCCCGTGGTTTGCGGACTTTGCAAACTACTTGGCGGGTGGAATTCTCAAGGAAGGGTTGACATCCCAACAAAAGAAAAAGTTTTTTCACCGACATCAAGACTTACTTTTGGGACGACCCTTACCTATTCAAACAATGTGCTGACCTGATTATCCGCCGATGTGTTGATGGACCGGCAGCGTCTGAAATTCTTGATGCTTGCCACAAAGGACCCACCGGTGGTCACTTTGGTCCCAACTACACCGCTAAAAAAGTGTTTGATTCGGGATTTTATTGGCCCTCCATTTATCGTGACGCTCACGATATGGTTAAACGATGTGATGTTTGCCAAAAGCAAGGCAAAATCACACATAAAGATGAGATGCCTCAGAATTTCATACAGGAATGTGAAATCTTTGATGTTTGGGGTATCGACTTTATGGGGCCATTCCCATCTTCTAAAGGAAACAAATACATCCTTGTAGCCGTTGACTACGTTTCAAAGTGGGTTGAAGCCAAAGCTTTGCCTACTAACGACGCAAGGGTGGTTTGTAACTTTTTGAAAGCTCTTTTCGCTAGATTCGGTGTGCCTCGCGCCATTATTAGTGATCGTGGGACTCATTTCTGCAATGACCAATTTGCTAGAGTCATGGCTAAGTACGGTGTAAATCATCGTCTTTCCATAGCCTACCACCCACAAACTAATGGCCAGGCTGAAATATCCAACCGAGGACTAAAGCGAATTCTTGAAAGGACCGTGGGAGAGCATCGTGCCGCATGGGCTGATAAACTCGTTGATGCTTTGTGGGCTTTCCGTACTGCTTACAAGACCCCGATCGGCTGTACGCCTTATCGTATCGTGTACGGGAAAGCGTGCCACCTCCCCATTGAGTTGGAGCACAAGGCTTATTGGGCCTTGAAGTGGGCCAATTTTGATATAAACAAAGCCGGTGACCTACGCAAGATCCAACTCAATGAGCTGAATGAACTCCGTAATGAGGCTTATGAAAATTCTTTGATCTATAAGGAAAAGACTAAGCTCATTCACGATTCTAAGATTAAAAACCGAGAGTTCCATGTTGGAGACAAAGTCTTACTTTTTAACTCTCGGTTGAAAATCTTTTCGGGCAAGCTCAAATCTCGTTGGTCCGGCCCATTCACCATCGCCCAAATTTTTCCATATGGTACTCTCGAGCTCGCTCAACCTAATGGACCAAATTTTAAGGTGAATGGCCAACGAGTGAAGTTGTACTTTGGTGAGGACACCTCTCACGAGGTGATTCCATCCTTCACCACGTTCCCCATGAACTAATTTTGGGTCGAGTCAGGCTCGTGACTCGGTTATCAAAAACAAGCGCTACTCGGGAGGCAGCCCGAGTATCTATCCCTTTAACCCCCTAAGTGTAGGGGAGGACCTATTTTGGTCATTTGTGTTTGTGTGGTGATGTGATTACAGGAATAACTGCAATCTTGGAATCTTTGAAAGAACCGTGTTCCCGTGAAATCCGAAATCCGGTTCTATCTCTCAACTATCGTGATTCAATTTTCTTCATACTCACATCTGAAATTGATCACTTTAGTCGTCTCTTCCTTAACTCGAGTTAACCAACGTACACAATGTCATAAGTGTAGGGGAGACTTTTCCCACACGCTTAAACATTGAGGACAATGTTTATCTTAAGTGTAGGGGAGACTTCTATCGAAGTTTTAAGTGGACTTTTCCATGAAAATGCCTTCATTTAACCGGAAAATCCTATTTTTCAACATTTTTCAAATTTTTTATTAACTTTGGCCATTTAGTCGTAATTTTTAAATTTTTATCGTTGCTTTCATATGTATATATTCCGCAATAAAGTCAAAAATATTATTAAAGTGGTATAGCTAGTTTAGAAGTCTTTGATCTATTAGGCCCGTTGCGTTTATTTTGACTCAACCCGAATAGACTTATCCAAGTTTATTCTAGCTAGTATCCTTAACCATGTAAACCCCAATTGGTTTATTAGGCTAAGTGTCCACGAGTCTCATTACTTGAGATTTTAAATTGTGGAGGACGAGAAATGATAGAGTCAATTATAAGTCGGTATTCTTGCGCAAGCTCACTTGGTGTAATTATTTGCCTATTCTCCCATCACTTGCTAATAATTTATCTGCAATAAGTAAGGTCTTACGATTTGAAAAGTTACTTAGCTTCTAGCCCAAGATCGTTTAAAAGTTGCTCGGTAATGATAAGAGTTCATAGCCAAGGCATAACTTATGAAGCGGGGCGCGAAGATTGGCGAGTCCGAAAAGGCCCTAACAAGGCATGAGGATTCAATTTTATTGCTGAAGATCCAAAGTGATGTGAAAAGCATTATTCCTAAAGTCTATATGAAGGATCAAGACTCACGACGAAAAGCAATCAACTCCCATAAAGATCATGAAGAAGTCTATCCGAAAAGACCCTAACAAGGTATGAGGATAAATAGATCCAAGTCCGAAAAGGAGGCGGATCGTTGTATCTCAAAATCCCAATTAGAGATTGAAGAAATAATCATGAAGTCGTGGTCAAAAAAGTTGGAGTACCCCTCAAAAGTCTCCAAGTGAAGAAACTATATTATGATGAGAAGACCATTATCTCAAGAACGTCTCTCGAAGATATGAAGTATGAAGTACATGCCAAATATCGGCCCGAGAAAGGTCTCAAATCGTGAACCAAGTTATGCCAAGATATGAACTTTTTGATATCCCGAGAAGCAGTTTTAAGAGATTTTGTCCTTTAGCTAACTATTGATCAAAGCGTCCTACTTTGCTTTCAGCCCTAATAAACTATCGAAATAAGTCCAAAAATGCATCTTCATGATCATTCTAAGACAAAAATAAAATATAAGAGATACACCTAGGAATAAGGGAGTTTAAGCATTTAATTAAGCCATGTGTGTAAGTGTTTGATCTAACTTATAATAACAATGATCTCGTTTTTAAGCTTAGTTTGGGGAACGTGAAACTTGAGGGTGATAAATCTTCGCAACACCAAAGCCCTAATGTAAGTCCTTGATTTCTTTACAAGTTATTTCCATCCTTTTGTTTATTTTAAAGTTTTAATTTCTCTTAGCATTTTTGTTTAATAGAATTTAAATAAGGCCAAGGTTGATTAATTATGAGAAAAATGTAAATTTGCTTTATCACTAAGCATTGCATGAGGGCATGGCAATGGTTAAGTGTAGGGGATTTGATAGGTGTGTAAACACCCATCCTTTTACCACTTAATTCTGGCTAAAACAAGACCAAAACACGTATTTAATATCATTTGTTTGGAATTATGCGTTGTTTTTGTGTTTATTGTGATTTCAGAGCTAACCGGATGAATATTAAAGAAAACATGGGATTGCACGGGTTTTATCAAGGAAAAAGACTGAAGACGAAGTCTATTGTCCAAGAGATGCAAAAGATTTGAAGTCACTGGGCCTATTTGAAGATTTATCGAAGAAAAGGACCAAAGACGGAAGATTTACACAAGTCGAAGAAACTCAAGTCTATTTAACGAAGAAATTAAAAGACGAGTTGGATTTAATCGACAACAAATCCCGAATCAGAATCGAAAACGTCAACTTTTCTGAAAAGACGAGAAGACAAGAAGAAAGGGAGAAAGCCCACTCACCAACCAACCACTAGGACTATAAATAGATCTCTCCCTTCACATTTTAGGGAGTTAGTTCATTTTTTTTCTTTTTCCAGTTCTTGTTGGTTCGTAGCTTCACCAACACCATTAGGGTGTTTGGTGATTTTTCATTCTCTTTTTCAAATCTTGTAAGTCTTAATCATTACATCTTGTTTCTTTTACATTAATCAATCTATTCCATCTTTTCATTCATCTTGTTCATCTCCATTTTCATTGCAAGTTTTTAAGTTTCTTATTTGATTCAAGTTTGATTTTAAAAAGTTGTTGATTTAGTGTTTTTATTGGTGGGATTTGTTTCTTTTGGTAAGTTAATGATTATTGGTTAGTTTGGTAAAACCTTTTTGAGTATTGGAGTCGATTTGGATTTAAAACCGGTTCCCCTGTTTTTACTGCTACTGTTTCTGTTCTTCGTTCCCAGACTTTCCGAATTGAACCTTTTATTCCGAATAGACTAGTTCCCATTTCCCTTATTCGGAATTCTGGATATTCCGAATAGGGGTGTTTACATTTCCTTTACTCGGAATATTTTACATATTCCGCATAGCCTTAATTTTCCGCATAAGAGCATTATTCCGAATAGCCATAACTTTCCGAATAGGACATTTTTTTCCGCATAGGTGTGTTTTTCCGCATAGGGTATGTTTTCCGCATAGGCTATATTTTCCGAATAAGCAAGTTTTTCCGAATAGAGATATTTTATTCCGCATAAGCCATGTTTTCCGCATAAAGGTAACTTTTCCGAATAAGGTTTTTCTTTCCGCATAGGATTTTATTCCGTGTAGGACTATTTTTCCGAATAGGGTAATTTTCAGTTTGGGTATTTTTCATTTAATGTTTAACTTAACTCTTTAAGTCTAGCTTTACTTTTTAATAGAATAGAAAACAAAATCCACTTTTTGTCACCAAGAACAAATCATTCCACTTTTAACTGAGATCAATTCGAGAGGATTCCGAGAAAACGAACTTTTTCACCACACTAAAAAGCTAGTATCATGCACCATACATACCACCTCACAAACAACCATATCCACCTAAAGAAACAACCAAGTTTACCAACAACCTGCTTATCAACCACCCGCATACAATGCTCCTCCCAACCAACCCACCGCATTACCCCAAGATATTGGAACCTACATGAGGACTAATGATGTGATCGTGGACAATCTCCAGCGGGAAGTGCTCAACTTGAAAGCAGACATGGTGAAACAAGGGAACGATCTGAGAGCTGATATGAGAAACACTTTGGCAAGTCAAACGAATGACTTAAGGAACATGATGGCTAGTTTCTTCCAAGGTAATCAACCCTCTTCTTCGGGTACTCTTCCGAGTAACACCGTTGCGAATCCAAGAGGGGAGATGAAAGCAATCAACACTCGCAGTGGCAAAGGTACCAAGGAACCCGAGCTTCCTATACCTCCACCGGTGATTGTGACTAAGGAAAACGAGTCACCTGCTCCTATTCCTCATCCTTCTATTTCCCCAATTTCCCCACCTCTTACTTCTACCCCCATTTCCCCACCACCCGTGGTTGTGAGTGATCCTACTCCCCTAAAGCCTTCTTCTTCATCCAATATACCTTACCCTTCAAGGTTGAGGAAAGAGAAACAAAAGAGCAAGGATGATATTCAAGTTTCAAACTTTCTCAAAATGTTTAAACAATTAAATTTTAACATCTCCTTTGCTGAGGCTCTCGCTCACATGCCTAAATACGCAAAGATGTTTAAAGATCTTCTTAGTGACAAGGAAAAGCTTCTTGACATTGCTCAGACCCAACTTAATGAGAACTGCTCCGCAGTGCTTTTAAGGAAATTGCACACCAAACTTGGTGATCCAGGTCGCTTCTTGATTCCTTGCAACTTCCCGGGAGTAGAGAATTGCATGGCCCTAGCCGATCTAGGTGCTAGTATAAACTTAATGCCTTTAAGTGTTTGGAAGCAATTATCTCTCCCCGAGCTAGTCCCCACCAAAATGACTTTGGAATTAGCCAACCGTATGGTTGCTTATCCAGTGGGGATAGCCGAAGACGTCTTCGTTGGCGTTGACAAATTCACCTTCCCGGCGGATTTTGTTGTCGTTGACTATGAGATGGATCCTCGTGTTCTATTAATCGTTGGACGTCCCTTCCTGAGGACCCGTCACACTCTCATTGATGTAGCCGCGGGCGAATTAATCATGAGAGTTGGTGACGATAAAATTGTCTTTAACATGGGTAAGATTTCTAAGCAACCTTATTCATATGAGAGTGTTAATGCTATTGATGTTCTCGATGAGGCTTGTGAAGAACATTTTCATGATGCTTGCAAAAGTACTCTTTCTTCTCTACCCAATGTTGAGACCGTTGCCTTAATTGCTCCGGCATTGACTCCTTTTGGAGAAAGTGACTTGGATGATTTCGAAGCTAGCTTGGGTCCTCTCGATATTAAGTATGATAATTCGTCCACCAATTGGGATGAAGACATTCGTACTATTGAGAGACTTCTCAATGAAGACCCGTTTTCTCCTCCTTCTCCTAAAGAGGTGACTAATGATGATCCATCGTTAGTTACACCATCTATTGAGGACCCTCCTACTCTTGAGCTTAAGGACCTACCTCCTCATCTTGAGTACGTTTTCCTTGAAGACAACGAGAAGTTACCGGTCATCATCGCAAAGGACCTGAAAGAAGAAGAAAAAGCATGACTTATCGCCGTGTTGAAGAAACATAAAAGAGCTATCGATTGGAAAATCTCCGACATTCGCGGAATTGATCCTCACTTCTGCACACATAAAATTCTCATGGAGGACGACTTTAAGCCCACAATTCAAAGCCAAAGAAGGGTGAATCCTAAGATCCATGACGTAATCAAAAAAGAGGTTATCAAACTTCTTGATGCGGGAATGATCTATCCTATTTCGGATTCACCATGGGTTAGTCCAGTCCATTGTGTGCCTAAGAAAGGCGGAATCACCGTTGTGCCCAATCAAAACAACGAACTGATTCCTACCCGTCTCGTTACTGGGTGGAGAGTTTGTATAGACTACCGCAAACTCAATGATGCCACGAGAAAGGATCATTTCCCTATACCTTTTATGGACCAAATTCTTGAACGTTTAGCGGGTAATGAATATCACTGCTTTCTTGATGGTTTCTTGGGTTATTTTCAAATACCCATCGATCCCCAAGATCAAGAGAAGACAACATTCACTTGTCCCTATGGCACATTTGCTTATAAAAGGATGCCTTTTGGCTTATGCAATGCCCCCGGGACTTTCCAAAGGTGCATGTTGGCTATCTTCCATGACATGGTTGAGCAAACCATGGAAGTCTTCATGGATGATTTCTCGGTCTTTGGGGATTCCTTCTCTTCTTGCCTTGCCAATTTGGAACGTATGCTTAAGCGGTGCGAAGACACTCGCCTTGTTCTGAATTGGGAAAAATGCCATTTTATGGTAAAAGAAGGCATTGTGCTAGGACACAAAATCTCTAAAGCCGGTCTTGAAGTCGATCGTGCTAAAGTAGATGTCATAGCCAAATTACCTCCACCTTCAACCGTGAAGGGTGTGAGAAGTTTTATGGGTCATGCGGGCTTCTATCGTCGATTCATTCAGGATTTCTCTAAAATAGCTCGCCCGATGACCCACCTCTTGGAAAAAGATACTCCTTTTATCTTTTCTAAAGAGTGTATCGAAGCCTTCAATCTTCTTAAGGATAAGCTAACTAAGGCACCGGTCTTGGTTACCTAATTGGGAGCTGCCTTTTGAATTGATGTGCGATGCTAGCGACTTTGCTATTGGTGCGGTTTTGGGCCAAAGAGTGAATAAACACTTCCAACCAATCCACTATGCTAGCAAAAAAATGACGGGGGCTCAATTGCATTATACGACAACCGAAAAAGAGCTTTTACCTGTTGTCTATGCTTTTGAAAAATTTCGCCCCTATCTTGTTTTATCCACCACCATCGTATACACGGACCATTCCGCGTTGAAGTACTTGATGACTAAGCACGACTCTAAGCCGAGACTTCTTCGCTGGGTTTTACTCCTTCAAGAATTTAACATTGAAATTCGCGACAAGAAGGGTGCCGAAAACCTAGCCGCGGATCATCTGAGCAGACTTGAGGATCCATATCAAGGGGATCATCCGAACAAAGAGATCAATGACTCTTTCCCCCTTGAGACCTTAATGTCTATAAATCTCAATCTTGATGACACCCCGTGGTTTGCCGACATTGCAAACTACTTAGCGGGTGGTATTCTCATCAAAGGGTTAACATCCCAACAAAAGAAGAAGTTCTTGAATGATGTTAAGACTTACTTTTGGGATAACCCTTTTCTATTCAAACAATGTGCTGATCTGATCATTCGTCGATGTGTTGACGGACCGACAGCTTTGCAAATCCTTGATGCTTGCCATAGAGGACCCACCGGTGGTCACTTTGGTCCCAACTACACCGCTAAGAAAGTGTTTGACTCTGGATTCTATTGGCCCACCATTTATCGTGACGCTCACGAAATGGTTAAGCATTGTGATGCTTGCCAACGCCAAGGCAAGATCACTCATAAAGATAAGATGCCTCAAAATTTCATACAAGAATGTGAAATCTTTGACGTATGGGGCATCGACTTTATGGGGCCATTTCCATCATCCAAAGGGAACAAGTACATCCTCGTAGCCGTTGACTACGTTTCTAAATGGGTTGAAGCTAAGGCTCTCCCTACGAACGATGCGAGGGTGGTTGTGAACTTTTTAAAGCAGCTTTTCGCTCGATTCGGCGTTCCTCGTGCTATTATCAGTGACCGCGGGACTCATTTTTGCAACGATCAATTTGCAAGAGTCATGGCTAAGTATGGTGTTAATCATCGTCTTTTCACCGCCTATCATCCCCAAACCAATGGGCAAGCCGAGATTTCCAACCGTGGATTGAAGCAAATTTATGAGCGTACTGTGGGAGAGCATCGTGCCGCGTGGACTGATAAGTTAGATGATGCTCTATGGGCTTTCCGTACTGCTTATAAGACCCCGATCGGTTGTACACCTTATCGTCTTGTGTACGGGAAAGCATGCCACCTCCCCATCGAGCTGGAACATAAGGCTCACTGGGCCTTGAAGTGGGCTAACTTCGACATCAACAAAGCCGGTGATCATCGCAAGATTCAACTCAACGAGCTCAACGAACTGAGGAATAAAGCTTATGAAAACTCGCTGATCTACAAGGAGAAGACCAAGAACATTCATGAAGCAAGGATTAAGAACCGAGAGTTCCACGTTGGTGATCAAGTCTTACTTTTTAACTCTTGGTTGAAGATCTTCTCTGGCAAGTTGAAGAGCCGCTGGTCTGGTCCATTCACCGTCGCCAAAGTCTTTCCATATGGGACCATTGAGCTTTCACAGCCAAATGGACCCAATTTCAAAGTGAATGGCCTGTGTTTGAAGCTGTACTTTGGTGAGGACATCTCTCATGAGATGATTCCATCCCTCACCACGTTTCCCATGAACTAAATTTGGGTCGAGTCAGGCTCGTGACTCGGTGAACAAAAACAAGCGCTTCTCGGGAGGCAACCCGTGATCTATCCTTTACTGCTTTCATAATAAGTGTAGGGGGGAGCCCCGTATGTGTTTGTTGTCTTGTTTCTTGTGCTGTGCAGGGACTAAAGCTTCAAAGATCCACCTTGATGACTTTTGACGAACCGTGATACCGTGTTCCCATCTTCCCGGTTCTATCCTAAACTCTTGTGATTCAATATTTCATATTTTATATGTTCACATTGAATTCACTTTAGTTGTCCTTTTCTTAGCAAGATTTAAACAAAGTGCACAATGTCATAAGTGTAGGGGAGTTTACTCCCACATGCTCAAACATTGAGGACAATGTTTATATCAAGTGTAGGGGGACTTCTATCAAAGTAAGTGGTCTTTTCCATGAATTTGCCCTCATTTTAACCGGAAAATTTGATTTTTCGACATTTTTCAAAATTTTAATCTATTTTGGCCTAGTTGTATAGTGGTATTTTCCTTTATTATGTTTATTTTCTTTCCTTACTAGAATAAAATAAAGTGGTTTTAAATTTTTCTTAGTCATGAATATTTTGACTCAACCCGAGTTTACTTATTTAAGTTTACTCTAGCTAGTATCCTTAACATGTTTAAGTCAAGTTTTGCTAGGCTTTTATATAGGGAGCTATAAAACGCGAAAGTCTTAACTCTCACGGGTTAAGAACAAGAACGTTTCGCAAGTTCCTATTATTGATCCTAGAGAGTCATTTATCAAGGGAACTTTAAAATGCGATTTCTAAAACTTAAAAAGTCTAAGAATTTGCAAGATCCTATAGATGACTCGAAAACCCAAAACTTTGATTTAATAGGCTAAGCATCCACGAGTCTCATTCCTTGAGATTTTAAACTGTGGAGGACGAGAGATGATAGAGTCAATTATAAGTTTGGTATTCTTTCGTGAATTTATGTGAGTTAATTATAAGCCTATTCTCCCTTCGCTTGTTAATAAATTTATCTGCAATAAATAAGGTTGTACGATTTAAAAGGTTACTTAGCTTCTAGCCCAAGATCGTTTAAAAGTTGCTCGGTACGGATTAGAGTTCATAGCCAAGGCATAACTTATTGAAGCGGGATGCGAAGACTGGCGAGTCCGAAAAGGCCCTAACAAGGCATGAGGGCTACAGTTTGTTGCTAAAGATCCAAAAGTGACGTGAAGAATCATTTATCGAAAATCTATATGAAGGATCGAGACACACGACGAAAAGCAAATGCTCCCCTAAAAGATCATGGAGAAGTCTATCCAAAAAGGCCCTAACAAGGTATGAGGATAAATAGATTCAAGTCCTAAAAGGAGGCGGATCGTTGTATATCAAAGTCCAAAATAAAGATTGGAGAAAAATGAAGAAGTCGTGGTCTAAAGATGAAGAATCTCTCAAAACTTCAAGTGAAGAAATTCCTATTATGAAGAGAAGACCATAATTTCAAGAACGTCTCTCAAAGATTTGAAGTATGAAGTCGCTGCCAAATATCGGTCCGAGAAAGGTCTCAAATCGTGAAGCGAGTTATGCCAAAATATGAACTTTATGAGGTCCTGAGAAGCAGTTTTAAAAGATTTTGTCCTTTAGCTAACTATTGATTAAATCGTTCACTTTATTTTCGGCCTAAATAACTATCAAAATAAGTCAAAAAATGCATCCTCGTGATCATTCAAGACAAAAATAAAATATAAGAGATACACCTAGGAATAAGGGAGTCTAAGTGAATAATTGGCCCACATGAATTCGTGTTAGTTTGCTAATTTATAATAACAATGATCTCGTTTTTAAGCTTGGTATGGGAAACGTGAAACTTGAGGATGATAAACGTTCATGGCGGCCAAAACCCAATGTAAGTTTTTAATTTCTTTACTTATTTCTATCTTTCTATGTTTAGTATTTAATAAAGGCCAAGGTGGGTTATTTATGATGGAAAATATAAACCGTGCTTTAAAATTAATGCGTTGCATGAGGGCATTGCAATGGTCAAGTGTAGGGGATTTAATAAGTGTGAAAACATTTATCCTTTTACCACTTATTTCCAATAATAACAAGACCAAAACGTGTAATTTATGTCGTAAAAGTCGGAATTATGCGTGGTTTGTGTTTTTATTGTGTTTTAGAACCAAAATATGAAAAAGGAAGAAAACACGGGCTTTCACGGGCTTTTATCGAAGAAAACGGGAAAAGACGAAGTCAAAAGATCAAGAGTGCAAAAAGAACGGAAGTCCAAGACCTATTCTGAAGATTTATCGAAGAAAAAGTCTAAAGACGGAAGTTTAACGAAGTCAAAAGATCAAGAGTGCAAAAAGAACGGAAGTCCAAGACCTATTCTGAAGATTTATCGAAGAAAAAGTCTAAATACGGAAGTTTAACGAAGTCGAAGAACTTAAGTCTAATAGAAGAAGAAAATTAAAAGACAAGTTCAAATTCCGAGACGACATCGAGAAAAGATAAAGAAATAAAGTCGAGTCGAGAAGACGTGAAGAAAAGAAAGAAAGAAGAAGCAACACATGCCCTCCTTCCCTATAAATACCCTCCTAATACACATTAGGAGGGTGGTTAGCTTTTAGTTTTAGTTTTTTTTTATTTTTTACTTTTCTCTCTAGTTTTAGCGAGAGAAAGTTCTCAACTTTCTCTCACTAAATTTCATCTTTTCTTTTAATCTTTCAAGATCAAATCTTTATGTATTGTTGATTTCATTAATTAAGTTTGAAGTTTAAGCTTTTAATCTTTATTCTCTTTCTACCTTTCTTTGATTTTTAGATTGATTTTGGTGCGAATAACTTATGATCCGTGTTGTTCATTGATGTTTTTGTGCTTAAAAAGTTCATCTTTTTATTATTTGATTTATAAGTTTGCTTATTTAAAGTTAGAAAAGTTGTTTTTAGTGCTTGTTTGATCCGATTTAGTTTTGATTCGAGCTAGTTTGGGGATTAGCTTATTCCAATAGCTTATCACCCTAGCTTAAGTTTCGGATCAAAGAGTGTTCGGAAAGGGTAAAACCCTTTTCCGACTACGTATTCCGATCACCACCTGCACCCTCTTTCCGATCATCCAATCGGAAAGGGGTTTAGCATATTCCGATTGTAGGGGATTCTCCATATTCCGATTTGTACTTTTTGTTAAACATTCCGATTGAGGGTATTTTGGCAACATTCCGATCCATATCCATTTTAGGTCATTCTGATTGTAACTCATTTTCCCACATTCCGATTTAAGCTATTCCCCATATTCCGATCAAACTGATCGGAATATATTCCGATTTGGTGTTTGTTTGTTCCGATCAGTGTAGGTTTCAAACATTCCGATGGATTTAGTTTTTCATTTTTACAAAGTTTTCAAGTGTTAGTTTTATTAAGTGTTTAAGTAATTTTTCTAATATAGTGTTTAAGTTTTCTAGCATTTATTTTTAACTCGTCAATTTAGTTTAATCCTTTAAAGCTTTAAATTTTTTTTCTCTTCGACACTTAAATTACTTGCTAATAGTTTAAAATAGATAAACAAACCAACACCTTTCTATTAACCAATAACAAATCATTCCACTTAGAATCGTGATCAATTCGACGAGATACCGAGAGAATTAATCTTGAACCCCATACAAATACCAAGTATCACTTAGCTTTGCTTGGATGGGAGTCCGCAGGAGATTATCGCAGCTTGGAGATTTCTGTGATGCTTTAAAAAGACTGTTTTTAGTAAAAACTGTCAGGAGTTTATTCTATCTTTTGGGCAAATTTATGTTATAATTTGAGACGAAATAATATAATTTTCCGCTTCTAAAACTCTGGGACCTATGTTTAAAAACTCTGACCTTTTATGATGTAATGTACATGTTTTTATTTCGTCAGCTTTGTATGAACTGTAATTCATTGTTTCTTGTACTATGACGTGTTACCCCCTCGTTGCCTAGTTGTTCCATGTCAGATTTTGGGGGTCCCACAGATTGGTATCAGAGCGATGGTTATAGGGAACTGAGTCGTTTTCAAAAACTTAGTCTATAACCGAAAGTTCAAATATTTCATGTTTTAAGTGTCAAACACGGAATCTGCCAATGTTGTTCGATATTTGCGCGGGTAACTCTCTAATCCTTATTATTTACTTTTAATTATCGTTTTTATATTTCATCTCTTGATTTCATTTTGGAATATTACTTCACTTTAATGACGATAATTACTATGTCTTTTCAAAGCCTTGTGCTTCATGGATTATCATTCGGTATAAGTGTGATTACATATGCTCTTACTGTATTTCTGGAATTCTTATTCTTGTGAACTGTTCTTGTTACAATGATTTTATATCGTTGTGACGTTACGTACTTGTATTCAGAGCGCGTATGCTGCCGAATTTTCATACCTCTTTTTTTTTAGTACTATTGCTACCTTGTTTATGCGGGATACGACTGACTTCATATGCTCGTTCGTCTTGAACCGTCTGTTTTTCTCGACTCACTGTTACATGTTGTGCATACTCTCGTGATACCATTGTTCGGGATTGAAGAAGTGTTGTTTTCGATGAACTTTTGATTTTCACTCTACTACCGTACGTATTGTTCTCATTGTTTATTTCCTTTAAAATATCTATTTAGATACGCAGATTTTCCTTATTCGTAATTGAATGTCTAGTCTATAGAACATGGTGTAGCTCAAGCTGTCTCCGGAAAAGACTAAAAGACATCGTGTGAGTCACACATCTCGAAGAATTCGTTGAATCAGTATTGAATAATATTGTGGGTTTTCATAATCTTGATTGACCTTTACGTCACAGTTTTACACGACAATTGTACATGGATTACATTTTATTTCATTGACCATTCTACGTTTCGACTTTGACTTACAACATCTGTTGTACCTTGAACACATGATCGTCATTTATTATGTGACGATTGTGTGGAATACGATCCTACTTGTATCCTTCCCTTTTCATTAAACCTCCTCGCCTCAGGAGTGTGACTTGTTAATATTTTATTTCTTTCTCGGTATGTCTTGTGATTTTGGAAAAATCACGCCGCCAAGAGACCTTCCTGCATTGTATCTTGCAGCCGAAGACACGGATGATATGCGTCGTTTTTTATCTCTCAGATTACTGTTGGCATTCTTGAACCATTTCCATACTGTGTTTTCTTTACATGACTAATCATACAGTTTATCTTCTTTCGTCTTTATGGAATCCACAAGTCTTGTGTGTACATTAATTTGAGTTATTATGAAATTTGGATTTAATTTCAAGCTGTGTCGAAAGATATACTTTGTACATAAACTTTACAAGGAATTTAACAGTGTCGAGAAAATATTTTTATAACTTTAGACATAAAAATATATATTTCTACATGTTGAGACGTCCGTTTAGGACATAAAATTTGACTAATAAACTTTAAAATCGAGCAAGTTACGCTCATTTGAGATTGTAAAATCTAAGAAGTTATTTTCTGAAGAATGCTAAAATATCATTTTGTTGACAGATTTAATGCAAGGGCATTTTCGTCCATTTTTATTCCGTTTCAAGTCTCGGGTAAAACTAGAAAGTTTTTCAAAACATTGTTTTACATCGAAATGCATCAGACTTTGAGTCTTAGAATATCGTTTAATGAGTTAATTGGTCTAGTCAATCCCAAAAGTCAAAACTGACTGACTTTAAAAATATGATTTCAAGCGTTTTTGAGTTCGTTGAGCTCGTAAAACTTTAACTAATGATATTTTGCAAACTAAAAACAAGAATTGCGCTTGAACAAGTATAAAATAGTAACTTTGAGTTCGATCATACATGTACATAGATCTTGAACTTTTAAAATTCGGTAACTTCCTAATATAGAAACTTTTCGGAGTGACTGTACTATTTGTTAACTGATACCCTACTTTCTTAAAAGTATATTATTGTCAAATTAATCACGATGTGCACACATACGGATTCCTTTATCCTTTCTTTTATTTATGACTTAATTGCCATTCTATTTTGTTTCTTTGCTTCTATCATACCACTGAATTGGACCGATGTTGAAGATCTTGCTTTCGTAACATTTGTTATCATCTTGACACGCGTCTCATGACGATTCCTGCTAAACCTTTTGAAACCTTATCACCTTGTAACCATTTCGTTGACTGACTTGAACTACTCCTTATTTCCCTCTTGTAACCCACTCGCTACTTTATAAACTATTGTCATGTTACCATATAACTCAAACTGGTCTTGTTTGCGAATCATTTTACAAAAGGTTTCATTTGGGCTTTCTTAAATAATTGAATGCTATCTTATAAAATTAATTTATATTAATCTTACAATGTATTTTCACAAATTGTTCTCATACGTTATTATAAAGAACCCTCGTAACTATACAAAATTGTTGATTTAAACAGTTAGCCAGTAACTTATAGGCGAAAAGTTTCATATGTTATTTTGGTTCCTGTTTTTATAATGCTATTATATACATATTTTAAATCATATGATGTGTAATACTGGTTTGACGAAGCTCAGCATAGCATTGCTAGTCCTAAATTATGCATGGCCTAATCACCTATGCCTAATTTAGAAGGAGCCATGCAAGGCCAAATAGTAGTCGCCCTAAATATTTGACCAACAATCAACTTTTTAATATGTTCTTTAAAAAGTTAGATAAAATAAAAGTTGTGAAAACTTTTACATCTTATGCGAGTAACAACAGTTCGCGGCCTACACATATGAACCCTTATCTTTTCTTGAACAAAGTACATGCCTCAAGCACATATTTCTTTACTCAACAACCTTTGTTTCACTTGTTACCTCGTCTTCCTTCGTGATACAATTCGTGTTACTGCTTGTCTAATTTCCTACCATTGATACCAGACTTGAAAGTTTCAACGATTGTTATGCTTCTATGATCGACCATCTCTATCTATCTTGGTAGAACTACGAAACGTCTCTGGACGCGATTAGTGATTCTAACCGTAAAGATTCGTCATGGTACGGAAATTACCTGGGAAGCAATGAAATTGTTCTACACTTTGTACCTCCTCTCGTTTGCATCTTCTACTGTTTTTAGGAGAACTCTGGGGACCAGAGTTCCTTTAGGGGGGAAGAGTGTGAGAACCCGTACTTTCCCTGCATTATTTTATTCTTTTTATTTGAGCTTCTTGAATTTTCTAACGTATTACGTTTTCTTGTATTGCTATATGTAAATCCTGAGATTTTTAAACTATACTTTTTAAGTATTTTTTTCTGATCGTTGATAATACTTTATCTGGAATTATAAAATTTTTATTTTATTTTTCCATAATTATTTAAATCAAAGTTTTTGATTTAAAATCACCCGCGTGCGTTTTACAACGAGTTTATTCAAAATCAATGAACAACGAGAATTCCTAGTGATCGCAATACCGACGGATGCCCAAAATTTAACGCTTTATTATCGATTGTTTCGATAATTAATATTTTCGATGATGTCATTTTAATTACGTATTAAGTCGTGTCGAGAAATCATATAATCATTTTATGATGCATTATAACTTTTGAAAAGTATTTTTACGAAACCCGAGCCCCATAAATATTTTCAATATTTACCAATAACCATTTTCTACCCTTTAAAACTATTAATTGTTTTTAAGTCCACAAGTTTCAAAGTTGGCAATATTGGTCCCTCCATTACCAAATATATAAATTTACTTTTTCCACCAACAAACACATACAATCACACTTTAATAAATCAAACACATCAACTCTCTTCCCTAACCCCCCCCCCCCTTGCCGTCACCTTCACCCCAAGAACACCCCTAAATCATCAAGTTTTTCTTTGATTCAACAAAATCTACCTAAAGAACCATCTCTAAAATCTTGTGGTGATTCTAATGATACTAATTTTTCACACATGCATCAACTTTCAAGAAATTTTATAATTCCATGGTGGATTTGTGTTTTGATGATCTTGCATGTAAAGTTTTTGGTAAAATCTTCATGTTTTCATGTTAAAAAGTCTAAGTTTTTATTTTGATCTTTTGATTTTGATGCATGCATGTGTTTAGGAGTGTGTTTGGTTGATGGGTTTTATAGTATGATGATCCTAGAGATATGGGAAGGATTAGTTTTGGTGGGAAAATTTATTTGTCATGTTTTCTAAAAGTATAATTTGGGATAGCAGGTCTTTATCAGATTTTTCGTGTGTTTAAGATCTGATAAAGGCTGACATTATTTGATTATGTTGTAGAGTTTTCCAAAACGCTTGTTTTGGTATAAGATAGAGCTTCTAAGTCATTACGAGTCAAAAGTTATGCTAGTTTTAGTTTTCGTGTACCGGGAGACGCAAGTCGGCACAATCCGAAATTGTGGCTGATTTTGGGTCGACTCTCGGGGACTTTAGGCTTGGTTAGATAAATGTAACTACTGATTTTCAAAGTTTACAAATTTAGTTTGATGAGTCTAGTAGTGATTTCAAAAGACGGATTGTCGAATTAGCACTTTTAAAGTGGTCCAAACGGTTTTACAAAACAAGTGCACAAATCTGTCCCAAATTTGGAGTCGAGTAAAGTGTCGGGATGATAGATTTTAAAGTGTGAACTTTCGCTCAAATTTTGGTGAGGTCTTATACAGGTTATAATTGACCTTGACACCAATTTTCATCTAAAACGGACAAGTCTAGATAGGGTAGATCGGTGTGTACATTCGGAGTGTACTTGCTGATTTTATTTTGGACACGTAGTTCAATATTTGTGTTGCGTGAGTTTGAGTATTCATCATCGGACATGATGACTTATTCAAGTTCTTAGTCATTATATAAATGACTTAGCTACTGTTCCGAGTGATGTAAAAGGATAGTTTGACTTGCGTTTACTTGGCGTCGTATAACGGGTCGATTTCAAGTGTACAAGTGTTTTAACGTGTAGTGTTGGAATAAATGGTTAGTATGAATTCATTTGGTTCGTGCCACTGGTTTTGAAATACGAATACTTTGAAAACATTTGAGTCATATTATATTTGGTACATATCGATACTTGAGTTCGAGTCTTAACGAGCGCCTTATTTTGATAGGTTGCGGCTTTCGTGTTTCCCGGGCATCCATATCGTCGGTCGTCTTACCACTACCGTTTCTACTTAGTTGCTGAGTACCGTGATTGACTTACCTCGTGGCTAAGGTGAGTTCATAGCCCGTTTTTACTTGTACATGGTTTCCAAACACGGGGTGAGATTTTACATGGTGGAACACAATTATTTAAAAACTTTATGCTATCCAGAACTTGTATGCTATCCAGATCGTGTAAGATTTTCAGATTTTCGATATTATTATTGTTTTTAGAAGTTAGCCTTGAGTTTCATCTCTTCGATCATGAACCGTTAATTATCTGGTGTGCATTGCGCGAAGCGCGAATGTTGTGGGTGGATCCATTGGGATTGACTATCCCCGTCCCAATGATGCGGTTGTTTAACCATGGCGCATTACATTTGTTTATACCTGAGTATTTAGGCTGAATACTTACGTAGTTAAGCTTCGGTTCATGAAACTAAACAGCAATAATAATAATAGTATCGGACTGTGGTTGACGTATATAACCATTTCCCCTACTACGTGTTTACAAATGAATGTTTGTGTTCCACACTTTTACTGCTAAACCTATGAATATCACTCAACTTTATGTTGACGATTTTACATGTTTAATCTCAGGTAATATTACTTAGCTTTGCTTGGATAGGAGCCCGCAGGAGATTATCGCAGCTTGGAGATTTCTATGATGCTTTAAAAAGACTGTTTTTAGTAAAAACTCTCAGGAGTTTATTCTATCTTTTGGGCAACTTTATGTTATAAATTGAGACGAAATAATATAACTTTACGCTTCTAAAACTCTGGGACCTATGTTTAAAAACTCTGACCTTTTATAATGTAATGTACATGTTTTTATTTCGTCAGCTTTTTATGAACTGTAATTCATTGTTTCTTGTACTATGACGTGTTACCCCCTCGTTGCCTAGTTGTTCCATGTCAGATTTTGGGGGTCTCACACTTTTAGTCCGAGGGGAAGAGGTTATGTTAGTAAGTTAATAGCTATGTGAATTCAAGTCATGGTAGTAGTTATAGACCAAACCAAACACCCTTTAGGAAGCAACTCACTCAAAAAGAATTAGAAGATAAAAGAGCAAAAAGCCAATGGCTTTAGCGTGACAAAAAATATGTGCCTGGCCATAAGTGTAGTGGGTTATTGCATTGTTTGGAGGTTGTTTTTTATGAGGGGTGATTGTAGAGTTTTTGTACCCTTTAGGAAAAGAGCAACAAAATAGGGCAAGTATGCACGACGATTTAGGAAAACCGTGTGTAAATGACCCCAAAAGTGAGTTCGTTCTCGAGGAGGCTAGTGTGTTGTGTAATGAATTGATTAATGTGTTTGTGATCATATTTGAGAAAAAGAAAATAGAAATGGGGTGAGAAGAGAATGACGGTTACGAAGAAGGATCGAGCTAAGACGCAAAGGCGATCACATAAAACCGTAAAAAGGTACAAATTAAAAATTTTAAACCTAAAAATTAATTAAAAGCTAAAAGTAGTCTAAAATAATATAAATAAGAATGAAAATCCAATAAAAATATTTTAAAACCTTTTATTAATTAAATATTCAATTTTAAATGCTAATTAAAGCCCTAAACTTAAATATAATTAATCAAAATGTCCAAAATATAATTTTATTGAACAAATAACTTACTTATATTATCTAAAGACTAAAAAGTATTTTTTCTAATTTTTAAAAACTATTTTTTATTTTTAAAACACTAAAAACTATTTTTAAACCAAAATAATTATAAAAATTAATAAAATAATGCTAAAGATAATTTACCAATTTTAAAAATCCTAAATTACTCTAATGAACAGAAGAAAAATGAAAAAGTTTGAAAATTTAAAATTTACCACTAAAAGACAAAAACAGTTTAATATTAAACCCTAATTAAACTAAATAAATTCCAAAAAATAATTAAAAGGTGAACAGTGAAAACTTTTTATACCAAAAATCTTAAAATCTTTTTCTTAATAAAAGAAAAATGTTGAAACTGAAAAATATTAATTTTTGGCACTAAATGCCAAAAACAGAAATAATAAAAGTAATAAAAATAGCTATTTAATCTAAAAATTACTAAATGAACAGTAATAAAATTTTTACCTAAACAGAAAATCAGAAATTAAATTAGAAAAATAATGGAACTAGTTTGAAAGTCTAAATCCAATTTTCAAGCACTAGCGACAAAAAACCAAACTTTCTAAAAGTGACACTTGACAGACTTTTGTCTGTTTGCTTAGCAGTGGCAACAGATGTGCTAGCAGTGGGAAAGGAGTTCCCACTGGTAGTGTTAATTTTTGTTCAGTTTAGCAATAAGCTTAGGAAAGCTTATTTTGAGTGCTTACTTTGGACAATAAGGCACCCCTACACCAGTTGGGTTGTGAGGAGTCTGAGTAAACACAAAAACTCACAAGCTCTTAGCAAGAATCAAGCACAAAATGCACACAAAGTTTCTGATGAAGCTTAAAATGTTCTGATGAACAGTAAACCTAGATTACTTGCACAAAAACGGATTTCAATGGCCAAATACTTGAACACAAGCTACCCAAATCACTTAAAAGCTATCACAAACCCTATTAGGACCTAATCTCTAATATATAATCAAACTATGATGAACAAATTCAAAGAAAACAGGCAGAAAATCGGGTTACTGAATTTATGCTATTATCTTTAATATTTATCATGCACTTGTGTTGTAAACTTCACCAAACTAAAAACCAAGAACACATATATCATATAAGCCACCTAAGTGTTTAAAACAGGTTTTAACACAAGATTTAAATTATTAAACTCAGTTTAAGCCCTAATCCAAACACTCCTTTATATTTCAGAAACCAAATTTTATACACCAAATCTATTTCAACACTATCAAATCTGATTTTACACTAACTAATCATGCTTATAACCTTCAATCATGCATAAACAAACAACAAACTAAACACTTAAGCACCTTTTCACAAATTTCACACCAATTCACAATTTTCTGAAACTGAAAAAGGAAGAACAAGAATGCTACCTTGTGGGACCCACATCCGGGCCCCACTATGGCTGCAATGCCATTTCCTTCAGGTTGGGGCCTGAGCTGATCCTTGAAAAATAGCTTCCACTTAAAACCTGCTGAAATCAACAAGAAACAAACAAGAACCAATGATCTGATTTTTTTTCTCTTCTTTTTAAATCCTTTTCAAATAACCTTCTCAAATCTTTTTCTTTCAAAAACACTTGTCAAACCAACTAACAACTTGGTAAACCAAATTTCAGAACAAGATTTCAAACAAATCAATTTTTCAGAAACTTGAAGATAACTTTTGAAAACTCAAAATTACTTCAACAATTTTAATTTGGAACTCAGAATTCTAGCTCAAAAACATTTACCAACTTTTAAATAATCATAAAAGGAATTACATATAACAAACACCAACTTTATATTAATTAAAAAGGGATTACAAGATTTTTGCTAGAAAAACTGGAACAAAGTATAATGGACACATGCGTCTCATTATATAGCACTAGAAAGAAGAAACTAGAAGCTAAAACCTAATACATAAAAGCCCTAAAATGCCCTTGGTCTTTAGTCTTCAAATTGGTAAAAAATCGTCCATGTGACATGCCAGTTGTTGTTGGATGATCCTGGACGTTTATCAGTCCTTGGGGACCAAGTAGAATGCTTGGAGACGTTGATTCTCTGAAAAATTCGTTTATTGCCATTTTAGGTGTAGCAGGGGACAATGGGGGGGCCACATGGGGGTCACGGGGTGGGGATTTTGTTGGTAGGTTTTGACTAGGGGATGGTCAATTATCGTTCTGGAAACATTGGGTCAAAACCCCTTTGGTTTAGTGGGTAAATTAAATTAGGGTTTATGGGTTTATGTGGTGTTTAGGAGGGTGAGTTTGATCTGTTTTTGGGGATTAAGTTTTTAAACTGGTGTTAAGGAGGGAAGGGATTAGGGGTTTGACTGGTTGACCAGTTTAATAATAAACTGGTGGGTTGTGGGTTGGACGGGTTGGGTCGGGTAAAGGGTTTGGTAAATGGGTGGGTTTAGTGACGTGTAAGGAGGGGATTGGTGAGTGGAGTTTTTATGTCTGGCAAAATTAGTCCCTGGACTCCTTTCCTTCTTTCACTTTGTTTTAAATGGCAACAACTTTCATTCCCTTTATAACAACTTTGCAAACTTGTCACTTTTGGCACAATTAAGTTTTCAAACTTAATACAAGGACTTCAAATGTAAATTCTTCATACTTAAAGGGCTGAAATTGTACAATCTTGATATTTTAGGGACCCACAAGTAATTTTGAGGATTTACAGGGGTATAAAATGACAAGTCTTCTAAAGTTGAGGGACCATTCTTGCCAATCTTCAATTCTTCAAGGTCATTTATGGAAATTCCATTCTTGGGCCCGGTTTATTGTGCGGCTTCGTTTCCCGTGTTTGTTTTTGATTGATTCTTGTGATCTTTTTGTCTTTTCCTCAATATCCGTACCTAAAATACACAAGCAACAAACACGAGCATATATTTGGCATTTTCATGATATTTTATGCATTTTAAGCCCGATTTGGACGATGAGACTATGTATAAAAGCAGTCTCATCACTCCCCCATACTAAACCATTGCCGTGCCCTCACGCAATGCTAGAATAAAGTATCGTAGCACCTCCAAAATTCATTTTTATTGACTTTATTGAATGATAAACTAGCTACACTACTACTATTACTACTACTTGTGTTTTAGACATAATGTATGATTTTCATCGCAAAATGAGACGTTTAGGTTCATAGAATAAGAACACGTGAATGCTTCGTTAGAAATAATTTCATCTTCCTCGATTTTTACCCTAATTCCTAGCCAAGCGTGCAACGAGATCATTGTCATTATAAGTTAGTAATGCTAACACTACTCATATGCCCTAATCACGTACTTATCCTCCCATTATTCCTAAGTTGTATCTCTTATATTTTATTTTGTCTTGAATGTTTCACGAGGATACATTGTTTGACTTATGCGACAATAGAGATTTAGGTCTAAAAATAGAGTCCTAACGGTGTAACTAAGACCATCAAATCAATAACCCCTCCTAATAGACAACGATGTTAAAAAATTAAGTTGACAAGAAGAATCGATAAACACGGTTTTATAACGGTTTTGAACATGAGACTTATTACCAAGACTTTTATACGCCCCCTAACGGAAGGGCCTTATTATCTTTGGTTTACCTCCATCTTTTATTCAACTTCGCCATGAAGCTTTTATTATGACTTCGGTCTTGCCTTGCCTTTTATTATTCGCCTCATCGGTGGTTTTATTAGCCAAAGACGTATATCCTCACGCTAAAGCGAATTTTGGATCTTTAAAGCTTCGAATATTAAGGCTTGATTCACTTTCAATTTTGCATAGATTTTTCGGCCTTGTGGGGCTTCAAATTGTTTGCTAGATTTAGGTGAGCACTTGAAATCTTATTATTGGGTGAAGCTTTTGATTATTCGGGTGCCAATACTTCAAAACCGTGACGCTGGCGATACCTTAATGTCTTCCAAATTTAATTACACGGAAGCTACTAGAAAAGACTAGAAACCCAACAATCCTAACTAAACCGCTAAGTCAATATTTATTAAGCAAAAAATATTTACAAGCGAAGGGAGAATAAGCAAACAACGAGAACACATGAGTTTTTGAAAGAATACGAGTACTCTATGTTTAGCATAGTAACTTATAATTAACTCTATCATTTCTCGTCCTCATTTAAGAGACTTAGCCTAATATAAGTTAAGGAATCAAAGCTAAGTGCTCAACACGCACGGTCGAGTCAAAAATTACTCTTATTCTCGCCATCGGAAAATCTACATTCGTGTCTTCAAACACTTATAAAACATGAGAAAAAATTTAAAATTTTTGCCATTTTTAGCCTTATTTTGCAACAAAAATGATAACAAAAAGATAAACTTTGGAAAGCGTGAAGGTTTGGCAAGGCAAGTATCTATTCACCCCCCATACTAAAGTTAAACATTGTCCTCAATGTTTCGAGTCTAGGGGCGCAAACACCCCCATACTAGAGACGTAGTCGAATGCCTAATCTAGCATGGAAAGGGTGTAACCAATAAATTAATAGACGTTTATGAAGTGTGCTATAAACCTAAGGTTAGAACATCAAAGGATATATCATATGGATATCGAGAAAGTCTTCAAAGCAAACGATCGAGTGCTCCCATAAAACGAACACGAGAGGCTCCAATCGTGAAAATCATGATCTAAAAACCACAATGCACAAACAACCACGGAACAAAGGTTGGAAGGGCATAAATCCCCTCTCATTAACTAATTAGAAAGCAATAATATGTACATGGATAAGCATGGGTCTCCCCCACGAGGCACCTTTTTTTGATAACCGAGTCAAAAGCTCGACTCGAATCCCCATAAATATGATCATTTAGGGATTATCATGGTGTGGTCAATTTTTAGTGGGGCTTACATGATAAACAAGGCCCAAAAACAACCGGTATAAAGGACTAAGTCCTTTGATGGTGCAAAATACCGGGATCGAAGATGGCGTTCTCGTTTTTATTGGAAAAACAAATCAACGCCACTTCATCATTAGTCAACAAAAACTCAAAGAGTTTCAAGAAAATAGGAGAGAAGATATAGAAGGGTGGGACAATGGGTAAGTCATAAATACATTGAGCTACTCGAGGTAGACTCGCACCAATCAAATAGAAAGATTTTCCATTTATTGCATTGGTGGAAGACCGAGACTTCCCTTTAATAGCAATTCCGGGATCAAATATATCGTCCTCGGTGGAGAAAGGGGAGGGAACATAAGGGGCTTCTCCCACACTAAGTCCACACAAAGCATCGTCAAAAGGAGAATACGAGCTTGTAGTACTCAAAACACGTGGTGATGACGGAGTTAGAATTGTAGAAAAATCTTTTAAATTCAAATTAAAATCTTTTCCTTTTTCATCTTTTACACTCTCCTTGTGAAAACCCGATTTCATTATGTCAAAAATATTTGGTGTATCTAAAGCAATGTTAGTCACACTAAAAATTCTCACATTTGAAAACCGTTTTGGCAAAGGTGGTGGTAAGTTCTCAAAACGTTTGTCAACAAAGAAAACTCCCCCATCGGGATCAACCATATTCATCATCCGAAGAATCATTCGAGATTGGAAACGTAGGCTTAACACTCTTGACTCCACCGGCGGAGGGGACGGAACTTCATTTTTCTCAACAACTTCTAAAACTCTTTTTGAAATCTTTTTGCAAATGTTTTTGATGGGATTGACATTGTACCAAGACGTGATAGAATACACATGAGAAAGATTGGAGTTTTGTGTTCCATTGATGACAAGTTCTTCCTCATTGAAACGAAGGGTGATTTTTCGAGCATGAACATCGATAAGTGCTCTTGATGTATCTAAAAATGATCGACCTAAAATTAAAGGAACTTTAGGATCGATGGGAATATCAACAACAATAAAGTCTACGGGATAGTAGAACTTTCCAACTTTCACAAAGACGTCCTCCGCTACTCCACAAGCTAGAATCGTAGAATGATCGGCCATCTCGATTGACATTCTTGAAGGAGTGATATTGGGAAGATTGAGCGATTTAAAAATCTCAAGAGGCATCAAATTAATACTAGCACCAAGATCGGCCAAGGCGTAGCATTCTTCCATATCTTGTATAGCACATGGGATTAAAAACTTGCCGGGATCACTGACTTTTTGAGGTATGCGGCTTAGAAAAACTGATGAACAACTAGATGATTTTTGCGATTTCTCTTTGTTATTCAACATACTTTTGAAGTTCGCGGCAAATCGAGGCATCATGACTAAGGCGTCGGCAAAACTTATATTAAAATGCAAGTCACGAAACATTTTCATAAAAAGTTCAAATTGATAATTATTTCGTTCTTGTGCCTTTTCCTTGTCTCGTCTTGAAGGGTATGGTAAGGGTGGTGTGGGTTGGGGCATAGGCATCGGCCTTGGAATCTCGGGTTCCATGATTGGTATTGGTTCAACCGTAGGTGTGGTTTGAGCGGTACTTCGTGGGCTTTGAATTTGCTCCTTTTCTACCATCACCTCGGGTTCTTTATCTTTTTCCTTCTCCATAGAAGTACTTGGATGAGAAATGGGTTCTTTGAAAGTTTTACCACTACGAGTAGTAACAACCTTCAATTCTCCTTTCGGGTTCACGATGGTATCACTAGGAAGACCACCCGAAGAAGACGGTTTACACATGATAGCTTCAAACATTTTTCCCATTCGGTCTTCAAACTTAGATTGCCTAGCATCCGCTTTTAACAATTCTTGCTTAATCTCATGTTGACCTTGCTCCATTTTTTGTTGATTTTGTTGGAGTCTTTGAACATTTCCTTCCATTTTGTTTGCATGAGTTTTAAGTTCATTAGCAAGTTCGTTTTTAAGCTCGTTTTTCAACTCGGATCTTAAGCTAACCATTTCACGTTGCATATTATCAAACTTAGCATCATTTGCTTTTACATAATTCAAAAATTCTCCTTGAAGATTTTTGGTGTGATCGTTTTGAAAACCTTGTGTGGTAGTTTGAAAATCACGGTTTTGGTTTTGGTTTGAAATTTGCCCATTTCCACTTTGATAATTACCCTTGTTGTAATTACGTTGATTTCCTTGATAATTACCACCTTGGTTGTTGTTTCGATAGTTATTAGCATTTTGATTTGGTGGAGCTTGATTTTGGCGGGAACCTTGACCGTTTTGGTTGTAAGTTCCCGTGGCTACATAAGCACTCGAAGTGTTACCATCCGCGGTAATGCACTCGGAAAGATCATGAGCTCCACCACACGACAAACAACTCTTAGAAACCGCTTTAACCGAAGCAGAATTCGAAGCTTCTTGAGCTTTCCAATGGGACATAAGGTTAGCAAATCTATCAAAAAACCGATTTTCTTCATTTGCTTCATCATGTAAGGCATTGATACTACGAGACGATGATGAGCCCAATTTGGCAACACTCGGTGTGTTACGAGGGCTATAAACCTTAGACCTATTCTCAGTTATGACCAAAGCTTCCTCGACCATTTTACACAAAAAATTACCACCCGCGGCGGCATTTAGATAATCTCTTTCATGATCGTTAAGTCCATTGTAAAACGTGTCGATTTGATGTAAGTCGGAAAAACCGTGATGAGGGCATTCATGTAACATCTCCTTAAACCTATTCGAAGCCGTTGAAAAACTTTCATTTGATTCTTGTGAAAATTTAGAAATCTCGTTTTTCAAATGCGTAGTCTTAGAGGGCGGAAAAAATTGGTTCACGAACTTTGAAACGAGATCCTTCCACGTCAATATAGAATTGGGTGGCTCTTTCTCTAACCAAATTTTAGCGGGCCCCGCTAAGGAATACGGAAAAAGCATCATCTTAATCGAGCATTCGAGACATCCTTAAATTTGCAAGTAGCGGTAAGACGATTAAATTGGCGGATATGGTTGTGTGGATTGTCCTTCTCATCACCACGGAATTTGTTGTTTTGGATCATCGACAACAAACCCGTTTTCACCTCAAAATTCTCCGCAAGGATTGCGGGAATCACAATAGCTTCTCCATAACCCTCGGTGGGTGCTTGAAGTAACTCCATCATAGTTCGATTCGCCATGGTTGGTGCTTCCCGTACAATGGGTTCGTCAATAGGAGACTCCTCACTAGAATGAGTTGGAGTGGGAGTTTTGTTCTTTCGTCTACGTGCACGTTTTGCTTGATTACGAGTTAGCATAAACGTCACGTACAACGTGGAGACGAGCAAAGAAGATTCTTTTTGGTGTTTTGTATTTTTCAATTTTTTTTGTGGTTTTTGATGGTATTAACTTTTTTGGAAATTGGTGAATGTATTAAGTAGACACAAATCTACAAATCTCCTCCTTAATCAAATCTCTCGATTAAAGAAGCCTCAAGGAATGAAAACGATCACGTGAAGTGAACGCCTTCGATGACTTTAGAACGATGGTGGAACACCAAAACGTTCAAGAGGGTTTAATCAATGAAAACCAAGAAAATATATATGATACTTAATAATACTTTGGGCGGCAAAACCCTCGATTAGCTCTCAAAATCAAATACGCACAAGCAAGCGGAGGAAACGAGGCGGCGCGAAGCACTTAAGAGCCTTTTTCCTTTAGGTCGTGAAATACAACCGCCTTATACCCACCTTATAGTTTGTATTTTCAAGATTAAGCTTCACGAAAGTATTTATCTATTTTTGCCTTTTTTCTTTGGTTTGAGATTCGAATACAATGATTGGGTAATGACCTCCCAAGTCAAGGTTGTGATTTCTCACGTATTTGGAGTACTTGTGAATATATTGTTCTACGTATACAATATATTAATAATATTCACACAAAAACCGAAAAACGATAATACGTATTAGTAGAGTGCTACTAATACAAATACTAATTATGGTTATATAAAAAACAACAATTGATCAAAACACAACACGCCTCCCCGGCAGCGGCGCCAAAAAATGATTGTAGAGTTTTTGTACCCTTTAGGAAAAGAGCAACAAAATAGGGCAAGTATGCACGACGATTTAGGAAAACCGTGTGTAAATGACCCCAAAAGTGAGTTCGTTCTCGAGGAGGCTAGTGTGTTGTGTAATGAATTGATTAATGTGTTTGTGATTATATTTGAGTAAAAGAAAATAGAAATGGGGTGAGAAGAGAATGACGGTTACGAAGACGGATCGAGCTAAGACGCAAAGGCGATCACGTAAAACCGTAAAAAGGTACAAATTAAAAATTTTAAACCTAAAAATTAATTAAAAGCTAAAAGTAGTCTAAAATGATATAAATAAGAATGAAAATCCAATAAAAATATTTTAAAACCTTTTATTAATTAAATATTCAATTTTAAATGCTAATTAAAGCCCTAAAATTAAATATAATTAATCAGAATGTCCAAAATATAATTTTATTGAACAAATAACTTACTTATATTATCTAAAGACTAAAAAGTATTTTTTCTAATTTTTAAAAACTATTTTTTATTTTTAAAACACTAAAAACTATTTTTAAATCAAAATAATTATAAAAATTAATAAAATAATGCTAAAAATAATTTACCAATTTAAAAAATCCTAAATTACTCTAATGAACAGAAGAAAAATGAAAAATTTTGAAAAATTTAAAATTTACCACTAAAAGACAAAAACAGTTTAATATTAAACCCTAATTAAACTAAATTAATTCCAAAAAATAATTAAAAGGTGAACAGTGAAAACTTTTTATACCAAAAATCTTAAAATCTTTTTCTTAATGAAAGAAAAATGTTGAAACTGAAAAATATTGATTTTTGGCACTAAATGCCAAAAACAGAAATAATAAAAGTAATAAAAATAGCTATTTAATCTAAAAATTACTAAATGAACAGTAATAAAATTTTTACCTAAACAGAAAAATCAGAAATTAAATTAGAAAAATAATGGAACTAGTTTGAAAGTCTAAATCCAATTTTCAAGCACTAGAGACAAAAAACCAAACTTTCTGAAAGTGACACTTGACAGACTTTTGTCTGTTTGCTTAGCAGTGGCAACAGATGTGCTAGCAGTGGGAAAGGAGTTCCCACTGGTAGTGTTAATTTTTGTTCAGTTTAGCAATAAGCTTAGGAAAGCTTATTTTGAGTGATTAGTTTGGACAATAAGGCACCCTACACCAGTTGGGTTGTGGGGAGTCTGAGTAAACACAAAAACTCACAAGCTCTTAGCAAGAATCAAGCACAAAATGCACACAAAGTTTCTGATGAAGCTTAAATGGTTCTGATGAACAGTAAACATAGATTACTTGCACCAAAACGGATTTCAATGGCCAAATACTTGAACACAAGCTACCCAAATCACTTAAAAGTTATCACAAACCCTACTAGGACCTAATCTCTAATATATAATCAAACTATGATGAACAAATTCAAAGAAAACACGCAGAAAATCGGGTTACTGAATTTATGCTATTATCTTCAATATTTATCATGCACTTGTGTTGTAAACTTCACCAAACTAAAAACCAAGAACACGTATATCATATAAGCCACCTAAGAAGTGTTTAAAACAGGTTTTAACACAAGATTTAAATCATTAAACTCAGTTTAAGCCCTAATCCAAACACTCCTTTATATTTCAGAAACCAAATTTTATACACCAAATCTATTTCAATACTATCAAATCTGATTTTACACTACTAATCATGCTTATAACCTTCAATCATGCATAAACAAACAACAAACTAAACACTTAAGCACCTTTTCACAAATTTCACACCAATTCACAATTTTCTGAAACTGAAAAAGGAAGAACAAGAATGCTACCTTGTGGGACCCACATCCGGGCCCCACTATGGCTGCAATGCCATTTCCTTCAGGCTGGGGCCTGAGCTGATCCTGGAAAAACAGCTTCCACTTAAAACCTGCTGAAATCAGCAAGAAATAAACAAGAACCAATGATCTGATTTTTTTTTCTTCTTTTTAAATCCTTTTCAAATAACCTTCTCAAATCTTTTTCTTTCAAAAACACTTGTCAAACCAACTGACAACTTGGTAAACCAAATTTCAGAACAAGATTTCAAACAAATCAATTTTTCAGAAACTTGAAGATAACTTTTGAAAACTCAAAATTACTTCAACAATTTTAATTTGGAACTCAGAATTCTAGCTCAAAAACATTTACTAACTTTTAAATAATCATAAAAGGAATTACATATAACAAACACCAACTTTATATTAATTAAAAAGGGATTACAAGATTTTTGCTAGAAAAACTGGAACAAAGTATAATGGACACATGTGTCTCATTATATAGCACTAGAAAGAAGAAACTAGAAGCTAAAACCTAATACATAAAAGCCCTAAAATGCCCTTGGTCTTTAGTCTTCAAATTTGTCAAAAATCGTCCATGTGACATGCGAGTTGTTGTTGGATGATCCTAGACGTTTATCAGTCCTTGGGGACCAAGTAGAATGCTTGGAGACGTTGATTCTCTGAAAAATTCGTTTATTGCCATTTTAGGTGTAGCAGGGGACAATGGGGGGCACATGGGGGTCACGGGGTGGGGATTTTGTTGGTGGGTTTTGACTAGGGGATGGTCAATTATCGTTCTGGAAACATTGGGTCAAAACCCCTTTGGTTTAGTGGGTAAATTAAATTAGGGTTTATGGGTTTATGTGGTGTTTAGGAGGGTGAGTTTGATCTGATTTTGGGGATTAAGTTTTTAAACTGGTGTTAAGGAGGGAAGGGATTAGGGGTTTGACTGGTTGACCAGTTTAATAATAAACTGGTGGGTTGTGGGTTGGACGGGTTGGGTCGGGTAAAGGGTTTGGTAAATGGGTGGGTTTAGTGATGTGTAAGGAGGGGATTGGTGGGTGGAGTTTTTATGTCTGGAAAAATCAGTCCCTGGACTCCTTTCCTTCTTTCACTTTGTTTTAAATGGCAACAACTTTCATTCCCTTTATAACAACTTTACAAACTTGTCACTTTTGGCACAATTAAGTTTTCAAACTTAATACAAGGACTTTAAATGTAAATTATTCATACTTCAAGGGCTGAACTTGTACAATCTTGATTTTTTAGGGACCCACAAGTAATTTTGAGGATTTACAGGGGTATAAAATGACAAGTCTTCTAAAGTTGAGGGACCATTCTTGCCAATCTTCAATTCTTCAAGGTCATTTATGGAAATTCCATTCTTGGGCCCGGTTCATTGTGCGGCTTCGTTTCTCGTGTTCGTTTTTGATTGATTCTTGTGATCTTTTTGTCTTTTCCTCAATATCCGTACCTAAAATACACAAGCAACAAACACGAGCATATATTTGGCATTTTCATGATATTTTATGCATTTTAAGCCCGATTTGGACGATGAGACTATGTATAAAAGCAGTCTCATCAAGGAGGAGGAAGTGTTTGAAGATGCATTGCCAAACACTGTTGATAGTTCAGATGTACGAGTGAGTGACAATGAAGATGTGGCCCAAATATCTCTTAATGCTCTTATTGGTATGCTATATTTTCAAAACATGAGAGTTAAAGGAACCTTAGGTAAACAAGGGGTTAACATTCTAGTTGATTGTGGAAGCATACATAACTTTGTGGACATACACATGATCAATAGGATGGGTTGTCACAGGAAGTCTATGTACTATCTACAAGTGTTTGTTGCTAATGGGGAGTCCATTACTAGTTCACAAATGTGCCAAGGCTTGTTACTTACTATTGGGGAAGTTACATATGGGATTGATGCTATGGTTTTACCCTTGGGAGCTTGTGACATGGTATTGGGTATAAAATGGTTAGCCACGCTTGAGGACATTCAATTTAATATTAAGAAACTCACTATGGCATTCTATGAGGGCAATAAGAAAGTGTTGTTAAGGGGAGCTCCACAGCCTTCTTTGCAGTGGATGCATCCTACGGACCAATCTAGTGGCTCTTTGAATATGATGATAGTTTGTGTATGTCATGTGCAACTATATTAGCTTCAGGGTACCTCTATGGTTGACCTACAAAAGTTGGACACTCTTTTAGATAAGTTTCAAAAAGTATTTGAAGAACCAATAGGTTTACCTCCTTAAAGGACTCATGATCATAGTATCCCTTTAGTGCCAAACATACCTCCAGTGAATATAACACCTTATAGGTATCCTTCTAGCCAAAAGGATGCCATAGAATAGATGGTGACCGAGCTATTGGAAGCTGGAGTGATAAGATCAAATCAAAGTTATTTTTCTTCTCCTATTGTAATGGTCAAAAATCAAAGATGGAAGTTGGAGGATGTGTGTTGATTATAGGCAGTTAAACAAGTATACTGTCAAGGACAAGTTCCCAATTCCTATGATTGAAAAGCTTATTGATGAATTACATGGATCAGTAGTGTTTTCAAAGTTAGATCTCAGGTCTGGTTACCATCAAATCAAGATGAGTGAATCATATATTCATAAGACTGCTTTCAGGACTCATGATGGGCACTATGACTTTCTAGTAATGCCTTTAGGATTGACAAATGCTGCTTTTACTTTTCAGTCCTTGATGAATGTGATTTTTAAGCCCTACTTGAGGAAATTCACATTAGTTTTATATGACATCTTGGTCTATAGAAAGTAAGTGGAGGAACACATTAGGCATCTCAAGTTGATTTATAGACTATGTAAGATCATACTTTGTTTGCAAAAAAGAGTAAGTGTAACTTTTTAGTATCTCAATTGTAATATATGGGATATATCATATTTGACAAAGGGGTGGCTACTGACTCAACCAAAATTGAAGCCATGAAAAGTTGGCCTGGTCCTAAGACTATCAAACAGTTGAGGGGTTTCTTGGGTCTAACTGGGTACTATAAGAGGTTCATTAATGGGTATGGAATCATCAGTAAACCATTAACTGTCCTCTTGATTTCTTTTGAGTGAGTCTAAGCTGATAAATTAGCTTTTATGCAGTTAAAGAAGGCTATGATTGAAGCAACCGTTTTGGGATTGCCTAATTTTGATAAAGAGTTTGTGGTAGAACCGATGCTTGTGACAGTGGCATTGGGGTTGTGTTAATACAAGATGGATACCCATTAGCCTACATGAGTAAAGCTCTATCTACCAAACACAAAAGCCTGTCAACTTATGAGAAAGATTCCTGGCTGTTATACCGGCTTTAGACAAGTGGAAGGGTTATTTGATGGATAGGCATTTCAAAATAAAGACTGATCACTTCAGCCTTAAGTACCTATTGGATCAAAGGCTTACTACTCATTTCCAACACAAGTGGTTGCCTAAGCTACTTGGTTATGAATATGAGATCTCTTACAAGAAAGGAAGTGAGAATATGGTGGCTGATGCTTTGTTTGGGAGAGATGTGCAAAGTCAACTACTGGCCATAGTCTCAACCAATACCAATGATGAACTGTTCAAGAAAACTGAGGCAAGTTGGGAAAAAGATAACAAGTTGGCTGACCTTATCAAGAAGTTTTCAAGCACCAATTATCAGTCAAAGAAATATACTTGTCATAATGACCAACTGAGAAGAAAAGGAAAATTGTTTGTGGGAGATGATGAAGTTTTGAGAAAGCTAATCTTTTCACAAGTGCATGATGAGCTTGCTGGTGGTCACTCTGGTATGCAAGTTATTATGTAGAAAATGAGTTCTTTATGCTATTGGAAAAGAATGAGGAAACAAGTGAAGCAATAGACTAGGGAATGTGATGTGTACCAAAGACAAAAACCAGATCTTAGTGCTTATCTTGGATTACTTCAACCATTACCTATCCCAACTAAGGTATGGTGTGATATATCCATGGATATTGTGTAAGGTTTACCTAAATCACAAGGAAAGTCAGTGATCCTTGTGGTGGTTCATAGACTCGGAAAATATGCTTGTTTCATGTCCTTACAACACCCTTTCACAGCTGCACAAGTTGCACAAGCTTTTCTAGATAATGTGTACAAGTTACATGGGTTGCCAAATATTATTCTCATTGATAGAGATAAGGTGTTTTTAAGTCATTTCTGGCAATACTTGTTTAATGTTCTGAAAGTCAAGTTGTAGATGTCCACAACCTATCATCCACATCTGATGGTCAAACAGAAGTGGTCAATAGATGTCTTGAGTTCTATCTTAGGTGTATGACTGGTGATAATCCTAAGAAGTGGACTAACTGGATTTCTATGGCTGAGTTCGCGTATAATACCAAGTTTCATACAACCATCAACACTACACCATGAGGTATTGTATGGTCAAACATCATACATTCATATGCCTTACTTACCTAGTGAGAGTACTGTGGAAGCAGTGGATAGAACTTTGTTGGCTAAGGAGTAGGTTGTAAAGATGCTTAAGTTTCATTGAAGAGGGCTCAAGATAGAATGAAAAGCCTAGCTGACAAAGACAGGAATGACAGAAGTTTTGTAACTGGTGTTTGGGTTTACTTGAAGCTACAACTATACTGACAAGTCACAGCTAGGCAGGGCACTTATCACAAACTTTCAGCTAAATACTACTGCCCTTTCAAAGTTATGGAAATAATTGGGTAGGTGGCCTATAAATTGCAATTGCCAAATGGAAGTCAAATTCACCTAGTTTTTCATGTCTCTCAACTCAAGCTATGCAAAGGAGAAGTAGAGAAGCCTAACTGTCTACCTATGTGTGATACTGATGGCATTTTGGATGTGTTTCCAACTAAGGTTCTGGATAGGAGACTAGGCAAGGTCAACAACAAAGCACAACAAAGCAGTGGCCTGTGTGTTAGTTCAGTGGTCAAATGGGAGTGAGAAAGAGGCAACGTTTGATCTCTACAGTGATGTGATCAAGAAGTTTCTGAGTTTGAACAAGTTTTAGCAACTGGAAGATCTATTGACTAAGGACAGACAAATTGCTAAAGAGGATGGATTAATACGCGCAAAAAACACAGCTCAAATCCAGATACGTGCAAGGCATGTGATAGTCCAACAAACTCTACTTTAGGCGGGAAAAACAGTTACATTTCTCTTTTGCAAATCCTTGTTTCCAGTAGTATAAATAGTATTTTTTTCTTCATTATCAGTATTTATGTATGTATAAATCACAATTTCTTTCTCTAAATCTAATTCCACATTTGAATAATTGATCTTTAAATACGGGTACATTTCTCTATTGTGTTTCCATGTTTATGATCTGCTTAAGCTAGAGATTATTAATCAATCCGTGACCTAAAGCAACTTATTGAGCTTATTGCTAGTGCTTATCGACTTATCACCTTTGGTAGTTGTTTTCTATGCAAAATATGGCAACATGGCATTGAAACATAGGTAAAAGTTATCTTACTCGTAGTTGTTGTAGCTTTGCATGAGATCGGCTACAAATTATACTAGACATAAATGAAAAATCAATTAAGCATTAGATATTGGACTGACGTAGAGGAGAGTGCCTTTTACTTGGTAAGTTTTCTTTTGAAAAGGATTAAGGGTGACGGCTAAGGTTTTACGGGTGGTATAATGTTAGCGGCTCAACTTAGTGTCAATTAGGTCTAAAAATCATATTCGCTATGATATCATGCTAGACAATGAAACATGTAAAGTAGTATTATGTCAATAAATAAGGATTTTATAAGAGAAAATTTCTTAAATAGCCTTTTTTCTGGCTGAAATATGAAACTAGTCCGTGCACAAATTTTTTTATCAAATTAGACTTTTAATAATAGCCGTAGGATTGTAGAATCTAACGAAGGAAAACTAGTTGCACCATCAAAAATTGTGCGCCAAAATATTGTGCGCTGATACCTACCAAAATTCAGTTTTGTGCGCCTAGTGCACACACTATGCGCCTAGATGCACAAACATATTGATGCACAAGAAATATGCGCCTAAATACACAAATTAATGCGCCTAGATGCACAAAACATACACGCCTAGATGCATCTTGTGCACTTGGTGCACAACTTGCGCTATGGTGCATAAGAAATAAAAGTTGCGCCTAAAACAAAGCTATGCATAAACATATTGATGCACAAGAAATATGCGTCTAGATGCACAAATTCATGCGCCTAGATGCACAAATCATACGCGCCTAGATGCATCTTGTGCACCTTGGTGCACCACTTGCGCTATAGTGCATAACAAATAAAAGTTGCGCCTAAAACAAACACAATGGTGCGCCTTACTTGTAATGGTGCGCTATGGTGCATTCTGTGCACCTTAACTATAATGGTGCGCCTAGTCCAGAAATCAAATTCATCTTTTTTTTTTAAATATCCTTACGATATGTCTATTTTTCTCCAGAAATTTAATGCATCAAAATTCATTATTATGACATGTCCATTTCTCTTCAGAAATACATCAATTTTACTGACTTTTGATGTTAGCAAAGTTAATACATACGACAAGTCCGCTTCTCATTTAAGACATGAGCACTTCTAATTTAAGGCAAAATTATTTTAAGTTTATATTTTATTTAGGTCATAAAAAAATAGAAAAACGTTTTGAAATTTTTTTGAAAAATAATCTTTAGTTTTATACAATAAAAATGTTTTTGAGGTTTAAAAATAATGAAAACTTTAATTGGACTTTTAGATAAAGGTTTTGAATTTTAGGTATTTCTTGTATATTGTGATTTAGGTATATACCATCTTGTGCGCCTAGTGCACTTAGCCAAAATGCTTCATCAGATTATGGAGTGAGATGCACCTTGTGTACTATATGCACATCAAATTATGTGCGTTTGCAATCAAATCACTAGATGCTGTAAGATGCACCTTGTGCACTAGATGCACAACAAAATGCACCATTATGCACAAACATGTGCCCCTAGTTGCACAAGCTAGTGCACTAGTTGGTCTATTTTGTTAAGAAGATAAAACTTAGTCTATTTTGGTAAAGAGAGTTGTAATATAGTCTAGTTTCGTAATTTTTTTTTTTATAATGCAATATAGATATACACGCAAATGGACCCGAAACAAACAAGTGGCTTCTGCCACTATCCTATCATCTAATACGAATAAGATCAGATTTTGGCCTAATCATATTTCTCAGGGCCAGGGAATTTACACATGAACTCGAACCAGAAATCGTAAAGATTGATCAAGTTACTGGTCAAATCGTTTTTCTACTATGATAACTTAGCCATCACTAAAAGGATCTAATTCATATCACTGCACATGCATTAGTTATGACATGATTTTTTTAATTAAATGAAGTGTTTAGAGTAAACTTCCGACAATAAATTGGAGATGTAATTGGTTTTAGTGCATATAAGTACGTGTAACATAAAGTACTAGATTGAAACCTAGAGAAAATTGAAACAATCACAATTATTAAAAAATGTGATCGTGTTGGTTAATCCACATAAGTAATTAGCTACCGGCATGAAACTGACTGAACAAAACTGTGAAAACAAGAAAAAGAATATTATGATACTGACAAGAAACATTAATATAGAGAAGGAATGCTTGCAAATAAAGATACTGCCGTGTGATGTTGCCTTAAACTACGCCGTGTATAAATATATATATATATGCACAGTTTTTATTTTTTAACATATGCATGCTCGGAAGTGTAAAGGAGCAGCAAAACTGTGATGTATATTTTTTTTAAGCATATATCCAATGAACTAATTTTAATTAGTAATTTTTTTCATCTAAAAAAAAAACATAATTTTATTATTTAAAAAAAATATCTTACAAACCGTTAATCGTTATGCAAAACGATACATATAATTGCGACGAGAATTAAATCATCTTTCTATCGAGGGCACATGTATATATACTTTTGACGAACTTTTTGTTCGATTTCTTTTTCTTAAAACACATTTGAGAAAATTATATATGATATGTACCACAAATCACATATGATTTTCTGAAATCATATATGATTTTCTAAGATCATATGGTTTGCGATACGAATCATATATGATTTTATCAGACGTGATTGAAAAAAAATTAAAAAAGAATTTCGACGAAACTATATATTACATGTACCCCTTGATAGAAAGATGATTTAAGTTTGTCGAAAATGTATACATATGAATGTCTGTGGTTATTTATGTAACTTTTTTTATTTGTACCGATACTTAGAACAAATGGATGTAACCTAATATTTTGTGCGGATGTCCCCACAACTAATAACTTACAGTTAGGAATCGTTTTATTGTTATGTTTGCGCATTCGCGTTTTAGTATCTTTTGGATAGTTTTATTTAAACTTTGCGTGGTGTGTCTTTATATTCTCATTCACTTGTTGTGAGATCAATTTTATATGCAACGTTTTAGGTATAAAATGTTTAACAAGGATTCATGATCTGTGGTCGTTAGGTTTGCATCCCTCTTAGACAGTGAGCTAATTGGTATGTTCACTTTACCAATTAGCCTCACATAGAGACGTAAGTACATATACGTCTGTAGGTACATAATATTGTACAAAGTCAAAAGAAATTAAGACAATAATATAAAAGAGAAAGAGTCGCGGAACTAGCTAAGGACCCGACGTTTTATTAACACTTGCAAGAATTTAAAAGAAGAACAAATACACGGACAATTATTGGGCTGCTGACTATAACACAAAGACGCTCATTCTTGAGTCGTGGCTCTAAAGATAACTCCTATTTAGGTTGCATATGTTCCATGTCTGGGTTGGTCGCGCCCGTTCATGCCGGTTAACTTGTACGCACCTTTACCTAGAACTTCCATGACCTCATACTGTTACATCCGCTCTGAAAAGAGATAAAGTGCTACTACTATGGTGTCACATTGAAATATCTTATTTTAAAAAGGCTAAATTGAAACTTTTATCAAATCGTCATAATATTCAAAGTAATACCTTAATAACAAAAATCCCCAAAACAACGGGGTCCAAAATGCAAATGCAGTAAATCATAAAAATGTCATAATGAGTTTATTAAACTCTTGGGTAACTGTAAGTAAGCCCACACTCTCATAGCCTAGCCTCCCGCTTAATACATGTCGCATGGAAAATAAATACGGCTGAGCAAAACACCCAATGAACGGATATATAACAAATAAGGATGAAAAGTAAAGAGTAGTAACGGAAGCTGCGAATAATAATAATAGATGTACAAGAGATGGAATAAGAGATATCAAAAGAATATAAAATAAATGTAACAGAATGCCCACGAGCTCATGTAACATATCACATATCATATCAAATCAAACAGTCAGATAGGTGTACATGGTAGCTACTCCCATGTACCAGAAGCGATGTGGGACATATAGCACATACCACCCACTCACTAATTCATATTCATACTTATCATAGCTTAGGATGCATCCACACGCCCCCTGCAAAACAGAATAGCACGTATACTAGCTCATGACTAGCATACGCACTCACAGAATATATAGCAAAATGGCCATCAAAAGGGAACGTTGGGGTCTAATCACACCGCCCCAGATGGTGTCATGTCACCGGTGCATCGATGACATGGTTATGCTACCTCCATGACTAGTTACAAAATATGGCTCGAGCATAAGAGTTTCATAATCATAAGGCATATTGATGTAGACTAAAAAACAAAGTAACGAAGATAAGTAATTGGATATGTTGATTCAAAAAGAATGCCAGAAACGATTCTGCTAATAATCGTTGATTTTGAAGAATGCCCGAAAATTAGGGTAAAACATGGCAACACAGCGGCTAGTGGTTTAACTTTTATTAAACTGATAACTGTCTTGCTAGGATTACTGCAGATTCATTAAATAATGACTGCAAACAGAGGAAAACCCTAAAAATCCAACTGATTGGACCGTAGCCCAAAGACAAAGTCCAACTCAAAGTGAAAAAAATATAAATATGTAAAAACCTGATAGTAAAAAGGCTTTTCGGGCCTTGTAAAATCCGCAACCAGCTAAAAGGTGGTTACAAGTCGTTCGCCTCCTTTTTACGCATGTTTTGACAGGTCACGAGCTGAAAACGGGCTTAGGATGCAAAAGTTATGCCTGTTTTACTAAATCCCTCATTGTCACGGGATCTCGGGCCTCCAGAAACAAGTCAGCCCATTCTTCAATACTTGGGCCACTATCATTCCCCTCTGGGTAGGAAAAAATTTCCCTCGAATTCCCAGCTGTATCATCATCTGAAGAATCACCATGGTAAGGCAACAAGTGCTTCACATTAAAAACATCATAACAAGGAATATGGCTTGGCAACTTCAAACGATAAGCATTTGAATTCATCTTATCCACAATTTCTACTAGACCAATCTTCTTAGCAGACAACTTATAATTCACCAACTGGAAAACGATCCTTAGTCAAAACAACCCACACAAAGTCTCCTACTTCAAAGTCAACATGTCTCCTCTTTTGATCTGCATCCTGTTTGTACTTCGAATTAGCGCGAACCAAGTTGTCACGAACATCATGCAACCCCTCAACAAAATCCTGCACTTTCTTCGGAACAGACCTAGAAACCTGAGGAGTCGTAAGATCAAGAGGACCACGTGGCTGAGCAGAATAAACCACCTGGAATGGACTAAACCCAGTGCTCCGATTAACATCATGATTATGAGCAAACTCAGCTTGATACAACTTCTGATCCCATGCCTTCACATGATCACCCACCAAACACCTTAACAGGTTACCATAGGACCTGTTAACAACTTCAGTTTGCCCTTCAGTTTAAGGATGATAAGCACTACTAAAATTGAGTTGAGTATTCACCATCTTCCATAAACTACGCCAAAAATGACTGAAAAACCTGGTGTCCCGATCAGAAACAATGGAGGAATGTAAACCATGTAAACGGTACACATCCCCAAAGAAACGTTGAGCTACATTAACTGCATATGTTGTCTTCTTGCAAGGAATAAAATGAACCATCTTAGAAAAATGTTCAACAACAAAAAATATTGGATCATTACCCCTTTGAGTACGAGGTAGCCCTAACACAAAATCCATGCTAATATCAACCCAAGGCTGCAAAGGAACTGGCAAAGGCATATAAAGTCCTACATGAGTAGCCGTCCCCTTTGAAACTTGACAAATACGACACCTCTTGACATAACGATCAACTTCCTTCCTCATAGTAGGCCAAAAATAAGAAGCTTGAACTAACTGTAAAGTGCGATCACGACCAACGTGTCCTTCACCATGAAAATCCTTAATAATTTTCAAGAGAAGACTTGAGTCACGAATACAAAGTTGATTCCCTTTGAATAGGAACCTATCATGCATAACAAAATCTGTTTTCTCTCTGGACTGAAAATCCTATAAAACAACTGAAAAGTATGGATCCACAGTCACCATGTCACGAATGACATCCAGTCCTGGAACATCAACCTGCATGGTTACAAGTAAACTACTCCTCCTGCTTAAGGCATCAACAACATGATTGGAAGCACCAGTTTTGTGTTTCACCACAAAATTAAATTTCTCAAGAAAAGTCAACCAACGCCCATGCTTATGTGAATCCTTATCTTGAGTACGAATATGCCTTAAGGAATCATGATCAGTGAGAAAAACAAACTCCTTATGAAACAAATAATGGCGCCAATGCTTCACAGCTTGGACCACTACATAAAACTCCAAGTCATAAGTAGAGTACCTATACTTCGGTCCTGTCAACTTCTCGCTAAAATAGGCAACAGTTCGCCCACCTTGACTAAGAACTCCACCAATTGCAACCTTAGAAGCATTAGCATGAAGCTAAAAAACGTTAGAAAAATCAGGTAATACCAGGATTGGCGCTGTAGTAAGCTTTTCCTTGACAACCTGAAAAGCCAGCTCTGCTTCCTCAGTCCACACAAACGACTTTCCCTTTATACAGTCTGCCAAAGGGGCCACAACGGAACTGAAATTAGGGATAAACCGCCTATAGAAAGAAGCAAGACCATGAAAACTCCGAACTTCAGTAATGTTAGTTGGAGGTGGTCACTCCTGAACAGCTGCTACCTGAGACTCATCCACCTGTATGCCATCACCAGAAACAACATACCCTAAAAACAAAACTTGAGGGGTCATGAACACACACTTCTTCGTGGCTGCATAAAATTATCCTTTCGAAGCAAGGTCAAGAACTGCCTCACGTGATTGGCATGCTCATTATGAGAAGCACTATAAATAAGAATGTCATCAAAATAAACAACCACAAACTTGCCAATAAAAGGCCTAAGCAGCTGATCATCACACGCATAAATGTGCTTGGTGCGTTTGATAAACCAAAAGGCATGACCAACCACTCATACAACCCTTCACACGTCTTGAAAGCGGTCTTCCACTCATCACCAGGTCTAAGACGAATCTGGTAATATCCACTCTTCAAATCTAGATTTGTAAAAATAGTAGCACCATTAATCTGGTCAAGCAAATCATCAAGCCGAGGAACAGGAAACCTGTACCTCACAGTAATCTTGTTGATGGCTCGATTATCAACACACATACGCCACGTACCATCCTTCTTTGTAGTAAATAGGGCAGGAACAGAACACGGGCTCATACTCTCACAAACATGACCCTTGGAAACCAGCTCTTCAACCTGCCTACACAACTCCTCATGTTCTCCCGAGCTCATCCAATAATGTGGCATGTTGGGCAGCTGTGACCCAGGCTCTAGATCGATATGATGTTGGATGTCACGTAATGGTGGCAACCCATCGGGTAATTCATCAGGGAAAACAGCAGAAAATTCCTCAAGTAAAGGAATCATGGCTTCCGTAATTTCACTCCCTTCAGCAACCTCCTTCCCAATTAGAAAATAAAACATCAGACCCCACCTCCAACTCGTCTTCAAACTACGAAAGAGTTAGTAAGGTACCAGTGGGTTTATTAACTACTTCCTTGGGTTTATTCGGCATCAAAGTAATCTTCACACCCTCAAATAGGAAACTATAAGTATTAGATCTCCCGTTGTGAGTAATGTTACGATCATACTCCCAAGGTCTATCCAACAACAAGTGACAAGCATCCATGGGCACTACATCACACCAAACAGTATCCTTATACGTTGTTCCTACAGAAAACGTAACATGGACATGCTTGGAAACTGTTATCTCGCCGCGTTTTTTAAGCCATTGTAACTTATAAGGTTTGGGATGATTTTCAGTTTTCAACACTAATTTCTGGACTGCTTCTTCAGCTATTAAATTATCACAACTACCTGAATCACATACAAAAGTGCAAACCTTACCCATAATGGTACAAGTTTACTGAAAGATGTTGTGTTTGAGCCAATAATCACCATCAGCTTTAGGTGTTAAGCAGGAGCGCCTTACCACCAAATTCACCCCTCACATCTCCAGACACGTACTCCTCCTCATACTCAGGTTCCGCATCATAGACCATTCTCCCACGTAATCATCATAAACCACATCATCATCTTCCTTAGGTTCAATAAATAACTGCCTCTTCCCAGCCTTCTTACAATCCGACTGCCGGTGACCAGGTTCACCACAGTTAAAGCACTTGAACCCACCACTACCGGTCACTTTAGGAACTGATCCAGTATTCTCACCAACTGCTTTAGCCTGACTTGGGCAAAACAAGATCCCGCATTACCCAAACCAGAAGCACCTGTTATTACAGGAGTAGATGAACTCCCCCTCTGTAAAACCCGCATGCTTTTACCATGCATGGTACCCTTAGGATCGTACGTACTGGTTAAAACTTTCCTAATATAGCATGATTACGATTACGTGTTAGGAGTTTACTTATTACGTACGTGTTAGAACACGATAAGTATTTTATATGCACGATCACGTAATAATTATTTAACAATAATTAATCACGAACATACGATCATGAAATCATGAACGTAATTAAAACACGAACTATTATTAATTACATATATATATTTATTACGAGCGCAATTAAATATATTAGATCACGGTATTTACGTAACGAGAACATTTAAAACACGAACATAAATAAACACAAACGAGTAACTAAATAACGAGACACGGAAAAAGGTACGGGAACCCCATGTGGGGGTCCCTACCCGCGGCCAAACAAGGGCAAATGGGCCAAGCCCATTTGTCAAATTTACTAAAGGGGGTTATGTTTATTTTTACTACTCAAAAATAACTTACAGAAGATTTTAAGACAAACCTAAAACCCTCTTTTCCCTTGTTCTTTGTGTCGCCACCCATAAAATCACCATACAAGGTGATTTGTTGATCTTTGATCTTGAAGAATTGGTGATTGATCGTGTTTGTTCTTCGTTCTCTTGATCCACGAATTCGGTAAAACCTTTTTAAACCTTTTCTTTTAATTTAATCTTTTTATTAATTATGAACATGTGATGTTTTTATAAAAACATAATAATTAATCATAGATCTAACATGTTTTGGTGTTAAATTAAATCAAAGGGTTGTTTTTAAGGGGTGTTTGCTTTGGCCGCCGGCTTCACCGAACCCAAAAGGGGTCTCGGCTTGCCAAGCCGACCACCACCAAGACCATATAGTCTTTGTTGGTGCGTGTGGGTCCCACGGCAGCAAGGGGAAACACGGGGTACCCCGAGTTGGTTCGGGGTACGGTGTCGATTCATGTCCGGTTCATGTTTTTAGCCTAGATCCGGTTCATGGTGTATGTTAGTTTTTTTTTATGTTATGAACTTATGTTAAAATTAAATTAATAAAAGATGTGATTAATTTAATAACATGACTTAGGTTATTTAATTATTAATGATCATGAAATTATTTTAACCTAAGTATTTATATATTTAAGACTTATAATTAATTAATTATTTTAAAACCATGGATATAATTAATTAATTAACATGACTTAGGTTATATTATTAATATATAATAATACATATTTAAAGCTAAGTATTTAACTTATTTAATTAAAAACATGTTATACTTTAATTAAATATTATAACCTATAGTTTAATTAAATTACATGAAATAATTATTAAACTATACAATATACCATATGACTTAGAAAATAATCATGAAAAACACTTAGGCTTATATACTTAGCTTATTTAACCAGCTTATTTCTAATTATGGAAACTTTCTATTTTTAGAAACTTAATTAAATAAGGCAGCTAATTTATTTTTGGAAACCAGCTATTTTTAGAAACTTATTTATTTAAGGCAGCTAATCTATTTATGGAAACTTATTTAATTAAGGCAGCAAATCTATTTATGGAAACTTTCTATTTTTAGAAACTTATCTATTTTAAGCAGTAAATCTATTTTTGGAAACTTTCTATTTTTGGAAACTTTCTATTTTTGGAAACTTTCTATTTTTGGAAACTTTCTAATTTTGGAAACTTTCTATTTTTGGTAACTTTCTATTTTTGGAAACTTTCTATTTTTGGAAACTTTCTATTTTTGGAAACTTTCTATTTTTGGAAACTTTCTATTTTAGGAAACGTGCTATTTTTGCAAAGTTACTTATTATTACACAGTAAGTATAATAACACATGAAATACAAGAAATACTTAATCAGAATAAACAGAATATAAGATTTAACACAGTTTAAGGCTTTAAAACAGTAAAACATAGTAAGAACACATAAAATAAGCTAAGACATGACATAAAACCAGCTATGTATTTAGTAAGCAGATACTTATGCATGCACGTATTTATGTAGCACTAGTGATTCGGAAGTAGGATTCTCGTAGTTCGTCTTTCTCGTTCACTGGACATAAGGTACGGATTCCCGTCCTTTCAGTATGGACATTCTTTCTTTATTAGGATTCCCCGTATGCAGCCAACTGTTTTCCCGTAGTATAAGTTATGAGTTTGATTGCTTATGTTAATTAAGATTACCTATAGCCATATACATGCATGACCAGTTTCACCTAGTTATGGAGGTACCATAACCATAACATTAGAGGCACTGATGTTATGACTTCACCACGACGGAGTGATTGCTCGTGGCGTCCCTTCAACTTTTGGCCATTTATATTATATTTATCATGTGGGGCGTATGGGTGCATCCTAGTTTCATGTTTTTATTCAGGATTACATGGTGAATGTGGTGTGTGCCTTGCATCCTTCACAAGGAGCTGATCCCTCCTACCCAAAAACCAGTATATTAAATTAGAGGCAGCCCCTCTAATTTGCATGATGAGGTCACCCCTCCAATTATTCATGCACGGTGGATTTTCATGACCTATATTGGCTAATGGTAAAATATGACAAACAGTTTTTATAAGATAAACATAAGACTTTCAAACTATAAACCAGTTTTATTAAGACTTAACCAGGTTACTCGGGACTTAGTTTCTTCCGCTGTTATTATGTTATATGCTTATCCTATTCATGTTTTATTGTACATCCGTGCACTAAGCGTATTGCTCACCCGTTTTCCTTTTCTATGTTCCCAAAACGGTAGGTACTTAGGGACGCTCGTAGACACTAAGAGTACGTGCATATGGACTGGAAGCTATCTAGCCTTCTTTACATTATGCATTTCCTTTCTTTTGATACTTATGCTTTGGACATTGTTTAGTCCTTTCCTTTATTATACTATGTTTGTGTGTGATGAGCTTTACTTTTAGACTACCGATGTTTGATTCCGGTATTTTCCTTTTTATGGTCAAGTAATGTTTAGACATTTTACCTTGTATGCTTTTATGACACGCCATAATTACTGTGATATTTCCATTTCCAAAATGGGGTGTTACAATTATGGTATCAGAGCCAAGGCTTCGACCTGTAGGCTCTCAAATATGACCTGTGATTAGTGGGTAGTCACTATGGTCTTCCTAGAATTGACAGTTGTTTTCATGCATTCATCATTTTAAGCATACATATACATGTCATTGTTGCAGGGTTTTTGACTAAGTAATGGTTGGTACAGGACTGGCCCTATTTAGTCGCATGTGTTTTATCGAAACTTTTAGATTTATGACCGACCCATAGGCGTCCCCTCGCTATGTCTTTTCTTTTGGGTGAACAGACCAGAGGCGTTCACTCTCGAGCATACAAAAGTTTTCATAAAACTACATCATGCATTCATACACAAAATTTTCTTGCATAAATTTTTTTTCGTGAAATTTTAGTATAAATTTTTTTTCATGTATATAATTATATTTTATGTTTTGAACTGTTTAATCATATGTTTTATGTTATACTGTCAGATGGTTCTCACACGCGAACAGGAGCAGCTCAATGCTGCAATTCAGGCTGCCATGCAAGCCTTGCTTCCTCAACTGAGGAATGACATCCGGGCTGAAGTTCAAGCTGCCAACAATCAGCAGCACAATCAGCCACCACCTCCTCCTCCTCCAGTGACATTAGCAGTATGGCTGGAGAGATTCAACAAGCTCCCCCCTCGAGGTTTTGAGAAGACAGATAGCCCCAGCGATGCTGAAAGCTGGTTGGCTCACATCGAGAAGATTTTCAACGCTATGGGCTGTGACCTCGCATACAAGGCGAGGTTGGCATGCTATCGGTTCGAAGGCGATGTACTCAACTGGTGGTTAACATTGACGCAATCTGAAGGTGGTGATGAGTGGGTTGCTGGTTTGACTTGGGCTCAGTTCAAGGACAGGGTGATGGAGCAGTTCTTTCCCAAGGCTGAGCAGGACAAGCTCAAGAGAGAGTACCATGGGATCCGACAGAGAGCTGGGGAGAATAGCAACGAGTTTATGCAGCGCTTTCTTCGCTTGGCTGGTTTCCTTGGTGCAGCAGCAGGTACTCCTGAAGAGCAGGCACATCACTTCAGATGGGCTCTTCGCACATCGGTCGCAAACAATCTGGTGTGTGCTACGTTCAACACTGTAGCACAAGTGGCCGATGCAGCACGAAAACTGGAGATGCTGCAGGAGAGGGATGAGTTTGGGGAAGCTGAAAGACCCGACAAGAGGTAAACATTCGTATTCAAGCGGTGACCAATCCGTATACTTTCCATATGTCAATTATTCATCTCTTTAAATGTATCTTCCAGGCAGAAAACTTGGGACCGGTCTCAGCCGGCTACTCAGCAGCAGCCTCATCAGCCCAAGGGAAACGGTCAGACTAACGACCGTTCTGCTACGGATAGGCGTGGCGGTAATGACAATTACCGTAACAACGTCGGGCACTCCAATAACAGCAGGAACCATGGAAACGGTAGGGACCAGAACCAGAGAGGTTCGCAGCCTAGCCGTCCAGCTATCACTGGTCCTCAGCCAGCCAGAGCACCTGCTAGAGGATACACTCATCCTCTTTGCTCTACTTGCCACCGTAGGCACCCAGGACCATGTCACCGTAATACTGATGCGTGCTTCAAGTGTGGTCTTCCTAGCCATATTATGAAGGATTACCGTAAGGGCGAGATGGAGGGTACATCGGGACATGCTGATACCAAGCCGCCTCCTACTGCCGGGCGTGTCTACACGACATCTCGAGACCAGGCCAACAAGTCTACAGGTACCATCACTGGAATCTTGTATATGTATGGTCGCGCTGCATGTGTTCTTTTCGATACGGGTGCTACTCACTCGGTTATTTCTACTGCTTATGCTAAGAACATTAGGATGCCTCCCTTGCCACTAGAAAATAGACTTACTATTTCCACGCCTTTGAGGGACTCTGTATTAATCACACATGTATACAAGAGTCTTCCCCTAGAATTTGATGATAAGGTTCGACATGTCGACGTACTTCCGCTGGACATGAATGACTTCGACATGATTTTGGGCATGGATTGGCTATCCAAGTATCATGCTACCATAGACTGCCATTCATATCGAGTTATCTTCAGTGATGTCAATGCACCAGAGTACATTCATAACGGGTTCATACCCGGATGATCTGTACAAGTCATATCCACCCTGCAAGCGCGTGCACTACTGTCACATGGCTGCGAGGGTTACCTAGCTACGGTTCACGACCTGGATGCTGAGTCTCCATCGATTCAGGATCAACCAATAGTGTCGGAATTCCAAGACGTGTTTCCAGCAGAACTTCCGGGCATACCACCTGCACGAGAAGTGGAATTCAGTATCGAGCTGATTCCAGGAGCTCAACCAATCTCCAAGGATCCTTATCGTATGGCTCCCGTAGAGCTGAAGGAGCTGAAGGATCAACTGCAAGAACTTCTTGAACGAGGTTTCATTCGACCGAGCGCATCTCCATGGGGCGCACCGGTTTTGTTTGTTAAGAAGAAGGACGGCAGTATGCGTCTTTGCATAGACTATCGCGAGCTCAACAAGATTACCATTCGGAATAGGTATCCACTGTCACGCATTGATGATCTGTTTGACCAACTCCAAGGGGCCAAACACTTCTCCAAGATTGATCTTAGGTCAGGCTATCATCAGCTACGGGTCAAGGAGCAGGATATAGCTAAGACTGCCTTTCGTACTCGTTATGGCCACTACGAGTTTGTAGTTATGCCATTTGGTCTGACAAATGCTCCAGCAGTGTTCATGGATCTGATGAACAGAATCTTCCATGAATTTCTGGACAAATTCGTCATTGTTTTCATCGATGACATCCTGATTTTCTCAAAGTCCAAGGAGGAACACGAAGACCATCTTCGTACAGTACTACAGATTCTTCGCCAGAAGCAGCTGTATGCTAAATTCTCCAAGTGTGAGTTCTGGTTAGACAAGGTGGCATTCTTAGGTCACACTGTATCAGCAGAAGGAATCACTATGGATCCAGCGAAGGTTAAGGCCATTACTAAGTGGCCAAGGCTGACATCAGCGACGAAAGTCCGCAGTTTCTTAGGCTTAGCTGGCTATTACCGTAGGTTCGTGGAGAACTTTTCCCGCCTAGCACTACCATTGACCAAACTGATGCGGAAAGGGGAGAAATTTGTCTGGACTGAAGATCGAGAGAAGAGCTTTGAAGACCTGAAGCAGAAGCTAGTATCTGCACCTATTCTTACTCTACCATCTGGTACGGGTGGATTTCAAATCTACAACGATGCATCAGGGAAGGGACTTGGCTGTGTTCTCATGCAACATGGGAAAGTGATCGCGTACGCTTCACATCAGCTTAAGCCTTATGAAGAAAATTACCCCACGCACGATCTGGAACTTGCTGCAGTCGTGTTTACATTGAAGATATGGAGACACTACTTATATGGAGAATCATGTGACATTTTCACGGACCACAAGAGCTTGAAGTATATCTTCACTCAGCGTGAATTGAACATGAGGCAGAGGAGATGGTTAGAGCTGTTGAAGGATTATGACATTAATCTACAGTATCATCCCAGAAAGGCAAATGTAGTAGCAGATGCTCTTAGCAGAAAGTCCAGAATGATCAACGGCATTAAAATCGAAGAGGAAATCATCAGAGATTTGGAGCGACTAGACATCGAGATCATGGTACGTGGACAGCACGGTTATTGGGCGAATCTTAGAGTAGAACCTGAGTTACTATATAAGATCAAGGAAGCTCAGAAGGATGATGGAGAAATCTGGGCGATAGTACAGAATTTGGAGAAGCAGACAGAATTCAGAGTAGATGCAGATGGTATCGTATGGCAGGGCACTAGACTTTGTGTTCCTGATGACCAAGAACTTAGGGAAGCTTTTTAGCTGAAGCTCATAGCTCCCCATTCTCGATACATCCTGGTTCGACTAAGATGTACCATGACATCAAGCAGTACTTTTGGTGGAATGGTATGAAACAGGATGTGGCCACTTACGTCTCCAAATGTCTTACCTGCCAGCAGGTTAAGATCGAGCATCAGGGATCTGGCGGTCTCCTTCAACCGTTAGATATTCCAGAGTGGAAGTGGGACAAAATCACCATGGATTTTGTTACCGGTCTTCCGCCTACCAAAAGGAAGCACGATGCAATCTGGGTGATCGTTGATCGACTTACCAAATCAGCTCATTTCTTACCGATCCGCAAGGAAGATCTGGTAAGTAAACTCGTAGATACGTATAGACGAGAGATCTCGAGACTCCGCGGTGCACCATCCAGCATCGTCTCAGACAGAGATCCTCGATTCACTTCGCGCTTTTGGAAAAGTCTGCAGAAAGCTTGGGGTACACAACTTAAGCTTAGCACGGCTTTTCATCCTCAAACGGATGGACAGTCGGAGCGAACCATTTAGACATTGGAGGATATGTTGAGGTCATGTGCGTTGGAATGGACGGGTGATTGGGACGAATACATCTGTTTGGTGGAGTTTGCATACAACAACAGTTGGCACGCAAGCATCAAATGTGCTCCATTTGAGATGTTGTATGGCAGAAAGTGTCGTGCCCCAATCTGCTGGGATCAGGTTGGCGAGCGAACACTCGAAGGACCAAAAATCATAGAGATGACAAATGAGAAGATCGCAGTAGCTAAGCAGAAGATTCAGGAGGCACGGTCACGTCAGAAGAGTTACGATGATAAGCATCGTAGGGATATACACTTTAACATAGGAGATCACGTCTTCCTTAAGGTTTCGCCGACACGTGGTGTTAGACGCTTCGGGATTAAAGGGAAGCTTAGTCCTCGTTTCATCGGACCGTTTAATATGATTGAACGAGTTGGTGAAGTATCTTACCGATTGGCGTTACCTCCGGAGCTTTCGCATGTGCACAATGTGTTTCATGTGTCCTTACTTAGAGGGTACCAGTATCATCCCCTTCGCATGGTTCAGTATCCACTGGAACAGATACGTGTGGAACAGATACGTGAAGATCTCACTTTTATAAAAGAACCCGAACGAGTTCTTGACAGACAAGAACGAGTCATGAGAAAGAAGACGATTCCATTCGTCAAAATTCTATGGAGGGATCATACCGAGCGGGAAGCCACTTGGGAAACGGAGGAGTCTATCCGGGCTTCTTACCCTCATTTCATATTTTGAATTCGGGTATGTTCTTCTTTTCCAGTTTACTTTATCTATAATTCGGGGACGAATTATTCTTTTTTAGGGGGGAAGAGTTGTAAAGCCCGCATGCTTTTACCATGCATAGTACTCTTAGGATCGTACGTACTGGTTAAAACTTTCCTAATATAGCATGATTACGATTACGTGTTAGGAGTTTACTTATTACGTACGTGTTAGAACACGATAAGTATTTTATATGCACGATCACGTAATAAATTATTTAACAATAATTAATCACGAACATGCGATCATGAAATCATGAACGTAATTAAAACACGAACTATTATTAATTACATATATATATTTATTACGAGCGCAATTAAATATATTAGATCACGGTATTTACGTAACGAGAACATTTAAAACACGAATATAAATAAACACAAAGGAGTAATTAAATAACGAGACACGGAAAAAGGTACGGGAACCCCATGTGGGGGTCCCTACCCGCGGCCAAACAAGGGCAAATGGGCCAAGCCCATTTGTCAAATTTACTAAAGGGGGTTATGTTTATTTTTACTACTCAAAAATAACTTACAGAAGATTTTAAGAAAAACCTAAAACCCTCTTTTCCCTTGTTCTTTGTGGCGCCACCCATAAATCACCATACAAGGTGATTTGCTTATCTTTGATCTTGAAGAATTAGTGATTGATCGTGTTTGTTCTTCGTTCTCTTGATCCACGAATTCGGTAAAACCTTTTTAAACCTTTTCTTTTAATTTAATCTTTTTATTAATTATGAACATGTGATGTTTTTATAAAAACATAATAATTAATCATAGATCTAACATGTTTTGGTGTTAAATTAAATCAAAGGGTTGTTTTTAAGGGGTGTTTGCTTTGGCCGCTGGCTTCACCGAACCCAAAAGGGGTCTCGGCTTGCCAAGCCGACCACCACCAAGACCATATGGTCTTGGTTGGTGCGTGTTGGTCCCACGGCAGCAAGAGGAAACACCGGGTACCCCGAGTTGGTTCGGGGTACGGTGTCGATTCATGTCTGGTTCATGTTTTTAGCCTAGATCCGGTTCATGGTGTATGTTAGTTTTTTCTATGTTATGAACTTATGTTAAAATTAAATTAATAAAAGATGTGATTAATTTAATAACATGACTTAGGTTATTTAATTATTAATGATCATGAAATTATTTTAACCTAAGTATTTATATATTTAAGACTTATAATTAATTAATTATTTTAAAACCATGGATATAATTAATTAATTAACATGACTTAGGTTATATTATTAATATATAATAATACATATTTTAACCTAAGTATTTAACTTATTTAAATAAAAACATGTTATACTTTAATTAAATATTATAACCTATAGTTTAATTAAATTACATGAAATAATTATTAAACTATACAATATACCATATGACTTAGAAAATAATCATGAAAAACACTTAGGCTTATATACTTAGCTTATTTAACCAGCTTATTTATAATTATGGAAACTTTCTATTTTTAGAAACTTAATTAAATAAGGCAGCTAATTTATTTATGGAAACCAGCTATTTTTAGAAACTTATTTATTTAAGGCAGCTAATCTATTTATGGAAACTTATTTAATTAAGGCAGCAAATCTATTTATGGAAACTTTTTATTTTTAGAAACTTATCTATTTTAAGCAGTAAATCTATTTTTGGAAACTTTCTATTTTTGGAAACTTTCTATTTTTGGAAACTTTCTATTTTTGAAAACTTTCTATTTTTGGTAACTTTCTATTTTTGGAAACTTTCTATTTTTGGAAACTTTCTATTTTTGGAAACTTTCTATTTTAGGAAACATGCTATTTTTGGAAAGTTACTTATTATTACACAGTAAGTATAATAACACATGAAATACCAGAAATACTTAATCAGAATAAACAGAATATAAGATTTAACACAGTTTAAGGCTTTAAAACAGTAAAACATAGTAAGAACACATAAAATAAGCTAAGACATGACATAAAACCAGCTATGTATTTAGTAAGCAGATACTTATGCATGTACGTATTTATGTAGCACTAGTGATTCGGAAGTAGGATTCTCGCAGTTCGTCTTTCTCGTTCACTGGACATAAGGTACGGATTCCCGTCCTTTCAGTATGGACATTCTTTCCTTATTAGGATTCCCCGTATGCAGCCAACTGTTTTCCCGTAGTATAAGTTATGAGTTTGATTGCTTATGTTAATTAAGATTACCTATAGCCATATACATGCATGACCAGTTTCACCTAGTTATGGAGGTACCATAACCATAACATTAGAGGCACTGATGTTATGACTTCACCACGGCGGAGTGATTGCTCGTGGCGTCCCTTCAGCTTTTGGCCATTTATATTATATTTATCATGTGGGGCGTATGGGTTCATCCTAGTTTCATGTTTTTATTCAGGATTACATGGTGAATGTGGTGTGTGCCTTGCATCCTTCACAAGGAGCTTATCCCTCCTACCCAAAAACCAGTATATTAAATTAGAGGCAACCCCTCTAATTTGCATGATGAGGTCACCCCTCCAATTATTCATGCACGGTGGATTTTCATGACCTATATTGGCTAATGGTAAAATATGACAAACAGTTTTTATAAGATAAACATAAGACTTTCAAACTATAAACCAGTTTTATTAAGACTTAACCAGGTTACTCGGGACTTAGTTTCTTCCGATGTTATTATGTTATATGCTTATCCTATTCATGCTTTATTGTACATCCGTGCACTGAGCGTATTGCTCAGCCGTTTTCCTTTTCTATGTTCCCAAAACGGCAGGTACTCAGGGAAGCTCATAGACACTAAGAGTACGTGCATATGGACTGGAAGCTGCCTAGCCTTCTTTACATTATGCATTTCCTTTCTTTTGATACTTATGCTTTGGATATTGTTTAGTCCTTTCCTTTATTATACTATGTTTGTGTGTGATGAGCTTTACTTTTGGACTAGCGATGTTTGATTCCGGTATTTTCCTTTTTATGGTCAAGTAATGTTTAGACATTCTACCTTGTATGCTTTGATGACACGCCATAATTACTATGATATTTCCATTTCTAAAATGGGGTGTTACACCCTCGTCGGGTCTGCTTCTCAAAAGTCAGTGCACACTGATATGCTTTAGAAAGTGTTATCGGATCAAACATGTTAACAGAATCCATGATCTGGGCTCTTTTAACCACCAATGTATCGAGAGACAAGCTGATCTTCTGTCTCTTGAATGTCATTCCTTGTAATTAGTTGGTAAAATTCGGTTGTGTAATCTTCAACAAACTTGGCCCCCTGTTTCAGATTTTGTAACCGTTGGTACATCATTCGCTGGTAGTTATGAGGAATAAAATTATCCCTCATGACCTTCTTCATCTTCTGCCAACTCGTGATCTTTGACTTCCCAACTCTTCCCCTCGTCAGCTTCAATTGTTGCCACCACGTAGATGCCCTACCATGTAGCTTGGTAGCGATCAATGAAACCTTCTTGTTTTCAGGAACTTCCTTGAATTCAAATACTTCTTCAACAGTAACAAGGCAATCAATGAACCCCTCGGGATTCAAAGTATCCCCATTAAACTCAGGAACATTAGTCCTCATTCCTTATTCCCAACGCCTACTATTATCCTCCCTTTGATTCCTCCTTGGTCGCCCTACAGATTGTTCATCAGAAGACGAACCATCAGCAAACAGATTTTCTACCAGATCTGCATCTTCATCCTCATGACGGTGATTACGATGCCTCCCATTGCTCATCAAGTTGTTCATATGGTCGATCAATTGATCAACCATTTGATCGAATCACTCCTCCATTCTGTCCATCATACAGTGCTCAAATTCCTATTCATTCACATCGTGAATAGGCCTAGTTCTCCTTGGAGGCATCTTGATCAGGAACTTTGACTCTTGATACCAACTGATGTAGACTAAAAAACAAAGTAAGGAAGATAAGTAATTGGATCTGTTGATTCAAAAAGAATGCCAGAATAAATTCTGCTAATAATCGTTGATTCTAAAGAATGCCCGAAAATTAGGGTAAAACACGGCAACACAACAGCCAGTGGTTTAACTTTTATTAAACTGATAATTGTCTTGCTAGGGTTACAGCAGATTCACTAAATAATGACTGCAAACAAAGGAAAACCCTAAAAATCCAACGGGATGGACCGTAGCCCAAAGACAAAGTCCGACTGAACGTGAAAAAAACATAAATATGTAAAAAACTGATAGTAAAAAATCTTTTCGGGCCTTGGAAAATCCGCAACCAACTAAAAGGTGGTTACAGCGTCGTCCACCTCCTTTTTACGCATTTTTTGACAGGTCACGGGCTAAAAACGGACTTAGGATGCAAAAGTTATGCCCGTTTTACTAAACCCATCTTCGTCACACGATCTCGGACCTCCAAAAACAAGTCAGCTCGTTCTTCAATACTTGGGCCACCATCATTCCCCCCTGGATAGGAAAAATTCGCCCTCGAATTCCCAGCTGTATCATCATCTGAAGAATCACCATGGTAAGGTAACAAGTGCTTCACATTAAAAACATCAGAACAACGAATATGGCTTGGCAACTTCAAACGATAAGCAATTGAATTTATCTCCACAATTTCCACTAGACCAATATTCTTAGAAGACAACTTATTATATTCACCAACTAGAAAACGATCCTTAGTCAAAACAGCCCACACAAAGTCTCCTACTTCAAAGTCAGCATGTTTCGAAATAATGTGGGTTTCGGAAAAATCCCAGTTTCGGAATAATGTGGGTTTCGGAAAAACCCCAGTTTCAGAATAATGTGGGTTTCGGAATAATGTGAGTTTCGGAATAATGTGGGTTGCGAAATAATGTTGGTTTCGAGTTTCGGAATAATTGATGGGTTTTGGGAAAATGGTGAGTTTCGAATAATTTGGGTTTCACAATAATGTTCAGTTTCGGATAAATGAGTTCCAGTTTCGGGAAAATTGGATTTTGGGTTTCGGAATAAAATTTAGTTTTGGGAAAATGGAAAACTCACTTTCGGAATAATTGTGAAAAATGACTTTCAGAATAATTGGGTTTTACCTTTCGCAATATTCGACTACTTTCCCACTTCCGGATAAACTAATGAAGTTACTTTGGGGAAAATCAAATATTCACTTTCGGAATAAACCAGAAACCCTCTTACGAAAGTTTTTCACTTTCGGATAAAGTGAAAAAAAAACTCACTTTCACAATTTTTTCAAAACCCTTTTCCGAAAGTTTGTTTCTGGCAATCTTAAAACGAGAGAACCAACCTTTCTTCGAACCGTATCCCAACAAATTTGACAACCGTCCCAAAAACTTTTTGCGGTTTTAACCACAATAACAAATCCAAATCCCTACCACAACTATGTAAGAGATTTATATCAAGATTTAGAGCCCGAAAAACACTAAAAAAATTTAATCCGAGATGATTTAAGGATTAAATCAATCGAATCAAATACAATAACAACAACCAAACACTAATCTATCCCGTGGCGATTGATACCAAATGTTGTTCCCATATTTTATCACTTCACCATGGTTGATTAATTGATTTAAAGAAGAAAGATAGATGATTTCTAGAGAGAGAAAGTAGGGAGAGAAAGTAGAGAGAAGGTGAAGAATATTATGTGAATATTAGATTGAAAGAAATGAAAGCACCAACCTCTCCTAACATGCTAGGAGAGGTATATATAGTCAGGCTTATACATGTAGCCTTAATGGCCTATATTATTTAATGGGTCGGGCTTGAATAAAATGCTTAGTACCTTAAAAGAGGCCTTTTAAGCTAGCCATCAAGCTCGTAATGTCACGACTAATTTAACTAACTATTACAACGTTCTAATAAATGTTACAATATCCTGCACGAACCAAGTTGTCACGAACAGATTTGTGAACATCATGCAACCCCTCAACAAAATCCTGCACGTTCTTCGGAACAGACCTAGAAACGTGAGGAGTCATAAGATCAAGAGGACCACGTGGCTGAGCAGAATAAACCACCTGGAATGGACTAAATTCAATGCTCCGATTAACAACATGATTATGAGCAAACTCAGCTTGATACAATTTCTGATCATGCCTTCGCATGATCACCCACCAAACACCTTAACAGGTTACCAAGGGACTTATTAACAACTACAGTTTTCCCATCAGTTTAAGGATGATAAGCACTACTAAAATTGAGTTGAGTATTCACCATCTTCTACAAACTACGCCAAAAATGACTAAAAAACCTAGTGTCTCGATCAGAAACAATGGAGGAAGGTAAACCATGTAAACAGTACACATCCCTAAAGAAAAGTTGGGCTACATAAACTGCATCTGTTGTCTTCTTGCAAGGAATAAAATGAACTATCTTAGAAAAACGATCAACAAAAACAAATATTAAATCATTACCCCTTTGAGTACGAGGTAGACCCAACACAAAATCCATGCTAATATCAACCCAAGGCTACAAAGGAACTGGCAAAGGCATATAAAGTCTTGTATTAGTAGCCGTCCCCTTTGAAACTTGAGAAATACGACACCTCTTGACGTAACGATCCACTTCCTTCCTCATAGTATGCCAAAAATAAGAAGCTTGAACAACTGTAAAGTGCGATCACGACCAACATGTACTTCACCATGCAACTCCTTAATAATTTGCAAGCGAAGACTTGAGTCAGGAATACAAAGTTGATTCCCTTTGAATAGGAACCCATCATGCATAACAAAATCTGTTTTCTCTCTGGATTGCAAATCCTGCAAAAAAAACTACAACGTATGGATCCACAATCACCATGTCACGAATGACATCCAGTCCTGAAACATCAACCTGCATGGTTACAAGTAAACTAGCCTGCCTGCTTAAGGCATCAGCAGCACGATTGGAAGCACCAGTTTTGTGTTTCACCACAAAAGTAAATTTCTCAAGAAAAGCCAACCAACGCCCATGCATATGTGAAACCGTATCTTGAGTACAAATATGCCTTAAGGAATCATGATTAGTGAACAAAACAAACTCCTTATGAAACAAATAATAGCGTCAATGCTTCACAGCTTGGACCACTGCATAAAACTCTAAGTCATAAGTAGAGTACCTGGACTTCGACCCTGTCAACTTTTCGCTAAAATAGGCAACAAACCGCCCACCTTGACTAAGAACTCCACCAATTGCAACCTTAGAAGCATCAGTATGAAGCTCAAAAACTTTAGAAAAATCAGGTAATACCAGGATTGGTGTTGTAGTAAGCTTTTCCTTGACAACCTGAAAAGCCATTTATGCTTCCTCCGTCCACACAAATTACTTTCCCTTTATACAGTCTGTCAAAGGGGCCATAATAGAACTGAAATTAAGGATAAACCGCGTATAGAAAGAAATAAGACCATGGAAACTCCGAACTTTAGTAATGGTAGTTGGAGTTGGCCACTCCTGAACAACTGCTACCTTAGACTCATCTACCTATATGCCATCACCAGAAACAACATACCCTAAAAACAAAACTTTAGGGGTCATGAACACACACTTCTTCGTGGCTTCATTAAAATTGTCCTTTCGAAGCAAGGTCAAGACCTGCCTCACATGATTGACATGCTCATTATGAGAAGCACTATAAATAAGAATGTAATCAAAGTAAACAACCACAAACTTGCCAATAAAAGGCCTGAGCTGTTGATTCATCACACGCATAAATGTGCTTGGTGCGTTTGATAAACCAAAAGGCATGACCAACCTCTCATACAAACCTTCATAGGTCTTGAAAGCGGTCTTCCACTCATCACCAGGTCTAAGACGAATCTGGTAATATCCACTCTTCAAATCCAGTTTTGTAAAAATAGTAGCACCACTAATCTGGTCAAGCAAATCATCAAGCCGAGGAATAGGAAACACGTACCTCACAGTAATCTTGTTGATGGCTTGACTATAAACACACATACGCCACGTACCATCCTTCTTTGGAGTCAATAGGGCAGGAACAACACACGGCCTCATACTCTCACGAACATGACCCTTGGAAACCAGCTCCTCAACCTGCCTACGTAACTCCTCATGTTCTCCCGGGCTCATCCTATAATGTGGCATGTTAGGCAGCTGTGACCCAGGCTCTAGATTAATATGATGTTGTATGTTACGCAATGGTGGCAACCCATCAGGTAATTCATCAGGGAAAACATCAGAAAATTCCTCAAGTAAAGGAATCATGGCTTCCGGAATTTCACTCCCTTCAGCAACCTCCTTCCCAATTAGAACAAAAACATCAGCCCCCACCTCCAACTCGTCTTCAAACTGCGAAAGAGTTAGTAAGGTACCAGTGGGTTCATTAAGTACTTCCTTGGGTTTATTCGGCATCAAAGTAATCTTCACACCCTCAAATAGGAAACTATAAGTATTAGTTCTCCTGTTGTGAGTAATGTTACGATCATACTCCCAAGGTCTACCCAACAACAAGTGACAAGCATCCATGGGCACTACATCATGCCAAACAGTATCCTTATACGTTGTTCCTACAGAAAACGTAACATGGACACGCTTGAAAACTGTTATCTCGTCGCCCTTTTTAAGCCATTGTAACTTATAAGGTTTGGGACGATTTTCAGTTTTCTACCCTAATTTCTGGACTGCTTCTTTAGCTATTAAATTATCACAACTACCTGAATTACATCCAAAAGTGCAAACCTTACCCATAATGGTACAAGTTGACTGAAAGATGTTGTTTTTGAGCCAATCATCACCATCAGCCTTAGGTGTTAAGCAGGAGCGCCTTACCACCAAATTCACCACCACATCTCCAGACACGTACTCCTCCTCATACTCAGGTTCTACATCATAGACCGCGTCTCCCACGTAATCATCATAAACCACATCATCATCTTCCTCATGTTCAATAAATAACTGCATCTTCCCAGCCTTCTTACAATCCGACTGCCGGTGACCAGGTTCACCACAGTTAAAGCACTTGAACCCACCACTACCGGTCGCTTTAGGAACTGATCTAGTATTTTCACCAACTGCTTTAGCCTGACTTGGGGAAAAAATAGATGCCGCATTACCAAAACAAGAAGCACCTGTTATTACAGGAGTAGATGAACTCCCCCCCTCATCGGGTCTGCTTCTCAAAATTCAGTGCATGCTGATATGCTTCAGAAATTGTTATCGGATCAAACATGTTAACATATTCCATGATCTGGACTCTTAAACCACCAATGTATCGAGAGACAAGCTGATCTTTTGTCTCTTGAATGTCATTCCTTGTAATTAGTTGGTAAAATTCGGTTGTATAATCTTCAATAGACTTGGCCCCCTGTTTCAGATTCTGTAACCGTTGGTACATCATTCGCTGGTAGTTACGAGGAATAAAATTATCCCTCGTGACCTTCTTCATCTTCTACCAACTCGTGATCTTTGACTTCCTAACTCTTCCCCTCGCCAGCTTCAATTGTTGCCACCGCGCAGATGCCCTACCACGTAGCTTGGTAGCGATCAATGAAACCTTCTCGTTTTCAGGAACTTCCTTGAATTCGAATACTTCAACAGTAACAAGCCAATCAATGAACCCTCGGGGTTCAAAGTATCCCCCATTAAACTAAGGAACATTAGTCCTCATTCCTGATTCCCAACGCCTACTATTATCCTCCTTTTAATTCCTCCTTGGTCGCCCTACAGAATGTTCATCAGAAGACGAACCATCAACAAACAAATTTTTTACTAGATCTGCATCTTCATCCTCATACGGCGATTACGATGCCTCTCATTGCTCATCAAGTTGTTCATCTGGTCGGTCAATTCATCAACCATTTGATCGAATCGCTCCTTCATTCTGTCCATCATACGCTGCTCAAATTCTTTTTCATTCACATCGTGAATAGGCCTAGTTCTCCTTGGAGGCATCTTAATCAGGAACTTTGGCTCTTGATACCAACTGATGTAGACTAAAAAATAAAGTAACGAAGATAAGTGATTGGATCTGTTGATTTAAAAAGAATGCCAGAAACAATTCTGCTAATAATCGTTGATTCTAAAGAATGCCCGAAAATTAGGGTAAAACACGGCAACACAACGGCCAGCGGTTTAAATTTTATTAAACTGATAACTGTTTTGCTAGGGTTACAGCAGATTCATTAAATAATGACTGCAAACAAAGGAAAACTCTAAAAATCCAACGGGTTAGACCGTAGCCCAAAGACAAAGTCCAACTGAAAGTGAAAAAAACATAAATATGTAAAAAAAAGTGATAGTAAAAAGGCTTTTTGGGCCTTGGAAAATCCGCAACCAGCTAAAAGGTGGTTACAGCCTCGTCCGCCTCCTTTGTACGCACGTTTGACAGGTCACGGGCTGAAAATGGACTTAGGATGCGAAAGTTATGCCCGTTTTACTAAACCTCTCTTCACCACGCGATCTCGGGCCTTCAGAAACAAGTCAGCCTGTTCTTCAATACTTGGGCCTCCATCACATATCAAAGCATAAATTATAATAGGTCAAAAGGAAGCAAATGAAGGCATAACAATCAAAGGGATTATAATAAATCAAATGGAATCACAGACCATATCAAAAAATCAACTAATGATGTTGGGAAAATAGCTATGGCTTAGGGAATGATCAAAATGAAGAGTTACAAAATGGTATAAGAAGTGTTCTTACTAGAAGAACCGAATATTCGTACCTTATCGCAAAACAAAACAACGATCCACACACAACGTAACAAGTCCTAATCCCGTGTCATCGTAGCTTCAATATACATATAACAACATCATACCTATTGGTCATATAACATAGATTACAAGTTTCCATGATTTGGTGATTTAAAACCCTAGTTTTCCATTTTATTAAAACTCGTTAATTGTGGACTGTTTTTAAAGACCAGAATATTAGCCATAATTCCAGAACCCTAATTTCGATTCAAGACCAGATTTGGAAACTAGATTCAAAGAGAATAATTATAGGCTTTTGAAACACTTAAAAAGCTATACCAAAACTCATTTTATGGCCTTTACAAGATGATCCAAAAACCGGACTGCCCAAAATCCTTGTTTTGTAACTTATGTTTTACCCATCTAGATCATCATAATATGTGTAGATCTATTTTATTATGTTGTGATAACTTATTAGAAACCCTTTTAAGGCTGATTTAAAAAGATCTAACATATGAAAATATCTTTAACTCATTAAGTCACCATAACATATTTTTAGGGTTTATAAAACCCTAATCAACGTGTACATAATAAGATTAAGAATACATAAACATAAATACTTAAATAGTGACACAAGGATCACAAAAACACTTACATAAGATGAATATAATGATATGATAATCACTATAGAAAAAAATCACCAAGGATAGAGAAAATATGGATGAAAAACACCAAGAAAAGGCCTAAAACTTAAAGGTTTCTTTAATGGAGTTTGTAAAGAGAAAGCTTCAAGAATTTTGACAATGGAAGAGTGTTTTAGGAGTCATATGAGACGTTCATAAAACTTAAAGGTTTCTTTAATGGAGTTTGTAAAAAGATCTACACATTCATTTAACAAAAACATGTCTTAACAAATTGCACCTTTTTCCAAATTTAACCATAACTTCAAAAATGGAAGATTTTGATGCAGATTCTAAATAAATTAATATATATATATATATATATATATATATATATATATATATATATATATATATATATATATATATATATATATATATATATATATATATATATATATATATATATATATATATATATATATATATATATATATATATATATATATATATATATATATATATAATATTAAATATATGTAAGGAAAGAATGAATTTTATATTAAAAACAAAGTATATATATATATATATATATATATATATATATATATATATATATATATATATATATATATATATATATATATATATATATATATATATATATATATATATATATATATATATATATATATATATATATATATATATATATATATATATATATATATATATATCCTTTTTAAAATAAATATTTAGATTATTTCCTTATAACTTTCCAAAAATCATAACCAATTGTTTAATTATTTAAATTTCTTTATTAGTTCAAAACTTCTAATTAAAATAATATAAATGAAATGAAAACCATATTTTCAAAATGAATGAAATGAGAGTTTCATATTTTCAAAATCCGAGTTTTACAACTCTTCCCCTAAAAAAGGAAAATTTCGTCCTTGAAATTAAGGTAGTATTACGGTTTTACACATACGGTCCTTCCCATTTGGGTGTGATCTTTCCTCCATCCTCTGCATGACTCGCGTCATTGGCGCGGTATACAAAATCTCTTGGCTTGAAAGAAACTCCCCGGACTCTAGTGTCATAGTAATTCTTCATTTTAGATTTTGCCTTACCCTCACTGTTTCTGCCTGTTCTCGCCATTCCTCTAGTACATCCAAGTTTATTCAAAGCTCCGTGTCGTTTGTCACGACATCTACCTCCGACGTTCAAAGAGTTTGCATTCTGATTTCAGCTGGTATGACCACCTCCGTACCATACTTCAGGAGAACGGGGTGTCACCGTTGATGGTCTTAATCATCGTGCGGTGGTCCCATAGGACATGCGGGGGTCATCCAACCACTTTTTAATTCCCTTATCCAAGTGTGACTTGATCCCTTCGCCCAAGCTTCGGTTTCCACCCTCTACCATGCCATTGGTCTGCATGTCTTCTACTGAAACAAACCATTGTGTGATGTTAAACTTTTCACACCATTCCTTGAAAGGGTTGTTACAGAACCGTTTTGCATTGTTAAAGACGATTTCTCCTGGAAATCTTAAACGACACACAGTGTTGTCCCACATTAATTTCTATACCTGATTACTACTTATGGATGCAACTGCCTTAGCTTCTATCCATTTTGTGAAATATTCCATGGCAACTATGAGAATTTGACTCCTCCGGCTGCTTTAGGGAAAGGTCCCGTTATATCAATGCCCCATTTGAAGAACGACCACGGGGATGTGATGGGGGTCAGCGACTGTTGTGGGTTACGCGGTACTGGATGATGTACTTGACAATCATTACACTTTTGGATTAGTGCTCGAGCATCGCGGTGTATGGTTGGCCAGTAATAATCAGACCTTAAAGCGTTTACTACCACTGATTTGGGGTCCCACATGCATACTGCATGACCCTTCATGAATTTCCCTCGTCACATAATTTTCCTGTAGACGTCTGACGCATCTTAGCCATGCTTTCATGAATGAACGTCTATATAATACCCCATTCCTGACTTCGAGCTGTTGTGATTTCTTGTGAATTCGGCGCACCTCTTTATCCTCTACTAGGAGGGTCCCGTCCATCAAGAATCTATGACGGGTTCATCCAAGTAGGACCCTCTTCCTCTACGACGGTCGTTACTTCTTTTTTCCAAGATAGATTTGCTCTTTAGGATTTTCATCAGAACCTGTTTGGATAAATGTGCAAAGCTTGTAGATGCGATTTTGGTGAGGGCGCCCGTCTTCTTATTCTCACCTCTAGAGACTTGTTTTACGGAGAAATTTGCAAAACCAGTGATAAGGAATTTAGTTTTTTTCAGTATCGAACCATGTTTTCATCTTTTGCGATGTACTCATATAATTTTTATATAAAGTGCATGATGAATGAACATAGTGGTTTAGATTGTCTAACAGTAACTAAATCTATTAATGTAAAGGAAAAATTCTTGAAATGCTCCAAAGTTGCACCCATTTTTCTAAAATGCATCAATTAAATGAAAATTTCCTAAAATGCCTTATGCAACATATGCGACTTTTCCAAAAATAGAAAAAAAAGTTTAAAAATTTTCTCAAAATTTTGCCATTTTTGGAAAAGTCACATAAGTCGCATAAGTTGCATAAGACATTTTGAGAAATTCTCATTTGGTTAGTGTATTTTGGGAAAGTGGATACAACCTTGGGGCATTTTAAGAATTTTTCTTACTGTAAATCATTGATTGGGTTATTTTTATAACTATTATTAAAATACCAGTAGATAAGTTTTAATTTGAGCTAAAGATACGAATTAACACATATTGATAATAAATTTCTTGTAATTTGTGGACATTCTCATTTAGAAATGCAAGTTTAGATTATAAATCTATTGATATAATACTAGCATAGACTCGCGCAATGCAGCGGCGAGTATTTATAATCATTTTTTAGACTAACAAATATTAATCTCTTATCATTAAGTTTGTATTATTGAAATTGTAAAAGATAAAAAACCTCTAAATTTTTAAAAAATTAATAGTTAATAAATATATAGCAAAATGAATATTGAATTAAAGAGAATAAAATTTTAGAAAGTATGGTGAAATTAGATTTTAAAGATAACAAATAAATAAAAAGATTTTTCAATTTAAAAGAAAAAATGTTATTTAAATAGGTTGTTACAAAAGTTTATTATAAAAGGTTGTTACAAAAGGTTGTTAGAAAGGGTTATAGTATATAATGTTGATAAAAATATCACAACTTGTTTTATTTAGTAGGAAAAAAAGTCTGAATTTTCAGCCTTGCTATTTTAAGAAGGTCTCAAATACTTTATATAATAGTATAGATAATCTAATGCTATTTGAGTTCAGAAATGTTAAAATGCATCTCCACACATTCAAAAAATAAGAAGTTATTGCATTTTCACACATGTACGTAGCTAAATATTGGTACATCTCACAATCACAAAAGGGAGATTTAGTAGACATCACCCTATAACTTTATTATAACTTCCCAGACCTTTTCTAGATCTTTTTAATAATTTTGGTCATCATCTAACTTTTGAATAACTAATATACTTATGAAAATATATATCAAGACAAAAATGTTCTTAGCTAGCTTGAACTGAAGTTTGATTTTGTATAAGGGAAGGTGTATAAGCATTGAGGTTAACATGCATATCTATACTGTACAACACACGTTTCATAGGTTGCATTGTTACATAGTAATAGACCACATGTGTGCTAATGTGCATATCACTTCAGAGTAATATGTAAACTTTCTTGTTAACTCAATGGACAAAACATTACACCGATACTTGCAGCACAAGAAATTATGTTATTCGGCCATTCGGGTTATAATTGTCACTAAACACAGGAGGTTAGGAGCGGGTTGTTTTGTACGATTTTGCCAAATCAGTCAAGAAAAGTAGAGACCTTAAAGTGGACGCAATCTCGTGACAACTGGCTAACATGGATGACAAAAGAAGGTGATAAGTTTTGATTAGCAACGATACCATAGATGACAGTGTAAGATATGCGTGTTTTACTTGTAAAACTAATACAAATGTATATGACGAAAGCCTTTGCGTACTACTTCAACGAGCCAATAATTGATCGAGCAAAAGGTAATCTGGTGTCATACTTAAAGATCCACATACATGGTATATCTACCTTAAATCTTGAGTCTCTAGAATGAATATATGAACCAAGTAACTAATGACGAATGCACCCAACTACTGATATGGTAATCCAAGATTTTAACTTCATCGTGAACCAGTTGGCAATGTACAAGATGTGCAATTATATGAATGTATGTATAGTTGTCATCTCATTTATAACAATAAATTTACGTGATAAATTTGTACACGGGAAGACATTGATTGTTAACAGATGTACTACTTACTGGACTGAGGGCTTAGAATTGGGCCTGGACTAATCTAGTCAGACTCTGAAAAAAATATCATAACAGATGGCCTAAAGCTGTCAAATAAAGCTTAATATTTCTCCTTAGAACAAGTTAAGTTTCTAATTTTTTATCAACAATCTGTTAATGTCTCATGTCACTTCCAACTAAGCTAATATAGCCGGCATCAAACGTTAAGCTACTCACTGAAGTTTTCATTCCTTCAAATCAACGCCACTAAGTTATACCAGTGTCGGCGGTAGGGGTGTGCGAGCGAAGCTAGGGCCGGATCTAACACAGGTATGCACACTGCATGTTCTAATTCTACCTTGTAGTGTAATTTTTTTTTTTCAAGCTTTTATGGATCAAATGCATAGAGTGCAGGGACGGAGTCAGGGGTGTCCCGCGGGTGCCCGAGACACCTATAAATTTTTTCAATTTAGTGTTAATTTTTGAAAAACAACATCGATTTTTTTCAAATGAATCTAATATGCACCCAGTCCATGAAAATGTGTTTCTAATCTTTGTCTTAATTCACTTTTTAATTATTTTATACAACGGTTAAAAAATTTTGTGCATCCATTCATATTAGAACCTGGCTTCGTCCCTCATAGAGTGCATATCCACAAATAAGGGATTTAGTCGAGTGCATACCCTAAAAAAATGGAAAATTTAAGAAGAAAGAAGTAAAGATAGCCTTTTTTAAGGGTTCATCTGTTTTATGTTCAAAATGTAGAAGACGACTAACGGGTAAAGTTATTAAAGTTTTGTTTGTTATTTTTGTTAAGTCATGTTTAGTTTGTTTAATTAGGAGGTAACTTAATACACACATTGTTAATTTTTATTGCTTAATATTTGAAGTCATTTGTCTTTGTTAAATCATAAACATACAATTTTTCTATGGCTTAATAAATTCAATTATACAAAGCGTGTTTTTATCTTCTAAACATGTCTTCCCATGCCGTAACATAACACGTGAACCAGCAATACAAAGTAGGCCCAACAATACAAACATAGTATTAAGATTACTAACTGAGTTAGTATTGTTAGTTCAACTCGAGCAATATAAAGTGTTAAATCCTTATTTTCCAACACTTTTGTCTTAGTAATTCGTAAATGGTGACTTGACTTATTAAGGAAGTTTATTATTATAAACCGACCAAAGGAATTTGAAATATTTATTAGAGCAAAGATGGTTATCAAAATTGGTAGGTTATGACTTTGAGATTCAATATCGACTCGGAATTGAAAATCGTGTGGCGGACGCATTGTCTCGATGTGGGGAGGACCTCACATTAATGGCTTTCTCAATTCCATGGGTTATTGATCGGAAAGAATTGGTTCGTGGAATATCTGGATATCCACAACTTAGTACTATACGAGATCAATTGATTAAAGGGGATCCGGGTCTAGATTGGTATAGTATGGGTGGTCAATCTTTTTTATATAAGGGAAGGTGGCAATACCCCGAAATTCTCATTGGATTTTGAAACCCTTCCATGAGTTTCATAATAGTGTAATTGGTGGTCATTCTGGAGTTATCAAAACACAACGCAGAATGGCAAAAGAGGTTTAATGGGTTGGAATGAAAAAGGATATATCAAAATTAGTCTCATATTCTACAATAGCATCAAATGGACTATTGCAACCTCTAAACTTCCAACTCGAGTTTAGGCTTAAATAACTATGGATTTCATTGACAGGTTGCCTGAAGGTTTTACAATTGTATTGGTAGTTGTGGACAGATTAAGTAAGTACGTCATTTTGTCATTTGGTAACATTACGACATCCTTATACAGCCAAGACATTTGCAGTTGCATTCTTACGAGAGGTGGTACGATTACACGGGATTCCATAATCAATTGTATCAGATCGAGACTGTGTGTTTTTTATTCATTTTTGGAGAAAATTAGTCAAGCTACAAGGAACCAACTTGAAGAGGAGTTCGTCTTATCACCCTTAGACAGATGGTCAATCGAAAGTAGTGAACCAAAGTGTCGAGACTTACTTACGATGTTTTGATTCAAATACTCCTAAGCAATGGGCAGGTGGCTTTCATGGGATGAGTATTGGTATAACACATCTTATCATACTTCAATGAACATGGCTGTTTTTAAAGTTTTATACGGAAGATATCCACCAAATTTAATTTATCATGGTTATGTTCCATCTTTGGTATTTCAAGTAGATAAGTATTTAGAAGAACGAGATTGTATATTAAAAGATTTGAAGGAGCATTTGTTAAGGCCACAAGAAAGAATGGAAAAACAAGCTGATAAACATCGTGATCTTGAACTTGAAGTTGGTGATTGGGTTTACATTAAATGTCAGCCATATCGTCAACATTCAATGACAATAAGGGGTAATGAGTGTTGGGATTTTATAACTAGTTAACCATTTAACTACGAGTGCGCAACGGAATAGATCTAGTTTGATGTTTATAATTAACACATAAATAAAACAATAAATACTAACCTTTTGTTTAATTGATTAGATCAAATAAACGGATCTTAATTTTGATCTTGATTTTAACGGTTAAATTACTGCCTCTATGAACCACTCAAGAGTGGCCTAGTGGTAAAAAGAACCACTCAAGGGTGGCATAGTGGTAAAAAGATTTGTGGCTATCACTCCAAAGTGTGTGAGGTCTCAAGTTCAATTCCCACTAGGTGCAAACAACCTTGAAGTGGCCACGCCAACCTCCTGAAAAGGGAGGGCTTTACCTGGTTTGAGTCTGTGTGGCGGTGGGCTCAAATCCCGTGGATTAGTTGACCAATGAGTCAGAAATCACGGTTACCAAAAAAAAAATTAATGTCTCTATCGTTTGCTCACACTACACGTCACACGAGCACGTTACGATACTAGTAGTTGCTTCACGACTACCAAAACAACTTGTGTTTAATGCTTGTTTTAGATCCGATCCATATATCAAGTGACATACATTTAGAACGATCTAAAAACAAATAAAAGAGAAGAACCCAAAACTGATGACAATAGGACTCGTACCCAAAGTCTGTTGAACCACAGACGAACAATTGAACCAACAAACGTGGAACATACTTTTGTTGTCAGTGGGATATTATTTTTCCTTCTAGAATGCATATTACATGTAAATATTATACACAAAAGATGTGCGTAATAATCAATGCATGCATATATGTCACACATGCTTTTGCAACTGGTGGATTAGATGTAGGGATAAAAATAGTGTCGTACATTATTTTGGGTTATAGTATATGGCGAGTGATATTGGACATACGAATAATAAGGAGCATGGGTGTTTATATAGTCCTTCAACCTTAGACTAAAACTTGGTCCTTACTCCAAGTTATTGTTTATTACTCCATCACTTTTCGAAAACGACATATACACCCCCTTCTAGACCTTTCTAAAATCTGCCAACAACGGGAAAGGACAAGGGTTTTGCTTATCGACTTTTAAGCCCTTCTCTTTTATATTTAACATTTAACAATTAGTTTATAACGTCTAGCGGGTAAACTAGCGAATGTTAAATAATTATCTCGTGAAACATATTAAACATTTAATAAATACATAACACGTATTTATATTAAATATATAATAAACGTACTCTCCGTGTATTCGTATGTGCCCCCGATAGACTCACGCATTTCCGATGCTAAACGATCTCATATCCCAACAGCTCCCACTTGTGAGAGTTTAAGACATAGTACGTCCATAATAAAGTATCTAGCAACACTTTATTATAACCGGAAATGATTGGGGTATAATTTCAAGAAGAATATCTCAAAAGTATAAATGGTATACGATTATGTGACTTGCTAATAATCATCCCTTTGTTACTAGTACCGTTAAACCATGGATATGGATCCTAACTCATTCCATATTGTTTAACTTTTAGTTTCTCATTATAGAAATTAATTCAGATATACCAAATATAAACAAGTATCATCTTGATTTACTCTTTGAGTGCGGTCACACAGTTATCTGATTAATTCTAGAGAGGGACCGGTGGTACTAATCTGCACTATTTCAAGTGGAGGAACAAATTCTATATTGACTACAAGTGTTTGTGGATCGTTGTTGCACAACACTTCCAACTATTGCCTTTATAACTACCGCTTGCGAGATATCGTTTAACATATAATCAAGAAGTGATATTCATATATGCACAAACTTGATTGTATCTCAAGTCTAAGGATGACTTAATTACCATTTTCGAAATCTTACTCATGACAAGGATCCAAAAGTGACGATTTGAAAGTTCGGGGTGTCCAATACGCATCCCTATGAATAACACATGAGTTTGGTGGGAACCGTCTATATATTCAAAGAATATGACCAACACTCACATTTGTCTTAATGTAGACAATATTCCCATATTGCTAACCGACAATGGACATATTTAGAATAATCAATTAAAACATACAAATATAGGACTACAATAATTATATGAATAAAAGCAAATATCAAGTATCTTTATTCATCAGAAAATAATAACTGTCTTACAATCCCAATTATCCAAATACTAAAATAGATTGCATGAAACTAATTTAGCAAGTTGAAGTCAAATGTATCCAACATTCTTAACTTTTCTTTACAAGAATGCTAAATAGCCATCTAATTAAACTTACCGAATACTTGTTTCAATTTTCACAAATTGTGAGTGATTTGAAAACCAAGATGAGTGTCTTATCCTACATGCTCATACTATTGCAAGTGTCATAGTATGAGGATATCGTCATACCTTGTATTATGTATTCAAAATCAACGATATATTGACAGTCATCTTTACAGTTTCTTTAAATGTAAAGTATTCTTATTCTATAACAATGTGTAATGCAACAATGCTCTTGGTTGGGCACATCTAGTTTAGCAGATTTATCATAAATGATAAAATCATACTTTACAAGAATCAATTATCCTCTAGCATCATTGTACACATATAACACTATGCTTTATAATACATTTGTATTAACAATAATCTATTCAATTAGATATTATTGTTGTCATCTCACTTTGTTGTTGTGTAAAAGTGACAACAAGTCATATACACCATATAATATATACATAATGAATCTTTAGTTAAAAACATAAAGTTTTCATTCATGTTTTAAATTATGTCAAGTGAAATATATCAACCAAGACTCGCTTGAATGATGTATTGCATTGTGTTAGACTTAATTACCGCATATGCTTATTTTAATAAACATTTATTCCAAAGTCATTTGTTTTATTCCATAAATTCTTAAATGAAGTTTCATTCCAATCTTAAGGATTATTATCTAGCTTAGATGGAAATATATCTTCAATATGTTATGCAACATATGAAATTTAAGGAAAAACATAGTGCTCCCACTTAATGTCAAGTGTACTCCAAACTATCTAAATTTAACCAAAATCATATTGAATTAAATTCTAGATTTAGTTTCTAGATGCATGATTTAATCCATACTTGGATTATTTTATCTTTTACACCAAATAAAGATTTTATAGACTCATAAACTATTTTGATTTACACACCGTCCTTGCTACAAGCAAATCATAAAGGAAAAAGCTATAAATCTCAATCGCCATATTCCATATACGTAGAAACATATGACAATTAATTATCTTTATTTAGTCAATGCGTGTAGGGGAAGAATGATTTAATCATATTCAATTGCTTGAGTATAAAAGCTTCCTATTATTAGCCATGCGTTAATTATGTATACCATTTTTGTCCTTGTGGGTCTTTCTTCAAAAGAAACTCTTTCCAACCTCATAGGTTTATAATTATAAGAAATATCAATCAAATTCAAAAGATTGATTTCTCTCTAAGGACTGCATCTTATCATTCATAGTTCTAAGACATTCATCAGATTCAAGATATGATAATTTATCTTAGTAGTTAGCAGATTACAAAGATCTCTAAGTTATATTCCTCAGCATTGATATTAAAAATCAATCAAGAAATGAGGTATCCTTGCAGATTTATGAATGAGAGTAATATTTACTTTGGTTTGACACTTCCATGCTTTAACCAAAATATGATATCAACAAGTAGATTTTGAAGGTTATGTATTTTTCTCTTGAATATCTTCAAGATTTACTATAATTCCCACTTACTTTTGTAAGTAGAGATAATTCTCTAAATACTAAGTATTTAAACTACAATAAATTGTTCTTAACAGAGAGATTACAAAACACAATTTAAATTCTTATCTCAAGTTTGTTAATAGTATGCTTAATAAGATATTAACAAATTAAAGAACTTTAATCAAGACATATTAGGATTTCTTCCAAGAACCCTAATTAGGGTTGTAGTATAAACCCTAATTCTTGCATTACTTTTAACCAATAACCTTCGGAAAGTTTTGTGTTACGTCATGCTAGGAGGAACACCAAAAACTACAACCGTCAAGCTAGGAAGTGTAGAAAAATAAAAAAACCCAAAGGTTTTAGGATTCGATTGGTTTAAGTGGAACAACCAAAAGTCCCTAATAAATTAGGGGTTTTCAGTTGTGGGTTGTCTCAAATACCTTCTAGGTTTTAACTATATTGAGTGTATCAATGACACACGCAACTTTCTAACCTTGATAGATCATGGAGGTAGAATAATTAAATCTATCATAAATCAAACTATATGAATATAGTTTGTTTCAACTCTTTAGACATACCATAATAATTTGGTATTCTATGAGTACTGGAATTGTGAGGCTACATCAGAATTCCATAGATAACTTAATACTCTTTAGATTAAATACTTGTCAATTGGGCCATGTGCCAAATTACAATATCAATATTTTAAACCCAAGTGCATGCTGTATGTATATTTGAACAATGTAAGAACCATGTGTTTACAAGAAGACATAGTAGTTCAAGAATTATATGTTCATGTGTTTACAAGAAAACAGACCATATAAAGTATACATTATTAGTCTTTGAATAATTCAAAGATCTTATGTTTATGTGTTAACAAGAAGACATAACTATTTTACTACATACTTTATGTTATAAGTCAGTGAGTAATTCAAGGACTTTATAATTATGTGATATCAAGAAAACATAATTATACTAACTAAAGTAATCATGAACGCAAACTCTTGAGTTCAATAGTAATTTCAAGTTAATTTTATACTTCAAAATTATGATTGTTATATCATAACCATAATTATATTTATTAAACATGTAGTAAAAATGTTGAAGCAACTTTTCACTATATCATGACATTTGAATGTAATAGGGCAACAAACATCTTGCGTGTTCAAGTCCTAGTAGAATTATGAGCTTTCTTACCTTTTGGGCAAATGAAACTAATTATATGTTGTACTTTGCACACACTTTAAGATTTCTCCCACTTTTGTAAGGCACAACATCATATTATGAAGACAAGCAATACAACACGTGGTTGATTGTGTACACAATATGATAATGTCATGGATATTATAAGTAGATTTAGACCATAACGTTTGATAAGGAATTGTGAATTATTATTCTATAGATAACGTTTCAGAAAGCATCATCAGAAAGGCAGTGTGTTATCTTATAAAATAAAATGCAATTTTCCTTTAAGCAATGGTTGTTTATATTTGGAAGTGATAAATTATTTCAAAACAAGTTCGAAATAATATAGGTGACTAAATAAGAAATTAAATCTTGTAGCTCCCACTGAAATTGACAATATTACAGTGATATTATTTCAGTAATAAACTACAACGCTCCCACTGAATTTGTCAACATGAAAAATGTTACATCACCAGTAGAAAGCAAATAGCAATTTATTGGCTTCCTTATCTCTGAAAAATGCCTACAAGTATACATGTACTTAGGTATTTGAACAAAGTATATGAAATTCTACTTGTGTAGATGAGGGGCTAGCCGTTCATGCTTTTAATTAACTTGACTATTTAGCATGTAATCCTCCTTTGTCGTCTACATAGCCACAAGGGTATTCAACACTTTAAAGAATAACAAGAGTCCAAGAAAGATACCTAGCGAAGTGCTAGTAATTTCTTTACTCTTTGCGGTTTAAACTCATACATCGTGACAAATGCAAGATGTCATTTATTTTGGTATCTATAAACAAAAGTACTCTAGACACACAAAATGCGTGTTAATGCAATAATGACTAAAAACGTTACTTGCATTTTTCGGTCTTGCTTAGTTTTGATTACGACAATATGTAAAAACAAGCATTTACGAAAACAATGAAAAATGAATTCTTGAGTTCAAGTATTTTTCATTTTACCCATTTTCACTTAAGGTATGGATAAACAAGTACTAACCTTAATCAAGTGATCAAGTGATTTAATCTTTTCTTAAAACTCACTTTTTATTAAAAGTGACAAGTTTTTATTAAACTTTATTTTTAAGAAAATGTTTTATTAAATTAATTATTTGAAATTTGAAAATGGCATATTCTTATTCTGTTAAGAATATCCTTTCAGGATATTTTTATACCCAGATAAGACCTCCACCACTAAAGGACAAAAAGGAGCGGAGTCTAGTCCGGCGGTACCTTAGCGCCTAGGCGGTACCTTATCGATAAGGTGCCGCGGGCTGTGATAAGGTACCGCGGGCAGATATAGCCGTTGGCTCCTTTGTCCTTTAAATAGTGGACCATTCTCAGCTTTTCACCTCACCTCTTTTGCACAATTATTTCCAGATTCAAACCCCTTCTTTAATCACTCAAATCTTTGATCATTTGTTTGATTATTACTTGTTTAAGAAGTGAATCTTATTCTTCCATCCCTTCCTCTCCAAGTGCAAAGAGAAGAACACTATCCTAGTGAAGTGTTGAGTCCATCACCAAAGATCCATTGAAGATCAAATTTTATATACTTGTAGTTGTGTCATAGTTGTGAAGATCCAAGTAGTTGCGTCTATTTGGAAGTTGTGTATGTACTAAGTATAGTTGTGTAGATTGGTCCTAACTACGATTAGGGCTCGACTTTTAGCTTAAAGTCGGAAATTGGTTAAGCGATGTGTACGGTTTTCTCCACCATAAGGAGCTTGTTGTGTAGTGAACTCTCGAGTAAGGAGTACTCGAGGAGTGGAGTAGGAACGAGGAGTGAGCTTCGTTGCCGAACCACTATAAATCCTTGGTGTTCGGTTTGATCTTTCTTTACCCTTAACTCTTTACATTCTTTATTCTTTTTGCATATACATGTGTTAGTATTAGATTAGCTACACTATCATTCTTTATTCTTTGTGGATATATTTTTGTTAGTATTAGTTTAGTTACACTATCATTGTTCATATTGTGCATAAGAAGATTTCACATATTTCCTCAAGCCTAAGTTTTTGAAAAAAGATTTTTGGAAACCATATTTTAACAAGTAAATATAAGAAACTATTCAACCCCCCCTTCTAGTTTCTACAATTGGTATCAGAGCGGGTTGCTCAAGAATTTTTAAAGTATATTGTATTTTAAAACTTGAATCGATCTATCGATTCCAACAAGTACCTAGAAGGGCAATCTATGCAAAGACCACCACTTTTTGAAACCGATAGTTTTATTTATTGGAAAAATAGATTTGAAACTTATGTGAAATCAAAAGATTTAGATCTTTGGCATGTTATTACCAATGGTGATTTTTTACCCTTTCAATTTAATGAAGTTTCTAAAACAAAAGAATTAGTCACTTTTGACAAAGCTAATGATGATACTAAAAAGAAACTTTCAAAAAATAATGAGGCTAAAATGGTGATTTTTAATGCTTTGCCTAAGAAAGAGTATGAAAGAATTTTTATGTGTGAAACCGCTAAAGATATTTGGAACACTCTTTTAGTAACCCACCAAGGTAATAGCCAAGTCAAAGAAAGTAAAATCGATCTTCTTCTCTAACAATATGAACAATTTGTCATCTTAGAAGATGAAACTATTGATAGTGCATTTGCTAGGTTTAACACCATTATTACTAGTCTAAAAGCACTTGATGAAGGTTTTTCTAGCAAGAACAATGTTAGGAAGTTTCTAAGGGCCTTACATCCAAAGTGGAGAGCAAAAGTCACGGCGATTGAAGAGTCGAAAGATCTCTCAACTTTATCACTCGATGAACTCATAGGAAACTTAAAGGTTCATGAGATGATAATTTTGAAGGACTCGGAATTAGTGAAAACCAAGAGTGAAAGGAAATCTCTTGCACTTAAAGCCAAGAAGGAACAAAGTGATCATGATAGTTCCTCGGAAAGTGATGACGAGGAGTATGCATTGGCGGTGAGAGATTTCAAGAAGTTCTTCAAGAGACGAGGTCAACACGTTAGGCAACCAAACTATGACAAGAAATCATTGTCAAAGAATCGGTTTGTCAAAAACGAAAAAGGTGATAGGAATTGCTTTAGATGTGGTGATCCAAATCACTTCATTGGTGATTGTCCAAAGCCCGCTCGTGATAAGAACCACACGGCATTCGTTAGTGGCGCTTGGAGCGATAGCGGTGATGATGATGATGATAACCCTAAAGAGGAGAAATGTCTTATGGCTCACACTTCTAAAGAGGTACATTCCGAAACCGAATATTATAGCAATGATAGTTCCACTTTAGATGATATTGAATTTGAAGGAAAATATGATAGCTTACACAAACTTAGTCTTAAATTCATAGAAAAGAATAAAACCTTAAAATCAACCAAAACTAAGCTTGAAAATGAGATCAATGAACTTAGGGAGAAATTGGCTAAACTTGAGAAAAACAAAGAGGTTGATTTAGGTTGCTTAAGTTGTGAGAAACTTAGATTAGAGAATAAAGATCTCAAGAGCACCTCTATTAAATTGGAAAAGTTCATAAAAGGTACTAGTGCTCTTGATGATATGTTAAACAAACAAGTTCATTCTAAGGAAAGACTTGGTCTAGGTTTTAACTCAAATGAAGCCTCAACTAGTGAACCAAAACAAGTCAGGTTTTCATAGAAAACACCCTCTGGACGCGGTTCCACATTGTATGGCGCGGTTCCTTATCACTATGGAACCGCGGCCATAGATAAGGTACCGCGGCCAGAAGTTGAATTTTGTGAAAATTCCGAACTTTCTGATAAATCTAAGTTAAATGAAAAACTAAAGCATCTTACTGTTAATAAGTTACAATTACCCATACTTGACGACAATGCTATTGGTAAGTTCTATAAGCCGTTAAGTAAACCTCTCATGGGAAATAGAAGTTTATCTAGACTATCCTCTACTCCACCTAGAGTACGGAATGAGTCTAAGCCTAGAAGTAGAACGACAACGCCTACAAGAGATAATCAAAACAACTCACGACCTAGAAGTAAAACTCCAACACCTAGAAGGAATAATAATAACTCTAAACCTAGATCAAACACACCTAGGAGAAGTAATGAACAAAATGGTTACATGAATTACTACCCTCCTCCATTTTGTTCTCCATGGGGAATCCCCTCCTCATTCATGCATCCCAACCAAATGCAAGGGATGTTTGGAACTAACAATTTTGGACCCATGAGATATTGGAGACCAAATGTTTGATCTTGTGTGTTGTTACCTAGATATGCTTGGGAATTGATTTGGAGCCCGATGAGTGGATTAAGGATAGTGGATGTTCTAAACACATGACGGGTAATCGAAGTTTGTTCTCGCATTACAACGCATATGATGGAGGTAACGTCACATTCGCTAGTAGTCTACGTGGTAATATCATTGGCAAAGGTACGGTTTCTCTTGACTCCATGACCATTGAAAATGTTGAGCACGTAGATAACTTAGGTTTTAACCTTTTAAGTATAGGTCAAATTTGTGATAATAAGTGTAAGGTCATCTTTTCGGAACATGACAGTGAAATCGTAAAAGATGGAAAAGTCATTGGAAAAGGTGTTAGAAAGCATGGGCTTTATGTCATGAAGGTTAATAAGAAGTCAAAAGACAACATATGTCTTGCGACTATAGATGATAGTTCTACTATTTGGCATAGGAGATTAGGTCACGCTAATATGCGTTTAATTCAGTCTTTAGTCTCTAAGGAGTTGGTAAGACACCTCCCCAAGATTAAGTTTGATAGTCACTTTTGTGATGCTTGCAAAGTTGGAAAGCAAGTTCACTCAAGTCACAAAGCCAAAAGTTTGGTTTCGACCTCTCGGTGCTTAGAGCTCCTACATATGGATCTCTTTGGACCTTCCGCCATACGGAGTTATGGAGGTAACCTTTATACCCTAGTTATAGTTGATGACTATTCTAGATTCACTTGGACTAGATATTTGGCATCTAAGAATGAAGCTTTCGATCACTTCGAAATCTTTAGTCGAAGAATTCAAAATCAACTAGGATGTTCAATTGTTTCTATTAGGACAGATCATGGTAGGGAATTTGATAATGAAGTGCAATTTGGTGCCTTTTGTGAAGCTCATGGTATTACCCATAACTTCTCGGCTCCTCGCACTCCACAATCAAATGGGGTAGTCGAAAGGAAGAATAGGACTCTCCAAGAGATGAGTAGGACGATGTTAAACGAGCAATCTTTGCCTCAAAAGTTTTGGTGCAATGCCGTGGATACATCGACTTATATTCTCAACCGAATTCTTATTCGACCTTTCCTAGGAAAGACCCCCTATGAGATTCTTAAACGTAAGAAACCCTCATTAGAATACTTTAGGGTGTTTGGAAGCAAGTGCTTTATCCTCAACACCAAAGACTACCTTACCAAGTTTGACCCAAAGTCTTACGAAGGTATCCTTTTAGGTTATTCCCAAACTAGTAAAGCCTACATAGTCCTAAATAGAACCTCGGGGGTTATTGAAGAATCACTCAACGTAACCTTTGATGAAACCCCACCTTCACCCAAGACACCACCATTGGTTGATGATGACTTGGATGAATTAGAAGTAGTTAAAGCCAAAGAGGTTAGAAAAATAGGAGTTGAAGACCTTAGTGTTGAAAAGGAAGTAAACATTAAGGAGTCTAGGGATCATACTCTCAATAATGTCATTGGTGACTTAAATCAAAGGACCCTAAGATCTCAAGTCCAAAACCAAAGCAACTTCTTTTGTTTTGTCTCCTTGATTGAACCAAATAATGTTAAAGAAGCTTTGACGGATGAGAGTTGGGTCATTGCGATGCAAGAAGAATTGAATCAATTCGTTGCCAATGATGTTTGGGAACTTGTTCCTCCACCTAGAAGTTCTACCATTATAGGAACCAAATGAGTATTTAGGAATAAGCTAGATGAGAATGGTGTTGTGTCTCGTAACAAGGCTAGACTTGTAGCTCAAGGCTATAATCAACAAGAAGGGATTGATTATGACGAGACATATGCACCGGTAGCTAGATTATAATCTATTAGAATCCTTTTAGCCTATGCTTGTGCCTTAGATATTAAGCTTCAACAAATGTATGTAAAGAGTGCATTTCTTAATGGTTTGATCAATGAGGAGGTATATGTGGCTCAACCTCCCGGCTTCATTGATTTTGAGAAACCGAACCATGTTTACAAGCTTAAGAAAGCACTTTATGGACTCAAACAAGCACCCAAAGCTTGGTATGATAGACTTAAAGCGTTTCTTGTTAAACATGAGTATACCATGGGAATGGTAGACAATACACTCTTTACAAAGAAGAAAGGTCCTCACCTCATAATCGTACAAATATATGTTGATGACATTATATTTGGCTCAACTTGTCAAGAATTGTGTGATGACTTTGCCAAAATCATGCATGATGAGTTTGAAATGAGTATGATGGGAGAACTCAACTTCTTTTTAGGACTCCAAATTAAACAAATGGACGATGGTATTTTCTTTAGTCAATCTAAGTACGCTAAAGAAATGCTAAAGAAATTTGGATTAGAAGAATCTAGACCAATGAAGACCCCTATGGCCTCGGATACTAAACTCACCGTAGATGATGATTGTGAGTCGGTAGACAACACCAAATATAGAGGTATGATTGGTAGTTTGTTGTACCTAACGGCAAGTCGACCGGATATCATGTTTAGTGTTTGCCTTTGTGCTCGCTTCCAAGAGGCTCCCAAAACCTCTCACCTTGAAGCGGTTAAGCGTATCTTCCGATACATTAAAGGCACTATACATTTAGGATTATGGTATCCTAAAGGGACCGACGTAGAAACCATTGTCTACGCGGACTCGGATCATGCGGGAGACTATGTGGACCGGAAAAGCACTAGTGGAGTTTATACCTTCATGGGTTGTTGTTTAACTTCTTGGTTCTCGAAGAAACAAACCGCTCTTGCGATATCCACCACGGAAGCCGAGTATGTGAGTGCCGGAAAAGCATGCCAACAAGCTCTATGGATGAAGCAAGCGCTTGTTGATTACGGGATTTCTCTTGATGATGTTCCCATCATGTGCGATAATAAAGGCACTATAGACCTAAGCAAGAATCCCGTGCAACATTCGCGAACCAAACACATAGAAATTAGACACCATTTCCTTAGGGATAATGTTCAAAAGGGGAACATTACTATTGAAAAGGTGCCCTCCGAGGACAACTTAGCCGATATCTTCACTAAGCCACTTAAGAGGGAACCTTTTAATTACTTGCGTCTAGGTCTAGGATTAATGGAACATCTTCCTTAAATTCTTTTCTTCTTGTGTGTTTTCTTTTACCACTTTGAGTCCTTGAAAAATCTTCTCCTCTCCTTTTCAAAACTCTCAAAGTCTCGTTCGAAAATGGTTGAGAAACCCGTTTGACATTGTTAATTCAATCTAAAAATGATTTTTCATAGATTCTCGCTATTAATCTAGAGCTTACATAATTCATATGTATGATTCTCTCAAACATAGCAAGAACAAGATTGAATCATGGAGGATCATTGTGTCATGACTCAAGGTCTTGTCTTACACACCTCCTACATTGATTTTTTTTTCCATGTATTTTGGTCAAATCTATATTTGGTAAGTTTGCATATGTTTTCTTTGTCTATCTTTGCTTTTAAGCATATCCCTATGATAAGTTAGACTAGAAAAATAAAATTTGCTGAAAAATCTTCCTCCAAACACCAAACCCTGCTTCTGCAGGCGGTTCCATATGTGAACCGCGGTACCTTATTGATAAGGTACCGCCACCCTAGATAAGGAACCGCCTACAGTGGCCTTCCTTTTTCGGGTTTTTGTCTGAAACTCTAGATTTGCTCCAACATTTTTGAGAATCTTTGTTTCAAACCCTTTGACCACCCCAAAAATACCCTAAGCCTTCCTTATTTAAACCATAAGCTTTTTGCATTACTTCACATCCAAAATGTCTTATTCTCCCAATGAAAGCCTTGAATCTCCTCCATTTTCTCCAATTGCTTTCAATCCAAACCCTCCCAAGAACACTCTTAATCACATTTCTCCTACCAAGAATGTTGATTATGGAACTTCCTTTCTTCCACCACCACCCTTTAGTGTTCTTCCTCCTTCTCATGATAATGTCATGCACCATGGAACATATTGTCATTGTTGTCAATATCAACATCTTGCTATGGCACACATCTATGAGGAGTTGAGCTACATCAAGAGTCTCTTAATCAAGCCTCCTCTTCACTTTGACTATGAGATCTCCAACAAGCCACCACCACCACCCTCCGCTATTACCTTGTCTTTTATATAAGCATTGATTGCTTATCCGCAAGACACCACATTCAAGCAAATCTTAGAATTCTAGAATAACTAGGATTAGATTTATGCTTTTGGCTTGTTTCTTTTTCCATACTTCTTTGTATGATGTTCTTTTAGTAACCTATCTTGGATCTTTATCTTTGTGTTTTCTTCTCTTTTAACTTTTTTTTGTGACCTATTGCTATATATTGTTGGTTGTTTCTTTTGTTCAACTAACCCTTCTATGTAGCTTGTCACCATATCTCGATTCCTCGGTGCCCCAAACTAGGGGGAGTAAGCACCAAGGGGGAGTCTTTGCAAAGTCCGTTTCTTCAACACCGGCTTACGCAACCTTTTTGCTTCGACAAAGGGGGAGAAATGAATAAACTCGTCTTCGAAAATCTTCTTTTTGTGTGATTGAGTTTATGTATTGTCAGAATCAAAAAGGGGGAGATTGTTAATGCAATAATGACTAAAAACGTTACTTGCATTTTTCGGTCTTGCTTAGTTTTGATTACGACAATATGTAAAAACAAGCATTTACGAAAACAACGAAAAACGAATTCTTGAGTTCAAGTATTTTTCATTTTACCCATTTTCACTTAAGGTATGGATAAACAAGTACTAACCTTAATCAAGTGATCAAGTGATTTAATCTTTTCTTAAAACTCACTTTTTATTAAAAGTGACAAGTTTTTATTAAACTTTATTTTTAAGAAAATGTTTTATTAAATTAATTATTTGAAATTTGAAGATGGCATATTCTTATTCTGTTAAGAATATCCTTTCAGGATATTTTTATACCCAGATAAGACCTCCACCACTAAAGGACAAAAAGGAGCGGAGTCTAGTCCGGCGGTACCTTAGCGCCTATGCGGTACCTTATCGATAAGGTACCGCGGGCTGTGATAAGGTACCGCGGGCAGATATAGCCGTTGGCTCCTTTGTCCTTTAAATAGTGGACCATTCTCAGCTTTTCACCTCACCTCTTTTGCACAATTATTTCCAGATTCAAACCCCTTCTTTAATCACTCGAATCTTTGATCATTTGTTTGATTATTACTTGTTTAAGAAGTGAATCTTGTTCTTCCATCCCTTCCTCTCCAAGTGCAAAGAGAAGAACACTATCCTAGTGAAGTGTTGAGTCCATCACCAAAGATCCATTGAAGATCAAATTTTATATACTTGTAGTTGTGTCATAGTTGGGAAGATCCAAGTAGTTGTGTCTATTTGGAAGTTGTGTATGTACTAAGTATAGTTGTGTAGATTGGTCCTAGCTACGATTAGGGCTCGACTTTTAGCTTAGAGTCGGAAATTGGTTAAGCAACGTGTACGGTTTTCTCCACCATAAGGAGCTTGTTGTGTAGTGAACTCTCGAGTAAGGAGTACTCGAGGAGTGGAGTAGGAACGAGGAGTGAGCTTCGTTGCCGAACCACTATAAATCCTTGGTGTTCCGTTTGATCTTTCTTTACCCTTAACTCTTTACATTCTTTATTCTTTTTGCATATACATGTGTTAGTATTAGATTAGCTACACTATCATTCTTTATTCTTTGTGGATATATTTTTGTTAGTATTAGTTTAGTTACACTATCATTGTTCATATTGTGCATAAGAAGATTTCACATATTTCCTCAAGCCTAAGTTTTTGAAAAAGGATTTTTGGAAACCATATTTTAACAAGTAAATATAAGAAACTATTCAACCCCCCCTTCTAGTTTCTACAATGCGTTATCTTTCAATGATTTCAGAACCAGATTAGTATAATGAAATATTGAAAGTGAGTTTAAATACAATCGATAATTATTCAATTTTGATCCTATTTTACTCTTGTCAACTAACGAGAAGAGATAGGAGCAAGTCTCGCTTTTGTTACCAGGAAAAGAGACTATGTTTATTTTCTATAAGAAAACAACTTTAGTTTACGAATTATGTTGCAATAACACAATTAATCGGAATATAGAAACTTAAATTTAGTATTTTTGATAATTAAATTCTTAATAAAATTAACTAACCAATTAATTACTAATAAGACTAAGATCCTTACTTGCACTCCCACTTAATATTAGAGGTCTGACCATATAATAATAAGTAGGGCAAGAGGTAAGCGTCGAGCGTTAATTGCATTACAAGTGCAACTCTTAGATTTATGAGACGATTCATGAATTTATTGTTGTAGAGTGTTTGGATGGGACGTTCTCACAACTCTTTCGAGTACCAATGAACATCTCAAACAAACTTGTTCTACATGTAATAAAATCATGAGTATGTTTTATCTCATCTTATGCCTCGGGTTTCGAATCTGACTGGGGACTCGACTTAAGTCGTACCAATTTAAAGCATGCAATAATTGGCATAGATTTGACCTATGACAAAAAAACGCCTTGGGTGTATAATTCACCCTAGGTCTGACCAGATGATGAAAAACCACTACAAGTGCTCTTAAATTGGATGACATAGACTTAAAGATTAAATAGGTATCACATAAGTTTAAAAAACAAATGTCAAAAGCTTGTAAAATGATGCATGCAATCATCTTTCTAGCACAAGTTAAGAAAAACCTTTTGTTAACTTTTGTTTAGGCGTGTTTACCGCGGGAAAACATTAAAGAATGATCAAACCCTATATCCTACTCTTCATGCGCCCGAAGGCGCAAGTGCTTGGGATAATTATCATATAGATGCCGAAACATGTATATGACACGGGGGACATTAAAGATCGCTCAAACCCTAGATAGCTTAACTAGAACACGTAGTGTAATAGCAAGTCCATCATTATTAAATCACAAAACAAGTTTTTTTTAAGTATTATAAGATAATTAATTTTGCAAATCACGTCGTTGAGAAGATAGTTTCTAAGCCATCATTACGGTATGTAAGCCCAACTCGAGTGACAATAAGATTTCACAAAACAATTAGATTATAACAAAAACAAGTTTCATAGATCTTATGTCAATATTAATATTTGTTCAAAAAATAAGTTTTAACAAATAACACATAGCCGATTCGCAAGAAAAAAAAATGTATTAATATGACATACTTTTAAAGCTAGTTTCGATATAAGTAGAGATCCGTTTTATGATTCCTCTAATCTTGTATTATTACGTTTTGCAATTCATAATTGAAAACAAATAAGCACATAAAAACAGACTAGAATGAGGTAGAAGCAGAAGACAGACTCTATATGAAAGCAATAACATATACGATCCAAGTCTCGAATGAGTCTTCCTCAAACTGAGGACCAAAGACCCTCATCAAGTTTTCGAGCAAGGTACTTGATAACGTGCATGAATCACAAAAGTGATATGCAAAAGTCTTTGACGGATAAAAATAAAATTTTGTTTATTAACCAGTTTAATAAACCTACCAATTTTATTAGATCTAGATTAAGATTAAATGGCAAGAATGCATGTTATTGCCATAGAAAATAAAAAAAAGTATTTAAGCGGATCGAGCGTGTTTATTCTATGTGTAACCCATAAACACCAAAGGATTTGACTCGTGATGCCAGTGTTGGGATTTTATAACTAGTTAACCATTTAACTACGAGTGCGCAACGGAATAGATCTAGTTTGATGTTTATAATTTACACATAAAGAAAATAATAAATACTAACCTTTTGCTTAATTGATTAAATCCAATAAACGGATCTTGATTTTGATCTTGATTTTAACGGTTAAATTACCGTTTCTATCGTTTGCTCACACTACACGTCACACGAGCACGTTACGATACTAGTAGTTGCTTCACGACTACCAAAACAACTTGTGTTTAATGCTATTAGTTGATAAATATGGCCCGACCCGGCTTGTGGGTTAGGGTCCATTAGGGTTTCCAGGATTTATACTTTATAAATACCTGATGAATAACTGCAGATCTCATGGGGTTTTTACCAATTCTAATATGGTAATCAGAGCCTTCAACAACCACCACAAAAAACACCCGCCGATACATAAAAACATTGCATAGCCAAAAAAAAATAAATTTGTTTTCTTGTTTTTTTTCTTTCTGCCACCGCCGCTGTCATTAAACAATTAAAAAAAAGCAAGCCTCGTGTGTTTATTTAATTCTTTCCTCAAGCCTACTATTGTTGACTACAATTCTTAATATTAGTAGTTTTTTTATTCTACAAATCTTGTTGTTTGATGCGCCATTTCTTTCTGTTATATCACAAAATGGTTCTTGCGTCATGTTTGGGCCAAACAACCCACCAGCTCCCAACAACCCAACTACCACAGCCGGCCCATTTACTTTTCCAGCCAGCCCAACTACCACAGCCGGGCCATTTACTTCACCAGCCATTTTATCAGTTCGGTGAACAAGGAAGGTATTCTTCGGGTAATTTTGCATACACGTTGCCTACTGTGTTTCATTCTCAAGCCACCACAATGCTTCCGCAAGCATTTCAGACTATGACTCCACAAGATCCATCTTGGAATATGGACACCGGAGCATCTTCTCATTTGACGGGCAATACAGGTATCCTCAATTCCTTTAGTAATTCGAGCATTTATCCCTCTGTATTTGGTGGCAACGGTCAATCTATTCCTGTCACGCATACCGGACATAGCTTCTTGCATACATCCCACAAGCCTCTTCATTTAAGCCATATTCTTGTCACGCCTCACATAATTAAGAATTTAATTTATGTTCGTCAATTTACACGTGACAATGATGTTTCTGTTGAATTTGATGCTTATGGTTTTTCGGTGAAAGATTACCAAACCCAAACGCTTCTTCTTCGTTGTGATAGTACGGGCGACCTTTACCCGGTCACTCAGCAACCTTCGCTTCAAACTCCCGTTGTTTTGCTTTCATTTAGTTCCACTACATGGCATAGACGCCTTGGCCATCCCAGGGACGACGTGCTTCGTCGCTTAGAGTCCAATAATTTAATTTCGTGTAATAAATCAAAGTTTTCTGGTTTATGTCATGCGTGTCAATTAGGTAAACATGTTAAGCTTCCATTTTATAGTTCTGAGTCATCTGTTGAGTCTGTCTTTGAAAATATTCACTCGGATTTATGGACATCCCCAGTTCCGAGTGAAAGTGGAAATCACTTTTCGCACTTTGTTTGGGTCTACCCTTTACATAAAAAATCCAATTTGTTTGCTACTTTTGTTGCTTTTTGAGCTTATGTCAATAAACAGTTTAATGTAGATATTAAGGCTTTGTAGTGTGACCATGGGGGTGAATATGACAACACTCATTTCCATGACCTTTTTCGCCAAAACGGCATACAATTTCGTTTTTCATGCCCTCGTACTTCCCAACAAAATGGAAAATCGGAACGTATGTTTCGTACCATTAATAATCTAATCCATACATTGCTATTTCAAGCTCACATGCCTCCCTATTTTTGGGTCGAAGATCTTAATATGTCCGCTCATCTTTTAAACATATTACCTTCTACTGCCATTAATAACGAAATACCATTTATGAAACTATACAACCAAACACCCACATATGAACATCTACGTGTTTTTGGATGCCTTTGTTATCCTCATGTTGATGTTGCACACAAACTAGAACCCCGTTCTACACGATGCATATTTCTAGGATACCCTGCCAATCATCGTGGTTATCGATGTCTCGACCTATCCTCCAATAAGATACTTATCTCGAGACATGTACGGTTTGATGAAGACGTTTTCCCATTTGGGACTGTCACGTCTTCTACTAAACCTTTGTATGACTTCTTACTTCCGCCATTACTTCCACCTTCACATATCATGCCCAATGACACAACTACTAACCAACAGACCCAACCAAGTACTCCAACCCCATCACCCTCTCAAACACCACCAGCCCACAAACCAATGATAGTCCACCACCTACTAGTTTCCCTGCAGCCCAAACTACCCCGCAACCAGGCGTTTCACCCACAACCCAACAACAAACTACCTCCACCTCTAACCCGGTTAACCCGGTTGTTGTCCCTTCTACGAACCAACCATCAGCTGAATCTGCCCAGAACGTTCATCCCATGGTTACACGTGCAAAGTCTGGTATTTCAAAACCTCTTGAAAAAATGTGTCTTAATGTTACCACTTCTTCACCGCTTCCTCGTTCTCATGTTCATGCTCTTCGGGATCCTAAATGAAAAAAATCTATGTTAGATGAATATAATGCTTTAATTACTAACAGAACGTGGGTTCTTGTGCCCCGACCAGCTAACGTTAACGTTGTTCGTTCTATGTGGCTTTTCAAACATAAGTTTCATGCAGATGGCTCATTAAGCAGGTATAAGGCTCGTCTTGTTGCCAACGGATGAAGTCAACAACAGGGTATTGATTGTGATGAGAAGTCCGGTGGTTAAGCCGGCTACCATTCGTACAGTTTTGAGTCGCACAGTTTCTCGTCGGTGGCCTATTCATCAGCTTGACGTGAAGAATGTCTTTCTCCATGGTCATTTATCTGAGAAGGTGTATATGCACCAGCCTCCTGGGTTTGTTGATTCTGCTAGATCTGATTATGTATGTCACTTGAAGAAATCATTATATGGCCTTAAGTAGGCTCCTCGAGCTTGGTTTCAGCGTTTTGCTAGCTTTGCTACACGGATTGGTTTTCAGCAGAGTAAAACAGATGCATCCTTATTTGTTTATCATTTTGGATCGAACATTGCTTACCTGTTATTATATGTGGATGATATTATACTTACTGCGTCATCTACATCGTTGCTAAAACGCATTATTGGCTCTCTTCATGGCGAGTTTGTGATGACAGATCTTGGATCTCTTAATTATTTTCTTGGTATTTCTGCTCTGCGGACTACATCTGGTTTATTTTTATCACAATCTAAATTTGCTGAAGAGATTCTTGAGAAAGCTCATATGCAGCAGTGCAATCCTTGTAGGACTCCGGTTGATACTGAATCCAAGTTAGGTCCTAACGGTGACTCGGTTTCTGATTCTACCATGTACCGTAGCTTGGCAGGTGCTCTTCAGTATCCTACTTTTACGCGACCAGATATTTCTTATGCTGTTCAACAGGTTTGTCTTTATATGCATGATCCCCGTGAGCCTCATCTTGCCGCTTTAAAGAGGATTCTTTGGTATGTTCGTGGTACTCTTGATCATGGTCTTCAACTACATGTTTCCTCTACCACTCAGCTCACTGCATACACTGATGCTGATTGGGCAGGTTGCCCAATCACCCGCAGATCCACTTCTGGGTAATGTGTTTTTCTTGGGGATAATCTACTATCATGGTCTGCTAAACGTCAGGTTACTGTTTCTCGTTCTAGTGCAGAGGCTGAATATCGAGGGGTTGCTAATGTTGTTGCTGAAACTGCCTGGATTCGTAATCTTCTATTGGAATTACATGCTCCCTTCATACTGCTACACTTGTTTACTGTGACAACGTTAGTGCTGTTTACCTTTCTACTAATCCGGTACAACATCAGCGTACTAAGCATATCGAGATAGATATACATTTTGTTCGTGATTATGTGGCTTCTGGGCAAGTGCGTGTCTTACATGTTTCGTCTCGGTTTCAATATGCGGATATCTTCACTAAGGGTCTTCCGAGTGCTTTATTTATAGAGTTTCGTTCCAGTTTAAACGTCCGAAGACCTCCCGTTTTAACTCCGGGGGAGTATTAGTTGATAAATATGGCCCGGTCCGGCTTGTGGGTTCGGGTCCATTAGGGTTTCCAGGATTTATACTTTATAAATACCTGATGAATAAACTGCAGATCTAATGGGGTTTTTTTTACCAATTCTAATAAATGCTTGTTTTAGATCCGATCCATATATCAAGTGACATACATTTAGACCGATCTAAAAACAAATAAAAGAGAAGAACCCAAAACTGATGACAATGGGACTCGTACCCAAAGTCTGTTGAACCACAAACGAACAATTGAACCAACAAACGTGGAACATACTTTTGTTGTCGGTGGGATCTTTATTTTTCTTCTAGCATGCATATTACATGTAATTACTATACACAAAAGATGTGCGTAATAATCAATGCATGCATATATGTTACACATGCTTTTGCAACTGGTGGATTAGATGTAGGGATAAAAATAGCGTCGTACATAATTTTGGGTTATAGTATATGGCGAGTGATATTGGACAGACGAATAATGAGGAGCATGGGTGTTTATATAGTCCTTCAACCTTAGACTAAAACTTGTTCCTTACTCCAAGTTATTGTTTAATAATCTCTCACTTTTCAAAAACGACATATACACCCCCTTCTAAACCTTTCTAAAATCTGCCAACAAGGGCAAAGGACAAGGGTTTTGCTTATCGACTTTTAAGCCCTTCTCTTTTAAATTTAACATTTAACAATTAGTTTATAACGTCTAGCGGGTAAACTAATGAATGTTAAATAATTATCTCGTGAAACATATTAAACATTTAATAAATATATAACACGTATTTATATTAAATATTTAATAAACGTATTCTCCGTGTATTCGTGTGTGCCCCCGATAGGCTCACACATTTTCGATGCTAAACGATCGCATATCTCAACAATGAGAAATCGGATCCAAAGTAAGACCATATAAAGTGTTAGAAAGGGCGGGAAGGTAACATATAAGGTGAAACTTCTAGAAACATCGTGTATACATTATGCCTTTCATATCTCACAACTTAAGAAAGTGAAGAATCCGACTATAACACCTCGAGAAATACCTGCTGGTTTGATAGAAGATATGGAATTGGTTCCGGATCAGGTTGAAGACGTTCGTGAGGGAAAGTTTAAAAGCAGGGAGGATCGTGAACTATTAATTAAATGGAAGAATTTGCCAACATATGAAACCTAAGAAGTAAGACTCGACAACCAAACATAAGTACAAGGGTCTATATATCTTCCATAAAACCTATTGGACCAAAACTAAAGTCTGTCGAAACACAGTAAACCACTAAACCAGACACAAAACCCAGAAAAACCCTCGTTTAACAGCCTCAAAAAATGGCTAACACATCATCACCATCCATAAACACATACTAATGGCAACAATCAAATCATTCCAACATTCGAAAACCATTCAAATTACAAGGTAAAAGCATTTTATTGATTCCTTGTTACAGTTAGTATACTTTATTCATGTATCATATCAAGAACATAAAAAAGTCATCTTTTCTCAGATGGGTATTTGTTGATTTGAGTTTAAAATCAGTTTGCTCAAATGGGTCATCTTATTTGGTCCAAAAAGATGAAAGGTTTAGGTTTTATAGCTCAAAATCAGCTTGTAAGACTAAAAATGGTGATAAATTGAATGAGATGTTTGTAAATGATGAGAATGGTACTTTATGGTCTCGTTTCGATTGTAGAGAAGCTCAAGATGCTTTGTTAGAGTATTTGCATTCTACTAGAAGTTTGCAGTTTATGGATGCTGAAAATATTAGTCGAAATTCGCCTAGGTTTCTTGTAAAGCTGTTAAAAGGGGTTGAGAGTAAGGAAAGTGTAGGCCAGTCGGTTAGTCGTTTTTTGAGGTATCATCCTATTAATGAATTTGAGCCTTTTTTCGAGAGTATGGGATTGGACCCGTGTGAGTTTAAAACACTTTTGCCTCGTAATTTGATGTTTTTAAGTGATGATAATGTGTTGTTAGAGAATTATCATGTGTTATGTCAGTATGGTTTTTCTCCGAGTAAGATAGGAAAGATTTATAAGGAAGTTAAAGAGGTTTTTAGATTTAAAGATGGGGTCTTGTTGTCACGGCTTCACGATCTTAAAAAGGTGGTTCTAGATCAGCCTATGGTTATTAAGCTTGTGGGTTCGTGTCCTTCTGTTTTAATTGGGGATGGTGTTAGTGATATGATTAACGTTGTTATGGAATTAAAGGCCTATGGAATTGAGAGTGGTTGGTTAATTGAGCATTTATGTGAGGAAGACTCATACGATTCCAAACATATGCTTGAGCTTCTGTGTTTATTAAAGAAATTAGGCTGCAGCAACGAGCATATAGGAGAAATGCTACAAAAACATCCCACCATTTTGTTAGAAAATTCGGGAAAAACAGCCACTTCAGTTGTCGGGTTTTTATTTAAATTTGGAGCCTCCAGGAATGACATTTTATCCTCGTTTCTTCAGTTTCCTGAAATAAAGATCTGGGAATATGTTTCGAATTTAACGCGCTCGTATGATTTCCTATCGAAAATTGAAATGGACGTTGATAGCATTGCAAAGCTTTTTTGTGCGCACCCTCATATACTTGGGTCTTGCTCATTAAAGGGCGTGAAAACCGCTTTAAATAGCTTGAATTCTGGGAAAAGAAGACTTTGCGAAATCATCAAGAACAACCCACAAGAATTAAAGAATTTTGCTATAGGATTGAAGGTTACACCACTTCCGTCATCAAAAGATTGTACTTTAGAGAAAACACAGTTCTTATTATATTTGGGTTTTGTTGAGAACTCGAGTGAAATGAAACGAGCTTTAAAAAGGTTTCGCGGACGAGCAGTGGAACTTCAAGAACGATTTGATTGCTTGGTAAACGCAGGGTTTAACCATAAAGAGGTGGTGGAAATGTTGAAATCGTCACCTCAAGTAGTAAATCAAACAAAAGAGGTTCTTGAAATGAAGATTGACTTTCTGGTCAACCATTTAGGGTACCCATTGTCTTGTTTATCTGGATACCCGTCTTCGTTATCTTATTCTATTGAGAAAGTTAAACTGAGATGCACTATTTATAATTGGTTACTAGAACAGGGAGCTACTAATAGCATGGCTTTGAGCACCATTCTAGCTTGCTCGGAAAAACAATTCATTAAAGGGAAAGTTAGTCGTCATCCTAATGGAATTGAGGTCTATGAGAGGTTAAAAAAACAAATCTATCCAGATTAATGTGAAAATTGTTCTATTCCAAAATTTTGGGGATTTAATCTTTTTTCTGCTTCCTTATTTTGGGGAGATGTTCATGGTGTTAACACATACTGTATACATTCTAGAGCTTTTTACTACGATCTCTGAGCAGGTACACGTATTCAACTCTTTACTATAATATATTTCTGATCTGAAGTATTCTGGAAATTTTAGCGTCTTGTATTTAAGCAATCATGAGTCTCTGTTCCATTAAAAATGGTAAATTTGTTATTACATGTATGTTAAAAGTGGACTGGCTGTAACATGTGTCTCTGATCCTTATAAGTTTACAATTGGATGTTACATGACAAGGAAGGTGCAAATGGGTGAATTTGGTTATAAAGTTCATAAGTAGAAACTTCTCGAAGTGAAAACATGTTGTGAGTTCTACTCCTATGGGATGTCTATGACTATGTTACATGCTCGTAGGAATTTCAGTGAACAAGTCAATAAATCAGTTAAACTTTCACCTTTGTAACTATTGAAAACCACCGGCTTGGCCGCAAGTACTGAACCTGTAGCCACTGTCTAAGAGAGACTGTTAGTACTAATTGGGTCAAACATCACTAGTTGAAATTTCATACTACTGCCTTTTTAACTCAACAAAGCCCACTACTATATCATCATAATTTCGTGGTTTTGATGTTTACGATGCTACAAACATTTTGCAAAATCAGATGAGCCAGTTTTATTTTTCGTGATGCTACCTATGCAAGAGCAATTTCCATGTCATAATGCATTAATGTGAAATTGTTTTTCTTTTAGGCTACCTACAATGGTAATAGGTCACGAGCTTGATTTTTCAGTTTTCTCTCTCCTGCGACCTAGTGCGACCTATTTGCCCCAACAAGGCGACCTAGTTTAATTTTTAAATATTTTCCTTTTTAAAAATAATTATTTGAATAAAATAAAAACTATTTCAATAATTATTTATACTTAAATATTGCTAAAAAAATAATTAAAAAAAGACTTAATTAGAGATAGAGAGGGTAAAATGCATTATCTAAAACTAACTCTAAAAATGGTCAAATTAATATATGTTGTGAGGAATTAAACAAAGCTCAATATATAAAATTTGGGAAATTTATTTTAAATTTTATCTAATTAAAATTTAATTTAAACTAAACAAATTTGATTTAAAAAAATAAAAAGAAAATGAATAAAGAGAAAGGAAGTTGGAGAAGTGGGTCGTAGGAACGATCTAGTTGGGAGGGAAAACTTTGTCGACTCGGTCGCCGCAACGGGCCGACCGAGTTCGACCTAGGTCGCGACCGAGGAAAAGGTCGTGCGTTGCGGGCAGCCTTAAGTTGTAGAATTAGGATTATTGTCTAGACATCTGGTTTGGATATCTGAAAATTGAAATTTCAGTGTTGAAGTCGTTGCGATTTGATATTTAAGAAGTAATTTTACTTGGAAGTCCTTGAATAATCAGATATTTTGTTACACTAATGAAATCTCCTCAACTCAAATCACTATCCCTTTCGGCTGTGCAATGTGAATTTCAGTTATTCTACTGTGATGTTTACCATTACCATTATAATTTTGTTTTATGCATATCCATGAATTTAAATAGGACACTTCCCTTTACAGCAACTTAATTACAATTAGTGTGAACCCCAGGAGTGTAGCCTAGCATAAGGTGGTGGCTTGGGATTCTCCACTGCAGACCCAAGTTACCGGAGAATCTCACGTTTAATCTCCAATCAGCAGAACAATGTTCATACGAACAACTAAACATTGCTTTGAGATGCAGTACTTGATGCATCAAATCCAAAATGGATCTCGGCTTAGAGTTGTTAGTCAAACCAATCTTTGATGAATTACAACTACTGTGATTTTGATCCAACAATTTAACACAAATAACACTTTACAAAGGAACCACACGCTCATAATTATGCGACAAAGCAAAAAAAATGACCCTCAGCATCTATATTTATCCGAAAGTCCGAAACAGTCTATATTATTAGCAGACTATATTTATATCTAACAATGGAATAAGTAATAATCCAAATTGCAGCATCCCCTCACAACCGACTAAGCTACATTTTCCTCAATAAGGCAAGCACACCAACTAGTCAGCATGTAAAAACCACTTACATAGCTGAGACATTGGGGCTAACCAAGGGTGTCTTCAGATTACCATTGACGGGTAGTGATCAAGTCATTTCCGCAACCATTTAGTCTCTACAAGTCAAGAGTATACATATGCACTTTTATTAACTTGTATTAGACATAAATTCGTATGATCTTTTATTCTTATACACTTTGTTTCATTAGTGTCATTCGTGCCTGGCTCGAAGAAGAATGTGAGGCCGAGTGAAGGCTCCCGTCCAACATGCTTTTTTTATCAACAATTTTCATTATCTCGGGCATTGTGGAGCAGGCTCATCAACTCGGTCACTGTTATGTTTGCCTTTATCCGTGCAGCCCTAAGTCATTGCCGGTTATCTCGAGGCTGACGTTACGAGTGATAGGACTAACATAGTTTGTTTTGCGTCGACGTGTATAAGAAAGTTATAACGGCAAATATAAAAAAGCTGTATATTTTGACATGTCTTTGGCAGGTGCCCTACACTCCATTCCCAGTAATGACATTATCCAGAGTTCCAGACCCTTTGGCCACATGAAAAGAACTTAACAAAAGGAAAAGAAAAATAAACAGATTAAAACCGACAAATAATAATGCGTTCCAAGTTGGTTGTGCTGTCCTTGTAGATAAATGTTGTTTGCAGCGACACATATATTATCTGCTTTCTCTTGACATATATTGTCAGTTATCTCTTCATGCTATCAGCGTGATGTAGCATCAATAAAAGGCAGTAGTTAGGCTGATAATAATGTTGACCGCATAAGCTTACGTCACTTGAGCGCAAACTCAGCTTATTTCTTCTAGATCACATACAGACCAAACATGATAATTGTGACCGCACAAGTGACTTGAAAGTTGTATAAATGGTTAAATGAGATATAAAAAATAAATGGGGTATGATATTTAGTGTTTTCTCTTCATTTGCTCGATTAGGTAAGAGACCGAAGAAAGAATTGGAAAGTGCAATGGAGACTCTAACACTCTATTTGAATAAGTGGACCGTTATGTATATTTATAGCGTGTCATCAAAACATGTAAGACAATATATTAAACATTAACTGACCATAACGGAAATATCGGAATCAAACTTCGGTAATCCAAACATAAGCTCAAATATAAAAGGTTAAGTACTGAAAGAAAAAGGACGAAACAATGTCCAAACAACCAAAGTAATGTATGAGTGCATAAAAATAAAGGAGTCTGGATAGCTCCCATCCAAGGTACGTACTCTCTCAGAAGTCCTAAGAACGTCCATGTGTACCTGCCGTTTGGAACATGAAAAGAAAACTACGGCTGAGCATAACGTCCAGTGAACGGATATGAAGCATGATAATAATGTACTGGAATGGAACAGATACAAATACTGAAACTATCACTGTTATGAAATTAGAGGCAAGCTGTCTAAAATCTGAGAAGTCTGATTTATAAATAATGAAACTGAATTTAACTGTTAAATCTAAAAACATGCATTTACTGTATTTTAATTGCCAAGAGCTTATATAAGTCATGTGTTGTAACAACTGTTGCATGAATAACTGGAGGGATGACCTGGTCATGTTGTAGAGGGGTGACCTCTAAATAATGTGTTGGGTGGAGGGATCAACTCCAATGTGAAGGATGTAGAGTACACACCACATTCACCTAATAACTGTAAACTGGTAAGCCTATGATGCATCCATACGCCCCACTAATAATACTGATAAAATGGTCAAGCTGAGCTGAATGGGACGCTGCAGGATATCACTCTCCTACAGGTGAGTCATGACACCGGTGCCTCAAGTGTCATGGTTACGGTACCTCCGTAACTAGTACAACTAACTGGTCATGCTTGTATATAAGGCTCATGCAATATCTTAGTTATTAAAATAATTTCTGATAATTTATAACATATACTGGGGAATACATTTGGCTATAGACGAGGAATCCTAATCATGCATAGAAAGGAAGTCCTTACTGAAAGGACGGAAAATCCGTACCTCTAGTCCAGTAACTAACTGAAGGGGAACTGAACGAACTCTACTCAGGCTTCACGGAAGCTACAATAATAATAGGCGCGAATAAGTTAACTGATATTTATTTAATTTTACTGATCTTATCTGTTTCTCGTTTATTCGTTTTGTTCTACTATTTATTTATGACATACACGAACTCTGACGTTAACCAGCTATATATATTTGGTAACCTGCTGAAAATAGAAAGTTTCCTATTTAAGAAAGTTTCTGAATATAATTTAATTCTTTCAATAAAATTATACCCTTTTAAATCTTTATAAAACTAGTTTAGTATAAATAAATTAATTTACCACATAACTCATTTAAAACATTTATTTATTAAATAAGGTATAATTAAGTCGTCGTTTTAATTATTTTAATTATAGTCCCGAGCCTACCGAGATACCCCCCATTTCTCGGTCGCATTAAAACAATCAATATATATATTAAATCTGCCTACTAGATTTAGCGACAGCAAAATCTGTCCTTAAAAAGTGTGACTAAAAGTTGAGTTTAAAAACTGTAAACAAAACTGTCATAAAAAATCTGCGACAGAAATTAGAGTCACTAATCTGTCGCTAATTTCATTTTAAGTTTGCTAAACTTGTTGTCCGAACTTACCCACTGACGAACCAAAGTGTTCCCACTGATTTCCTAAATTTTCCCACTGTTTTGTAACCCCAAACGCACCCTTACTTTTAAAACAGCCCAGTTGGTTTGTTTCAGCTGTTTTGGGTCGAAGCAGCCTAGGCCGCCCCTGTGTGGGTCACGTATGGGAAGGGAGTTAGGCCAACGAGACCTCAGGGCCTCGGTTTCGTTATCCCAACAAAGACCCGACCTCACATGTTATACAAACACACCCCGTTGGGGTTTCTGTCCTTCGGTCGGCTAAAACAAAACACTACCGAGACTTTTGAGTCTCGGCTGGTCTTCATACCACATGATTTTCCAAAGGCCCGACACCTTTCTATGATTATTACATGGTTACCTACTGATTTCCGTTTGTATCTACCAAATCAAAATAAAAGCGTGATAATAAAAAGGAATAAAAACGAGGGTGATTACCGTTTTAGATGAATGCTAAATAAACACGGATTGGTAATGGAGGATTTGGTCCGAAAATCCCTTGTTTATGCTCTTAAGCCGGTGGCCACCAAAGAACAAGAACCCTAGTTCCTTTTTTTTTGTTTCTGTTTGGACACAACAAGGGTTTACACCCGTCTTTTTTTTACCAAAAAAATCTGGCCTAAAGCCCATTGAACTTCTCTCCCTTTTTTTTATAAACCGGCCCCCTATTCTTCATTACATAATTTTTTTATTTGACATTTATATTTACTTACGTATGTTTGCGCATTTAATTATCGCGCTTTTATCTTCTGAAACGTTTCTAAAACGTAACTATCTTTCGTAATACTTCCGAACTTAATAATTATTTTTCTGAATAATTATATGAATAGTTTTTAAATAAAACTGCGTATTTAATATTCGACTATTTAAATACGGGTTTTACAATTCTTCCCCTCTAAAAAGAATAATTCGTCCCCGAATTAAAGATACGACTATACTAGGTTTTACAATTCTTCTCCTCTAAAAAGAAACAATTCGTCCTCGAATTAAGGATAATCTAAGCTGATCGAAATAAAAGCTGAAATTACTCATAAACTGAAAGACGTATAAGCTGAGAAGACATACTCGAATCAAAACTGGAAGTGAGGATAAGAAGTCCGTATAGACTCCTCTGTTTCCCAAGTGGCTTCCCGCTCGGAATGGTTCCTCCACCGGATCTTGACGAAAGGAATCGTCTTCCTTCTCATAACTCGATCCTGGCGTTCTAATACTGCTTCGGGTTCTTCAACATAAGATAGATCCTCTCGAATCTGATCAGGTGGATAATTAACGACATGGAGCTCATGATAGTTGTACCCTCTGAGCAGTGATACATGGAACACGTTATGAACGTGTGCAAGTTGGGGCGGTAACGCTAGTCGATAAGATACTTCACCAACACGCTCGAGAATCTCGAACGGTCAGATGTAACAAGGGCTGAGCTTGCCCTTGAGGCCAAAACGTCTGACCCCGCGTGCTGGTGATACTTTGAGAAACACACGATCCCCAGTCTGAAATGATAGATCTCTGCGGTACTTGTCGGCGTAACTCTTCTGAAGAGTACGCGCTTCTTGCAGCTTTACCTTGGCAATGGCGACCTTTTCATTGGTCAGTTCTATCAATTCTGGTCCCTCAATCAAACGTTCTCCAACCTGATCCCAACAAATAGGAGCACGACATTTTCTGCCGTATAACATCTCGAAGGGAGCACGCTTGATACTGGCATGCCAACTATTGTTCTAGGCAAACTCGACCAAGCAGATATAGTCATCCCAATGTCCTGTCCATTCTAATGCATAGGCGCGTAGCATGTCCTCCAAAGTCTGGATGGTACGCTCTGACTGGCCGTCCGTCTGCGGATGGAAAGTTGTGCTGAGCTTGAGCCTAGTTCCCCATGCTTTATACAAACCTCCCCAGAAGTGAGAAGTGAAACGTGGATCCCTGTCTGATATAATTTCTGAAGGTGTACCGTGTAATCGTACAATTTCCTTTGTGAATAGATCTGCTATTTTACTGACTACGAAATCTTTACGGATAGGAATGAAATATGCTGATTTGGTCAAACGATCGACAATAACCCAGATTGCATCATGTCTCCTCTGAGTCTGTGGTAATCTGGTGACAAAATCCATAGAGATCTTGTCCCATTTCCACATTGGAATATCTAATGGCTGAAGCAGACCGCTGGTACGATGATGCTCTATCTTAACCTGCTGGCAGGTTAGACATTTAGAAACGAAAGTGACGACATCCTGTTTCATACCGCTCCACCAGAAATGCTGCTTTAGATCGTGGTACATCTTAGTGGAACCTGGACGGATAGAAAACGGAGAGCTGTGAGCCTCCGTTATTAAGGCTTCTCTAAGAGTAGGGTCTTCTGGAACGCAGAGTTTGGTACCCTGCCATACGATACCATCGTCATCGATACGAAATTCAGTCTGCTGGTCAATATTCTGGACAATTGCCCAGATTTCACCATCATCCTTTTGTGCGGCTTTAATCCGAGAGAGTAAATCTGGTTCCACTCTCAGACTAGCCCAGTAGCCTCTCTGTCCGCGTACTAGGAGCTCAATATCATACCGCTCTAAGTCCCGAATAATCTCCTCCTGAACCTTTATGCCATTTATCATTCCTGACTTTCTGCTAAGGGCATCTGCTACTACGTTCGCTTTACCTGGGTGATGCTGAATATTTGTGTCATAGTCTTTTAGCAGTTCCAACCATCGCCTCTGTCTCATGTTTAGCTCTCGCTATGTAAATATGTACTTGAGACTTTTGTGATCGGTGAAGATATCACACGACTCACCGTATAAATAATGCCTCCAGATTTTGAGGGCGAAAATGACTGCTGCGAGCTTCAAATCATGCGTAGGATAATTCTTCTCATATGGCTTTAGCTGACGTGAAGCATAGGCAATGACTTTCCCATGCTGCATAAGTACACAGCCCAAGCCTTTTCCTGAAGCGTCATTGTTAATCTGATAACCACCTGTACTAGATGGAAGAGTAAGGATCGGCGCTGAAATTAAACGATGTTTGAGTTCCTCGAAACTCTTTTCTCTCTCCTCGGTCCATATAAACTTTTCCCCTTTACGCATAAGTTTGGTCAACGGTAATGCCAAACGTGAGAAATTTTCTACAAATCTGCGGTAATACCTCGCTAACCCAAGAAAACTGCGAAGTTCAGTGGCCGATGTCGGTCTTGGTCATTTAGTGATGGCCTCCACCTTTGCAGGATCCATGGTGATCCCCTCTGCCGAAACAATATGGCCTAGAAACGCCACTTTATTCAGCCAAAACTCGCACTTAGAAAATCTAGCATAAAGCTTCTCTCATCGGAGAATCTACAAAAGTGTACGAAGATGATCCTCATGTTCCTTTTTAGATATTGAGAAAATAAGGATATCGTCGATGAATACAATCACAAACTTGTCTAATAACTCGTGGAACACTCGATTCATCAAGTCCATAAATACTGCAGGCGCATTCGTGAGATCGAATGGCATGACAACAAATTCGTAATGATCGTACCTCGTGCGAAAAGCAGTTTTGGATATGTCCTGCTCTTTTACACACAACAGGTGGTAACCTGATCGTAAAACGATTTTTGAGAAGTGTTTGGCACCCTAAAGCTGATCACATAAATCATCAATACGAGGAAGTGGGTAACGATTACGAATAGTGAGCTTATTCAGCTCGTGGTAGTCGATACACAACCGCATACTACCATCCTTCTTTTTGACAAACAAAATTGGTGCGCCCCAAGGTGACACACTTGGATGAATGAAACCTCTTTCTAGAAGTTCCTGAAGCTGATCTTTGAGTTCCTTAAGCTCTACAAGAGCCATACGGTAAGGAGCTTTAAATACTGGTTCTGGACCTGGAATGAGATCGATACCGAACTCTACCTCTCGGATGGGAGGTATGCTTGGGAGTTCCTCTGGAAAGACATCTGGAAAATCTGACACAACTGGCTGATCATGAAGTGAAGGTGTCTCAGAAGCAGTGTCATGAACTGTAGCTAAAAAACCCTCACAACCATGTATAATAGAGTACGGGCCTGTAAAGCTGATACAATCTGAACATGTTTTCCTGGCAGAAAACCCCGGTGAATAAACTCTGGTGTCTGGACATCACCGAAGATGACCCGGTGTGCATGACAACCTATGGTGGCACGATGAACTGACAACCAATCCATACCCAGAATAATATCGAACTCGCACATATTTAGAGGGAGGGCACTGACTGGACGGATTTTATCGTCAAACTCAAGAGGGAGATTCCTGTACAACTGAGTAATGCGTATAGAGTCTCGCATGGGTGTAGATATACTAAGCACACTGTATAGTGGTGTAGGGGTCATGTTTATTCTAACAACAAATGAAGTAGATATAACTGAGTGTGTGGCGCCTGTATATAAAAGAACGCAGGCAGCTTGTCCGTGTATAAACAAAATGCCAGTAATGGTCCCTGTGGTCTTATTTGCTTGCTCTCGGGTAGTAGTGTAAACGCGACCCGTGGTTGGTGGTAGTGGTGGCGGTGGAGGTAAAATCTGAGGAATCTGACCTGAGGTACCGGTAGCATCTCCTTTCTTGCAATCCCTCATCATATGGCCCAACTGACCACACTTGTAACAACCACTCGAACCACGGCGGCACGGTCCAGGGTGTTTCTTCCCACATGTGATGCAAGTGGGATTAGAATACCCCGTAGAAGCAGCTCTTGTTTGCTGAGAACCTGATTTAAGAAGATGTACAAGTGTCACGATTCTGATAACGTAACTGGAATAAGGCTGTTTAGCTGAAATTTAAAAGTTACCAGAATTTGCTGGTCGGGCAGACTCCTGACCTCTGTAGTTTTGGTCACGCCTCTGTCCAGCATCTCTGTTGACGCACTGAAAGTTAGAATTTGTTTTACACGATGGTTTAGTATTGAGAAGCTTAAAGAATCACATGTAGTTGCGAGATGAGTTGGAGCTGCCACGGTAGGTATCACCACCGCTTCTCTTATCTGATCGATTGCGGTCATAAGACTGACTGTAGTTTCTGTAATTCTGCTGTGGGGTAGTCGATTGGGATCGGTCTCCTCCTCTCTGTCTGCAAGATCATAATTGGATAAGGCATGATATATATTGACAAGTAATAACCAGAGTTCAATTGTTTAAGTTTGCTGAATGAGATGTACCTCTTCTCAGGACGCTCTACATTCTCGAGCTCATCTCTCTTGAAAAACATCTCAATATCACGAGCTGCATTAGCTACCTGTGACACGTTAGTGAATGTGGCACTCATTAGCCTATCCGCAGTCATAGAGTGAAGGGCCTAACGAAATTGTTTCGCTTGCTCCTCCGCGGTACCTGTAGCCTCTCCCAAGAATCCAGCCAACCTGATATATTGGTGCATGAACTCTATACTGTTCTCGCCATGATTCCGACGAATGGCATAAAAGTCCCTCTTCAGTTTTGCCTGCTCTCAGCATGAGGGAAAAACTGGTCATAAAACATTGCCTTGAACTGTGTCCAAGTCAATGTGAGCACCGACTCATCTCCCCCATTCGTCAACTTATGAGCCCTCCACCAATGTTGGACGTGACCCTCCAACTTGTAATCAACAAGCCTAACCTTGAAGGCATCCCCACAACCCATGGCCCCAAAATTTTTCTCTATATGATAAATCCAGTTTTCTGCATCTGTTGGATCCACAGTCTGTTCAAAAGGTCGGGGTTTCTATTGGTTAAACAAATCTAACCAGGTAGCCAAAGTTGCAGGTGGTGGAAGAGGAGGGTTGTTATTTTGCTGAGGTCCGTTTTGGTATTCAGCTCGGATCTCGTCACGTATCTGGGGTAGCATGGCTTGTACAGCCGCTTGAACAGCAGCAGAAAAAGCAGCTGCTGTAACTTCATTCTCATTTTCGTGTCTAGGTGGCATCTGAAATTAAAGATGATAACTGATTAATTTTTTAGAGCCTGGAGTAATAATCTGAATATGTATGGTGTAGTTCATGAAGGCATAACCAACAAAATATGACATGAATACTGGTGAACGCCTATGGTCAGTTCACAAAATGACATTTAACTGATAACATGAATCTGACATGAGTAAGGATGAACGCCTATGGTCAGTTCATCTATACAAAACTGAACGTGCAAGGGTGAACGCCTATGGTCAGTTCACCAAAACGAAAATTCGTTGAAAAGCACATGCGACTAAGTATGGTCAGTTCGGTATCAACCGTTTACTTAGTCAAAATTTAGAAACACCGACTGATGAAATGCATGAGAAATATGAAAGATAACAACGCCAAAATACAGGAAGTTCTTGGTGACTACCCACTAGTCACAAGTCAAGTTTTAGAGCCTACAGTTCGAACCTTGCGCTATGATACCATAATTGTAACACCCCACTTGGATAAGTGGACCGTTACGTGTATTTATGGCGTGTCATCAAAGCATGCAAGGCAATGTATTAAACATTAACTGACCATAACGGAAATACTGGAATCAAACTTCGGTAATCCAAACATAAGCTTAAATATAAAAGGTTGAGTACTGAAAGAAAAAGGACGAAACAATGTCCAAACAACCAAAGTAATGTATGAGTGCATAAAAATAAAGGAGTCTGGATAGCTCCCATCCAATGCACGTACTCTCTTAGAAGTCCTAAGAGCGTCCCTGTATACCTGCCGTTTGGAACATGAAAGGAAAACTACGACTAAGCATAACGCCCAGTGAACGGATATGAAGCATGATAATAATGTACTAGAATAAAACAGATACAAATACTGAAACTATCACTGTTATGCAATTAGAGGCAAACTGTGTAAAATCTGAGAAGTCTGATTTATAAATAATGAAACTGAATTTAACTATTAAATCTGAAACATGCATTTACTGTATTATAATTGCCAAGAGCTTATATAGGTCATGTGCTGTAACTGTTGCATGAATAACTGGAGGGGTGACCTCGTCATGCTGTAGAGGGGTGACCTCTAAATAATGTGCTGGGTGGAGGGATCAGCTCCAATGTGAAGTATGTAGAGCACACACCACATTCACCAGATAACTGTAAATTGATAAGCCTAGGATGCATCCATACGCCCCACTAATAATACTGATAAAATGGCCGAGCTGAGCTGAATGGGACGCTACTGGATATCACTCTCCTACAGGTGAGTGATGACACTGGTGCCTCAAGTGTCATGGTTACGGTACCTCCGTAACTAGTACAACTAACTGGTCATGCTTGTATATAAGGCTCAACCAATATCTTAGTTATTAAAATAATTTCTGATAATTTATAACATATACTGGGGAATACATTTGGCTGTAGACGGGGAATCCTAATCATGCATAGAAAGGAAGTCCCTACTGAAAGGACGGAATCCGTACCTCTAGTCTAGTAACTGACTGAAGAGGAACTGAACGAACTCTACTCAGGCTTCACGGAAGCTACAATAATAATAGGCGCGAATAAGTTAACTGATATTTATTTAATTTTACTGATCTTATCTGTTTTCGTTTATTCATTTTGTTCTACTATTTATTTATGACATACACGAACTCTGACGTTATACCAACTATACATATTTCTGAAAATAATTTAATTCTTTCAATAAATTTATACCCTTTTAAATCTTCATAAAACTAGTTCAGTATAAATAAATTAATTTACCACATAACTCATTTAAAACATTTATTTATTAAATAAGGTATAATTTAGTCGTCGTTTTAGTTATTATAATTTTAGTCCCGAGCCTACCGAGATACCCCCTTTCTCGGTCGCACTAAAACAATCAATATATATATATTAAATCTGCCTACAAGATTTAGCGACAGCAAAATCTGTCCTTAAAAAGTGTGACTAAAAGCTTAGTTTAAAAACTGTCAACAAAACTGCCATCGTAAATCTGCGACAATAAATTAGCGTCGCTAATCCTGTCGCTAATTTCATTTTAAATTTGCTAAATTGCTGTCCGAACTTACCCACTGACGAACCAAAGTGTTCCCACTGATTTCCTAAATTTTCCCACTGTTTTGTAACCCCAAACGCACCCTTACTTTTAAAACAGCCCGGTTGGTTAGTTTTAGCTGTTTTGGGTCGAAGCAGCTAATAAGTGTGAAAACACTTATCCTTTTACCACTTACTTATAATAATAACCAAGGCAAAACGTGTATTTTATGTCGTAAATGTCGGAATTATGCGTGGTTTGTGTTTTTGTTGTGATTTAGGATCAAAATGTGAAAAGGGAAGAAAACACGGGCTTTCACGTGCTTTAATCGAAGAAAAAGACAATAGATGAAGTCAAAAGATCAAGAGTGCAAAAAGAACGGAAGTCCAAGGCCTATTCTAAAGATTTATCGAAGAAAAAGTCTAAAGACGCAAGTTTAATGAAGTCGAAGAACTCAAGTCTAATAAATGAAGAAATTATAAGACGAGTTTAATTAATCCCGAGACAAAGTAGAGAAAATCGAAGAATTTATTAAGACGAAAAGACGAGAAAAGGAAGAAAGAATCAAGACATCTAATCTCCCTATAAATACCCTCCTAATGTGTCATTAGGAGGTGTTGGCTATTTGACACATAGTTCTTCCACATTTAATTTTCATGTCAATATAAATTCTTTGTCTTGCACCTTAAATTTGTAAGTCCTTTAATTTTACTTTTAATTGTTGTTGAATCTTTAATTTTAATCAAGTTTTTATATTAATCTCTCATTCTACCTTTCTTGTTTTGATTTAATCTTTATGTTTATGTGCTTATTGTTATGCTTATTTGATTAATTGTTATGTTTTTTATGTTTTTGATTGTTTTAGCTTATTGATTTTATAGCTTATTGTGTGTTTGATTTGATTTTAGTTAAGTGTTTTTATTAGTTTATTTTATTAAAAGTTGATTTTTATTATTTAGATTAATTAGTGTTTTTAAAGTTTTTGATTTGTGGTTGAATTAGTTTTTCTTAAAAGTGTTTTAGATTAAGTTTTGGTAGATTGCTTATTTGATTTTTTTTATTCGTGGCTTATTCTCTGTTTTTCTTAGTTGTTACTGTATCTGTTTATCTGAGTTTTCATATCTTCGGATTAGGGTTTTAAATTCCGAAGATTTCCCTTTTTCTGAAATTAGTTTTCTCTGAAATACGTCCTTTTTCCGAAAATAATCAGTTATTCCGAATTAGGTTGCTTTCTCTGAAAATGTAGTTTATTCCGAAGATATGTCATTTATCTGGAAATCTTTCTTATTCCGAAGATTTAGAACAAAACATTCCGAAGATTGCAAAACTCCAACATTCCGAAAACAAAAGTCCGAAAACAAAAGATTCCGAAGAATTCTATTATTGCGAAAAAATGACTAGCCAGCTTGCCTGTTTAAGTTCTTTTCGCGAAAAAAAGAGCAGTGTGCTTGCCTGTTTGAGGTGCCTGCTTGCTAGCTTGTTTATTATTTAGTATTGTTCCGTAATCGTTTAGTTTAATCTGAAAGTTGTTCCGATTTTAATTCTAAAAATCACGTATTTTTAGTTGAATTTTTCGTCAATTTTTAGTATTAGTATTTTTTTCCTAAAGTTTAAGTTTTATCTTTTATTTAGCGCCCGCTTTAACTTTTGTCTCGTTTAGTTCTAAAGTACCCTCTTAGTTTTATTTTCTCCTTTTTCATTAAGTTAATTTTATTTTTCAGTCGAAAGTTAATTTCTTCTTTTATTTTTATTTTTATTAATTATTTGTTTTAATTTACGTTTTATTATTTGTTTTGATCCTTTATTATTAGTTATTTGTTTTTGGTTTATTTTTATTACGTTTCGCTTTTACCTTTTAAGTAGAAATAGATAACCAAACCTTCTTTTATTCACCAAAAACGACTGAGTCACACATTTAACCGGAGATCAATTCGAATTGAATCGAGACAAACAAATTTTCATACTTGGCAAAATAATTGTATTAAGCTACCACCGTGCTCAACAACTGCTTAAGGGAACCTTGCCTACTCTTCTTTGGCTTGCCTTGTTCGCCTTAAGCTTGTGCTATTTGTTGGGTGAAAATCATGTATTTGATCCCGGTGGATGTTCTTCAAGCTTCTTACCATTGTAATTAAGGTCGAGTCAGGCTCACGACGCGGTGAACAAAAACAAGCGCTTTTTGGGAGGCAACCCAATTATCTATCTATCTTTATTTGATTTTATAATGAGTGTAGGGGGAGACCCTTGTATGTGTTTTTTGTTTTCTTTCTTATCATGTGCAGGGATTCGAGCTTTCAAAGATCCATTCTTGATGACTTTTGACGACCCGTGATTCCGTGTACCCGTCTTCCCGGTTCTATCCTAAACTCTTTTGATTCACTATTTTATATTTTTTAACATAGGAATCACTTTAGTTGTCCCTTCCTTAGCAAGATTTAAACAAAGTGCACAATGTCCTAAGTGTAGGGGAGTTTACTCCCGCATGCTTAAACATTGAGGACAATGTTTATATCAAGTGTAGAGGGACTTCTATCGAAGTTAAGTGGGCTTTTCCTTGTATTTATCCTCATTTTAACCGGAAAATTGATTTTTCAACATTTTTCAAAACTTTTGATCTATTTTGGCCTATTAGTATTTACCTTTGTTATATTTATTTTCTTTCTTTGCTAGAATAAATTTTAATAAAGTGGTTTTAATTTTTAAACGTTGTAAATCTTTTGACTCAACCCGAGTTTATTTATCCAAGTTTACTCTATCTAGTATCCTTAACGTGTTTAAGTCAAGTTTTACTAGATAGTAGTTGTCTATCTAGGGTGATCGATCTACATCTTTCCCCATAGCCCTGGGGCTGTGTCTCGATCTCCCATGTGCGAAATCTAAGGGACTTGTTCCTATGGAGATTCCCCTTGGTCTAATTCCACGCCTTATGACGAAAGGGGAGTCGGCGTGGCGTAAAGTGAAGATTGGGGGGAGTAGAGAAAAATTCCCTTCTGGGGTATTCCGAAGGTGTAACCTAGGCAACAAAAAAGGGGCCCGATACTTCAACTAGAGGAGCGACCTGTTGGCTCCCTCTTTTTCCAAGAATTCATGCACTTCCCTTTACTCCATAGGGCCTTCTTTAATAGGTTCATAGTCCAAAGCCTTCCATTTCCGTCAAATGACCCGGCCTCCCCTGGCTCTTCCACCGTCCGGGCTCCCTTTCCTCCCTATGCTCCCCCGGCGCAGGCCTACCACGCTTCGCGCCTGCGGCGTTTTCGCCAGACGGTCTTTGCCAGTAGTGCCATCCTCCCCGCTGGCTGTATGGGCGGGTTGTCCCTCGCTGCTGCGTTTTATATAGGGAACTTTAAAACGCGAAAGTCTTAACTTTTACGGGTTAAGAACAAGAACTTTTCGCAAGTTCCTATAATTGATCCTAGAAAGTCGTTTATCAAGGGAACTTTAAAACGCAAATTCTAAACTTGAAAAAGTCTAAGAAGATGCAAGATCCTATAGACGACTTGAAAACCCAAAACTTTGATTTAATTGGCTAAGCATTCACGAGTCTCATTCCTTGAGATTTTAAATTGTGGAGAACGAGAGATGATAGAGTCAATTATAAGTTTGGTATTCTTTCATGAATTTATGTGAGTTGATTATAAGCTTTTTCTCCCATCGCTTGTTAATAAATATATTTGCAATAAATAAGGTCGTACGATTTGAAAAGTTACTTAGCTTCTAGCCGAAGATCGTTTAAAAGTTGCTCGGTATTAATTAGAATTCATAGCCAAGGCATAACTTATTGAAGCGGGATGCGAAGATTGGCTAGTCCAAAAAGGTCCTAACAAGACATGAGGGCTACATTTTGTTGCTAAATATCCAAAAGTGATGTGAAAAATCATTTATCAAAAATCAATATGAAGGATCGAGACACACGACGAAAAGCAAATACTCCCATAAATATCATGGAGAAATCTATCCAAAAAGACCCTAGCAAGGTATGAGGATAAATAGATCCAAGTCCTAAAAGGAGGCGGATCGTTGTATATCAAAAACCCAAATAAAGATTGGAGAAAAATGAAGAAGACGTGGTCCAAATATGAAGAATCTCTCAAAAAGTTCAAGTGAAGAAATTCCTATTATGAAGAGAAGACCATTATTTCATGAACGTCTCTCAAGATTAGAAGTATGAAGTCAATGCCAAATATCGATCCGAGAAAGGTCTCAAATTGTGAAGCGAGTTATGCCAAGATATGAACTTTATGAGGTTCCGAGAAGCAATTTTAAAAGATTTCGTCCTTTAGCTAACTATTGATTAAATCGTCCTACTTTATTTTCAGCCTAAATAACTATCGAAATAAGTCAACAATGCATCCTCGTGATCATTCAAGACATCAATAAAATATAAGAGATACACCTAGGAATAAGGGAGTCTAAGTAAATAATTGGGCCACATGAGTTTGTGTTAGTTTGCTAACTTATAATAACAATGATCTCGTTTTTAAGCTTGGTATGGGGAACGTGAAACTTGAGGGTGATAAACATTCATGACATTCCAAAACCCTAAGGTAAGTCTTTGATCTTTTTACTTGTTTTCTTCTTTTGAATATTTTATAATTTTCTATCTCTTTAATGTCTTGTGTTTAATAAAGGCCAAGGTGGATTGATTATGATGGAAAATGTAAAACTTGCTTTGTAATTAATGCATTGCATGAGGGCATTGCAATGGTCAAGTGTAGAGGATTTAATAAGTGTGAAAACACTTATCCTTTTACCACTTAATTATAATAATAACCAAGCCAAAACGTGTATTTTATGTCGTAAATGTCGGATTTATGCGTGGTTTGTGTTTTTGTTGTGATTTAGGATCAAAATGTGAAAAGGGAAGAAAACACGGGCTTTCACGGGCTTTTATCGAAGAAAAAGACAAAAGATGAAGTCAAAAAATCAAGAGTGCAAAAAGAACGGAAGTCCAAGGCCTATTCTAAAGATTTATCGAAGAAAAAGTCTAAAGACGGATGTTTAATGAAGTCGAAGAACTCAAGTCTAATAAATGAAGAAATTATAAGACGAGTTTAATTAATCCCGAGACAAATTAGAGAAAGTTGAAGAATTTATTAAGACGAAAAGACGAGAAAAGGAAGAAAGCATCAAGACATCTAATCTCCCTATAAATACCCTCCTAATGTGTCATTAGGAGGTGTTGGCCATTTGACACATAGTTCTTCCACATTTAATTTTCATGTCATTTATTTACTTGTCAATTTAAATTCCTTGTCTTGCACCTTAAATTTGTAAGTCCTTTAATTTTACTTTTAATTGTTGTTGAATCTTTAATTTTAATCAAGTTTTTATATTAATCTCTCATTCTACCTTTCTTGTTTTGATTTAATCTTTATGTTTATGTGCTTATTGTTATGCTTATTTGATTAATTGTTATGTTTTTATGTTTTTGATTGTGTTAGCTTATTGATTTTATAGCTTATTGTGTGTTTGATTTGATTTTAGTTAAGTGTTTTTATTAGTTTATTTTATTAAAAGTTGATTTTTATTATTTAGATTAATTAGTGTTTTTAAAGTTTTTGATTTGTGGTTGAATTAGTTTTTCTTAAAAGTGTTTTAGATTAAGTTTTGGTAGATTGCTTATTTGATTTTTGCTTATTCCTGGCTTATTCTCTGTTTTTCTTAGTTGTTATTGTATCTGTTTATCTGAGTTTTCATATCTTCGGATTAGGGTTTTAAATTCCGAAGATTTCCGTTTTTTTGAAATTAGTTTTCTCTGAAATACGTCCTTTTTCCGAAAATAATCAGTTATTCCGAATTACGTTGTTTTCTCTGAAAATGTAGTTTATTCCGAAGATATGCTATTTATCTGAAAATCTTTCTTATTCCGAAGATTTAGAACAAAACATTCCGAAGATTGCAAAACTCCAACATTCCGAAAACAAAAGTCTGAAAACAAAAGTCCGAAAACAAAAGATTCCGGAAAAAATGACCCGCTAGCTTGCCTGCTTAAGTTCTTTTCGCGCCAAAAAAAGCAGTGTGCTTGCCTGTTTGAGGTGCCTGCTTGCTAGCTTGTTTATTATTTAGTATTGTTCCGTAATCGTTTAGTTTAATCTGAAAGTTGTTCCGATTTTAATTCTGAAAGTCACGTATTTTTAGTTGAATTTTTCGTCAATTTTTAGTATTAGTATTTTTTCCTAAAGTTTAATTTTTATCTTTTATTTAGCGCCTGCTTTAACTTTTGTCTCGTTTAGTTTTAAAGTACCCTCTTAGTTTTATTTTCTCCTTTTTCATTAAGTTAATTTTATTTTTCAGTCGAAAGTTAATTTCTTCTTTTAGTTTTATTTTTATTAATTGTTTTGTTTTAATTTACGTTTTATTATTTGTTTTGTTCCTTTATTATTAGTTATTTGTTTTTTGTTTATTTTTATTACGTTTCGCTTTTACCTTTTAAGTAGAAATAGATAACCAAACCTTCTTTTATTCACCAAAAACAACTGAGTCACACATCAAACCGGAGATCAATTCGAATTGAATCGAGATGAACAAATTTTCATACTTGGCAAAATAATTGTATTAGCAGCCTAGGCCGCCCCTGTATGGGTCACGGCTGGGCAGGGAGTTAGGCTAACGAGACCTCAGGGCCTCAGTTTCGTTATCCCAACAAAGACCTGACCTCACATGTTATACAAACACACCCCGTTGGGGTTTCTGTCCTTCGGTCGGCCAAAACAAAACACTACCGAGACTTTTAAGTCTCGGCTGGTCATCACACCACATGATTTTCCAACGGCCCGACACCTTGCTATGATTATTACATGGTTACCTACTAATTTCCGTTTGTATCTACCAAATCAAAATAAAAATGTGATAATCAAAAGGAATAGAAACGAGGGTGATTACCGTTTTTGATGAATGCTAATTATACACGGATTGGTAATGGAGGATTTGGTCCGAAAATCCCTTGTTTATGCTCTTAAGCCGGCGGCCACCAAAGAACAAGAACCCTAGTTCCTTTTTTTTTCTGTTTTGACACAACAAGGGTTTACACCCGTCTTTTTTTTACCAAACAAATCGGGCCTGAAGCCCATTGAACTTCTCTCCCTTTTTTATAAACCGGCCCCCTGTTCTTCATTACATAATTTTTTTATTATTTTTTTATTATTTGACATTTATATTTACTTACGTATGTTCGCGCATTTAATTCTCGCGCTTTTATCTTCTGAAACGTAACTATCTTTCGTAATACTTCTGAACTTAATAATTATTTTTCTTAATAATTATATGAATAGTTTTTAAATAAAACTGTGTATTTAATATTCGACTATTTAAATACGGGTTTTACAGAGACCGCCCGCATTGTAATGGGGGATGCGTCTTTGCTTGGTTGAGCGGAGACCGACCATATGCATTATGTTTACTCTTAATTGGACAACTATAACTTAAACCTAAAACTACTCGTAGGTAGGGATGAAGCTTGAACCGGTTTTTTAAAGAGCCAAATTGTCATTCACGTTTTTGGCACGGTTCATTAATTGGACAACTATAAGGTTGAAGGGAGAAGGAAAGAAATCCCACTCGTAGGTCACATGTGACAAAAAATCCCACTCGTGATACAATCTGCATCAATAACCCACGCGTTGGGTTTAGGCATTCGAAATCCCCGATAGTGACTTATCACCACTCGACACTTGTGACCAATTGTAGTTTTATTATTTTTAATATGTATCGTGAGTGTGTGATATTATTTAGTGGGGTATATTTTATATAAAGTGGAAGTGAGTTTTTTTTCTTTTATAAACTTGAAATGTGAGTTTTTATGAGTTAGTGAGAGAAAATGAAAACTGATGTGACGTTGATGACGCAAAATTGACGATGGTTTTTTTCTTGTCTCACCCCCAGCCTAATGTAACTCTTGGTATCCCCCGTCTTTGCTCTTTGCGGTGCCAAATCCTCACTAGGAGGCCCACTAACACCAAGCATGCTGATTTTTTTCAGAAAAATTCATACTACCGTTGCCGGTACAGAAGCACCATTGGATAATGGGTATAAGGTTCTCAGTACGTGTTGATGCTAAAATCCTCCGGTAGGGCCTACGGGACTAGAAACCTTCCACGTAAGCTATGAATGGACGAAGCACCTACACACAAGAAGAAGCACACGTTAACTCGCCCCGGGTGTTATCCCAGGACCAAGCTCTGGTGTGAGAATGAGTAATGGTATGTGATATGGTATGAGGTATTAAGTGTGTTGTCAGAACATTCAATGTGTGTAATTATATAAATGAGGGCTATATATAGGGTACTGTTGATACCTTATGACGTGACAGTTTATACCTTGTCTTGTTTCCCAAAATGGGTCTGTGTACACCTTGGGTCCTGACACTATTTCTTTCTCCTTTGAGCATACGCCAGTATCCTAGGTGGGGCCTAGGATCAGATGACGTCATTGCTGGCATCATGGTACTGTTCATACCACGTGGATTTATGTTCCGACATTCTTTCCTGTTGATCCCAAACTTAGATCGATTTAGCTTGTGTAAACGAGATTAGATCAAGTTAAACACGTAGAGAAACTTTGTTTATGTATAAAACAATTTAAGTGTTATGTGGAATTAATACTCAAACAAGAACACACAAACAGTTGTAAAACAAACTTTCACTTGATTGATAATAACGAACTTGTTTACAATGAAAGTGTTAAACGTATATAAAACTTATTTGAAAACATAACCTAAAGGTCTTCTTTTATAGACATAAGAAGCCTTGTACAAGAGTCTACGTATCAGCTATTCTAGGTAAAGATAATTATAGAAAATACATTGTTGATCCTATCTTTACTAGAAACAAACTAGAAACATAATACGCGTAGACCATATCTTTCTATCAGTGCTTGTCTTCAACCTATCAACGCTTGACTTCTTCCTATCAACGCTTGATCTGTCAACGTTTGTTTTCTTCTTATCAACGCTTGTTTTCTTCTTGTCAGCGTCCAAGTGTACTGGCTACATTTTATTCCCAACAATCCTCCCCTAAACTTGATATCTACTCTAGTAATCAAGTTTCTGAATAAAAATTAAGAACTAGGAGGAATCTTACAAATCTTATCATATTGGTAATAAACATGCCTAATCAAATCTTTGGCCACGTCACTTGAATAGTCAATCTCTAGCTGTGTTGTCTTCATCTTGTCCAAAACTTCTTTGGACATGGGATACTCAGCATCTACAAGAAGATACTCAGCAAACTTTGTAGAGCTCAAATAATATACACCAGCAACTGAATACAAACGCCATTGAAGACCACTGATATCATCCTCAAGATCCTTCCAAACAAGATCTTCTTCTTCTGGTGCACACATTCTCTTGAATGTTGACCAAAGCTTTATTCCATTGACTGAAGTAGGTGCTTCAGTCTCATACTTGGCCATCAACAACCTCCAAAGGTCTGCCAAGTCTTCTCTATCCATACTTGCAAAGAGAGACATAAGAGTAGTAAATGTGTGTACCTCTTTCCCATATCTGCCAATCTTCCAAAACCCACTTGCATCTTCTTCATAGCTAATGATAGGGTTTCTGGCATCAAGAGGTAACACTTGTACCATATCTGAAGCTTCCATGGGTGAGAGCTTAATGCTCCTTCTAAGAACAGCTTCACTGGGAACCACTTTATTTAGATCTTTAGGAAACTCAAGTGGGACTCCCTTCTTCAAAGGCCTTGGAACAATCATTGCCTTCTGAATCTCCATCTCTTCTGCAAGCTCTTCTTTCCTCTCATCTGAAGGAAGTTTAAGAGTGTTCATTTCCTGCACTCTTGCCCAAATGGGATAAGCCTTGTACTCCAATTCTTCAAAGGACAATCCCTGCAATTTCTTGAAGGTCCATCCAGTTCCATGACATCTGAGTAACATGTAATAAAGCTCCCTTCTATCCCTCTTCAGTAGTGAGAAAACATTGCTAGCCTTATGTTTCAGAATTACCTTGCAGTCTCTTTGAACTCTTAGAAGAATCTCCAATCCCCAAATTTGGTCTGAAATTGTCAAATCTGGATTCTCCATAATCCTATTCTCCTAAGCATGGTACATCTGAGCAACTTCTGGCATATTATAGTCTACTTGTAATTTTAACTCTCTAAGCTTTTCTCTTGCCAAGTCATCACCATTTTCAAGTCTTTCTGGTTGTTCAATTATCATCACACTTGAATCTGAACTTCCTTCATCACTTCCTTCTTGTTCCTCAGAAGTGACAACAAATGGTGATTCACCAACCCTCTTTATCTCTTGTTCCACAAGTTGTGCAGCCAACCTTGAATCAAACTCTACTTGAGTTGCATCCTTTGGAACTTCTACTTCTACCATGATTCCTTTACCCTTATCTATTGGATCAATGATGGGTAAAGATGATAATGGTACCTGTGAAGACACTTCTTTGATGATAGCTGATGACTGGAATACATCAACCATATCTGCAGGTCTGTCAACGCTCATATCCCTTGTGTCAGCGCCTAATTTACTCTTGTCAGCGCTTGGTGTGTCAACGTTCAAATTTTGCTTGTCAACGCCCAACCTACTTGTCTTAGCGCCTCTTGTGAACTGCTCCATCATAGCTGTAAAAGACAAGTTCAAATTTGTAGGAGTAACCAGAGATGTATCAAAACCTGGTTGCTTCTTCAATTCAGTGAGGGCTTCAGCAACACCTAAAGATTCTCCATCATGTGAGCCTTTGTCACTCACATTAATCTGCTCATCCTCCCCTTTGGAAGATTCCTCCATTCCACGCCTAGTGTTAGCAGCCTCCAAAATAACAATCATGTTGTGCTGACTCCTGAATCCCAATACCAAGTCACTTGGTTTAAACTTTGGTGCCATTGTTGAAGAAAGCTGTTTGTGTATTATTGAGAAAGATGAATTATAGGAGAAAAAGTGTTAGACAAGAATATGAAGTACCCTGTTTAAAAATAGGAGCCAAATATATATGAGAGATAGGAACATGTGATTGGTCAAAAATGAGGCAAGTATTTTCAAAATATAATGATGAAAATATTGAAAACAAAATAAGTTATCTTGTGCATTAATTAAAAGTTATCTACTCCCAAAATTACGGCCCCAAAATTCGTCAAAAATAACAACTGGGTAGGTCCCAATGAGTGTCAACGGTCAAAAATAACCCATCAACGCCCAACGGCTACATTGTTGTCAACGTTTGCCAAAGCCATGTCAGCGTTTAAATTGGTCATAACAACGCTTGGAAAAATATTTGTCAGCGTCCAAAAATAAAAATAATAAAAATGAAAAAGGACCTTAACAAAGTAATTTATCCTAGTGAAGATAACCTATAAATTGATAATTATTATAGGGCGGCAAGCACTGTCCAGTTATGCACACTTGCTTATGCAAGATAGACATAACAGTCCTCTAGTGTCCCTTGCTAACCAAAATTCTTAACAATTAAGTTATCTCATAAAATTCCTTGTAACTCCCAGGTAAACCCATTATAAATATTCCCAAGTCTCCCAACAGACCACATCCAATTCTAGGCCAAAAAGGTCTTGGCAGCATGCATAGTATGTCAACTTTGCATGCTACAGTGCCTCATGATTTAGTAAACTAACTCATACTCACCAGTGGACACAATCTAGAATTGTGATAAGAGTATTATAAGAATACCCAAAAGTCCTAAAGGTTCCTAAAACCTCCCCTTAAACTGTGATACATATGTTGCCCAATAATATGCATGTATATAAAAATTTATGTCAAGATAGGAATATAAATATTCCAACCATCATCCATAAATTGAAACATGCTCCAATGATTCTCCAAGGATCCATAAGCAACTCTGTATCCAATGGTACAATGCTAACACCACCTGCACACTTAGATCAAAAACCACAAAACTAACAAGTTGCTGACAACATCACGATAACACTTATCAGCGTTAAGATAACCTTTGTCAGCATTAGACAAATATAGTAGAAAATCTAACTGTTCAAAAAGACCAATAACAATGCATATCCTATACATACTTTTACAATAAGACCCCAAAACACATATTAAGTGAGATTGATCATTCCAATACTTGTTACCAAGTATTGAAACCTCCTAGTATCAAAAGGTTTAGTTAATAAATCAGACACATTTTCTTCTGTGTCAACCCTATCTGGTTGTATTAAACCCTTTTCAAAACAATCTCTTATAATGTGATGTCTAATTTCTATGTGTTTTGTTTTAGAATGATGTACAGGATTTTTAATAATGCATAAAGTACTGTTATTGTCTACAAAAATCTTGGTATGCATGAAACTATACCCATAATCCAACAGCTGGTTCTGAATCCACAAGACTTGTCCACAACAAGCAGCTGCAACAACATACTCTGCTTCAGTTGTAGAATTGGCCACCACTGTTTGTTTCTTGCATTGCCAATATATCAACCTACTCCTAAGAAACTGACATCCACCAGTTGTGGATTTTCTATCAAATTTATCACCACCATAGTCACTGTCTGAATATGCAATAAGCTCCAATGGTGAATCTTTTGGATACCATAATCCCAGATCTGGATAACATCTAAGGTACCTAAAGATTCTTTTGACAGCATGAAGGTGACATTCTTTGGGAGTCACTTGATGGCGTGCACATGCACACACAACAAACATAATGTCAGGTCTTGAGGCTATGAGATACATCAATGAACCAATCATTGATCTATAGTGCCTGACATCCACATCTTTTCCATCTCCAACTTTACCCCAAGGGTGTTCTCTATCCATAGGAGTACTAGCCCTTTTCTCATGTGGAGAAAAGCCAAACTTCTTTAAGATTTCTGCTACATATTTATCCTGAGAGATGAAGATATCATCTTCTTTCTGCTGAACTTGTAATCCTAGAAAGAAGTTCATCTCCCACATTGCACTCATCTTGAATTTGTCTGTCATAAGTTTGGAAAAGTCTTCACTCATCTTTGGGTTTGTAGAGACAAAGATTATATTATCCACATAAACCTGAACAAGTAAGACATCCTTACTAGTCTTCTTGGTAAATAAGGTCTGGTCTTTGGTGCCTCTTTTGAATCCATTTTCCACCAGATAGGTGGACAATGTGCCATACCATACTCTTGGGGCTTGATGAAGTCCATACATAGCTTTCTTAACTCTATACACCTTGTCTGGATGCTCCGGATCTTCAAAACCAGGAGGTTGCGTTACATAAACCTCCTCAACAATTGTGCAATAAAGGAAAGCACTCTTCACATCCATTTGGTAGACAGTAAAGCCCATGCAGGAAGCATAGGCTAGAAATATCCTTATAGCCTCAATCCTTGCAACTGGTGCAAAGACCTCCTCATAGTCTATCCCTTCCTCTTGTGTATATCCTTGAGCCACTAAACGTGCCTTGTTTCTGACCACAATGCCTCTTTCATCTTTCTTGTTTCTAAGAACCCATCTTGTCCCAATGGGTCTTACATATTTGGGACAATCAACCAACTCCCAAACATCCTGTATAGAAAATTGGTGAAGCTCATCCTGCATTGCTTCCACCCAACTTGGTTATTTGAGAGCATCAAAAATCTTCTTGGGTTCCTGTTGTGACAGAAAACATCTAAATAGACATGCTTGAATAAGAGGGGTATCAACCTTCTTGTGTATATTGGCAATAAATCCTCCAAGATTCTAATGAGATCTTCTAGTTTGAACAGAAGACATCACATCACCAATAATTAGAGAAGAGGGGTGATCCTTCATTGTAGAAGTAAGAACTCCTCCCTCAAAAAGTCTGTTTTCTTCAATCTCATCTTCCAAGTTAAAAATATCTTCTTCAGACTCTCTTCCATCAATATCTGTATGAACCTCTCCATTTCTGCTTAAAGGTTCACCTTGTTCAAAATTGGAAGAGAAAATATGGTCAAAAGAGTTGTCAACGCCTGAACCAAGGTTGTCAGCGTTTGGGCCATCAACGCCTGAACTAGAGTTGTCAACGTTTGAGCCATCAACGCCTGAATTTGTCTTGTCAGCGCCAGATTTTCCTTTGTCAGCGCCTGAAAGACCATGTATGTTGTTAACTGGTGATACTTGGGGACCACCATTTTCCTTTCCAACAGCAGCAACAAAAGCATCTGTCCATATGGGAATAGTAACATACTCAAGTATGGGAGATGACTTGTCTGCTTGTGATCCAACCTCTTCATTAACCTGTGTACCTGAAACATCAACAACTGGTTCTTCCACAACACTTGAAGTTACCTTCACAATGTTTGGATTAGTAACAGGCATATAATTCAAAGTCCTAGATAGAGGTTCCAAGTCAAATAGCTAATTTGGACCACTTTCAGGATCACTAGGTTTACTTTCTAAAAACCTAACATGTACTTTTTCAAGTATACGTTTTTCCTTTTTAATGTAAACCCTATATCCTTTACTCTGCACTGAATAACCCATGAAGTAGCCTTCATCACCTTTAGCACTAAATTTACCTAAGGCATCACTAGTGTCTAACACAACTACATGACAACCAAAAGGTTTAAGAAAACCAATATTAGGTTTTCTTCCCCAAAGTAACTCATAAGGTGTTTTGTTGTGTATCTTGTTGACCAATGCTCTATTCTGAACATAACAAGCTGTATTCACAGCCTCAGCCCAAAATGCAATAGGAAAGTGAGCATCAGCCAACATAGTCCTGGCTGCTTCAATTAGGGTTTTATTCTTTCTCTCAGCAACCCCATTTTGCTGAGGGGTTCTGGCAACACTAAACTGTCTAGTAATCCCTTTCTTGGCACAAAAATCATCCAATAGCTTATTTCTAAACTCACCACCATTATCACTTCTAAGCATCTTAACTTCATTACCAGTTTTCTTTTCTATTTGGTTAATAAAGTTAATTAAAGTATCAGCAGTGTCACTTTTCATAGCTAAAAAGAAAGTCCAAGTAAACCTAGAAAAGTCATCAGTGATGACAAAGCAGTAAGATTTACCATTCAAGCTTTCTATATTAGTTGGACCAAACAGGTCCATATGCAGCAAGTGAAGTTGTTTAGAACTAGAGTGCACCTATTTAGACTTAAATGAGACCTTGTGTTGTTTGCCTTTAAGGCATGCAACACAAGAGTGGTCATTGTGGAAAGCCTTTTCAGGCAAACCATCAACCAAGCCATGTCTCACAAGTCTGTTTATGTTTTTAAAGTTAATGTGCCCTAGTCTTCTGTGCCATAGATTACTCTCATCAACTGAAGTTTTAGCATAAAGACATGACAAGTTATTATTCATCCTAATTCCATTAAGATTCACATTATAAATGTCCTTATGCCTAGGTGTCCTATAATCAATGAATTTCTCATCTGGTATTTTAAAATCCTTGCTCAACACCAAGCATTCAGTATCAGTGAAAAGAACCTTATTTTTGTTATCACAAACTTGTGATACACTAAAAAGATTATAGTCAAGTTCTTTTACCAGAAACACGTTTTCAAAACGCAAATTGTTGGTGAGAAGAGTTCATTTGCCTGTGATAGTTCCATATCCGCCTCCAAAGTAAACTTTATCACCATCCTTAATGGGAGTGAAGTTTGTGAGATAATCTTCTTTCCCAGTCATGTGCCTAGAGCATATACTATCCCAATAGCCATAATCATTAACCTTCTTTTGAATGCCCTACACATAAAGAAAACAAATTAGTTTTCTTTGGGAACCCAAGCCTGAGCAGACTTGGATTCATTTGGTTGTTCAACAAGAACAGACTTAGTCCTCATAACAACCCCTTGTTCATCACTTTTTGGATTGAACACCCAGTTAACCCCAATTGGTTTTGTGATGACCTTTGAAATATAGTTAAATCTGTTACAGGTCATAGAAATCCCATTAGAATTAGGGTTTTGATCTTGCTTAGGTCTCCATGTCAAGCTAGAAGAAGCTTTAGACCCCTTTCCATGTGGTTGCAAATATTTACCATTATTTGGTCTGGCAACGTTTCTGTCAGCGTTTGATTTGGTCTTGTCAACGCTGAAATTACCCTTATCAGCGTTGAACCTAGGGTTTGCTACAGGAACCCATTGCCTATTAGACCATGTATTGGTCTTCTGAAAAGGTCTTTGTCCATAAGTGTTAGACCCTTTGGTAAAGAATGGGGCTGGTCTAACAACTTGTGGACTTTGCTCCACAAAAGTTTTGGGTCTGACAGTGTTTGACCTTTTGTCAGCGTTGACCTTGGAAGCGTTGACACACTTATAGGCTAAATGTGAAAAGCTACCACAAGGATAACAGACTTTTCTAGACATAACTCTAGGTCTAGAAGAAAAGAAACCTTTTCCATTATCACTAACTTGGCTTTTTGGTGACCTAATATTTCTATACATTTCTGCATACTTAATGCTAGGTTTTCTAACAACGTTTGAGCCAAGGTCAACAGTCTTGCCAGTGATTGGGTTTGTTATTTTAATAGGGGTAGACTCATTTGGGCTATCACAAAGCATGCCACCCTTGACAAACAAGGTAGGGTTGGCTTTCTTCCACTGGTCCAAATCAGTCAACTTCTGCCTATATTCTTCTACTGGGGTAAGGACTCTTGGTGGAGGAATAAATTCCTCTTCTTGGTGTTCTGGTAAACCAGTCCAAGATAAGTCCTTTCTTTGGACACCATAGAAGTCCCCAGCTGGTGGTGGAACACCAGCATACTCTTTCATCCCAATCCCAATCATATCCCTAGAATCCCTTTGCTTACTAACACATTCTCCTAGGGTTTGTGAGCCTTATCAAATCTCTGAATTTTAAGGTCTACATTATCCTTATTCTTGATAGCCTCATCTAACTTAGCCTGTAGTTCAGCATTGACCCTCTCCATGATGTTTCTAATATCAGTACTAGCATTTAAATCATGTTTTAAGATATTGATTTTATCTTTTAGGTCAAGCTCCATTTTCTTATACTCAGCTACAGTCTTTTCAGTTTGAGTAAGAGCAAGTTAATAGTTAGAAAACTTGCATCTCTCATTACTCACATCCGTTAACAATCTTAAAACCTCTTTATTAAGTCTTTCAGTATTTAAACGACAACCCTTACTACAAAAAGCATCATCATATACCTCATTGTCTGATGAAGATGAGGAGTGTGCCATGAGAGCATAGTGAACATGATCTTCTTCTATCTCAGCAACCAAAGCTTTATCCTCTTCCTCATCCTTAGCCAAATAGCTCCAGTCCCATCCAACACCATCAATTTCTTGCATTGCCACCATGGCCTTAGGATCCTGAGCCTTAACAATTTGGCTTGAGGGTTTTCCAGCATCAGATCTTCTTGGAGATCTGCATTCTCTCATGAAGTGCCCCATACGATGACAATTGTAACACTCAACCTTGGATTTATCAAATCCAGCAGTGTCCTTAGCATTAAAAGTCATCTTCTCCTTGAATCTTCTATTCCATCTGTTGGCTCTTATATTTGCAAGAGCCATATTCCACTTAATGTCCATCTCCTCCAAGTGCTCATCACTTATTTGCTCAAGGTCCTCATAAGTAATCACTGAACCATTGGGCAATGAAGCAATGTATGCACACACAGTATCCAGATCAGTACCAGCAGGCTTAACTCTTGGAGAGTCAATTTTGTATGTGTCAGCGTCTGATTGTGAGGCGTTGACAGGATATGATCCAACGTTGACACATGTTGATCCAGTAACTGGGTGCATATATGAATCCTTCTGATCAAATTGACCTTCACTATGTGAGAAGAAGGCCATGTTTCCATTGGTAGACTTGCTTCCATGATCCAAAAGAGTTTCCTTCTCTATCAGCCTCAGTTTATTGTACACATCATCAAAAGTAGAACTTTTGTGAGTGTTATTGGCAATTATAGACCTTGCCTCAATCTTCCATGCATCACCAAGGCTTTTAAGAAAAGTGGCAATAATGTCAACATCACCAATCACTGTCCCCATGAAGGACAGCTTACTTGTAATGTCAAGAAGTGTTCTTCTCACACTACTTAGCTTCTCATTAGGTTGAGCCTTAAAAACAACATACTCATGCAAGAGTTGCTTCTTCTTCTCTTCCACAGTATCAGCATTACCACCATAGGCAACTTCAGGGGCTGCCCAAAGATCTTTTGTAGACTCATAACCTCTGTATTTGTGCTGATTTTCTTGTCCCAAGGAGAGTTTCAGAATGCTTAGGGTTTTCATGTCAACCCTTCTCTTTGCTATGTCCTCAACTGAAACAGCTCTACCATCATCAGGTCTTTCTTTTCGTTCTTCTTCAGTAGAACCTTGAACAACTGTCCTTGCAGCAATGGCATCTGCAATCTTTTGAGCCTTATTGAATGTGTTTCCATATTCAATAATTTCCCAGAGAGTGTAGTCATGGATTTGCATATATTGCTCAAAGTTAAACTTCCACAGCTCAAAATTATCTGGATCTAGCATGGGAATCTTGATGTTGTGGTTTGAGGAGGAGGAGGAGTTTGCTTCTGGGGTAGACATGATGTTTTTAGGGTTTTGTGAAAATTAGGGTTTTTGTGTTCTTTAGATCAAAGTTTCTCAACAAGCTCTGATACCACTTGTTGATCCCAAACTTAGATTGATTTAGCTTGTGTAAACGAGATTAGATCAAGTTAAACACGTAGAGAAACTTTGTTTATGTATAAAAGAATTTAAGTGTTATGCGGAATTAACACTCAAACAAGAACGCACAAACAGTTGTAAAACAAACTTTCACTTGATTGATAATAACGAACTTGCTTACAATGAAAGTGTTAAACGTATATAAAACTTATTTGAAAACATAACCTAAAGGTCTTCTTTTATAGACATAAGAAGCCTTGTACAAGAGTCTACGTATCAGCTATTCTAGGTAAAGATAATTATAGAGAATACATTGTTGATCCTATCTTTACTAGAAACAAACTAGAAACATAATACGCGTAGACCATATCTTTCTATCAGTGCTTGTCTTCAACCTATTAACGCTTGACTTCTTCCTGTCAACGCTTGATCTGTCAACGTTTGTTTTCTTCTTATCAACGCTTGTTTTCTTCTTGTCAGCGTCCAAGTGTACTGGCTACATTTTATTCCCAACATTTCCCGGTACTTGTTCCGGCGAGTGACACGTGTCATGGTCTCCGGGCCCTTTCAGCGACCACACACGAACATGCCCCCAGCATAATGTTATCAGCAGGGTGACGTTATACTTGCCTAGGTTTTAGTAGGATTTGGAGTGTCATGGGCTTGGGCCCAAGATGGGTTTGTCGTTTTGCAAGGGTGACTCCATGGCGAGCCACGTGGAACGTACTCACTAGCCCAAATCGTCCATGCGCTTGCGATATGCGTTCCCCATTAATGCGACCCTCACACTTTTCGAGAACTCCTTTATATATACTTGTTTTTCACATTTCTCACATTCACTTTTCACTCTCACAAACTTTTACTGTGTGATTTTCCTGTGGTCTCCCTCCTTCTTCTCTCTCAGGTAGGTTTTCTTCTCCGGTTAATCTTTTATTTCCGTCCTTCTTGCATCTCGACATGTCAGACGACGAGTCAGATGGTGTCGCATCCAGCTTCGGTTTGACGGATCCGAAGTGTGATACGCACATCCGTTATTCCGAGATGACTAGTGAGGAATTAGGTCTTGCGGTTGATAAATATCGAATACCGAATGAGTATTGGCCTCAGCTCTCGGATCTGAATATGACCATGGATTTACTGCGAAGAGATAGGCACATAGGTATATACTTGGATTTTTTGGAACACGGTGGGCTCCGGATCCCGTTTTCATCTTTCTTCTTGGCCGTGATCAAACACTTCCGGGTGCATATTTCCCAACTGGTTCCCATTGGTGTGAACCGGGTTGTTATGTTTGAGATCTGGTGTAGGAGTCTGAACATAGATTGTACAGTTGATTTATTTTGGATGTTCTATAAGTTGGGCAAGCAGGGACATTGGTTTTCTTTCGTTAACAAGGTGCACAAAAAATCATTGAAGTTTTGTATAGAGACTACATCCAGCTTGAAGGAGTGGAAGAAGAAATTCTTCTTGATTGATCGCAGAGTAATTCCGGATGCTATGCCTTGGAGGGATCGAGATACGTGTGTTTCTGATCCGTTTGCCCGTGAATATAGCCAGGCTAAGGCGGATTTGCTGGCCAAAACTTTGATTCCATTGAGGCTGCCGCACAGAGGCTTATTGTATTTGTGTGGCTTGTTTAAACCGCTGTCTCATCTTGAATGTCGACGTGCCCTTCGAGATGCAAGAGTAGATGGTAATACTTTATTCTTTAAGTCCTTTTATGTTTTTCTAACCGGATTTCCTTAATTGTTCTTCCCTCTTCCCCCTTTCTTGTTCACAGAGTACACTATGGAGCAATTCCTACGCTTACCTCGATGGACCGGCACCAAAGTGACCGTTGAAGAAGAGCTTCCAGAGAATCAGCGGACGGTTGACCGCACCGCGCAACCTTTGAAAACCGGTGATGCTATCCTAGCTCTTACCGCGACACAAGAAGCGGTTCAACATGCGGACCCCCGGATTAAAGCTGCGCGTGAGCGCCGAGAATCTACTACTATTGAAAAGAATCTTGCTGGACAGAATCATGATGCTCCGGTGGAACCAACAGGCAAGAAGAGGAAAGGTGAGGGGAATTCCACCGGGACAAAAAGGAAGCATGCTTGTAAGACTGGACCATCCGGTCTGGGATCTTCATCGAATCAGACTATTTCTCCGGACCCGGTTAACGTTGTCAAGCCGTCGGACCAAGGCAACCCTTCCGTGATAGCTCAGAGTGTTTCCTCTGACACACACCAAGAGGCTGAGGGAGGAGACCAACAGTCGGAGCAGCCCCCCCCCCCCCCCCCCCCCCCCCCCCGCTCTCCTAGGGACAACCGTGGCAAGAAGCATGTGTCTGGTAGGTTTTTCCTTTCTTTTGCTTCTTCTTACACGTATATTTTTCTTTTATGCTAACTTTACCCCGATTCTCTTTTTTAGATGTAGACCCGGATATGGTTGTTGAGGAGGAAGGATGAGGATGACAAGGATGAGAGCTTGGTGACCTTTGTTCCGCCTTGGAGGCTCCAAACAATGTTCTGATTGATAGCCACTTCACTGCTAAGGAGTTACTGGTGCACATAAGCACTCCAGCAGAACAGAGGGCTTTGGCTGCCCTTTCCGACCATGAGCTCATTCGTCAAGGGTACCATGCCTTGGCTCGTACAGCTCTTAACCAAACTGAGATAATCCAAAGTTTGAATTGCTTAATCATGACCACCAGGAGCTTATAAACTCTACCAATCGCAATGTGTCACACCCCCAAATTCACTGCAGCGGAAGACTGACTTTGGGAGGCTGTGACTTCATGAGTATTCGAGAGCTTGATCCGAGAACGACCTCTACATGCCAAAACCACATAGCAGACTCCAAATAATCCATACAGTCAAGTACCTGAAAATACATGCTTAAATATGTCAACATAAAGTTGGTGAGTTCATAAGTTTGTTTTAAAACGTTTATGAAAAATTAGAGTTTTACCGACCACCGCACCTTGCAGTAAAATATAAGAGTTTAAAAATCACAGTTTCTGTTAAATAGACTTTCTTTGATAATTTCAAAGTTTGTTATTAAAAACAAAGTTTATTGATAAAAAGCAGAGTTTACTGATAGTAAATATAGCTTACTGATAATAACAAAATTTTCTGGAAATAAATAGAGTTTTTTGATAAAACAGAGTTCATAGATAATAGTTAGCGTTTTCTGATAAAAACAAAGCTCACTGATAAATAATAAAGTTTTCCAATAGAATAGAATTGTTTAATGAACCACAAGATTTTCCAACCACTTAGTGACAATATAACAAATACAAAGTCACTAAATAAAATAAGGCATTTATTATTGTCTAAGTTCATGACACCGAAGCGTTAACAACACTGGTAGTATAATCACATAATGCAGCCCCTACGGATGCCTAACCCACGACATCCGTCCAAAGACTCAAATGAAACTGTGCCCGCTTGTCCTCTGTTGGACCAAGCCGGACAGGGGCGTCAACCCCGATAAATCTATCCATAACATTCGCGCTTTCGACCGGTCATCCGGTCTAAAATTAACGGTTCATGATAATGGGCCAAAGTAATTGGGTTAAAGCGGGACTTAGACCAATACATAAACGAGTATATGCACTTGTGTTCATTCTTGAAACCATTGTCTCTACCCGAGAACCAGTGAAAAACAATTAAAGTTTTAGGACTATGAACCCATAATAAATCTTAGTATCAGCATTAATAAGTATAACAATTAATAGAGTTAACCACTCAGCACGTAACAATTAAAGCAATTTATTACCAACCAAGCAAATTATAAATAGTTTGTGACCAAGCATGTACTTCCCCCAAAATGATTATAAAACCTTTATAAATCGATTTAAAACTAGAAAGATGGGGTATGAACTCACCTCGACGTAGTAGTACGAACAATAGTGATGCTGATAATACGCTGCGCGCAAACAGAAATCGATACGGCTCGATCATGGTGTTGTGGTTTAACTAATCGGCAAAATCCAATAACTTAAAAATGTGTATTTGAGTTATCGGTAGGTATGTACATCAACGTGACCCGTTGATAAAATACTTAAGTTCCAAGTTATAATAGTTTGGTGGTTGGTTAAATAAAATGAATAATTAGGCACACACACCAAGTATGTAATGTATTCCGTACACATTACGTATAACCACACGATTATATAATTCTTATTTTGAATTATATAAGAGAGATAACAATCTTACAAAATAAACCAAAGTATACATTTATTTTGTAGTTACATTATAAAGATCGTGATTAAAAAAAATAATTAGACAGCATAGTCCGACACATTTTAAGAAAACCACCACTTAATTAATAATCATCACTTTTAAGTAAAAGTATAACTTTCATCGGTTTATCAATACAATAGAATCTATTTATTTTATCGATTAAAAAAAATAATGTTTGTTTTATCGGTTTACAAATATAATAGTAGTTTGTAGCAAACAAAATATAAAGTATATTATTTTATAGAAATTTCGACATGACCTAATCGTTTTTATAACATTTTCCATATTAATCCATTCTCAATATTTTCCAAACAATCTACGTTATGCAAATCACTTTTTAGCATATATCCAAACTAGACTATTTAATCACAATAATTAAATAGAACCAAACACAACCTATGTGTTATAAATTAAAAGACAAGCGCCCAATGTGAGCAATTTAAACACATATTTCAACGTATAATCATTTTGTAGTTCTCGTGATAATAATAGTGTTCGACATATTTATTTAACCAAAAATATATATTTATATATGTATACCACCGTTTTCTCCGTTTTAATTAGTTAATAAGTTAGATATGTTATTAGCCGATTCCTAAACCACCAACAACCATGAATTGTAATCGCGACCGGTACTCTAAACCCTTGGAATCCCGCGTCCAAACGCACCCGAAACAAATAATCAGCAACCCAAACACCCTTATAACTTTCTGCAACTCCAAACGCCCCTATATAACTCGCCAGCAATCCCAAACGCCCTTTTATAACTCGTCAGCAATCCCAAACGCCCCTTTATCAGCAGACTGCAATCCCAAAGACCCTTATGTGGGTTTTGACAGCAGCCCGAAACACCCCTGTGGTGTTTTTACAGCAGGTTCAAACACCCCGACTGCGTTTTTCTTCTAGCCAAACAATCACTCCTTCGTTGTCATTAACTCGCAACAACTAAAAGCCAACCTCGGCTGATCTTTCTACCGAACGACCACCCCTTTACCGATGTGTATAACAATAAAACAAACACCCGTACGGACTGTTAACAACAAATCCAAACTCTTTTTATGGGCTGTTAACTACAGATCCAAACACTCCCTGTGTTGATCTTTTGCCAAAATAGACGCACGATGCCTCGTGGGGCTGATGGAACTCGGATCGGTTACACCAACACCCACAACGGCTGAATAAACACGAGTCCAAAAAAGCACTTCCTTCAGACTGTTGACAAACAGATCTGAAACCCTATACGGGTGGCGGCTGTTGTAGATAAAACGTAATGGTGGTCGTGATGTCGTGGATCAAGGAAATGTGGCTGTGGTGATATAACCATGGAAACAAACTGCCATGGGCTAAAAGATCGAACCGATCTATCTATTTATGGTGGTGGTTGTACGATTTCTTTAATAACAATTCGTGGGTGGAGGTTCATGGATGGATAGGATCGTGTGGCGTTTCAGTGATATTTGTGGTGGATCTGTGATGGTTTCTATGGTGTGATGATGGTGGCTCGTGATATGGTGAAGGTCGGATGGATCCAGGCTAGATACGATGGTGGAGTAGTGGTATAGTGAACAAGGAAGTGACGACTGTAACGTGGTAGGTTCGACGTGGTGTAGCACTGACGGCTGTAAGACAGTGGTAATGGTGTCGTGGCTACGGAGTTGTGGTGATTTCGAACACTGGTGGTGGAACAGCGGTTGATGGTGACCATGGTGATGTAGGGTGACGGTTTTACTGGTGGCAGGTCGTGGGTGAAGTGGTGGCCGGAGATGATGGCCGGAAAAGGGTCGGAGAGTATGATCTATAAAATGGTGGCTGTCAAAGTTATGATGAAGAGAAGTGTGAGTTTGTATTAGGGTTAGGGTTATATGAGGAAAACCCTAGTTTTTTTTATATTAAAAAGTATAATAAAAATGTAAAGTTAATAAAGTGTAGGGTAAAGGTTGAAAATATTATTGCAGGGACTAAAAACGAAAATCTCTTATATCTTTTGTAAATAAACGGTTCGGGACTCGTTAGCATTCGATAAAATTTAATTCGATTTACGAGATTTGCGCCGTTGGTTTTAAAATAGTTTTTCCAATAAAGTAGAGTATTTACTCGACCAATTTCTCGTAATCGTTTACATCTTTATTTAAAATATTTATTATTTATCGGTTAACTCGAATAGTTGCGTTCAAAGAAAAAATATACAACTTGAATGCTCTCATTTTCAACGTACATTATTAAAACTAAAAGAGAAGTATCAGATAACTTAATAAACCTTTTATCAAATATTTCTATATAATTAAATATAAATTTAATTTGTATCGCGTCCGTTCTCAGGTTTTGCGCAGTCTTTTATAGTATGTAAAATAAACTCCCGTTTTCGAATTAAATAACTTTGATATCTCTCGAAAACGAATTTTGATTAATAAATAATATAATTTATTATTATTTAAAGTCTAGAAAATTCCCGGTTGTCACAGTACATCCGTGTTATTTGGAGTTCGTCCTCGAACTCAATTATTGTTACCCAATTAAAAGTGTAGAGGAAGGGATTTTGAGGTTCTATCCTAGTGTTATATCAAATATACTTAGATCTACTCACATATAATTATGTCCAAACATTTAAAATCGTGTTATCGACCAATAGTTAACTAGGTAAGCAATAGGTAGGCGTTGAATATATCCAAAGCGGTTCTACATGTCAATCTGACAAATCGGCCATCGTTCAGAGAACGATCAAAGGAAACAATTCGAAGCGAAAAGTCAAAAAAATCGACAGTTCTTAAAAGTCAACAAGGGTTCGCCACCACCAGCCCGTTAGGTACACGTCGATCAGTATATATTCAGAAAAGATTCACGTAACAATTCGCAAATCAAACGAAGCTTAAAGAATCACTCGTCAAAATGTCGTAATGATACGATAACAAGACGAACTACGATAAATTTGTATGGACGAATACTGAGTCAAAAGAAATACACTCCAAACTGGAATACTCATATCATAAATATACAGGGTCACGTCGGTTATCCTTAAGCCCACTCATTTATAATCTCATATTTGCATACAAAAGCGTCCTAATCTATGCAAATATGTTATTATAAACTCATGGTTCGGCGATTTATGATTTCTTTATTCAAATGCAAAGGCGTCCCAATCCATTTCAATAAAGACTTCATAAATCATCCTACTTAAGTGTCACCAGCAAAATACCCAATTCAAAATCGTTAAAATCTATAAAGGATATTATCCAAAATTACCAAAACAAAGAGCATGAGTTGACAATAAGTCGTCTTCCATAAGTAGACGTTTCGAAAGTACCGGATCGAAGAACATAAGTGTCGATAGGCGATAAAGCGATCGCATATGTATATCAAGTAAAGAAACTCATGGTTATAAGTAGGATAACTATATAGTACTCGGTTTTAAATAACAATTATCCAATCACACAAATCTTCTCGTCCTCGAGGAAGACTCATCAAACATTAAGCTGAATAATAACTTATCATAACCCAACCTCGAAACTCACTCACAAAGAATGGCTTGAGTTTTGTTATGAATTATTACACATCTCAACCTTTCGATGACTTAGCTCGACTATGAAAATACAACACATTCCACATTAACACGTAAGACTACGAGTCTTACCCACCCCGAGGTAATTCATCAAAAATTATAGGTTATGTAACGTCTCATACTTAATTCCATCTCGCACTCAATCAAACATGAGGCCCACTGAGGCATCTTTAAGTATTGTTACACCTCTCAACATTTTTGAATGAATTAGCTCGAACCTAGGGATTACTCTCGACCAATCGTCACGAAAAAATCACATATGTCCCTAGGTTTGATTATAAAAAGATCTGCAGGACCATTTTATAACTCTAATGCCCAATAAGTGTTCTAGTGTGCAGATATAAAAATATATTATATGTCTGAGTGCATTAATCAAGCAATCGATCTCATGTAACAAGTAATAACATAACAGGCAACGAAGCAATAGCAACCATGCATTGTAAATTTTCATATAGCAGCAGAATAAGTATGATGTGATGAGTGTTAATACTAAATAAAACTAAGAGCCGGTTATAGTCTAGAGTTACTAATGCAACCTAGTTCTCTATAACCTGGCTCTGATACCAATCTGTCACACCCCCAAATTCACTGCAGCGGAAGACTGACTTTGGGAGGCTGTGACTTCATGAGTATTCGAGAGCTTGATCCGAGAACGACCTCTACATGCCAAAACCACATAGCAGACTCCAAATAATCCATACAGTCAAGTACCTGAAAATACATGCTTAAATATGTCAACATAAAGTTGGTGAGTTCATAAGTTTGTTTTAAAACGTTTATGAAAAATTAGAGTTTTACCGACCACCGCACCTTGCAGTAAAATATAAGAGTTTAAAAATCACAGTTTCTGTTAAATAAACTTTCTTTGATAATTTCAAAGTTTGTTATTAAAAACAAAGTTTATTGATAAAAAGCAGAGTTTACTGATAGTAAATATAGCTTACTGATAATAACAAAATTTTCTGGAAATAAATAGAGTTTTCTGATAAAACAGAGTTCATAGATAATAGTTAGCGTTTTCTGATAAAAACAAAGCTCACTGATAAATAATAAAGTTTTCCAATAGAATAGAATTGTTTAATGAACCACAAGATTTTCCAACCACTTAGTGACAATATAAAAAATACAAAGTCACTAAATAAAATAAGGCATTTATTATTGTCTAAGCTCATGACACCGAAGCGTTAACAACACCGGTAGTATAATCACATAATGCAGCCCCTACGGATGCCTAACCCACGACATCCGTCCAAAGACTAAAATGAAACTGTGCCCGCTTGTCCTCTGTTGGACCAAGCCGGACAGGGGCGTCAACCCCGATAGATCTATCCATAACATTCGTGCTTTCGACCGGTCATCCGGTCTGAAATTAACGGTTCATGATAATGGGCCAAAGTAATTGGGTTAAAGCGGGACTTAGACCAATACATAAACGAGTATATGCACTTGTGTTCATTCTTGCAACCATTATCTCTACCAGAGAACCAGTGAAAAACAATTAAAGTTTTAGGACTATGAACCAACAATAAATATTAGTATAAGCATTAATAAGTATAACAATTAATAGAGTTAACCACTCAGCACGTAACAATTAAAGCAATTTATTACCAACCAAGCAAATTATAAATAGTTTGTGACCAAGCATGTACTTCCCCCAAAATGATTATAAAACCTTTATAAATCGATTTAAAACTAGAAAGATGGGGTATGAACTCACCTCGACGTAGTGGTACGAACAATAGTGATGCTGATAATACGCTGCGCGCAAACAGAAATCGATACGGCTCGGTCATGGTGTTGTGGTTTAACTAATCGGCTAAATCCAATAACTTAAAAATGTGTATTTGAGTTATCGGTAGGTATGTACATCAACGTGACCCGCTGATAAAATACTTAAGTTCCAAGTTATAATAGTTTGGTGGTTGGTTAAATAAAATGAATAATTAGGCACACACACCAAGTATGTAATGTATTCCGTACACATTACGTATAACCACACGATTATATAATTCTTATTTTGAATTATATAAGAGAGACAACAATCTTACAAAATAAACCAAAGTATACATTTATTTTGTAGTTACATTATAAAGATCGTGATTAAAAAAAATAATTAGACAGCATAGTCCGACACATTTTAAGAAAACCACCACTTAATTAATAATCATCACTTTTAAGTAAAAGTATAACTTTTATCGGTTTATCAATACAATAGAATCTATTTATTTTATCGATTAAAAAAAATAATGTTTGTTTTATCGGTTTACAAATATAATAGTAGTTTGTAGCAAACAAAATATAAAGTATATTATTTTATAGAAATTTCGACATGACCTAATCGTTTTTACAACATTTTCCATATTAATCCATTATCAATATTTTCCAAACAATCTACGTTATGCAAATCACTTTTTAGCATATATCCAAACTAGACTATTTAATCACAATAATTAAATAGAACCAAACACAACCTATGTGTTATAAATTAAAAGACAAGCGCCCGATGTGAGCGATTTAAACACATATTTCAACGTATAATCATTTTGTAGTTCTCGTGATAATAATAGTGTTCGACATATTTATTTAACCAAAAATATATATTTATATATGTATACCACCGTTTTCTCCGTTTTAATTAGTTAATAAGTTAGATATGTTATTAGCCGATTCCTAAACCACCAACAACCATGAATTGTAATCGCGACCGGTACTCTAAACCCTTGGAATCCCGCATCCAAACGCACCCGAAACAAATAATCAGCAACCCAAACACCCTTATAACTTTCTGCAACTCCAAACGCCCCTTTATAACTCGCCAGCAATCCCAAACGCCCTTTTTTAACTCGTCAGCAATCCCAAACGCCCCTTTATCAGCAGACTGCAATCCCAAAGACCCTTATGTGGGTTTTGACAGCAGCCCGAAACACCCCTGTGGTGTTTTTACAGCAGGTTCAAACACCCCGACTGCGTTTTTCTTCTAGCCAAACAATCACTCCTTCGTTGTCATTAACTCGCAGCAACCAAAAGCCAACCTCGGCTGATCTTTCTACCGAACGACCACCCCTTTACTGATGTATATAACAATAAAACAAACACCCGTACGGACTGTTAACAACAAATCCAAACTCTTTTTATGGGCTGTTAACTACAGATCCAAACACTCCCTGTGTTGATCTTTTGCCAAAATAGACGCACGATGCCTCGTGGGGCTGATGGAACTCGGATCGGTTACACCAACACCCACATCGGCTGAATAAACACGAGTCCAATAAAACACTTCCTTCAGACTGTTGACAAACAGATCTGAAACCCTATATGGGTGGCGGCTATTGTAGATAAAACGTAATGGTGGTCGTGATGTCGTGGATCAAGGAAATGTGGCTGTGGTGATATAACCATGGAAACAAACTGCCATGGGCTAAAAGATCGAACCGATCTATCTATTTATGGTGGTGGTTGTACGATTTCTTTAATAACAATTCGTGGGTGGAGGTTCATGGATAGATAGGATCGTGTGGCGTTTCAGTGATATTTGTGGTGGATTTGTGATGGTTTCTATAGTGTGATGATGGTGGCTCGTGATATGGTGAAGGTCGGATGGATCCAGGCTAGATACGATGGTGGAGTAGTGGTGTAGTGAACAAGGAAGTGACGACTGTAACGTGGTAGGTTCGACGTGGTGTAGCACTGACGGCTGTAAGACAGTGGTAATGGTGTTGTGGCTACGGAGTTGTGGTGATTTCGAACACTGGTGGTGGAACAGCGGTTAATGGTGACCATGGTGATGTGGGGTGACGGTTTTACTGGTGGCAGGTCGTGGGTGAAGTGGTGGCCGGAGATGATGGCCGGAAAAGGGTCGGAGAGTATGATCTATAAAATGGTGGCTGTCAAAGTTATGATGAAGAGAAGTGTGAGTTTGTATTAGGGTTAAGGTTATATGAGTAAAACCCTAGTTTTTTATTTTATATTAAAAAGTATAATAAAAATGTAAAGTTAATAAAGTGTAGGGTAAAGGTTGAAAATATTATTGCAGGGACTAAAAACGAAAATCTCTTATATCTTTTGTAAATAAACGGTTCGGGACTCGTTAGCATTCGATAAAATTTAATTCGATTTACGAGATTTGAGCCGTTGGTTTTAAAATAGTTTTTCCAATAAAGTGGAGTATTTACTCGACCAATTTCTCGTAATCGTTTACATCTTTATTTAACATATTTATTATTTATCGGTTAACTCGAATAGTTGCGTTCAAAGAAAAAATATACAACTTGAATGCTCTCATTTTCAACGTACATTATTAAAACTAAAAGAGAAGTATCAGATAACTTAATAAACCTTTTATCAAATATTTCTATATAATTAAATATACATTTAATTTGTATCGCGTCCGTTCTCAGGTTTTGCGCAGTCTTTTATAGTATGTAAAATAAACTCCCGTTTTCGAATTAAATAACTTTGATATCTCTCGAAAACGAATTTTGATTAATAAATAATATAATTTATTATTATTTAAAGTCTAGAAAATTCCTGGTTGTCACACAATGCTGCTGACTTCCAAGAGGGTAAGCTTTTATTGGAGCAAATTTCTGCTAAGCATAAGCAATTAGAGGTTGAGCATGCCAGGTGCTCGTCTCGGGAGGCCGAACTGAAGGCTCGTGTTGAGGCTCTCGAAGCCGCGGCTCTTTAGCGGGATCAAAAGAACCGGGACTTGGAATGCTCTCTAGGGCTTAAGGAGGAAGAGCTTGCTCGTGCTACTAAACGGGCTTCGGATGCTGAAGCGGCCAATATTAAGCTTTCTGCCAACTTGTGGAAGGCTGCTTCGGATCGCCGAAGGCTTGTGAAGGACTTTGTTCCTCTGTTTTTAAGCGCTTGCATGGTAGTGCGGAGTACCGAAAGCATGTTGCTGAGGTTGCGGCTGTTTGCTACTCTGGCGGGTGGGCTGCTCCGCGCTCTTCCTTCTTTGGAGAAGTTCTTCCCAGTTACCACTAATTGGTCCGGATGAGATGGGTTCACTAACACTTCTTCTGTGGGTGGACCATCTGCCTCGTCTCCTTGTGACTTGACTTCCTCGGCCTTGTGTTCCACGACCCTTTCACTTGCTCTCCCTTGATTGGTTTTTTGTTTGTCTTCCAACATCCGACATTCGGTTATTATGGATGCTCTGGGTACCAGCGTGGCAATTCCCATCGGGGTTGGAAACTTGAACATGGCATGAGCCGTTGACGGGACTGCCCTTAGTGCTCTAATTCCGGTCCGTCCCAGGATGACATTGTAGGGGGGACATGGCCTGTACAATGATGAACTTCATGTTGACCGTGCGTCTGAACTTCCCCGTTCCGAAAGAGATAACTAGTTCTATTCTCCCCAGCGGTGTCAATTCCTCCCCCGAGAATCCAACCAAGCTTGACTGCGATGGTTCCAGCCTCTTCTTGATCGAGGGACAAAAATGGTCGAAACAATGCTCGAACATGATCTGGACTGACGCGCCGTTGTCCACCAGCATACGCCTTATCAAGTGTCCTTCTACCTTTGCTTCGATGATTAGCGGCTCGTCAGATGCGTCGTTACCGTTTAAAGAGGGGAAGCTGATGGGGGCTTGCATCCAATCCCAATCTTCCGGAGTAGGTTCTTTCCTTTTTCCCCGGTTCTATATGACCTTACCATGTTGATCATTTTCCTTCCACCCCTATAGTCATCCTTAGCTTTCGGGGGGTTGTCTCTATATCCATCCTTAGGCTCGTGGTCACGAATCAGATGATTGAGCTTCCCTGCTTCCAACGCTGCCTCCAACTGCCTCCTCAGCTGGAAGCAGTCATTGGTCAAGTGTCCCTTTTGGCCATGGTAGTCGCAGTGCTTATTCATGTTTTCCCTTCTGACCATTCCTTTGGTGGGTTCTGGACGAGGTAGTCGGAGGTGGGTATCGAAGGCTAGAATTTCCTTCGGTGTTTGATAGGTGTGTAAACACCCATCTTTTCTACCACTTAATTACAATAATAACCGGACCAAAACGTGTATTTTATGTCTTTTATGTCGGAATTATGCGTGGTTTGTGTTTTTGTTGTGATTTAGGACGAAAAGGTGAAAAGTGGAGAAAACACGGGAATTCACGGGCATTTACGGACTTTTATTGAAGAAAAAGATGAAAGACGGAGTCAAGAAGTCAAGAGTGCAAAAAAGAACGGAAGTCCAAGACCAATTCTGAAGATCTATCGAAGAAAAAGTCAAAAGACGGAAGTTTATCAAAAGCCGAAGAATTCAAGTCTATTTTATTGAAGAATTTAAAGACGAGTTCAAAAGAAATCCCAAGCCACAAGTCATTAGAGTCCAAGTTTAAAGAAGATTAGAAGGAAAAAGGACTAATGGTGCAATTAATGAAGATTATATGCTTAAGGGCCTAATGACGCAATTATGAAGAAATGAAGGAGGGGAGGAAGCTTCCTTAATCCTCCCCTATAAATAGTCTTTAGTTGTTAATTTTCTTTCTTGTTGGCTAATAGTGACAATTAGTCCTTCCACCTTTAATTACCTTGTCATTTACTTTTCTTGTCAACTTTAAATACATGTTTTGCACCTTAATTACCATTTAATTCCAAGTAAGTTTTCATTTAATTATTGTCAATCTTTACTTTATCTTGTCAATCTCTTATCTACCTTTCTCAATCTTTGATTTTTATGTTTATGTTTGTGTTCATGTTCATGCTTTTATTTTGATCCAAGTGGTTTTTGATTATTGTGGTTAAAGTTGTTTATTTTATTGATTTAAACTGTTTGATTATGTTTACTGTTGATTCGTCATTAGTTTAGTTAAATCGTGTGTTATGATTTTGATTAATCTGTGTTTAGATCTATTATTTCTGTGATTCCCTTGTTCTTCGGGAAGTTGTTTGTGTTTCTGTATTTCCAGGAAACTTCCGAACCAAGAAGGAGAGAAAGCTTTCATTCGGAACTTCAAAGTTCCGAGTCAAGGGTTTCATCCGGAAGAATTTAGGATCAGCAAAACTTCCGAGTCAAGCTTTGTTCATCCGGAACATTCAAAGTTTCGGACGAAGGAAAAACTTCCGACTCAAGCTTTGTTCATTCGGAACTCAAAAGTTCCGGATCAATTGACTTCATTCGGAACTCAAAAAGTTCCGGATCAAGAAGATTCATTCGGAACTCAAAAGTTCCGGATCAACTTAAAAGTTCCGGGCGAAGGTCAAAATTCCGAATCAGCCAGATCTTCCGAACCAAGTTCCGGGTCAATAAGTTCCGAGTCAAGAGTGTTTCATCCGGAACATTAAAAGTTCCGGATCAACATCTTTTTGTTCATTCGGAACTTAAAAGTTCCGAATCAAGGGCTAAGTTCCGAATCAAGGTTGTTCATTCGGATGTTTTGAACTTCCGAATCAAGGGTTCTGTAAGTTTCTTTTTGGTTTTCTTTTTAAATTTCAGTCTTTTATTTTAAAGCTTTATTTTTCCCACCTTTTATTTTTAATTGCACTTTAAGTTTATTTGCCTTATTTAAATTTTAGTCTTGCTTTAGTTTAAGTTTTAGTTGCGTTTTAAGATTGCCTTAGATAGATTTAAGTTTGCGTCATTTATTTTAGTGCCTTTTAATTTCAGTCACGCTTTTAAATACTTGCACCATTATTTTAATTAGACTTAGATTTACATTAACGCACTTTTACTTTAAAGTTTCGCACTTTTATTTAAAAACAACCAAAAATATTTGTTTCACCAAAGAACGACTGAGTCACATAGAGAGCCTAGATCAATTCGTTAAGATACCGAGAACAACAATTAAACCTAGCAAAATCTCAACATTTAAAGCCGGGTCGATTTTGTCGTAGTTGAATATGAAATGGACCCTCGTATTCCTTTAATACTTGGTCGGCCATTCTTGAGAACCGGACGAGCTTCAGTTGATGTGGCCGAAGGTGAGTTAATCTTACGAGTCGGGGATGATTCAAAAGTTTTTAAAATGGGGAAGCTTACAGGCAAATCTTTTGGACGAGAATCAATGAATATGATAAATGTGCTCGATGACTTTGTCGTCTACGACAATCCTCTATTCGACTCTTGCATTAATAATCCACTTTTTAATGATGTGGATGATTCTCTCCCTACTTTGGACGCTTCTCCCATTTATGATTCTCCACCGGTCTTCGATTCTTATGATGATGATGATTCTAGCTCAGACTCGGATGATTTTGATGATTGTACTTTTGAGTATCCCGAGCTGCCCACTTTCGATGATTTTGATGAGGCTGATACTCTCTCGAGCGATTCTTCACATAATGAAGATCCACCGCCATCACTCGATCCTACTTTGGACGATTACTCATTTGAGGAAGATTTCTCTGAATTTCTCAACACTTACTTCCCTCATGAGAGTGATGCTCCTCCTTATGACTTTGAAGATTATCGTCTTGATCCTACTTTGGATTTGAAGAACATTCTCCCTAAGGAGAAGAAACCGGTCGACACCAATATCCGTTGCACATATGATTTGACACCTCTTTGTCCCCCTTCTGAGGACGAGGTTGTGCTTCTTTGCGGATCTTCTTCACACTCGGCTGAGCCTGAGTGCTATTTTCCCCTACAGGAAAAGGTGTTCGACCCCGGTATTGAAGTCTTTAAGCCATCTCAGTATCCACCTGATGAAATAAAAGGAAAAATCTTTGGAACCATTGAAGACATGCTTGCACCTCACCATACTTGCTTCCACCGTGCTCCATCTTTGCTTAAGGGAACCTTGCCACTTCTTCTTTGGCTTGCCTTGTTCGCCTTAAGCTTCTGCTCATTGATGGACGAAAACTATGTCTTTGATCCTGGTGGATATATTTCATGCTTCTTCCGTTGATGATCAAGGTCGAGTCAGGCTCACGACTCGGTTAACAAAAACCAAGCGCTTCTTGGGAGGCAACCCATGCATCTATCTTTTCGCTTTCTTTATCATAAGTGTAGGGGAGACCCTTTGGTTTGCTATTTCCTCTCCTCACTTCTTAATCAGGGATTCGAGCTTCTATGATCCACTCTTGATGATTCTTGACGACCCGTGATTCCATGTTCTACTTCTTCCCGGTTCTATCCTAAACTCTTTTCGATTCACTATTTTATATTTTTTCAATATTAAAATAGGAATCTCTTTAGTTGTCTTTTCCTTAGCGAGATTTAAACAACGTGCACAATGTCCTAAGTGTAGGGGAGTTTACTCCCACATGCTTAAACATTGAGGACAATGTTTATCTTAAGTGTAGGGGGACTTCTATCGAAGTTAAGTGGTCTTTTCCTTGTATTTGTCCTCATTTTAACCGGAAAATCAATTTTTCGACATTTTTCAAAATTTTTGATCTATTTTGGCCTATTAGTTTTTACCTTTGTATAGTTATTTTCTTTCTTTTATTAGAATAAATGCTTAAATAAGTGGGTTTAATTTTCAAACGTTGTGAATCTTTTGACTCAATCCGAGTTTACTCTAGCTAGTATCCTTAACGTGTTTAAGTCAAGTTTTGCTAGGCTTTTATATAGGGAGCTATAAAACGCGAAAGTCTTAACTTTCATGGGTTAAGAACAAGAACTTTTCGCAAGTTCCTATAATTGATCCTAGAGAGTCGTTTATCAAGGGAACTTTAAAACGCGAATTCTAAACTTGAAAAAGTCTAAGAATTTGTAAGATCCTATAGGCGACTCGAAAACCCAAAACTTTGATTTAATAGGCTAAGTATCGACGAGTCTCATTACTTGAGATTTTAAACTGTGGAGAACGAGAGATGATAGAGCCAATTATAAGTTCGGTATTCTTTCGTGAATTTATGTGAGTTAATTATGAGCCTATTCTCCCATCGCTTGCTAATAAATTTATCTGCTAATAAATAAGGTTGTACGATTTGAAAAGTTACTTAGCTTCTAGCCCAAGATCGTTTAAAAGTTGCTCGGTATGGATTAGAGTTCATAGCCAAGGCATAACTTATTGAAGCGGGACGCGAAGATTGGCGAGTCCGAAAAGGCCCTAACAAGGCATGAGGGCTATATTTTGTTGCTAAAGATCCAAAGTGATGTGAAGAATCATTTATCGAAAATCAATATGAAGGATCAAGACACACGACGAAAAGCAAATACTCCCCAAAAGTCATGGAGAAGTGTATCTGAAAAGACCCTAACAAGGTATGAGGATAAATAGATCCAAGTCATAAAAGGAGGCGGATCGTTGTATATCAAAGTCCAAAATAAAGATTGGAGAAAAATGAAGAAGTCGTGGTCCAAGTATGAATCTCTCAAAACTTCAAGTGAAGAAATTCTATTATGAAGAGAAGACCATAATATCATGAACGTCTCTCAAGATTTGAAGTATGAAGTCGCTGCCAAATATCGGTCCGAGAAAGGTCTCAAATCGCGAAACGAGTTATGCCAAGATATGAACTTTATGAGGTCCCGAGAAGCAGTTTTAAAAGATTTTGTCCTTTAGCTAACTATTGATTAAATCGTTCACTTTATTTTCAGACTTAATAACTATCGAAATAAGTCAAACAATGCATCCTCGTAATCATTCAAGACAAATAATAAAATATAAGAGATACCCCTAGGAATAAGGGAATCTAAGTGAATAATTGGCCCACATGAGTTCGTGTTAGTTTACTAACTTATAATAACAATGATCTCGTTTTTAAGCTTGGTTTGGAGAAAGCGAAAACTTGAGGATGATGATTATTCATAACATTTTCAAAACCCAAGGTATGCTTTTGATTTCTTTATTTTGTATGTTTGTAGTTTTCTATCCTTTTAATAAAGGCCAGCAATGATTGATTATGATGAAAAATGTAAACGTGCTTTGTAACTAATGCATTGCATGAGGACATTGCAATGGTTAAGTGTAGGGGATTTGATAGGTATGTAAACACCCATCTTTTCTACCACTTAATTACAATAATAACCGGACCAAAACGTGTATTTTATGTCTTTTATGTCGGAATTATGCGTGGTTTGTGTTTTTGTTGTGATTTAGGACGAAAAGGTGAAAAGTGGAGAAAACACGGGAATTCACGGGCATTTACGGACTTTTATTGAAGAAAAAGATGAAAGACGGAGTCAAGAAGTCAAGAGTGCAAAAAAGAACGGAAGTCCAAGACCAATTCTGAAGATCTATCGAAGAAAAAGTCAAAAGACGGAAGTTTATCAAAAGCCAAAGAATTCAAGTCTATTTTATTGAAGAATTTAAAGACGAGTTCAAAAGAAATCCCAAGCCACAAGTCATTAGAGTCCAAGTTTAAAGAAGATTAGAAGGAAAAAGGACTAATGGTGCAATTAATGAAGATTATATGCTTAAGGGCCTAATGACGCAATTATGAAGAAATGAAGGAGGGGAGGAAGCTTCCTTAATCCTCCCCTATAAATAGTCTTTAGTTGTTAATTTTCTTTCTTGTTGGCTAATAGTGACAATTAGTCCTTCCACCTTTAATTACCTTGTCATTTACTTTTCTTGTCAACTTTAAATACATGTTTTGCACCTTAATTACCATTTAATTCCAAGTAAGTTTTCATTTAATTATTGTCAATCTTTACTTTATCTTGTCAATCTCTTATCTACCTTTCTCAATCTTTGATTTTTATGTTTATGTTTGTGTTCATGTTCATGCTTTTATTTTGATCCAAGTGGTTTTTGATTATTGTGGTTAAAGTTGTTTATTTTATTGATTTAAACTGTTTGATTATGTTTACTGTTGATTCGTCATTAGTTTAGTTAAATCGTGTGTTTTGATTTTGATTAATTTGTGTTTAGATCTATTATTTCTGTGATTCCCTTGTTCTTCGGGAAGTTGTTTGTGTTTCTGTATTTCCAGGAAACTTCCGAACCAAGAAGGAGAGAAAGCTTTCATTCGGAACTTCAAAGTTCCGAGTCAAGGGTTTCATCCGGAAGAATTTAGGATCAGCAAAACTTCCGAGTCAAGCTTTGTTCATCCGGAACATTCAAAGTTCCGGACGAAGGAAAAACTTCCGATTCAAGCTTTGTTCATTCGGAACTCAAAAGTTCCGGATCAATTGACTTCATTCGGAACTCAAAAAGTTCCGGATCAAGAAGATTCATTCGGAACTCAAAAGTTCCGGATCAACTTAAAAGTTCCGGGCGAAGGTCAAAATTCCGAATCAGCCAGATCTTCCGAACCAAGTTCCGGGTCAATAAGTTCCGAGTCAAGAGTGTTTCATCCGGAACATTAAAAGTTCCGGATCAACATATTTTTGTTCATTCGGAACTTAAAAGTTCCGAATCAAGGGCTAAGTTCCGAATCAAGGTTGTTCATTCGGAAGTTTTGAACTTCCGAATCAAGGGTTCTGTAAGTTTCTTTTTGGTTTTCTTTTTAAATTTCAGTCTTTTATTTTAAAGCTTTATTTTTCCCACCTTTTATTTTTAATTGCACTTTAAGTTTATTTGCCTTAGTTAAATTTTAGCCTTGCTTTAGTTTAAGTTTTAGTTGCGTTTTAAGATTGCCTTAGATAGATTTAAGTTTGCGTCATTTATTTTAGTGCCTTTTAATTTCAGTCACGCTTTTAAATACTTGCACCATTATTTTAATTAGACTTAGATTTACATTAACGCACTTTTACTTTAAAGTTTCGCACTTTTATTTAAAAACAACCAAAAATATTTGTTTCACCAAAGAACGACTGAGTCACATAGAGAGCCTAGATCAATTCGTTAAGATACGAGAACAACAATTGAACCTAGCAAAATCTCAACATTAGTGTTCAGGACAATGATTCTATAGCAGATATAGGGAGAGGCTTCTTTGTCTCGTACGGACGGGGAGGCGGATATTGTGGGTATGGTTGATACAGCTCCTTCCCTTTATCGGACCTTCGCCCGTAGCGGTTTTGCCCCTTGTATTCCCCTCCTCCATGCCTTTCGGATTTATTGAATAGTTTGGTTCATCTCTCTGCATATTCCCTTTTGGGAAGCTCCATGGTCTGGAACGCTTCCTCCGACTTGACGTAGTCGTCGACTCTCTTCATCATCTCGTCGATGGTCTGGGGTGTTTCTATCTGCGAACCTCCGAGCCAGCTCGGGGAATTTGCAATTGCTCACAAACGACGAGATCAACGTTATGTCGGGAGCGCCTTCAATGTAGCTGGTCTCGTCTGTCCATCGCTCCTTAAAGTCCGGAAGGCTTTCATGAGCTTTTCTCACTATCTTGGTCACGTCGATGGCCTCCTTGGTGCACTTTCTCCTTAATGCAAACCTTCTTACAAACTGATCCCTCAAGTCCACCCAATTATCTATACTCCCATTGGGTAAACGATCAAACCACCCCCTGGCGGCATCGTCCAGCATCTGCTGGAACATGCGGCACCATACTGGCATGGGCTAGTCTCCTTGTGTGGCCGCTCCGGAGAATCGTGTAACATGGTTGTCCGGGTCAGTGCTTCCGTCATATAACTTGAGATGAGGAGGTAAGATGTGCTTCGGAGACAAGTACTAGATGATTCGTCTTGTAAAGGGTGAACGAGATACTTCCTTATATGGCTTCGACAGGTCTTCTTCCGGCTCTTCCGCTGCCACGGGTTTGGCCACGTTCCTTCTTCGTTCGGTTTCTTCGAACGATAGGCGGATGGGAGTGACATTGTGTCCGAATAGTCGTGCGTTATATTCTTAGATGAGGGGTTGAAGGCTAGCCAAGTTGGCTTCGGTTTCGTTGTTAAGTGACTCCTGGTTTTCATTACTGCCCCCCGAGCCCGAAGCCTCGATAGGGGTGGCTGGTGATTGTTGAGGACCCGTCATCAAATACTCGAGGTAGTTTGAAGTTTGGTCCCACGGATGGCGCCAAAATGTTGATGCTAAAATCCTCCGGTAGGGCCTACGGGACTAGAAACCTTCCACGTAAGCTATGAATGGACGAAACACCTACACGCAAGAAGCAGCACACGTTAACTCGCCCCGGGTGTTATCCCAGTACCAAGCTCCGGTGTGAGAATGAGTAATGGTATGTGATATGGTATGAGGTATTAAGTGTGTTGTCAAAACATTCAATGTGTGCAATGATATAAATGAGGGCTATATATAGGGTACTGTTGATACCTTATGATGTGACAGTTCATACCTTGTCTTGTTTCCTAAAATGGGTCTGTGTACACCTTAAGTCCTGACACTGTTTCTTTCTCTTTTGAGCATACGCCAGTATCCTAGGTGGGGCCTAGGATCAGATGACGTTATTGCTGACATCATGGTACTGTTCATACCACGTGGATTTATGTTCCGGCATTCTTTCCCGATACCTGTTCTGGCGAGTGACACGTGTCATGATCTCCGGGCACTTTCCGAAACCACACATGAACAGTACGGTACGATATTCCGGCATACTTGCCCATCCCTATTTAATACGTAGTACTAATGAAAATGATAAATTTTAGTTTGGAAAACTGTACAAGAAAGTTGAAACCTTAAAAGTTCAAAACGTTGAAACCTTAAAAGTTGGGAATAATGTATTCAATTCATAACTTGTAGTGATCCAATCAATTTTTATATCATGCAAATAATTAAGTTACTGGATTAAATAGAAAATCAAAATCTCCACCTAATAAAGCATGTGCATCATAAATAGCCACGAATTTAACTTAACAACCAATAGATTTCATCTTTACAAAATTGTTTTTCTTGACATTGCATAAATTAGCAACCAATAAAATCCATCTTTATAAAATTGCATTTTCTGAACTACAATTGAATTGCATTGCATTGCATTGCATTGGTAAAGATCCATTTTGAGTTATACAAATTTGCATTTCTTGATTGGTAGGATTTTGGGCAGAACTAAAACACCAAGGTTCATTCAATTTTCAAACACACAAGACCATTAATCCATCATGGAACCAGAAGTGAACAAAAAACACATAATCATGCTTCCATTCATGGCACAAGGTCATCTAATACCATTCCTAGAACTAGCCTACAATATCCTTAATCACAACCAAACTATCACCATCACCATTGTTAACAGCCCACTTAACATCAACTATCTTCGTTCCGCAGTCGCTAAGCACGCATTTCCAACGTCACAACTCCACCTTAAGTCCCTGCCTTTTAACAGCTCTGACCATGGTCTCCCACCCAACTCTGAAAACACGGACGGTTTAGCTCTCACCCAGATTATTAAACTTTTTACTGCCTCACTCGCCCTTGAGCACGCTTTTCGCGGGTTCTTATCTGATATTATTTCTGGCGGAGGAAACCTGCCAGTGATCATATCTGATGTGTTTATGGGTTGGGCGAATGAGGTGGCAAAGGATATGGGGATTATGAATTATTCTTTTACTACTGGTGGTGCATATGGCACCGCCGCATATGCTTCTATTTGGTTGAATCTCCCGCACAGGAATCTGGTCACGGGTGAGACTCATAACCAGTTTCATGTGCCGGGGTTTCCTGAGACGTGTCGGTTTGAGATTAGTCAGCTTCATCAGTTTCTCCAAGCGGCTGATGGCACAGATGAGTGGTCAAGATTTTTTCAAAAACAATTATCTTTGTCTTTGGAATCTAATGGTTGGTTGTGCAATACAGTTGAGGAGATTGAAACATTGGGATTGGAAGTGTTGAGAAATTGCGTAAAAGTCCCTGTTTGGTGTGTGGGCCCGCTTCTCCCGGTAAAAATGCTGAAAAATAATGTGGGGTCGGATACGGGTTCTGGTCTTATTGGTCAACGATCCGGAAAAGAACCCGGTATCCGACCTGAAAAATGCATCGAGTGGTTGGATACGCATCCTGAAGGGTCGGTGCTTTATATCTCATTTGGGTCTCAGAATACCATAAGTGAGACCCAGATGATGGAATTGGCGAAAGGTTTGGAAGAGAGTAAGAAGCCGTTTATTTGGGTGATTAGGCCACCAATTGGGTTTGACTTGAAAGGCGAGTTTAGACCTGAATGGTTGCCTTTGGGGTTCAAGGATAGGATTGGGAAACAAGGATTAATGGTACATAATTGGGCTCCTCAGTTGGAGATACTATGTCATAGGTCAACAGGTGCATTTTTGACCCATTGTGGATGGAATTCAGTGATGGAGAGTTTGAGTCAAGGCATCCCGTTGATTGGGTGGCCTTTGGCAGCAGAACAAGGGTACAATGCAAAGATGTTAGAGGAGGAGATGGGTGTTTGTGTGGTGTTAACGAGAGGGGTGCGTAGTAGGCTCGAGAAAGAGGAGGTGAGAAGTGTTATCGAGGTGGTCTTGGATACAAGTAAAGATGGAAAAGGCGAAAGTATGAGGAAGAAGGCCACTGAATTAGGCAACATGATAAGAACTAGTGTTGAAATCAACAAGGGTTCGTCCTATAAAGCAATGGATGATTTTGTGTCAAGAATCCTTTCTCAATCTATATGATGTTTAAAGACAAAGTTTTGAGGTAGAATGATGCAGAATTAGCACATTTCTATTGTATCTATGTAATATTGTAGATCTTATCCTCCTTTCGGTTAGAATAAAAATGACTGAATTAGATATGATCTAGTGCCATGGTAGTCCTTTTTCTTAAGACCCATAAAATCGCATTCTACATGGTAAAAGTTGTTCATAACATATTAAAAAACAAATTCTGGAACAGAAAATGTTAGAAAAGAGTATCTCTCTAATACACTAAAAGAAACCGTGATGGTATTTTCGTTTTAGATTCGAAATTATAGGTCATTATAAATGGTTTCAAAAAATCAACCTAGTGTAGATATAGTTCAGTAACAAGTGACATGTATATTTCTAGAGCTTTAAACTCATTATCAGTAGTTTTAACATTATCAGCAGCTTTAACAAACAAGTACAGTAATACAACACTTGTGTAAGACTGATGTTTCTATACATTTCCACCTAGTTATTGGCCATTATATCAGTAAACTGATTTTTCTCACGAAACATGGGAGGATCCATTTAACTAGCCAAGTATACAAAACCTTGATGAATTAAATAATGTGCGATGGTTTGGTCATGTTGATTTATATTGACAAAAAAGTTTATAAACGCTTTCGTGAAGCTAACACTATTGATAGTAGACCCCAGTCGGTATTGCTTCACTGGACATTCGGATAGCCTAAAAAACAACTACAATCTTAAATCAGCGAACATGATTTTTTCTAATAAACACTATTTGGTACATACTAAGCAATGAAGACGGGATTAAGTTGTTACATCCCAACGTCAATTAAGCAATATGAATTGAGATATTCGTATAGTTATTGCTAATATGGACAAATACCTAATCAATATATGAAAGGGAGGCAGTAACAATGATTTTGACAGTGAATATGGCTGTGGCGGTGAAGCCGGTGGTGGCTAAATTACAGAACGAATAGGCTACTTTAGTCAAGGGTAAACTGAGGGATGAATATCTAGGCTACTTTGAGAAAGTCAAAACCTTTTTTGTTGATGTATGCAGCCTAACAGATATTTTTTTTGTTCATTCTGGGACTCTTTCCTAACCATCCATGCCCACACAACACTCACAAACACACACACACACACACACACACACACACACACACACACACACACACACACACACACACACATTTTTGGTCGAGTCAAGCTGGTAAGTGCACTGATTGCAAAATTGGGATCTCTACCTAATATAGCACGTGCGTGATTAATAGCCACGAGTAATCCAATCTGCATTCAGTTGCGGATATAAACGAAAGATAAGAAAACAAAAACACCAACTAAGATTCAATTTACAGGCACAAACACCGTCCATGGAACCATCACTCAATAAACAACATATAATCATGCTTCCATACATGGCACAAGGTCATCTAATACCATTCCTAGAACTAGCCTACAACATCCTTAACCACAAACAAAGTATCACCATCACCATTGTTAACAGCCCACTTAACATCAACTATCTTCGTTCCACAGTCGCTAAGCACGCATTTCCAACGTCACAACTCCACCTTAAGTCCCTGCCTTTTAACAGCTCTGACCATGGTCTCCCGCCAAACTCTGAAAACACGGATGGTTTACCCCTCACCAAAACCATCAACCTATTTGCTGCCTCATCGGCACTGGAACCTCCTTTTAGACAGTTTGTGTCTGATGTTATTGCAGGCGGGAGCCCGCCTGTGATAATTTCGGATTTGCTCATGGCTTGGGCGAATAAGGTGGCGAAGGATATGGGGATAAGGAATTATTGTTTTACTACTAGCGGTGCATATGGCACTGCAGCATATATTTCTGTTTGGTTAAATCTCCCACACAGGAATCTGGTCACGGGTGGGATCCATGACCAGTTTCATGTGCCGGGGTTTCCCGAGACATGTCAATTTGAGATAAATGACCTTCATCAGATTCTCCAAGCAGTTGATGGCAAAGATGAGCTCTCAAGATTCTTCCAAACGAAATTATCTTTGTCTTTTGAATCTAACGGTTGGTTGTGCAATACCGTTGAAGAGTTAGAAACGTTGGGACTGCAGGCATTGAGAAATTACATAAAGCTCCCTGTTTGGTGTGTGGGCCCACTTGTGCCAGTAAAAATGCTTTCAAGGGATGTGGGTTCGGACACGGGTTCTCTTATTGGTCAAAGAGTTGGAAAAGAACCCGGTATAGGACCTGATAAATGCATTGAGTGGTTAGACACGCACCCTAAGGGTATGGTCCTTTATATCTCATTTGGATCTCAAAATACGATAAGTGAGACCCAAATGATGGAATTAGCGAAAGGGCTGGAAGAGAGCAAGAAGCCGTTTATTTGGGTGATTAGGCCACCAATTGGGTTTGACTTGAAAAGCGACTTTAGACCTGAATGGTTGCCTTTGGGGTTTGAGGAGAGGATTGGGAAACAAGGATTGTTGGTACATAATTGGGCTCCTCAGTTGGAGATACTATGTCATAGGTCAACGGGTGCGTTTTTGACCCATTGTGGATGGAATTCAGTGATGGAGAGCTTGAGTCAAGGTGTCCCGTTGATTGGGTGGCCTTTGGCAGCAGAACAAGGGTACAATGCAAAGATGTTAAAGGAGGAGATGGATGTTTGTGTGGTGTTAACGAGAGGGGTGCATAGTAGGCTCCAGAAAGAAGATGTGAGGAGTGTGATTGAGGCAGTGTTGGATGCAAGTAAAGATGGAAAAGGTGAAAGTATGAGGAAAAGGGCAAGTGAATTAGGTGACATGATAAGAACGAGTGTTAAGATCAACAGGGGTTCGTCCTATAAAGCAATGGATAATTTTATGTCAACGATTATTTCTCAATCTGTATGATGTTTAAAGACGACGTTTTGAGGTACAATGATACAGTATTATCACATTTCTATTGTATTGCTGTAATTCAGTACATCTTTATCCTTGTTTCGTTTTGAATAAAATGACTGAATTAGATATGGCCTAGTATCCTTTTCTAAAGATCCGTAAAATCTCATTCTACATTTCTACATGGTAAAAGTTGTTCATAAACACAGTAGAAAACAAATAAAGATTCTGGAACAGAATCCTAGAAAGAGCATCTGTACCATACACTAAAAGCAACCGTGGTGGTATTTTCGTTTTCGATACAAAATTATAGGCTATTATAAGTGGTTTCAGAAAATCTACTAACTATAGTTCGGTTATGAGTGACATGTATATTTCTAGAGTTTTAAACTCATTATCATTAGCTTTAACAAACAAGACAACAGTTGGGTAAGAAACAGCGACTATTGGATCTCCTATTATTAAACTGATGTTTCTTAGGAAACAGACATTTCCACCTAGTTATCGTACATTATATCAGTAAACCGATGTTTTTTTTTGGGGGTAAAGGGGACTTCATCCCGGTGAGGGAAAAGAAAAGGGGGGAAGCAACTCAATTTAAGGCTTCGCTCCCAGATCGCTTCGTGAGCTCATTTAGTAGACAGCGAGTGTGCGCCCCTTTAGAGAAGAGATAGGGGCGAGTACTACACGAGCTCGTAAGTAAAGTACGGAACGAGCCTTGTCTACGAAGCAGAGCGAACTCGTCTTGCTTGCTTCTGGCGAAGCTTCTCGCACTGGATAATAGTCATGGCAGGAATACGACTTTTTAGGTCGACCACTACACTACATAGAAGCGATAGCGAAGCCAAGCCGTATAAAGGCGAGCAGCCCTTATAGCAATAACAAACGGCCTACTTATAGCCCTTCCCAATTTCCAGTAGTAAAGTTTAAGCAGGATAACCCCCTCTCTATTCTTCTCTTCATGTATATGGGCTGCCTGCCCCGTCCCGAATAGACGAACAGGAACAAGCTGAAGAAGCGAGAGAGATTTGAGATTCCGTAAGTAAATGATACTTTCTGTTTTGTCGAGAGGAAGGACCAAAATGCCTAAACAAGACAAGAACCAACTATATGCTTAACACAAACAGGTCCTCCCTCTAGCACACGGGGATCGGCCCTACGCACCGGGGACGAAGCGTAGAGGTCACTTTAGCTTGTTGTACCGGAGTGCTTCATCGTCAAAAGAACAACAATGGCTTGTAGCATTTCCTATTGATTTGTCTAGGGGATGGGATGTAAAAGAAGGCTTTATCGTCTAAAGGCAGGGGTGAGCTTTCTCACTATACCTCGCTCTTCTTTTATCCCGCCTGGTTTCTGATTCCTGTTCCGTAAATTTCGTACGTAGACAGTTAGTTGCTCTGACTAGTTTTTTAGTGCAAAAAAGGACCAACGACGACCCTATCCTAAAGGAGAAGAAGGAGTAGGAGCAGAGCGGAGAATCTTTTTTGATTCCAGCCGAGAAGACTAGTAAAAGGAAGGATCAAGAATGTTATATATTTCAGGAGCTAGATCAGTTGCCGATGAACAAGTCAGAATTGCCTCAACAAAAATAGATGGAATTGGGCCTAAAAAAGCCATTCTGGTTCGTTATCGATTAGGTATCAGTGGGAACATAAAGATAAAAGAATTAACTAAGTATCAGATCGACCAAATTGAACAAATGATAGGTCAAGATCATGTTGTTCATTGGGAATTGAAGAGGGGAGAACGAGCAGACATCGAACGATTAATTTCTATTTCTTGTTATCGTGGAATTCGTCATCAAGATGGATCACCCTTACGCGGTCAACGAACTCATACTAATGCTAGGACTTGTCGCAAGCAAATTCGGAAATAAAAGAAGTCTACCGAAAGCCTTGGTACTTGTCTGATCAATCACACTGATAGCTTCAATAGTTCACTGAAATTTTGATTTGAGGATTTCACCGGTTACTAATCCAGTATCGGTATAGTAGGCCTCCTTGGCCACTCCACTAGTGGCTCGGCTTCGTCCTAGAAGCTACTGCTTATGCCTCTCTAGGCTTCGCTATCGCTCATGACTGGTATATGGATCTCTCGGTGGCCTTCTAGAAGCTTCGCCAGAAGCGACTAGTCGCTTCCCGAATGCCCCTTTCCTTCGCTACTAGGAGAGTCGCTAGCTTGCTTGCATTCTAGAAACGGTAGCTTCCGCGCCCTTCCTGCCTACTGAAATAGATGTGAATGATCGTGTCAGCTCTCAAAATCCTATTCAGTCTGATTAGATATGTCACTGAAAAAAAGTGATTCTGTTCCCTCTCTTTTTTTTAGGACCCCGAGGAGGGGCCGGCCCATCCTAACATCATTTATGAGGAGCCGGACGACAAAGCCTCCTCCTCAGATAAAGATGTCTCCGACGCAACTCTCCCGGCAATCAAAACTTTCTCTATTTATATTTTTGTTTTTTGGCGGGTTCGGTCAGGAGGGACAAAAGAGGGATGCTTTCTATCAGTCAAAAGCAGATACCGCCCCCCATGCTCCTACGGTCCACTTACCGAGGAATAGAAAGGAAGGACCCGGGGTCAGAGCAAGTTGGGTTGGGGTATAGAGCCATAAGCGCGGTGGAGGGTGACAAAGGACGTGCTCGTACGGTTCATATAAGGAAATTAAAAAGTCATTGATTGTTGGGAACTTTCACTCCTCTATATTCGAAATATGCCTTTCTAGGAGCATTACGATCTGCAGCTCAAATGGTCTCTTATGAAGTCTCTATTGGTCTTATTCTTATTGTGCGCCTTGTGAGCGCGTTTGGATCCGCGAAGGAAATCGCTCGGATGTTCCCCTAACCCAACCCGGGAACGGACCGGAGGGAACCGCAGCATGGGGAATGTCCGCGTCTCGTCGCAAGGCTCATTTTGAGTTGTGGGTCATAGGGCGGGCAGCTTTTTCTGATCAGGGGCCGGGGCACAAGGGTCCTAGTACTATCCAGGTGCGAAGAAGCCCGGAGGTGACTGCAATAAGCAGAAATCTCACTCACCGGCCTAAACGACGAGCAAACACTCGAACGTGAGAGCAAGGGATCACCCAACGAATGGACGAGCTCAAAGGGGGGAGGAAAGAGGGGGGGCAAGAACCATGTTTTCAGAGAAGTGGCGGTCCGAATCTTATCTGAACTGCGAGAATAACTGACTAAGCCGTGCCATAAGGGGTCATTCTCCAAACGGGACGGGACCAAGCCTTTAGGTTGTTAAAGTAGGTTGGGTGACAGATCGGCCATAGGAGTACTCCGGGATATAAACCAGGGCAACAAAAGTGGAGCATACGGCGATGCCGCCCGTTTTCGTTTCGTGGGAGTCCCCGGCAGAGGAAAGGGCTGTAGGTGATGGCGCGTTCTGCTTCTTATCTAGAGAGGGGCGCTGAAATCCTTTCTATGGGCTCGTGCGTGGCAGCTGGTATAGATGAATAAAGGCGGACCGCGGGACCTATTCTCTTAATATAATAGGCGGCAAAGCGGAATAGAAAAGCACGGACGAGCCACATGCAGGGAAACTTGCACGTGTGGTTCTGGCCGGGGGACCCCGGTATACTGTACTAATATGTGTAGGTCCCCGTAATTCGAGTGAGATTGTCATGGCGCAAAAGCAGATATGGTCCGGTATTCCCTTGTTCCCTGTATTGGTTATGTTCTTTATTTCTTGTCTAGCAGAAACTAATCGAGCTCCGTTTGATCTCCCCGAAGCGGAAGCTGAATCAGTTGCAGGCTATAATGTAGAATATGCGCGGGATGCGATCCTTAATAGTTCACTGTTGGCGGAAGCCAATGTCCCGGGGTCCCGGGGACTCATTCTGACTGAAACAAGGGGCGGGTCTTTACCAACCTGCTATTTTAGGGAAGCCAAAAAACGTGAGCGCCTAGCGCGAGCCTTATTGAAAAGGCCCTTTACTAAAAACATAGAAGGTAAGGCCGGCTTTCGAGCTGTAGCTTTACAACCATAGGGCTTAGATCAGCCCTTCTTATTATATTAGTAAGATAGGTTGCTTGAGCGCATTTTGACCCTTTCTATTAGTAAGGTTGTCGTATCGATCAAGGCGAAACTTGAGTTTGATTGCAGGGCGCGCGTTAGCGCTTTACTAATAAGATAGAAGGGGCTTTTCTTGTTTAGTAAAGTCTCGCTTTTTGATAGGAGTAGGTGCGGCAGGGCACTCTTCATTCGAAACTAATGAATGTCAGGTCGGGGCTTTCTGCCTTGTTATCAAAAAGGGGGTTGGGTAAAGCAAACTCCCTCCTTGGACGAGCACGGGCTTAGTCAAGTAGAACCGGGTTGCGCTGCTGGATGCTCCGATCGAAAAGAAATCAGTGGGGCCATGCCGGTACGACTGAATATGCGTTAGAAAGGTCAATCCCTCCCCTACGACACAAAAAAAAGCGGGCCGAACTTCTAACAGCCCGCCCGCTTCCATAGAACAATATCGTGGCAACGTAGACCTAAGTGAAGTGGTCATATTGGATCCTTGGGAACCATCACAAGTACGGCCGACATCTATTTATTTAAACGAGAATGCCGTGTCGTCCAGCGGAGCCTAGAAGAAGATGACTCGCGCAGACAGCTGACTCCTTTTCAATAGAAAAGAATAGCCAAACCAGCCCAGCTGGCTGGTCAATCTCAGAAAGAAGATAGGCCGGCAAACCGGAGACGTACGACCACGGTCCCGACCTTACCAGCACCGGGGGTGTACTAATCAATGAACCCCCGAAACCAACTTTCTTTTCTGACAAAATCAACCAAGCCTAACCGGTCACGACATGTTGTTGATATTGATTGAGTTGGAGGGACTTTCGATTACTTCATCCATCCATAAACCTAGACCCCGATAACCTTCGTAACCAAAGCGTCACGACAACATCCAAAGGTCACCCTTGGATTCTTAGGGGGGCAAGGAAGAGGCTGTTATGTTAGTTGTAGCGCGCCTTCCCTCTTTATAACACTTCGGAAAGATTTTTCAGTTTTTTCTTATGATGACCTGGTCGAGAGAGTACGATACATCGGTGTAAAAGATTGATCCCTTTGGATCTTGGTCCATGATGGCCTTTTTATTAATAGAACTGGAAGAGGAGGAAAAGAAATAGCTTATGATGACCATCTATTTGAGTCGATCATTTCGTAGATCTAATTCAAGTTTTTTTTGATGCAGTGGAAAGGCCTTCAAATCTGAAGTTTGACGCTTAAAGGAAGAAATGTTCTTGGTGGATGCAAGGACTTGCGACCGCCAGAATGAGTATGCAGGATGAGCCTAAAGGAGTTCCAATCAACCGAGCCACCAGGTTTGAGAATAAGGTGGGATCCCTGGATCTAGTGGCCAGCGAATCACTGATCAAAAAGCAGATTTTTTTTAGATTCTTCATGGATCTAGTGACCGGTGAATCACTGATCAAAGAGCGAGCTGCCGCCAGGTTTAATGATTTGGTGGGATCCTGTAGTGGCTGGTGAACCGCTTCTTCTTCTTCCACGAAGATTCACACAAAACCGAGCTTGGATGGAACTGAACAAGATTTGGCGAACGGGTCAAAGGCTTTTTTATTGATAAAGTAAAAGGAGGTTATTCAGTAGCCATCGCAGGTTTCATTACTTTTATTCCATTCTGTCTTCTCATAAGAAGAGGAAGGATATCGAATGATCAATTCACCATTGAGAGCATTAAGCCCAAAAGGATGAATATTGTGGTGTTCTAACAGCAGCAGTCAAACGGGGGCGTGAATGCGAGATGCCAGCGGAAAAGAAAAGGATAGAAGCTGGAGACTGGCCTATATTCCTACTAATGTGATCCCCATTACTTCAAATATGTTCTACACTACGATATATTGCTCTGATGTTTTTACAATTATCTTTTTTGAAGCAGATAGTTCACAGTGCTCATTCTATCGATACTGGGAAATAAAAAAAAAATCATGTTTACACTCCATTTTCATTACGAAGATGTATCACGTCAGGATCCGTTGCTCAAACCGAATCACGCCAACGTTATGGAAGTTCCTGGATCGTATAAAATCAGAGTAGTACCAAAGGCAGCACCTTCTGATTTCATAATCAAAAATGGAAAATTGGCTATGGAGATTCCGTGCGGTCAGAAATTAATACAGACACAAAGGGCTTCGACAGGAAAGTCGTTTCGATCCAATCCATTCTTGGGGTCAAATAAAGACAAAAAAGGATATGTAAGTGACCTAGCACGAGCCTGCATTCCTTTTTTATTACTTCTATGTGTATGTATTGCTTTATATCTCGGTTGTCTGAATATCGGGGCGGTCCCCTTTTTTATGGGTTTTCTTAAAAAGGTGGCGGGCTTGGTAGCCGTAGAAAGAATTTCTTGCATTTGCACAAAACTGGGTTTTCGGGGGGCGGCCAGTGCAATGCTTATAGGGTATGCTGTTAGAGCACTCGTCACTGCGGGGATCGGGGCCACTATGGTGTTACCTGACGGAACACCTGGAGCATCAAGCTCCGAGCTCACGCTCGAAGAGGCAGTCTTCCATGAGAAAGAGGCAATAAACACGAGTCTTATTAATGGGGTCTCCAGATATGTGGAGCTCTTTGAAAAAGATATCGTCCGGGAATATCCGGAAGCTGACCTCCAAATAGGCACTCTTCCCTTCTTGGAGGATTTGCGTAAATCGCTCGTAAGCGACTACGGCTTAGAAAACCCACCTCCTTCCTCCCTTACAGCCCTTAAGGAGTTTCATTCGTGTATCAAAAAAGAACTCTCTTTCTTGGAGGAGCAGCCCCCGTATTGGAAGAACAATATTGTTTACGATAATTTAAGGGCGGTTCTGAGAGAGAAAGGAGAGCGATGATCCGAAGTGGGACTAATTTGGAAACATTGGGCAATTTACTTTATACTTACTATTCCGTCTGGTTTTTGGTTCCTAGTCTGATTTTATTAGTAGCCATGATTGGGGCTATAGTACTGACTATGCATAGGACTACTAAGGTGAAAAGACAGGATGTATTCCGACGAAATGCTATTGATTCTAGGAGGACTATAATGAGGGGGATGACAGATCTACTCACGATCAACTAAAAGGAGAAGTTGCGCCGAAAGGAGCATATTGGTTCGAATCCAATTCGTGAGAAGAGTCCAAGCGAGAGACTATAACAGTCAAAAGGCCTTCGGCTAAAATACAAATAGTCATAGAGCTCGTTGTTTCACTCATAAAAGATGATGGATAAGCAGTCGTCTCTTACTATATTCCTTCCTAAGTAAGGAATGGCGGGACGGATTAAAGCAAGAATCCCTCAACCCCTTCGGTTAACTATATCCGCTCTAGGAAATAGGGTTGATTTGTGACAACTTTCGTCACCGTCTTTCTAAGTGGTATGGTAGGCTAGCTAGTTGACGGGCTTTTCACTGCGGTCTGGTTTCAAAGACCGGACACCTAGAAGTATACTACTGGATTGAGGGCCTTTTGATGACGTTGGGATGATGACAAGTCTCTGCCTGCAGACTAACACTCTGGAGACTGCGGGTACCTACGGTGCAACCCCGCTTAGGTCGGAAGCCATCCCAGCCCGGGCGAATTGGGTCTTTGCATTAACTAAAAAAAGGATAAAAAACGCATCAGGTATAGGAAGGACTTCTTACAGGAGCACAGGAGAACAACCTATATCAAGGATGGTAGCTGACTAGCACTAACAAGAGGGCACTGATGGGATGAGTTCCTTGATTTACTAGTCAACAGATTCTCTGGGGAGCTTATTACAGATATATTTCATGAAATAGAAGATGAAAAGAAACCTACAGAGGTTACTAACCCGGCATTAGAAAAGACGATATCCACAATGTTTCCTTCATTTTTGGATAAATATCCTGATCTGATCGATGGGCGCATCAAATACCAAGATGATCTACCTGATAATGACTGATAACTATAGCAATAACTATAAAAAAAGTACTCTCCTATTAAATTAGAAAGGGATTCTTCTTAAATAGATAGAAAAGGCCTTCTACTTACAGGCAAATAAGTCCCTACTAGTGGGATAGCCACGTACTCAGAAAAGAGTCCGCACTACTAGGGCGAGGATACCTATTTCTATATAAGAGAGAACTACATAACAGTTGGGGCGTTAAGCCATCATATTCCTTTCAGTAGTCTAATGAGTACGCCCCTACTAAAGGGCCTCCCTTTAAAGATAAAGACAGAACTCCAATTGCTCACCAAGAAGAAGTTTGAGCGCGAGAGCAAAGAAATCGGGGTCATTTACGCTGTTGTGACAAGAGAAGTCGACCAAAGGGGTGCTGATCAGTCCATAAAAGTCCCTAACGTGAGTGCTCTAGAATTTGCTAAAAGATTTATGGCCTATTCTATAAGGTTACACTTTACTTTAGTCCTGTGTCCCTTCGGGTTCTCCGTACTCTCTCTTCTCTTCTGGAGTTTCCACTTTCCTGTTTTCGGAACTGCGAGTCAATTTGCTGTGTTCGTACAGGTTACGCGGTGGATCTTCTCTTATAAGGTCTACTCACGTCAAGGTCTTCCGGCATCTAAACGTTGGAAGCGCCATTATCTCTTAATGTTTTCGCTGACTGGCATACTTCCTTTACCATTGAAGTTTTGGTTAGCATTTCCAGATTTGGGAGTGTTGACTGCAGAGCAGTATGGAATGGTAAGGGCGTTTATCATGGAGCATGTACGTCCATCAAACTTCAATGAAGTTGAAATTGATCGGATTCGTACTTTCTATGGTGACGATGCAGATTGCATGTTTTAAAGATTTTTGAAAGAAAGATGGATGGAGTATCATCTCCGATATCTGCATTGGTATGCTACTGCATGGTTAGACTACTAGAGCAACGGCACTACTGCAAGCTTAAGAATAGAGTCGTGTGAGTGCATGGTTGGTCCTGAACCAGAGATGAGGTAAGGATATGTATACCTGGGTTAAAATTTTTGGGTTTATGAGTTGCTTTTTTCCTTTTTTGGACAAGCGCCGGAAGAGGCTTTCATTTAGCTGACGTTTTAGTGGGTGACGTCTATTAAAGAAATAAAAAGATGAAGAGTCAGTTTTCCTATGTCTTCGGGTGCCACAGCTGCTACATTAAACACTTCGTCTATGGTGTCTGAAACTAAGATTTTTAGTCCTTTTTAATGCAATTAATGTTCGTTTTATCCTCGATTCGACTCGAATTTGATTTCCAATTAACGTGATGACTTACTTTGTTTTTGGTAAAATCTGATCTTTTTGTATTTTTAAAACTATTAGAAAACAATTTAAAATTAAACTAACGTAAAAAGACTATTTAAAATTAAACTATTTAAACAAATTTAAAAACTATTTTAAATAAAAACTATTTTGAAATAAATCTATTTTGATAATAAAAACTAATTTAAATCTAATACTAATTTTAAACTAGAACATTTTTTTAAAATGAAATCTATTTTTAAACCAAAACCAAATCGAAAGTTAATTTAAAATTCCTAATAAAATTAAAAAATATTTTTTTTTTTTACTTTTTATATTTTATAAAAAAAAACTGATTAAAAAGAAAAATAGTATAAAACTTTTTGATTAAAAAGAGCTAAAACTTGTATTTAAAACTAATTAATAAAAACTGCCAACGAAAAATACCCTATAAAAATTAAACTAAGCGAAAGAATACACAAAAAGACTACTAGCTAAAGTGGTTGGGGCGTAGGGTGTTTATGCGGAAGGTCACAGGTTCAAAACCTGTTAGGGGCGAAACTTGCGAATTATATTTTTTTTTTTTTTTTTTTTTTTAACTTTAAACTAACTTTTTGGAATTGCAATTTTTTGGACAGTGAGGCAACCTCAGACCAATTGGGTCTGAGGTGATAAGCAAAACACAAACAGGCCACCAGATAAGCGAAAATCAAATAAGCAAGATCCAAATAAGCAATATTCAAATAAGCAGAATCTAGATAAGCAATATCAATGAGAAAACTGACTACGCTAATAAGCAATCATAAACTGAAACAAATAAGCTAATAACTTAATCACCTAATCGAAAATAAGCTAATAAGAATCAATAAAAAGCTACTCTAAAACTGATTATTAAATAAGCTATTAAAATCAGAATCTAACAAGCTACAATATTCTATATGAGCAGAAATCAAAATAAGCAAGAAATTCAATAAGCTACGAAAATTAATACTAAACAGATATCTAAATAAACTATTATGCAGATCCAAACATCCTAAAAAATTTCTAAGCAGAATCCAAATCAAGCAGTTACAAACACAAGTTATCAAACTTATAATCCAATTAAACACAAGCTGTTACGAAACACTAATTAGCAAACTAAATCAAATAGCATAAAACTTAAACATTAAAAAAAATAAAAGATGATAGAACCTTTTGACGATGCCGTTGAGCCGAAGTCGCGCGCTGAGCGGACTTTTAACCGAAATCGAAACGCCAAAATACCGTTAACAACTCATCAACAATCTCTTAACTCTAATCGAATCAAACTTAAACTATTTTGTAACCCGAAACTAATGTAAACTTCGAGCCAAAATTATCACCAAACTTTCGAACCACGAATACCAAACCGAAACGAGAACAACTCTGATTCGAACCCAAACTAATTCCAAACAATCGAACCAAATAAGATAATCCGAATAGTAACAGTACTCTTTTATATGATTTCCCAGTGGGGGAAATCTTTATTACTTTCCTTTACTTTTTTTTTTTTTCTTTTTTTTTATATAATAAAGATGATAACGAGAACAATATAAAAAAAAACAATAATTAAAGATTTGCAAAAACTGAAATTTTCAATGGAGAAGAGAAATTAATTAAAACTAATTTTTCATTAATCAATAAAAGAAATTACAAGTGTTGGAATAAGAAAATTACAAGATTAAATTAAAACCCCTAATCTAATTTTTCTGAAAATAAAAGTAAAGAAAAAGCTGATGATTACATGGGAATAATGGGGGTTTTATAGGGGAGCCCCGAACCTTCTAGGCTTTCTTGGAGGCTACGGTGAGCAATCCTGACCCTTAATCTTCTTTCTCTTTCTCTCTTGCTTGATCAAACGGTGGAGAACGATCTTGTGCACATGGATTGCCAAGGTGGCTCTTTTGTGTTTCTTCTTGCTGATGTGGAGATCTTTGATTGGTGGGATGGGATGGATGATGTGTTGCATCCACTGATAAGCTGCCACGTACCCTTGCTCCTCCACTCCCTCTTCCGAAATTGTTGGGGAATTAATTCCCTACACGTGAATCTCACGTGGGATCAAAAGCCCCTTGATTAATTGAGTTTTTTACCCAATTAGGGTTTTGATGATTTACTGGTTTGGGTGAAAAGGTGAATGGGGAAGAAGGGTGAGAGAGAAGAGAGAGTGGGTAAATAAAAGAAATAAAAATGGACGGTTTGTATTATTTTTTTTTTTTGGGTGAATAAGGGGTGTCGGTGGAATGTTTTAGTGGAGTACACGTGTGGTTAAAAAAAAGGATTGGGTGAAAATGTTTTGACTTGTGATTTATGATTGCCAAAAACGAATTCCCCAATTTCATTTCTTTCATTTCGTGTGTGATGTGGGCTAGGTGGCCCAACTTGTGAATAATCATCCTTGTAACTCTATTTGGGCCATTATGGGCTTGTATATATTTTTTAACAAGCAAATGTTTACTTTCAAATGGGCTTTTGAGCCCATTTACCCGAATGTGGGACCCACTAGGCCCATTAACCTTTGATAAAGTTAAATCCTCGAAAATGAACTTGATTAATGGCTTTGTTGAACTTTTCTTCAAACGTCGTGTCGGTTTTGCCGGTTTCCGTGATCGTTGCACACTTTTGGACTTTTGATCTTCGTCTTGACTCTTTCTTGACTTTTCTTTGACAATTGACCGTGAAATCCCGTGTTTTATCTTCTTTTGCTCAATTGTACCTATTTAACACACAAAACACAAAACCACGCGTAATTCCGACATTTATGATAATAAACACATGATTAGGTCTCGTTTTTCCTTGATTTTAGTGGCAAAAGGATAAGTGTTTTCACACTTATTAAATCCCCTACACTTGACCATTGCAATGACCCCATGCAATGCATTATTTTAAAGCAAAGAGTTACATTTTTCTCATAATCAATCCATCTCGGCCTTTATTAATTTTTACTACTACTACGGAAAGATAAAAACTTAAAAGGAAACAAAAGTTAAAATAATTTATTAACTTGGAAATTTATTTGATGGAAGAAACTCGTAAAGAAATCTAAGACTTAGATTAGGGCTTTGGTGTCATGAATATTAATCACCCTCAAGTTTCACGTTCCCCATACCAAGCTTAAAAACGAGATCATTGTTATTACAAGTTAGCACTACTAACACTTACTAATGTGGTTTAGTTAATCACTTAGACCCCCTTATTCCTACGGTGTATCTCTTATATTTTATTTTTGTCTTGAATGATCACGAGGATGCATTTTTGACTTATTTCGATAATTTATTAAGGCCGAAAATAAAGTGGGACGATTTAATCAATAGTTAGCTAAAGGACAAAATCTTTTAAAACTGCTTCTCGAAACCTCAAAAAGTTCATATCTTGGCATAACTCGTTTCACGATTTGAGACCTTTCTCGGACCGATATTTGGCTTGTACTTCAAACTTCAAATCTTGAGAGACGATCTTGAAATTATGGTCTTCTCTTCATTATGGTATACATCTTCATAAGGAGTGAAAGATGCCTCAAACGTTGACCACGACTTCTTCATTTATCCTCTTCTTTATTTAGGATTTTGATATACAACGATCCGCCTCCTTTTCGGACTTGGATCTATTTATCCTCATACCTTGTTAGGGTCTTTTTGGATAGACTTCTCCATGATCTTTAGGGGAGTAATTTGCTTCTCGTCGTGTGTCTTGATCCTTCATATTGATTTGGATTAATGATCTTCACATCATCTTAGGATCTTTAGCAAAAAGTGAATCCTCATGCCTTGTGAGGGCCTTTTTGGACTCGGGTATCCTCATGCCTTGTTAGGGCCTTTTTGGATAAGCCAATCTTCGCGTCCCGTTTCAATAAGTTATGCCTTGGCTATGAACTCTAATTAATACCGAGCAACTTTTAAACGATCTTGTGCTAGAAGCTAAGTAACCTTTTAAATCGTACAACCTTATTTATTGCAAATATATTTATTAACAAGTGATGGGAGAAAAAGCTCATAACTAACTCACATAAGTTAATGAAAGAATACCGAACTTATAATAAACTCTATCATTTCTCGTTCTCCACAATTTAAAATCTCAAGGAATGAGACTCGTGGATGCTTAGCCTAATAAACCAATTAAGGTCCATATGGTTAAGGATACTAGCTAGAGTAAACTTGGACAAGTAAACTCGGGTTGAGTCAAAATTTTCACGACGGGCCTAATATATCAAAGATATCTAAACTTATTAAAACCATTTTATTTTTTTTTTTTTATTTTTGACTTTATTCTTGAAATGGAAATTATTCGATGCGATAATAAAAGGAAAGAAAATAAATAAAAATACTACTAGGCCAAAATAGATCAAAAATTTGAAAAACGTTGAAAATTTTTTTTTTTAAAATTTTCCGGTTAAATGGGGTCAAATTCATGGAAAAGCCCACTAAAATTTCGATAGAAATCCCCCCTACACTTAATATAAACATTGCCCTCAATGTTTAAGCATGTGGGAGAATAAACTCCCCTACACTTAGGATATTGAGTGCGTTGTTTAAATCGAGCTAAGGAAAGGACAACTAAAGTGATTTCATTTATTCGTTTTATTTATATACAAGATAGAATCACAATAGCAAAAACTTATCGAAGGAACCGGGTACACGGGTAACACGGGAACACGGGTCTCGTCAAAAGTACCAAAAGTGGATCATTAAGCACATGTCCCTGCACAATCACAACACAAACAACCTACTAGGCTCCCCCTACACTTATTGGTGAAAATGGGTGAAAGGTAAAAAGGGTGAAAAAGGTAAAAATCTATCCTAGTTAAACGATGCTTGATTTTTAATCACGAGTCTCTAGCTCGACTCTAATTCCCGAATATGATCATTTAAATGGGAAAATCATGGAAAACCGAGATTTCCAAGGGAGGAAAATCTCTCCATGATAAAGGGTGAAACAAGTCATACAAGGCATACCCCATGAAAATCCACCCGGGTCAAACACATAATTTCCATCACAAAAGGAAATAAATCCCGAGGTGGTACGCAAGTCATAGAAAAGTGGGGTATCCTTAGGCAAAAATCTCTTCAAAGCAAAGATAAGGTGATTTGGAGATGATAGCACTAAAATCTCTATGCCGGGATCAAATACCGATTCCTTAACGGGAAAATAGCAAGAGGTGTCGTCATTTAAGCTCAAAATGTCGTCAAAATCCAAAGTGGGAAGGTCGTCCTCTTCCAAACTTGATGTGAAAACATAAGTATCGTCGGAGTCATAGGAAAACTCTTCCTCGTGAGGAAAATAGGAGTTTAGAAAGTTATCTAAATCCTCCTCAAAAGTCATGTCCCTCAAATTAGGAATATAAGAGTCAAAGGAAGACTCAAGAATAGGAGAATCACTCATAGAGAGAATAGGATCATTAAGCTCACTAGGTGTCTCGTCAAAACCCAAGGAAATGAGATCACTTAAAGAAGTGTCATCATCGTAGTTATCGAAGATTGGTGAATCATAAATGGGTGGGTCGAAAGTGGGTGGGTCAAAAGACGAGTCGTCTAAGCCGAAAATAGTGTGATCACTTGAAAAAGTGTCATCACTATCGGTGTCATAAATGGGAGTAAACATTGGAGGTTCTAAAGGTGTCTCCCTAAGATCGAAAGGAAAGTGAGCATTTGAAGAAGTGTCCTCACTATTGGCATTCTCAAAATCCGAAATGGAATGATCACTTAGAGACGAGACATCACTAAAATTAGTTTCCCCATTTTCTTCAAAAAGTGGATTATCATTTGAAGTGTCAAAAAGTGGATTTGAGTATACCACAAAATCATTGATATTAAACTTTTTAGCTTCAAAAGGATTGATAAAACTTTCTTCATTATCAAAATTAAGCACATCAATCATATTGACCGATTCTTTTTCATTTGTTTTATTAACCATTTTCCCCATTTTAAAAATTTGTTGATCATTCCCGACCCTAAGAATTAATTCCCCTTCGGCTACGTCAACTAAGGCTCTACCGGATCGTAAGAATGGTCGACCAAGTATTAACGGAATACGAGGATCCATCTCATAGTCGACTACGACAAAGTCAACGGGAAAAGTGAATGTACCGACTCTAACAAAAACGTCTTCGGCAATACCAACGGGGTATGCGAGAGTTCGATTAGCTAACTCTAAAGTCATACGAGTCGGTACAAGGTCGGGTAATGACAATTGTTTCCAAACCGAAAGTGGCATAAGATTGATGCTAGCGCCGAGATCCGCTAAAGCCACACAATCATCGATTTGAGGAAACGAGCAAGGTAACACGAATCGTCCGGGATCTCCTAGCTTTTCGGGAAGCTCTTTGAGAAGAACCGCGGAACAATTCTCATTTAAACGGGTGTTAACGAGCTCAACCATTTTTTCCTTCTTATTGAGCAAGTCCTTGAACATTTTGACAAATTTTGGCATTTGAGCAAGTGCTTCAATAAGGCTAACGTTAACATTCACGTTGGAGATCATTTTCAAAAAGTTAGAGACATGAATGTCATCTTTGTTGAGCACTTTAGTCTTGCCTAACCTAGATGGATAAGGAATATTAGGCTTAGGTTGAGAAGGAGAAGGACTCGCTTCTTGAACAACCGTAGGAATAGGCTCTTTCGGCAATGGAGGACTAGAACTAGGAGTGGTAGTGGGCGGAATCACCGGAGGGGGAGTAGGATTACTCATTATGACCTCCGGGCCTTGTCTCTCCTTTATGGGCGAAGAGATGGAAGGTCCCACTAAATTGGCTCCACTTCGAGTATTGATAGCACTCACATTCGCACGAGGGTTAATCTCGGTATTGGATGGTAAGGCACCTTGGGGTCTAAGGGTTTGCAACATAGTCAAAAATCTCTTATCATTGGACTCTTGCATTTGTCTAGTAGATGCTTGCATAGCTTGCATGATTTTCTCATGTTCGGTCAATTTTTGTAGAACCAAGTCCATTTGAGGGTTTTGCATGTTCATTTGATTAAAACCTTGATTAGGAAATCCTTGATTTTGAGATTGAAAACCGTTGTTATTATAAAAACCTTGATTATTATTTTGAAACCCTTGATTTTGACCATTAAAATTCCCTTGATTAGCATTCCCTTGAAAATTACCCATTTGAGGACCTTGGTTCCTATTTTGGTATTGGGTATTTTGGGCGGGTGGGGGTGGTCTTTGAGGTGCTACAAAACCCGGGGGAGCCAAATAATTAGTACTTTTATAAGACAAATGGTTAACATCAACATTAGGTTTAAATTGAACCCTCTCATTAGCATTAAAAGCACAAACTTGTTGTTGATCGTTGTAAACCTTGTCACAATTGAAATATGAATGTGGTCCACCACACGTTTCACATGTTTCACTTTTTTCTTTTACGGCATGCACATGTGTAGTGAGGGCGTCGGTTTTTAGAGCGAGTGTTTCAACAAGCGAAGTAAGTCGATCGATTTTCTTGTCACTCTCACTAGAACTAGCACTTGCCATAGTGACCCTAACACTCTTGGTTTGCACTTTAGCCTTGTTCTCAATAATGGCCCAAGCCTCGTTCATGGTTTTCACAAGAATATTGCCCCCCGCGGCACTATTAAGTGAGTCTTGGTCATTTAGAGTCAAACCATTGTAAAATGTATTTATTTGATGCACTTTAGTGAAACCGTGTTGTGGACATTTCCTTAAAAGCTCTTTAAATCGATCCCAAGACTCACTAAACGTTTCCCCATATTGTTGTTCAAAGTTGATTATTTCATTCCTTAAGGACGTGGTCCGTGATGGTGGGAAAAAGTAGTTAATGAACTTGGTCTCTAAGTCGATCCATGTGGTAATACTTTGGGGTGGTTCCTTATCAAGCCAAATCCGGGCTTGTCCCTCGAGGGAAAAAGGAAAAAGTTGTAGGCGAACGGCCTCTTGTGGCACCCCATTGTATTTGACGGTATTTGCTAATTGGATGAATCGTTTGATATGAGCGTGTGGGTCATCATTAGTACGACCTAAAAATGGTGTAGCGGAAACCATTCGAATAAAATCCGGTTTAAGTTCAAAATGATTAGCTCCAATGGTCGGCACCACAATCGCATCATCGTTTCCTTCAACGTGAGATTGAAGAATCTCAATCATTGGTCGATTATCCGTTGCCATCGTTATGTCGAAAGCTCGATTCTCGGGATCGGCTTGAATGACGGTCTTTTTGTTTTTCTTCTTCTTCTTCTTTTTGGAAGAATTGGAAGAGTTTGGTACACCACTCGGTATGTATGTACGCGCGCGAGTGCGCATACAATTAAAACTTTGGAATGAGGTAGGTGACCTCGGTCGACTTTGAGAGGAAAAGGATTTTCCCTCTCGAGGAGCAATAAGAAAAATCTACAAAAATATATACGTAAAATACTACTTGAGTTGGCAAACCAATAATCGGTCGTCCCTCTCAATATACGCACAAGCAAGCGGGGAAACGAGGTGGCACAAAGCACTTAAAAACCTTTTTCCTTAGACGGCCTTTTATAGCGCGTCGCCTTATACCCACCTTATAGTTTGTATATGTCGAGTTCAAACGTCTTACTAGTATTTATCTATTTTGCCCTTTTTTTCTCGTTATGGATTCGAATACAATAGTTAGGTGATGAAATCCCAACTAAGGCCTTATTTGATAAGTAGGTAATTTATTGTGCTACGTAATATAATATAGTAAAAGAAAAATCTTTTTGTATTTTTTTAGAAAAATATATATTCACAAGAAAAACGAAAGAAATCGAATCGAAAAATTAACACTAATACGTAATTTTTTTGGTGTAATACGTTTAGGAAAACGTATTACGTTTTTGCTTTTTTTTTAATTTTTTTTTGTTGCAATTCTTAGGAAAGAAATTGCTTTGTGGTTTTTTAATTTTTTTTTTTTTTAATTTTTAAGTTTTTGATTTTTTTTGTGTTTTTGATTTTTTTGTGCAAGAAAATTAACGTTCAAGAAGAACGGATCCCAAAATCCAAACGTCTTCACGAAAAATCGTCAATCGTACGAGCGAAGCGGCAGCGGCGCCAATTTGAAACTAAGATTTTTAGTCCTTTTTAATGCAATTAATGTTCGTTTTATCCTCGATTCGACTCGAATTTGATTTCCAATTAACGTGATGACTTACTTTGTTTTTGGTAAAATCTGATCTTTTTGTATTTTTAAAACTATTAGAAAACAATTTAAAATTAAACTAACGTAAAAAGACTATTTAAAATTAAACTATTTAAACAAATTTAAAAACTATTTTAAATAAAAACTATTTTGAAATAAATCTATTTTGATAATAAAAACTAATTTAAATCTAATACTAATTTTAAACTAGAACATTTTTTTAAAATGAAATCTATTTTTAAACCAAAACCAAATCGAAAGTTAATTTAAAATTCCTAATAAAATTAAAATATATTTTTTTTTTTTACTTTTTATATTTTATAAAAAAAAACTGATTAAAAAGAAAAATAGTATAAAACTTTTTGATTAAAAAGAGCTAAAACTTGTATTTAAAACTAATTAATAAAAACTGCCAACGAAAAATACCCTATAAAAATTAAACTAAGCGAAAGAATACACAAAAAGACTACTAGCTAAAGTGGTTGGGGCGTAGGGTGTTTATGCGGAAGGTCACAGGTTCGAAACCTGTTAGGGGCGAAACTTGCGAATTATATTTTTTTTTTTTTTTTTTTTTTAACTTTAAACTAACTTTTTGGAATTGCAATTTTTTGGACAGTGAGGCAACCTCAGACCAATTGGGTCTGAGGTGATAAGCAAAACACAAACAGGCCACCAGATAAGCGAAAATCAAATAAGCAAGATCCAAATAAGCAATATTCAAATAAGCAGAATCTAGATAAGCAATATCAATGAGAAAACTGACTACGCTAATAAGCAATCATAAACTGAAACAAATAAGCTAATAACTTAATCACCTAATCGAAAATAAGCTAATAAGAATCAATAAAAAGCTACTCTAAAACTGATTATTAAATAAGCTATTAAAATCAGAATCTAACAAGCTACAATATTCTATATGAGCAGAAATCAAAATAAGCAAGAAATTCAATAAGCTACGAAAATTAATACTAAACAGATATCTAAATAAACTATTATGCAGATCCAAACATCCTAAAAAATTTCTAAGCAGAATCCAAATCAAGCAGTTACAAACACAAGTTATCAAACTTATAATCCAATTAAACACAAGCTGTTACGAAACACTAATTAGCAAACTAAATCAAATAGCATAAAACTTAAACATTAAAAAAAATAAAAGATGATAGAACCTTTTGACGATGCCGTTGAGCCGAAGTCGCGCGCTGAGCGGACTTTTAACCGAAATCGAAACGCCAAAATACCGTTAACAACTCATCAACAATCTCTTAACTCTAATCGAATCAAACTTAAACTATTTTGTAACCCGAAACTAATGTAAACTTCGAGCCAAAATTATCACCAAACTTTCGAACCACGAATACCAAACCGAAACGAGAACAACTCTGATTCGAACCCAAACTAATTCCAAACAATCGAACCAAATAAGATAATCCGAATAGTAACAGTACTCTTTTATATGATTTCCCAGTGGGGGAAATCTTTATTACTTTCCTTTACTTTTTTTTTTTTCTTTTTTTTTATATAATAAAGATGATAACGAGAACAATATAAAAAAAAACAATAATTAAAGATTTGCAAAAACTGAAATTTTCAATGGAGAAGAGAAATTAATTAAAACTAATTTTTCATTAATCAATAAAAGAAATTACAAGTGCTGGAATAAGAAAATTACAAGATTAAATTAAAACCCCTAATCTAATTTTTCTGAAAATAAAAGTAAAGAAAAAGCTGATGATTACATGGGAATAATGGGGGTTTTATAGGGGAGCCCCGAACCTTCTAGGCTTTCTTGGAGGCTACGGTGAGCAATCCTGACCCTTAATCTTCTTTCTCTTTCTCTCTTGCTTGATCAAACGGTGGAGAACGATCTTGTGCACATGGATTGCCAAGGTGGCTCTTTTGTGTTTCTTCTTGCTGATGTGGAGATCTTTGATTGGTGGGATGGGATGGATGATGTGTTGCATCCACTGATAAGCTGCCACGTACCATTGCTCCTCCACTCCCTCTTCCGAAATTGTTGGGGAATTAATTCCCTACACGTGAATCTCACGTGGGATCAAAAGCCCCTTGATTAATTGAGTTTTTTACCCAATTAGGGTTTTGATGATTTACTGGTTTGGGTGAAAAGGTGAATGGGGAAGAAGGGTGAGAGAGAAGAGAGAGTGGGTAAATAAAAGAAATAAAAATGGACGGTTTGTATTATTTTTTTTTTTTTTGGGTGAATAAGGGGTGTCGGTGGAATGTTTTAGTGGAGTACACGTGTGGTTAAAAAAAAGGATTGGGTGAAAATGTTTTGACTTGTGATTTATGATTGCCAAAAACGAATTCCCCAATTTCATTTCTTTCATTTCGTGTGTGATGTGGGCTAGGTGGCCCAACTTGTGAATAATCATCCTTGTAACTCTATTTGGGCCATTATGGGCTTGTATATATTTTTTAACAAGCAAATGTTTACTTTCAAATGGGCTTTTGAGCCCATTTACCCGAATGTGGGACCCACTAGGCCCATTAACCTTTGATAAAGTTAAATCCTCGAAAATGAACTTGATTAATGGCTTTGTTGAACTTTTCTTCAAACGTCGTGTCGGTTTTGCCGGTTTCCGTGATCGTTGCACACTTTTGGACTTTTGATCTTCGTCTTGACTCTTTCTTGACTTTTCTTTGACAATTGACCGTGAAATCCCGTGTTTTATCTTCTTTTGCTCAATTGTACCTATTTAACACACAAAACACAAAACCACGCGTAATTCCGACATTTATGATAATAAACACATGATTAGGTCTCGTTTTTCCTTGATTTTAGTGGCAAAAGGATAAGTGTTTTCACACTTATTAGTGTCTTTCACCCCGGGCAACGCAACCTGTTGCCTAGTTTTGAGTCTTGCTCACCTTCAAGTTCAAGATTCTTTACCCACACTTTCACTCACAAAAAAGGCACTGAATCAGCTAATCAGCTCAGTCGGAGACGAGATGTTGTTAAAGAGCCCTAATTCGTATTCGTGCTATGAAGTTGGTCAATCCTCAAGGATTGAATACTTTCCTCTCCTTAGTTCTTAACTTGGGTCTCTCTCTGATAAGGAATGAATCAAATTATCGCATGAGCGCAACTCCTTTCATTCATTCTTATTCTTCACTTATCAAAAGTTATATTATATAAGTCAAAGCCTTAAGCTAAGCAGCATACTCGAATCCTTCAACGATGATGCTGCCGTTTCGGCTTACGACTCTTGAACTTGAAGGTGAGCGAGCCGGTTTAGTTTGGCTCACATCATGTGAATTCTTCAGGGAATTGGGCCTGTGTACAGTAATTGTTCAAAAAAACCCTACTCTTACTTAGTTCATGCTGCCGGGTGTCGATATGGCAAGTCTGGAGTCAGAAGATCGGTCCCTTCCTGCGCGTATAACACTCAGCATGTAAACTTCCTAACCATCTTGTTGAATGGCTTGTCTCCGGAAAGAAAAACAACCCTATCAGAGGAACGGAGTAGCTCGACCAGCGAGAGAGGAACGGAGTAGCTTGTCTAGAGGGAGAGGCTAGCTTATTGCGTTCCAACGGCTGCTCTTTTTAGCCGATTTCCTACGTTTAGGCATTAATGTAACGATACCTGTGGAGTCCCTTTTGCGCGATAGAGGCTAAATAAGTTGGGCTTGTGCTCGAAACCCTGGAAAGAAGATAAGATGAAGATAAGATACAGTAGATCCGGAGGCGAAAGCCACACAATCAAACAAGCGGTTCAACAACACAGTACCGAAAAAGCCTTACGAAAAAGCTATGGAAAGGCATTGGCTTGAAAGAGAGGTTACGGAGTCTCTCGACTAGGTATGTTGTTAAGAAAAGACCTCCCTACCCTAGAGCTAGATTCAACTTCCCCCGGGCTTGCCCTAGGAAAGAAAATCGAAGTCAGTGTGTTAAGTGGCATTTTCATTTCACTTCTTGGCCTGGACACTCTCTTCGTCTAAGGTCTTGGCTTGGTCACTCCATTAAGCTTTCCCATCTCACAAGGGAAGTCTATTGAATGGGGTACGAAAGATTGCTATTCAAAGCATCGTTAAGAGTTCTCCCTTCTAGGGAGATAAGATGACTCTTTTCCTTCTATGGAGCGGGATGTGAGCTTCTCGCCTACTGATCTTACTCAAAAAGAGTCAATGGTAGCAGACGCAGAGTAAGAAAACCTTGCATCACATCACACATAAGGTAGTTTACTAGATATCACTTACAGGTAAGTCTCTTTCAAGTCAATGCCTTCTTCGGCCCTCACCTTTCTCTCGCTCTGAGCTCTACTCTTCCGGTAGGTAGTACGTGCTTGCCCTGTTCGCTCATCTGATCGAGAATCTCGAATCTGTTTAGCCTTGCTATCATCTGCTGGTCATTCAATCTGATGGTAACTGGAATCAGAAAGAGGATGGGGGAATTAGGATAAAAAGAAAGTCTAGCACATCTCTCCACGTCACGAATCTCTCTGTCTTGCTATTAGCCCTAGGCTTAAAAGTAGCAGTACCATTCGCAGGTATCTTCGTTTGAGTTCCCTCCTTTCTGGACTTCTTTTATATGTCCGAATGTTGAGCCGATATACCTTATTTATAGCCTCTCGGGGATCAAGAATAGGCCTTTCAGAAGGCATAGAAACTACATATGAGGAAGATGCAGATACGGAAGAGGAGCTCTACCCGGCGTTCATCCCGTAGTTGAGGCGAATCACCTTCATCAGCTTCTAGTAGGAGCTGAGCTCTTCCGCTAGCTCTGGTAGTAAGGCTCTTCGGTCAATAGTTCGTAACAAGGCTTTCGCCAACCTAGTAGAGTAAGTGGAGGACGTTGATAGACGATTTGGTCTACTACCTCGGCTTGATCTATTGGGAATGGAATTTCTTTTTTGTCTTTCACGGATTAGCCTTTCGACTCCCTCCTATCGTAAGCAAGTCTTGAAGGTCGACCGAAGGCGTGATGGTTACCGGCGAACGCTCCCAAAGGCGACCCTCTCGAGTTTCCGGCTGTTTTCTAGATTGAAGTAGCCTTTCGTCGCCCCGAAGGAAGTTACTATCAAAGAGCTCGCCCTACTGAAGTACCAAAGGTGCGCTCAGCCCGGTGACTAAGAAATGGGTTTGCGCTTGAATTTCAGTGATGAGGTTTTTCGAGGGAAGTAGGGCTCTTATTGAATAAAAGTGGGTTCTTCGCTTTCCTTTAGAATGAAAGTTGCTATGAAGCCCCTACTACTTACTTTGTTTGATTCAAAAGGCGAACGGCCCCCCAACAAGTCGTATGCGGTGGGGTGCTTGTGATAAGCTGCCTTGGATATGAGGAATTCTAAAAAAAAACAAAAAAGGAAAAGTCCGTTATTTTACGAAGATCTTTCTATCAATAGATAAGAATGAGTGTTCGATATAGGGGATAGAATCCATCTGCTCTTTCTCTCTCCATTTTTCTGCCCCTCTCCTCGTTCCGCCCGCTGGCCTATTGGGATAGCAGCCTTCGGGCTTTGCCTGCCCTTTCTAATAAAGAATTCTGGCTCGGCCCGGGAAAGCGCTGGCAACAACAGAAAGGAAGGGGTCCATGTAGCTGCTGCGCCCGCCCCCCCCTCTTAGTCAATGGGGCAGCAGGTTCGACATCTACTACAAAAGAGAGAATCCACTTCAGATAACCACGCCTCTGCTAGGCAGCGTGTGGAATGGCCGAGAGCGGACCTTATTGGATATATAATCCAAGTCGAGAGTAGAGTTACGGGAACAGCCGTCTGATGGAAAACGACTTTCACGTTCGGTTCAGAGAGCACTTTTTTCGTTGAGAATTCCTCGTTCCCTCTCGATAGACCAGCGGCGAATTCTAAACTTGTGGGGCCCTATCTATTCCATCTCTCGAGCCCCGAAGAAAACCCCCCTCCCCTTCGGATTCCATATCTCTTTTGACTCTATATATGTGGGCACCTGATATCTATGAGGGTTCACCCACCCCCGTTACAGCATTCCTTTCTATTGCGCCTAAAATCTCTATTTCTGCTAATATTTCACGTCTTTCTATTTATGGTTCTTATGGAGCTACATTGCAACAAATCTTCTTTTTCTGCAGCATTGCTTCTATGATCTTAGGAGCGCTGGCCGCCATGGCCCAAACGAAAGTCAAAAGACTTCTAGCTCATAGTTCAATTGGACATGTAGGTTATATTCGTACTGGTTTCTCATGTGGAACCATAGAAGGAATTCAATCACTACTAATTGGTATCTTTATTTATGCATCAATGACGATAGATGCATTCGCCATAGTTTCAGCATTACGGCAAAGCCGTGTCAAATATATAGCGGATTTGGGCGCTCTAGCCAAAACGAATCCTATTTCGGCTATTACCTTCTCCATTACTATGTTCTCATACGCAGGAATACCCCCGTTAGCCGGCTTTTGTAGCAAATTCTATTTGTTCTTCGCCGCTTTGGGTTGTGGGGCTTACTTCCTAGCCCCAGTGGGAGTAGTGACTAGCGTTATAGGTCGTTGGGCGGCCGGAAGGTTGCCACGAGTAAGTCAGTTTGGGGGACCGAAGGCAGTTCTCCGTGGACCGGACACGTAGCTTACTGAATCAGTTGCGACACGGATGGGAATGCATGCTACGAAAGATAGGGTCGAGTCTGATACATCAACCGTCTACTCAATATCCTTGTACGAGTCCACAATCACTACACGAGATGAACCTTGGTTTGGTGAATTGAAGTTGGCCTTAGGTGTAATAGGACTCCCAGTTACTGTACGCGATCGTATACTGAGGTGCTCCCCGCCGGTTGTTGGAACGACGCGAGCCGGGCCGGGTCTCGATTCAGAAAGATGAAGGGCCAAAAAGTCTAAATAGGGAGTTATAAATTCCCCATCTCATTGGGGGCGGAAAACGAATCGACATCTCGATGTGATAAAGCCTTTTCGATTTTAGTTGGGAAAGAACGGCGAAGTCCATCCGAACCGTCCAATGAAGAATAAGAGGAGAGCAAAGCGCCAATGGCGCGCGAAGCGCATGCGGAACGGGCACGGAGAAAAGGAAGGAAGTTTGGAGGAGAAGCAACCGAGCTCATTCCCTTCGCTTCCTGGGCCCAAAGCAGTGCAGTCTTTCCTGGCCAAATCAAGGATTTGGGGCTTCTTTGCTACGCTACTTCACTATAAAAATCCTTTTTTTTAGTCATATATAAATAGAAAGATAGATCCATCTATCCTATCCGATTTCGATTTTGATATCGAAAAAAGAATCTATTTCATTCAACGTTTGATTCAAAGAACTGTGCTTAGCCCTCCCCCGCTCATGAAAGGGCTCTGCTGCAATGGATGGCAGAGGGTCCGTAGTACTCGAAGCACTGGAGTGATCCAGTAGCCGGGAAGGGGCCTAGAAGTGCCTACTACTACACCACACTACACTTGGCTCTACACATTTACAGAGCTAACCCCTGTCCAGTGCCTGGCAGAGCTAAGGGGGCTTCAATCCTTACTCTTTATCCTCATCTTCGCCCAGGCTAACGGGGCCTTACTTATTCAGGAGGGAGAGTGGAGCCTCGAGAAGCACTGTTGAGAGGAAGATCTTTGGCCCCTCTTCATTCTCTACAGGGTTCCAAACCTTTCTTCAACATAGGTGACAAGGAGCGAGGCGGCGATGGAAGAGATCAAACACGGGAATAAGAAGTAATTCCATTACCTTTTTTTTTCATTTTTCTAGAGGGGGATGGAGAAAGTGGACAAAACAGACTCGCATTTCTCATCGAACAAATACAGGAAAAGAATCATATTGAAAACGCTCCTAACCCAAGCCCTTCCTTCGTAGAGCCATGTATTGTAAGTGATCCGAACCTGCCCGGAGCGAGCCCCCCATAGAGGCAAGTGAAGTTGGTGAGCCGTATGATGGGCAACTATCTCCTGCGGTTCGGAGAGGACTCAGCTGTTAGTTAGTACCCCCTTGGTTTCGGGGTGGACCCTTTCACTCTATTTTATTATATACGCTTAGTGAAAAGAATGTTTTTTGATACACCTAGGACATGGATTCTATATGAACCAATGGATCGTGACAAGTCGTTACTACTAGCAATGACTTCCTCTTTCATTACTTCATTCTTTCCATATCCCTCTCCTTTGTTCTCAGTTACTCATCAAATGGCACTCAGTTCATATCTTTAATTTCAGTTCGATCATTGACAAGGTTCAAAGAAAGGGTGGGCTATTGATAAAGAATCGATTCCAAACCACAATGCTAGCAGATGGCGGGCCTCCGCTTTTATTTTCATTCATTTTTCCCAGATTCTAAAAAAAAACAAAAAAAAAGACTCCCGGCGATCTTTGACCGAACGGGGTAGGCAGAAGTTGATCCGGTAGATCGACTAGCAGTTTCAGCTACTGCTCGTGATGATGATTTTGATTAGCGAGATGTTCACTTTGACTTGGATTATGCAATAGATTTTGCTTATTCTCCTCCCACGACGTGCCTAGCTATTACGTTCCGACTCATGCATCTGCCGGTAAAGTCAAGCACGTTCAAAGTGATATGCGCCCCCATAGAAAGAAGCACGCCCGCCCGAAGTAGCGTCCTTAGACACGTCCTTATCGCGGGAGGAGAAGAGATGAAAGATTCATAGTTTCGAAGACCTTTCCATTGATAAGGCATTAAGGTATTCTTTCTTGAGGTTTTCTCCTTTTCATGTATAGATAGATCGTTTATTCCAAAACCCAATAAACCTGGGAAGCTACGCCGTCTTACTCAACCACATAAAAACGACAGTAATGGATGCAATTTATCAAGTATTGAATAAGGTCTTTGCTGGCATATTCTTAGAGTGTTCTCACAGGTTCAGGAAAGGAAGAGGGACTCAGACATTCTTTGCGCAGAGTTCTATTACTATTAATGGGTGGCTCCACGATTTCTTATGGGCACAGGCATCCCAGGTAATTCAGTCGTATGCTTCTTCATTATCCGCATATGGACTTTTTTTCCTAGGTGCTCATTTTGTCTGGGCTTTTAGTTTAATGTTTTTATTCAGTGGACGTGGTTATTGGCAAGAACTTATTGAATCCATCGTTTGGGCTCATAATAAATTCAAAGTTGCTCCTGCTACCCAGCCGAGAGCCTTAAGCATTGTACAAGGACGTGCTGTAGGAGTAACCCATTACCTTCTGGGTGGAATTGCCACAACATGGGCGTTCTTCTTAGCAAGAATTATTACAGTAGGATAATGGCTAGGAGGAAGGCATTATGACATTAAGATTTCCAAGGTTTAGCCAAGGCTTAGCTCAGGACCCCACTACTCGTCGTATTTGGTTTGGTATTGCTACCGCGCATGACTTCGAGAGTCATGATGATATTACTGAGGAACGTCTTTATCAGAATATTTTTGCTTCTCACTTCGGGCAATTAGCAATAATTTTTCTGTGGACTTCCGGAAATCTCTTTCATGTAGCTTGGCAAGGAAATTTTGAGTCATGGGTACAGGACCCTTTACATGTAAGACCTATTGCTCATGCAATTTGGGATCCTCATTTTTGTCAACCGGCTGTAGAAGCTTTTACTCGAGGGGGTGCTCTTGGGCCAGTGAATATCGCCTATTCTGGTGTTTATCAGTGGTGGTATACAATCGGTTTACGAACTAATGAAGATCTTTATACTGGAGCTCTTTTTCTATTATTTATTTCTGCCATATCTTTAATAGCCGATTGGTTACACCTACAACCGAAATGGAAACCGAGTGTTTCGTGGTTCAAAAATGCAGAATCTCATCTCAATCATCATTTATCAGGACTCTTCGGCGTAAGTTCCTTGGCTTGGACAGGGCATTTAGTCCATGTCGCTATTCCCGCATCCAGAGGGGAGTACGTTCGATGGAATAATTTCTTAGATGTATTACCACATCCCCAAGGGTTAGGCCCACTTTTTACAGGTCAGTGGAATCTTTATGCTCAAAATCCCGATTCAAGTAGTCATTTATTTGGTACCTCCCAAGGAGCAGGAACTGCCATTTTAACCCTTCTCGGGGGATTCCATCCACAAACCCAAAGTTTATGGCTGACTGATATTGAGGAGTTCTTCCTTCAGATAGAAGCTGGTAATCCAAGCTATCTTGGAGTTTTCTTTTTGAAAAAAAAAAGAAAAAGCGTCCCCCGCGAAAGTCAAAAAGGAAGAGCCTAAAATCATGCCCTTTTTCGAGCTTTCTGATAGTTAGTAGTACCTAGCCAAACCAAAGGCTGGAAAGAGCGTTTAGACTACTTATACCCCTCACTGGGAATCAGAGAAAGGAGAGGATAGGACCGGTATTAGCAGAATAGATGGCTTCCTAAGAATCCATCTGATGGTATTTAGTAAAGACTTGAATAGATGCCTTCCTTCATAAGAACAGGTAACCTGGTAGGTGGGACTTGCTCTACTTTGACTTCTCTATTTCATAACACTAGCCAACCTGCGTACCTGGAAGGAGCTGACACTCGTCGAGAGGAGAAAGGGCAGGTTTTTGATCTAGTCTGATGCTTACAGGACATAGAATCACGTTTACGAATGAGTGAAGTTCTTGTTCATTTCTCTTTCTAAAAGGGAGTCTCAATGAGACCTAAGAAAGGTAATGAGTCTGAATGCCTTCATTGTATTGTTGCTGGCTACCTTTCACTTAGAAGCAATAATAGGAAGTCCAAGGCTGCCTTATCTTATGGGCAATGCCCCCTTTGCCGTAAAGAGTAGCCATATCCAGTGCGATCTCCTCATACTCAGGCGTCGCCTCAAATCCCATTTATAAACTCTACAACCGCTCCGGTCACAACTGCACCACCCTTATTTAACGGGCCTTTAGGCTAAGGATAGATTGCCTGATAGACGAATTCGTCGACCGCCAATGCTCTAATAAGCTGTCTTTCTCCCAGGGCTTCTCCGCTAACAACCAGTCCAGCAACCCGACCGGTAGGACAAGAAGAGCTTCCCTTCCTAGTCCTAGATCCGAGTTACTAGCTTTCTAGACCGACGGTTGTAGGCCTCCCTCAGGTCGGCTTTAGTCGAGCTCCCCAACTCGCTCGACGGTACGACCTCTCCGACTAATAGACTTGATACCGTTCCGTTCCGCTCATGCTCCTTGAGAGGAAAGAAAGAGCTCGACTGTTAAGGAGAGGAAGCACTCCCTCCACTACCCCGCAAATCTAATGATGGACATGCAAGCAGTCCCGCTTATGTGAAGGCTTAGCCAAGTTTGAAGCCTCTCGAATGACTCAGCTAGTTTACTAGACCCTCTATCCGACCCCCTATCAAGTAAGGAGAGCTAGGTTGTATGACTTCCTGCCGGTCTTTGAAGCTATTAACTAATCTCTAGGGCAAGTAGGACTAGTGCGAGACAACTCTCTCTAAAGAAGTCGGCTAACAGCCCTGTCACTTCGGGAGAAGTATGCCTCCTCGCAAAGGGGTAGCTGTGACAAGTCCCAGGTAACTGTTTACCAAAAACACTGGTCTCCAACTAAGCCGTATGACCATGTATGGGGCTTTAGCCTGTCTTGTGCTTGAAGGTCAAGGAAGTTGATAACCTGATGACAGGGGTAAGGCTATCGAAGCCACCAGTCAAAGGTCCAAAGGTAGTGATATTCCGGGTAAGCTCCGACCCTGCGCGAAAGGCGTAACGATCTGGGCTCTGTCTCGGAGAGAGTCTCGGTGAAATAGACATGTCTGTGAAGATGCGGAATACCAGTACAGAAAGACCTATGAAGCTTCACTGTTCCCAGGGATTGGCTTTTTTCCTGCTCCTATGAAGAATAGGTCAAAAGGAGAACCGCAATCCAAGTGGTATAGAGAGAGAGAGCAAGTAGTACTACTGTAGAAGCAAAGCACTTTGAATGAAGGATCCTCTTTCTTATAGCCTGAATGGTATTAGTATATCCCTCACAACCTAAACAGAGAGAGCATATAGCACTTGTTGAATTGAAGGTATACAGCACTCTTACTAAATAAGGAGGGGGAAAGCTGAGCCATTGGGGAAGAGGTATCGGAAATGGGCTTTGATAAGAGCTCTGGTTTGTAGCAAGTCATTTACAGGTCCTGGGGAACTTGACTCATTTGCTGCTCCTAGGGGCTCAGTTCCGACTCCTTGTTCAGATGTAGGGAATTTACCAGGAAGTCTCACCATCCTTCTTCAAAAGAACCCGAAGCCTAACTCCCAGAATGATTTGAGGACTATCCCAGCTTTTTGTCCCCATTAGCATAAATAGACCAGAACAGATGAAAGTCTTCAACGCCTGACAGCAACTTATTAAGCTATTAGTCTCACAGTCACTACTAGGCCACACCTCAGTTCCGTGGTAAGACCCTTGATTTCCGAAGAGGAGCAATAGAATCAGTCCTAGCTATCTTCTAATAGCAGCAGGGATCACAGAGAGTAGCCAACCCAGTCCTACAAGCCAACGGTTGCTAACTATCTTTCGCAATCGAGTCAGAAAGAACTCTATGCATGTTGGCTAGGTTAGAATGCAATTGCCCGGGTGTGAGGCATGGGAATACGTTCTATCAGTCCCTAAGAAATGAATCAAGAGAATAACTAGCTATTCAACCCTTGAAGGATAGGTTCTTATATCAAATAGTGTAAATAGTGCGAGACTTTCAACTAATGAAAGAGAAACCAGCTAGTTCAGTCAGATACCGGCTAAGCAACCTCTAAAGCAGTTATCGGAGCAGTAGCAGCTTGAAATTCGCATACCAAAGACTATGGAATTCCCCACTTTCTAATGCAATAGAATTGAGAACTCAAAGTACATTCCTATCCCTTCAGTTCCCTATTGAGCACCGATACCGCAAGAAATCCTTCTTTTGAAACCATCCCGCTAGTCAATCCTGCCATACAGTATTTGTACAATACTATATACGATTGAATTCCTTATCTCACTACGAAATATAGCCAATTGAATACCAAAGGAGAGAGCTAGCCTTAAAGGAGAGAGCTAGCCTGAAAGGCATTCCTAAAGTGAAAGTCGGGAGATAGCCTGTTGCCTTGAAGCGGTTTGCGTTCATTCCCCACACGAAGAATGATCAAATTTGTACCATACCATATAGCAAATACCGCACATCGAAACCTATCCTCATTGATTAGGGCTCTCAGCGAGTGGCCTATCCTTTTTCAATGAATGATGTGGCTATCCTTGGTAAGACTTCTTTGCCGACAGCCACTTTCTGTAACTCGGGTAGTTGCCTGGACTTCCTAGTCATTCTTTTGTTGCTAAACCGACAAAAAGATAAGCAACGGACTCAGTCAAAAGAGCAAGAAAGACTAGTCCTTCTTAGCTCCTTAGGCTATATACTTGCTTCCTAGGACCAGAGGTGAGTTAGTGGATAGCTCAATTGGGTTGGGTTAGCCCTTCGCCCGTAGTTTCCTTCCTCTCCTTCTCTTTCTGGGCTCGATTCTCTCATCTCTAGTTTTTCGTCTACTTCTTTCATCTCCGCAATCATATACATATTCTTTCTAATAAGAGAAAGCATAGATCTTTAATAAGTTGGCTACGATTAGTCACTTCGGAAGCCGTTAACCAAAGCACCGGCTTTTGACTGTCCTTCTAAGGGAAGGAGTAGGAGGCTCAACTATGGTCTAAGCTACTAGAGTGAACGGCACATTTCGGCTTAAGTAGTTGTTTCATTCCTTGGTACCACAATCTAAGTTGCTTCCTAAGGCCGCTATCTAGCCTTCAAAGATGACTTTTGAAGTTTGCCAGCTTGAGTGTTATGCTTAAGGAGCTTAGCTTGCCTAAGAGCTTATTAGAAGGAGTCAAAACTAGCTCGACAGCTAGGTGCTTTCTGGAACTCGGCTAGGTGCTTGCCGGCGAGGGGAACTGCGAAATTATGCTTTCCTGGTTCTATTGGGTTAGTGTTAAGTAGGTGATTTAGCCCTCTATCGAGAGGGAAGAGGGAAGCAGGGCGACAGCTAGTTGCTTTCTGGTGAGTTGCTCTCGCTCCTCTCCTTTCAGTTGATTCGGTTCGTGTTCAGTGTGCCCTTCGCCCTCAGCTAGTTGCCTTCTTAGCCTCTAGCCCTTCAAGTTGCCTATCTCATTCATATAGGGAATGCGACTTTCAGATATCTTTCCCTTCAGGGAGAAGAGCGGAAAACAAACAAGCTATCCCGTAGGGAGAGGAATTGCGCGTGTGGACGACTTCTAGCCCGGATTCTGACTGAGAGGTGTGAGAGAAAGACAAGCAAGCCCTATCCCGTCCCCTCTAAATAAGAGAGTGACTAACCCTCTTAGCCCTCAGCGAGGGCCTTTGCTTGACCCTCAACCGTTGGTAGAGCTTCTTCTCGTTCCTCACCCTCAGCTAGGAGTTGCCTGCCTCACCGATCAAATAGACGGGAAAACGATCTTCAAGTCACGGTTTCCCCTGTTTTTAGTCTATCCAGGTGCTTGCTGGCGAGTGTTCCCCCTAGCTCTCCCTTAACAACTAAAAGCCTTACCCTCCGCTAGTTGACTTATGCGCCCTAAGGGGCAGACAGCTTGCTAGTTAGTATGACTTCCTGTAGGGAGATAGCTAGTTAACTTCCTCTCCTGCCTTCTTCATTAAAGCGAGCTTTTCCTCACCTGTTGAGACAGATAGTTGACTTACACGCCCTATTCAATAGGGGCTTAGCGAGTGTTTGAAGCCACTTGCAGGCAAGCCCCTAGGTCAACACAAGG